>CAWUFW010000333.1:1400910-2000910 GCA_963921515.1 Calotriton arnoldi
CAATAAAAGGATTTAACTTCCACGCAGGTGGCGTTCTTCAAAGCAAGGTAAAATCCTGGTGTATGGAGATTAATTGGGTGCGAAGCCTCGTCGCGAGGATGCCCCACCGCAAGTGCGGCTCTACGGCGCCTGTCATGCTGGGTGTCTGTGTGGACGTGGAAGTCCGTTGTTGTGGGATTGACATTTGCAGTGTACCTACCTGTTTGCACAGCAGAATAACCACTTGGAGATGTAAATATTTTGCAAGAAGGCCTGTCTGCACCCACTGTGGTTAACGAATTGAACTGCAATATCCACAAGGCACTGGGGCACATGTCCATCAGGGCGGGCCCGGAGAGATGTTTTGAATGCAGCAAAGACTGGCGGGACTTTTACTTGTATGCCAATGTTTAAGGGCAGCACGCCCGAAACGCGTATGGCGCTTTTTCAGCTGCAGCAGCCAGCAAAGTATCACTGTTGCCTACATCAATAAAAGGGGATTTAACTTCCCACGTGTGTGGCGTCTTCAAAGCAAGGTAAAACTTGGTGTATGGAGATTAATTGCGGCGAAGCCCGTCGTGAGGATGCCCCACCGCAAGTGCGGTCCTACGGCGCCTGTCATGCTGGGTGTCAGTGGGACGTGGAAGTCCGTTGTTGTGAGATTGACATTTGCAGTGTACCTACCTGTTTGCACAGCAGAATAACCACTTGGAGATGTAAATATTTTGCAAGAAGGCCTGTCTGCACCCACTGTGGTTAACGAATTGAACTGCAATATCCACAAGGCACTGGGGCACATGTCCATCAGGGCGGGCCCGAGAGATGTTTTAAATGCAGCAAAGACTGGCGGGACTTTACTTGTATGCCAATGGTTAAGGGCAGCACGCCCGAAATGCGTATGGCGCTTTTTCAGCTGCAGCAAGCAAAGTATCACTGTTGCCTACATCAATAAAAGGATTTAACTTCCACGTGTGTGGCGTCTTCAAAGCAAGGTAAAACTTGGTGTATGGAGATTAATTGCGGCGAAGCCTCGTCGTGAGGATGCCCCACCGCAAGTGCGGTCCTACGGCGCCTGTCATGCTGGGTGTCAGTGGGACGTGGAAGTCCGTTGCTGTGAGGATTGACATTTGCAGTGTACCTACCTGTTTGCACAGCAGAATAACCACTTGGAGATGTAAATATTTTGCAAGAAGGCCTGTCTGCACCCACTGTGGTTAACGAATTGAACTGCAATATCCACAAGGCACTGGGGCACATGTCCATCAGGGCGGGCCCGAGAGATGTTTTAAATGCAGCAAAGACTGGCGGGACTTTACTTGTATGCCAATGATTAAGGGCAGCACGCCCGAAACGCGTATGGAGCTTTTTCAGCTGCAGCAAGCAAAGTATCACTGTTGCCTACATCAATAAAAGGATTTAACTTCCACGTGTGTGGCGTCTTCAAAGCAAGGTAAAACTTGGTGTATGGAGATTAATTGCGGCGAAGCCTCGTCGTGAGGATGCCCCACCGCAAGTGCGGTCCCTACGGCGCCTGTCATGCTGGGTGTCAGTGGGACGTGGAAGTCCGTTGTTGTGGGATTGACATTTGCAGTGTACCTACCTGTTTGCACAGCAGAATAACCACTTGGAGATGTAAATATTTTGCAAGAAGTCCTGTCTGCACCCACTGTGGTTAACGAATTGAACTGCAATATCCACAAGGCACTGGGGCACATGTCCATCAGGGCGGGCCCGAGAGATGTTTTAAATGCAGCAAAGACTGGCGGGACTTTACTTGTATGCCAATGATTAAGGGCAGCACGCCCGAAACGCGTATGGCGCTTTTTCAGCTGCAGCAAGCAAAGTATCACTGTTGCCTACATCAATAAAAGGATTTAACTTCCACGTGTGTGGCGTCTTCAAAGCAAGGTAAAACTTGGTGTATGGAGATTAATTGCGGCGAAGCCTCGTCGTGAGGATGCCCCACCGCAAGTGCGGTCCTACGGCGCCTGTCATGCTGGGTGTCAGTGGGACGTGGAAGTCCGTTGTTGTGGGATTGACATTTGCAGTGTACCTACCTGTTTGCACAGCAGAATAACCACTTGGAGATGTAAATATTTTGCAAGAAGTCCTGTCTGCACCCACTGTGGTTAACGAATTGAACTGCAATATCCACAAGGCACTGGGGCACATGTCCATCAGGGCGGGCCCGAGAGATGTTTTAAATGCAGCAAAGACTGGCGGGACTTTACTTGTATGCCAATGATTAAGGGCAGCACGCCCGAAACGCGTATGGCGCTTTTTCAGCTGCAGCAAGCAAAGTATCACTGTTGCCTACATCAATAAAAGGATTTAACTTCCACGTGTGTGGCGTCTTCAAAGCAAGGTAAAACTTGGTGTATGGAGATTAATTGCGGCGAAGCCTCGTCGTGAGGATGCCCCACCGCAAGTGCGGTCCTACGGCGCCTGTCATGCTGGGTGTCAGTGGGACGTGGAAGTCCGTTGTTGTGGGATTGACATTTGCAGTGTACCTACCTGTTTGCACAGCAGAATAACCACTTGGAGATGTAAATATTTTGCAAGAAGTCCTGTCTGCACCCACTGTGGTTAACGAATTGAACTGCAATATCCACAAGGCACTGGGGCACATGTCCATCAGGGCGGGCCCGAGAGATGTTTTAAATGCAGCAAAGACTGGCGGGACTTTACTTGTATGCCAATGATTAAGGGCAGCACGCCCGAAACGCGTATGGCGCTTTTTCAGCTGCAGCAAGCAAAGTATCACTGTTGCCTACATCAATAAAAGGATTTAACTTCCACGTGTGTGGCGTCTTCAAAGCAAGGTAAAACTTGGTGTATGGAGATTAATTGCGGCGAAGCCTCGTCGTGAGGATGCCCCACCGCAAGTGCGGTCCTACGGCGCCTGTCATGCTGGGTGTCAGTGGGACGTGGAAGTCCGTTGTTGTGGGATTGACATTTGCAGTGTACCTACCTGTTTGCACAGCAGAATAACCACTTGGAGATGTAAATATTTTGCAAGAAGTCCTGTCTGCACCCACTGTGGTTAACGAATTGAACTGCAATATCCACAAGGCACTGGGGCACATGTCCATCAGGGCGGGCCCGAGAGATGTTTTAAATGCAGCAAAGACTGGCGGGACTTTACTTGTATGCCAATGATTAAGGGCAGCACGCCCGAAACGCGTATGGCGCTTTTTCAGCTGCAGCAAGCAAAGTATCACTGTTGCCTACATCAATAAAAGGATTTAACTTCCACGTGTGTGGCGTCTTCAAAGCAAGGTAAAACTTGGTGTATGGAGATTAATTGCGGCGAAGCCTCGTCGTGAGGATGCCCCACCGCAAGTGCGGTCCTACGGCGCCTGTCATGCTGGGTGTCAGTGGGACGTGGAAGTCCGTTGTTGTGGGATTGACATTTGCAGTGTACCTACCTGTTTGCACAGCAGAATAACCACTTGGAGATGTAAATATTTTGCAAGAAGTCCTGTCTGCACCCACTGTGGTTAACGAATTGAACTGCAATATCCACAAGGCACTGGGGCACATGTCCATCAGGGCGGGCCCGAGAGATGTTTTAAATGCAGCAAAGACTGGCGGGACTTTACTTGTATGCCAATGATTAAGGGCAGCACGCCCGAAACGCGTATGGCGCTTTTTCAGCTGCAGCAAGCAAAGTATCACTGTTGCCTACATCAATAAAAGGATTTAACTTCCACGTGTGTGGCGTCTTCAAAGCAAGGTAAAACTTGGTGTATGGAGATTAATTGCGGCGAAGCCTCGTCGTGAGGATGCCCCACCGCAAGTGCGGTCCTACGGCGCCTGTCATGCTGGGTGTCAGTGGGACGTGGAAGTCCGTTGTTGTGGGATTGACATTTGCAGTGTACCTACCTGTTTGCACAGCAGAATAACCACTTGGAGATGTAAATATTTTGCAAGAAGTCCTGTCTGCACCCACTGTGGTTAACGAATTGAACTGCAATATCCACAAGGCACTGGGGCACATGTCCATCAGGGCGGGCCCGAGAGATGTTTTAAATGCAGCAAAGACTGGCGGGACTTTACTTGTATGCCAATGATTAAGGGCAGCACGCCCGAAACGCGTATGGCGCTTTTTCAGCTGCAGCAAGCAAAGTATCACTGTTGCCTACATCAATAAAAGGATTTAACTTCCACGTGTGTGGCGTCTTCAAAGCAAGGTAAAACTTGGTGTATGGAGATTAATTGCGGCGAAGCCTCGTCGTGAGGATGCCCCACCGCAAGTGCGGTCCTACGGCGCCTGTCATGCTGGGTGTCAGTGGGACGTGGAAGTCCGTTGTTGTGGGATTGACATTTGCAGTGTACCTACCTGTTTGCACAGCAGAATAACCACTTGGAGATGTAAATATTTTGCAAGAAGTCCTGTCTGCACCCACTGTGGTTAACGAATTGAACTGCAATATCCACAAGGCACTGGGGCACATGTCCATCAGGGCGGGCCCGAGAGATGTTTTAAATGCAGCAAAGACTGGCGGGACTTTACTTGTATGCCAATGATTAAGGGCAGCACGCCCGAAACGCGTATGGCGCTTTTTCAGCTGCAGCAAGCAAAGTATCACTGTTGCCTACATCAATAAAAGGATTTAACTTCCACGTGTGTGGCGTCTTCAAAGCAAGGTAAAACTTGGTGTATGGAGATTAATTGCGGCGAAGCCTCGTCGTGAGGATGCCCCACCGCAAGTGCGGTCCTACGGCGCCTGTCATGCTGGGTGTCAGTGGGACGTGGAAGTCCGTTGTTGTGGGATTGACATTTGCAGTGTACCTACCTGTTTGCACAGCAGAATAACCACTTGGAGATGTAAATATTTTGCAAGAAGTCCTGTCTGCACCCACTGTGGTTAACGAATTGAACTGCAATATCCACAAGGCACTGGGGCACATGTCCATCAGGGCGGGCCCGAGAGATGTTTTAAATGCAGCAAAGACTGGCGGGACTTTACTTGTATGCCAATGATTAAGGGCAGCACGCCCGAAACGCGTATGGCGCTTTTTCAGCTGCAGCAAGCAAAGTATCACTGTTGCCTACATCAATAAAAGGATTTAACTTCCACGTGTGTGGCGTCTTCAAAGCAAGGTAAAACTTGGTGTATGGAGATTAATTGCGGCGAAGCCTCGTCGTGAGGATGCCCCACCGCAAGTGCGGTCCTACGGCGCCTGTCATGCTGGGTGTCAGTGGGACGTGGAAGTCCGTTGTTGTGGGATTGACATTTGCAGTGTACCTACCTGTTTGCACAGCAGAATAACCACTTGGAGATGTAAATATTTTGCAAGAAGTCCTGTCTGCACCCACTGTGGTTAACGAATTGAACTGCAATATCCACAAGGCACTGGGGCACATGTCCATCAGGGCGGGCCCGAGAGATGTTTTAAATGCAGCAAAGACTGGCGGGACTTTACTTGTATGCCAATGATTAAGGGCAGCACGCCCGAAACGCGTATGGCGCTTTTTCAGCTGCAGCAAGCAAAGTATCACTGTTGCCTACATCAATAAAAGGATTTAACTTCCACGTGTGTGGCGTCTTCAAAGCAAGGTAAAACTTGGTGTATGGAGATTAATTGCGGCGAAGCCTCGTCGTGAGGATGCCCCACCGCAAGTGCGGTCCTACGGCGCCTGTCATGCTGGGTGTCAGTGGGACGTGGAAGTCCGTTGTTGTGGGATTGACATTTGCAGTGTACCTACCTGTTTGCACAGCAGAATAACCACTTGGAGATGTAAATATTTTGCAAGAAGTCCTGTCTGCACCCACTGTGGTTAACGAATTGAACTGCAATATCCACAAGGCACTGGGGCACATGTCCATCAGGGCGGGCCCGAGAGATGTTTTAAATGCAGCAAAGACTGGCGGGACTTTACTTGTATGCCAATGATTAAGGGCAGCACGCCCGAAACGCGTATGGCGCTTTTTCAGCTGCAGCAAGCAAAGTATCACTGTTGCCTACATCAATAAAAGGATTTAACTTCCACGTGTGTGGCGTCTTCAAAGCAAGGTAAAACTTGGTGTATGGAGATTAATTGCGGCGAAGCCTCGTCGTGAGGATGCCCCACCGCAAGTGCGGTCCTACGGCGCCTGTCATGCTGGGTGTCAGTGGGACGTGGAAGTCCGTTGTTGTGGGATTGACATTTGCAGTGTACCTACCTGTTTGCACAGCAGAATAACCACTTGGAGATGTAAATATTTTGCAAGAAGTCCTGTCTGCACCCACTGTGGTTAACGAATTGAACTGCAATATCCACAAGGCACTGGGGCACATGTCCATCAGGGCGGGCCCGAGAGATGTTTTAAATGCAGCAAAGACTGGCGGGACTTTACTTGTATGCCAATGATTAAGGGCAGCACGCCCGAAACGCGTATGGCGCTTTTTCAGCTGCAGCAAGCAAAGTATCACTGTTGCCTACATCAATAAAAGGATTTAACTTCCACGTGTGTGGCGTCTTCAAAGCAAGGTAAAACTTGGTGTATGGAGATTAATTGCGGCGAAGCCTCGTCGTGAGGATGCCCCACCGCAAGTGCGGTCCTACGGCGCCTGTCATGCTGGGTGTCAGTGGGACGTGGAAGTCCGTTGTTGTGGGATTGACATTTGCAGTGTACCTACCTGTTTGCACAGCAGAATAACCACTTGGAGATGTAAATATTTTGCAAGAAGTCCTGTCTGCACCCACTGTGGTTAACGAATTGAACTGCAATATCCACAAGGCACTGGGGCACATGTCCATCAGGGCGGGCCCGAGAGATGTTTTAAATGCAGCAAAGACTGGCGGGACTTTACTTGTATGCCAATGATTAAGGGCAGCACGCCCGAAACGCGTATGGCGCTTTTTCAGCTGCAGCAAGCAAAGTATCACTGTTGCCTACATCAATAAAAGGATTTAACTTCCACGTGTGTGGCGTCTTCAAAGCAAGGTAAAACTTGGTGTATGGAGATTAATTGCGGCGAAGCCTCGTCGTGAGGATGCCCCACCGCAAGTGCGGTCCTACGGCGCCTGTCATGCTGGGTGTCAGTGGGACGTGGAAGTCCGTTGTTGTGGGATTGACATTTGCAGTGTACCTACCTGTTTGCACAGCAGAATAACCACTTGGAGATGTAAATATTTTGCAAGAAGTCCTGTCTGCACCCACTGTGGTTAACGAATTGAACTGCAATATCCACAAGGCACTGGGGCACATGTCCATCAGGGCGGGCCCGAGAGATGTTTTAAATGCAGCAAAGACTGGCGGGACTTTACTTGTATGCCAATGATTAAGGGCAGCACGCCCGAAACGCGTATGGCGCTTTTTCAGCTGCAGCAAGCAAAGTATCACTGTTGCCTACATCAATAAAAGGATTTAACTTCCACGTGTGTGGCGTCTTCAAAGCAAGGTAAAACTTGGTGTATGGAGATTAATTGCGGCGAAGCCTCGTCGTGAGGATGCCCCACCGCAAGTGCGGTCCTACGGCGCCTGTCATGCTGGGTGTCAGTGGGACGTGGAAGTCCGTTGTTGTGGGATTGACATTTGCAGTGTACCTACCTGTTTGCACAGCAGAATAACCACTTGGAGATGTAAATATTTTGCAAGAAGTCCTGTCTGCACCCACTGTGGTTAACGAATTGAACTGCAATATCCACAAGGCACTGGGGCACATGTCCATCAGGGCGGGCCCGAGAGATGTTTTAAATGCAGCAAAGACTGGCGGGACTTTACTTGTATGCCAATGATTAAGGGCAGCACGCCCGAAACGCGTATGGCGCTTTTTCAGCTGCAGCAAGCAAAGTATCACTGTTGCCTACATCAATAAAAGGATTTAACTTCCACGTGTGTGGCGTCTTCAAAGCAAGGTAAAACTTGGTGTATGGAGATTAATTGCGGCGAAGCCTCGTCGTGAGGATGCCCCACCGCAAGTGCGGTCCTACGGCGCCTGTCATGCTGGGTGTCAGTGGGACGTGGAAGTCCGTTGTTGTGGGATTGACATTTGCAGTGTACCTACCTGTTTGCACAGCAGAATAACCACTTGGAGATGTAAATATTTTGCAAGAAGTCCTGTCTGCACCCACTGTGGTTAACGAATTGAACTGCAATATCCACAAGGCACTGGGGCACATGTCCATCAGGGCGGGCCCGAGAGATGTTTTAAATGCAGCAAAGACTGGCGGGACTTTACTTGTATGCCAATGATTAAGGGCAGCACGCCCGAAACGCGTATGGCGCTTTTTCAGCTGCAGCAAGCAAAGTATCACTGTTGCCTACATCAATAAAAGGATTTAACTTCCACGTGTGTGGCGTCTTCAAAGCAAGGTAAAACTTGGTGTATGGAGATTAATTGCGGCGAAGCCTCGTCGTGAGGATGCCCCACCGCAAGTGCGGTCCTACGGCGCCTGTCATGCTGGGTGTCAGTGGGACGTGGAAGTCCGTTGTTGTGGGATTGACATTTGCAGTGTACCTACCTGTTTGCACAGCAGAATAACCACTTGGAGATGTAAATATTTTGCAAGAAGTCCTGTCTGCACCCACTGTGGTTAACGAATTGAACTGCAATATCCACAAGGCACTGGGGCACATGTCCATCAGGGCGGGCCCGAGAGATGTTTTAAATGCAGCAAAGACTGGCGGGACTTTACTTGTATGCCAATGATTAAGGGCAGCACGCCCGAAACGCGTATGGCGCTTTTTCAGCTGCAGCAAGCAAAGTATCACTGTTGCCTACATCAATAAAAGGATTTAACTTCCACGTGTGTGGCGTCTTCAAAGCAAGGTAAAACTTGGTGTATGGAGATTAATTGCGGCGAAGCCTCGTCGTGAGGATGCCCCACCGCAAGTGCGGTCCTACGGCGCCTGTCATGCTGGGTGTCAGTGGGACGTGGAAGTCCGTTGTTGTGGGATTGACATTTGCAGTGTACCTACCTGTTTGCACAGCAGAATAACCACTTGGAGATGTAAATATTTTGCAAGAAGTCCTGTCTGCACCCACTGTGGTTAACGAATTGAACTGCAATATCCACAAGGCACTGGGGCACATGTCCATCAGGGCGGGCCCGAGAGATGTTTTAAATGCAGCAAAGACTGGCGGGACTTTACTTGTATGCCAATGATTAAGGGCAGCACGCCCGAAACGCGTATGGCGCTTTTTCAGCTGCAGCAAGCAAAGTATCACTGTTGCCTACATCAATAAAAGGATTTAACTTCCACGTGTGTGGCGTCTTCAAAGCAAGGTAAAACTTGGTGTATGGAGATTAATTGCGGCGAAGCCTCGTCGTGAGGATGCCCCACCGCAAGTGCGGTCCTACGGCGCCTGTCATGCTGGGTGTCAGTGGGACGTGGAAGTCCGTTGTTGTGGGATTGACATTTGCAGTGTACCTACCTGTTTGCACAGCAGAATAACCACTTGGAGATGTAAATATTTTGCAAGAAGTCCTGTCTGCACCCACTGTGGTTAACGAATTGAACTGCAATATCCACAAGGCACTGGGGCACATGTCCATCAGGGCGGGCCCGAGAGATGTTTTAAATGCAGCAAAGACTGGCGGGACTTTACTTGTATGCCAATGATTAAGGGCAGCACGCCCGAAACGCGTATGGCGCTTTTTCAGCTGCAGCAAGCAAAGTATCACTGTTGCCTACATCAATAAAAGGATTTAACTTCCACGTGTGTGGCGTCTTCAAAGCAAGGTAAAACTTGGTGTATGGAGATTAATTGCGGCGAAGCCTCGTCGTGAGGATGCCCCACCGCAAGTGCGGTCCTACGGCGCCTGTCATGCTGGGTGTCAGTGGGACGTGGAAGTCCGTTGTTGTGGGATTGACATTTGCAGTGTACCTACCTGTTTGCACAGCAGAATAACCACTTGGAGATGTAAATATTTTGCAAGAAGTCCTGTCTGCACCCACTGTGGTTAACGAATTGAACTGCAATATCCACAAGGCACTGGGGCACATGTCCATCAGGGCGGGCCCGAGAGATGTTTTAAATGCAGCAAAGACTGGCGGGACTTTACTTGTATGCCAATGATTAAGGGCAGCACGCCCGAAACGCGTATGGCGCTTTTTCAGCTGCAGCAAGCAAAGTATCACTGTTGCCTACATCAATAAAAGGATTTAACTTCCACGTGTGTGGCGTCTTCAAAGCAAGGTAAAACTTGGTGTATGGAGATTAATTGCGGCGAAGCCTCGTCGTGAGGATGCCCCACCGCAAGTGCGGTCCTACGGCGCCTGTCATGCTGGGTGTCAGTGGGACGTGGAAGTCCGTTGTTGTGGGATTGACATTTGCAGTGTACCTACCTGTTTGCACAGCAGAATAACCACTTGGAGATGTAAATATTTTGCAAGAAGTCCTGTCTGCACCCACTGTGGTTAACGAATTGAACTGCAATATCCACAAGGCACTGGGGCACATGTCCATCAGGGCGGGCCCGAGAGATGTTTTAAATGCAGCAAAGACTGGCGGGACTTTACTTGTATGCCAATGATTAAGGGCAGCACGCCCGAAACGCGTATGGCGCTTTTTCAGCTGCAGCAAGCAAAGTATCACTGTTGCCTACATCAATAAAAGGATTTAACTTCCACGTGTGTGGCGTCTTCAAAGCAAGGTAAAACTTGGTGTATGGAGATTAATTGCGGCGAAGCCTCGTCGTGAGGATGCCCCACCGCAAGTGCGGTCCTACGGCGCCTGTCATGCTGGGTGTCAGTGGGACGTGGAAGTCCGTTGTTGTGGGATTGACATTTGCAGTGTACCTACCTGTTTGCACAGCAGAATAACCACTTGGAGATGTAAATATTTTGCAAGAAGTCCTGTCTGCACCCACTGTGGTTAACGAATTGAACTGCAATATCCACAAGGCACTGGGGCACATGTCCATCAGGGCGGGCCCGAGAGATGTTTTAAATGCAGCAAAGACTGGCGGGACTTTACTTGTATGCCAATGATTAAGGGCAGCACGCCCGAAACGCGTATGGCGCTTTTTCAGCTGCAGCAAGCAAAGTATCACTGTTGCCTACATCAATAAAAGGATTTAACTTCCACGTGTGTGGCGTCTTCAAAGCAAGGTAAAACTTGGTGTATGGAGATTAATTGCGGCGAAGCCTCGTCGTGAGGATGCCCCACCGCAAGTGCGGTCCTACGGCGCCTGTCATGCTGGGTGTCAGTGGGACGTGGAAGTCCGTTGTTGTGGGATTGACATTTGCAGTGTACCTACCTGTTTGCACAGCAGAATAACCACTTGGAGATGTAAATATTTTGCAAGAAGTCCTGTCTGCACCCACTGTGGTTAACGAATTGAACTGCAATATCCACAAGGCACTGGGGCACATGTCCATCAGGGCGGGCCCGAGAGATGTTTTAAATGCAGCAAAGACTGGCGGGACTTTACTTGTATGCCAATGATTAAGGGCAGCACGCCCGAAACGCGTATGGCGCTTTTTCAGCTGCAGCAAGCAAAGTATCACTGTTGCCTACATCAATAAAAGGATTTAACTTCCACGTGTGTGGCGTCTTCAAAGCAAGGTAAAACTTGGTGTATGGAGATTAATTGCGGCGAAGCCTCGTCGTGAGGATGCCCCACCGCAAGTGCGGTCCTACGGCGCCTGTCATGCTGGGTGTCAGTGGGACGTGGAAGTCCGTTGTTGTGGGATTGACATTTGCAGTGTACCTACCTGTTTGCACAGCAGAATAACCACTTGGAGATGTAAATATTTTGCAAGAAGTCCTGTCTGCACCCACTGTGGTTAACGAATTGAACTGCAATATCCACAAGGCACTGGGGCACATGTCCATCAGGGCGGGCCCGAGAGATGTTTTAAATGCAGCAAAGACTGGCGGGACTTTACTTGTATGCCAATGATTAAGGGCAGCACGCCCGAAACGCGTATGGCGCTTTTTCAGCTGCAGCAAGCAAAGTATCACTGTTGCCTACATCAATAAAAGGATTTAACTTCCACGTGTGTGGCGTCTTCAAAGCAAGGTAAAACTTGGTGTATGGAGATTAATTGCGGCGAAGCCTCGTCGTGAGGATGCCCCACCGCAAGTGCGGTCCTACGGCGCCTGTCATGCTGGGTGTCAGTGGGACGTGGAAGTCCGTTGTTGTGGGATTGACATTTGCAGTGTACCTACCTGTTTGCACAGCAGAATAACCACTTGGAGATGTAAATATTTTGCAAGAAGTCCTGTCTGCACCCACTGTGGTTAACGAATTGAACTGCAATATCCACAAGGCACTGGGGCACATGTCCATCAGGGCGGGCCCGAGAGATGTTTTAAATGCAGCAAAGACTGGCGGGACTTTACTTGTATGCCAATGATTAAGGGCAGCACGCCCGAAACGCGTATGGCGCTTTTTCAGCTGCAGCAAGCAAAGTATCACTGTTGCCTACATCAATAAAAGGATTTAACTTCCACGTGTGTGGCGTCTTCAAAGCAAGGTAAAACTTGGTGTATGGAGATTAATTGCGGCGAAGCCTCGTCGTGAGGATGCCCCACCGCAAGTGCGGTCCTACGGCGCCTGTCATGCTGGGTGTCAGTGGGACGTGGAAGTCCGTTGTTGTGGGATTGACATTTGCAGTGTACCTACCTGTTTGCACAGCAGAATAACCACTTGGAGATGTAAATATTTTGCAAGAAGTCCTGTCTGCACCCACTGTGGTTAACGAATTGAACTGCAATATCCACAAGGCACTGGGGCACATGTCCATCAGGGCGGGCCCGAGAGATGTTTTAAATGCAGCAAAGACTGGCGGGACTTTACTTGTATGCCAATGATTAAGGGCAGCACGCCCGAAACGCGTATGGCGCTTTTTCAGCTGCAGCAAGCAAAGTATCACTGTTGCCTACATCAATAAAAGGATTTAACTTCCACGTGTGTGGCGTCTTCAAAGCAAGGTAAAACTTGGTGTATGGAGATTAATTGCGGCGAAGCCTCGTCGTGAGGATGCCCCACCGCAAGTGCGGTCCTACGGCGCCTGTCATGCTGGGTGTCAGTGGGACGTGGAAGTCCGTTGTTGTGGGATTGACATTTGCAGTGTACCTACCTGTTTGCACAGCAGAATAACCACTTGGAGATGTAAATATTTTGCAAGAAGTCCTGTCTGCACCCACTGTGGTTAACGAATTGAACTGCAATATCCACAAGGCACTGGGGCACATGTCCATCAGGGCGGGCCCGAGAGATGTTTTAAATGCAGCAAAGACTGGCGGGACTTTACTTGTATGCCAATGATTAAGGGCAGCACGCCCGAAACGCGTATGGCGCTTTTTCAGCTGCAGCAAGCAAAGTATCACTGTTGCCTACATCAATAAAAGGATTTAACTTCCACGTGTGTGGCGTCTTCAAAGCAAGGTAAAACTTGGTGTATGGAGATTAATTGCGGCGAAGCCTCGTCGTGAGGATGCCCCACCGCAAGTGCGGTCCTACGGCGCCTGTCATGCTGGGTGTCAGTGGGACGTGGAAGTCCGTTGTTGTGGGATTGACATTTGCAGTGTACCTACCTGTTTGCACAGCAGAATAACCACTTGGAGATGTAAATATTTTGCAAGAAGTCCTGTCTGCACCCACTGTGGTTAACGAATTGAACTGCAATATCCACAAGGCACTGGGGCACATGTCCATCAGGGCGGGCCCGAGAGATGTTTTAAATGCAGCAAAGACTGGCGGGACTTTACTTGTATGCCAATGATTAAGGGCAGCACGCCCGAAACGCGTATGGCGCTTTTTCAGCTGCAGCAAGCAAAGTATCACTGTTGCCTACATCAATAAAAGGATTTAACTTCCACGTGTGTGGCGTCTTCAAAGCAAGGTAAAACTTGGTGTATGGAGATTAATTGCGGCGAAGCCTCGTCGTGAGGATGCCCCACCGCAAGTGCGGTCCTACGGCGCCTGTCATGCTGGGTGTCAGTGGGACGTGGAAGTCCGTTGTTGTGGGATTGACATTTGCAGTGTACCTACCTGTTTGCACAGCAGAATAACCACTTGGAGATGTAAATATTTTGCAAGAAGTCCTGTCTGCACCCACTGTGGTTAACGAATTGAACTGCAATATCCACAAGGCACTGGGGCACATGTCCATCAGGGCGGGCCCGAGAGATGTTTTAAATGCAGCAAAGACTGGCGGGACTTTACTTGTATGCCAATGATTAAGGGCAGCACGCCCGAAACGCGTATGGCGCTTTTTCAGCTGCAGCAAGCAAAGTATCACTGTTGCCTACATCAATAAAAGGATTTAACTTCCACGTGTGTGGCGTCTTCAAAGCAAGGTAAAACTTGGTGTATGGAGATTAATTGCGGCGAAGCCTCGTCGTGAGGATGCCCCACCGCAAGTGCGGTCCTACGGCGCCTGTCATGCTGGGTGTCAGTGGGACGTGGAAGTCCGTTGTTGTGGGATTGACATTTGCAGTGTACCTACCTGTTTGCACAGCAGAATAACCACTTGGAGATGTAAATATTTTGCAAGAAGTCCTGTCTGCACCCACTGTGGTTAACGAATTGAACTGCAATATCCACAAGGCACTGGGGCACATGTCCATCAGGGCGGGCCCGAGAGATGTTTTAAATGCAGCAAAGACTGGCGGGACTTTACTTGTATGCCAATGATTAAGGGCAGCACGCCCGAAACGCGTATGGCGCTTTTTCAGCTGCAGCAAGCAAAGTATCACTGTTGCCTACATCAATAAAAGGATTTAACTTCCACGTGTGTGGCGTCTTCAAAGCAAGGTAAAACTTGGTGTATGGAGATTAATTGCGGCGAAGCCTCGTCGTGAGGATGCCCCACCGCAAGTGCGGTCCTACGGCGCCTGTCATGCTGGGTGTCAGTGGGACGTGGAAGTCCGTTGTTGTGGGATTGACATTTGCAGTGTACCTACCTGTTTGCACAGCAGAATAACCACTTGGAGATGTAAATATTTTGCAAGAAGTCCTGTCTGCACCCACTGTGGTTAACGAATTGAACTGCAATATCCACAAGGCACTGGGGCACATGTCCATCAGGGCGGGCCCGAGAGATGTTTTAAATGCAGCAAAGACTGGCGGGACTTTACTTGTATGCCAATGATTAAGGGCAGCACGCCCGAAACGCGTATGGCGCTTTTTCAGCTGCAGCAAGCAAAGTATCACTGTTGCCTACATCAATAAAAGGATTTAACTTCCACGTGTGTGGCGTCTTCAAAGCAAGGTAAAACTTGGTGTATGGAGATTAATTGCGGCGAAGCCTCGTCGTGAGGATGCCCCACCGCAAGTGCGGTCCTACGGCGCCTGTCATGCTGGGTGTCAGTGGGACGTGGAAGTCCGTTGTTGTGGGATTGACATTTGCAGTGTACCTACCTGTTTGCACAGCAGAATAACCACTTGGAGATGTAAATATTTTGCAAGAAGTCCTGTCTGCACCCACTGTGGTTAACGAATTGAACTGCAATATCCACAAGGCACTGGGGCACATGTCCATCAGGGCGGGCCCGAGAGATGTTTTAAATGCAGCAAAGACTGGCGGGACTTTACTTGTATGCCAATGATTAAGGGCAGCACGCCCGAAACGCGTATGGCGCTTTTTCAGCTGCAGCAAGCAAAGTATCACTGTTGCCTACATCAATAAAAGGATTTAACTTCCACGTGTGTGGCGTCTTCAAAGCAAGGTAAAACTTGGTGTATGGAGATTAATTGCGGCGAAGCCTCGTCGTGAGGATGCCCCACCGCAAGTGCGGTCCTACGGCGCCTGTCATGCTGGGTGTCAGTGGGACGTGGAAGTCCGTTGTTGTGGGATTGACATTTGCAGTGTACCTACCTGTTTGCACAGCAGAATAACCACTTGGAGATGTAAATATTTTGCAAGAAGTCCTGTCTGCACCCACTGTGGTTAACGAATTGAACTGCAATATCCACAAGGCACTGGGGCACATGTCCATCAGGGCGGGCCCGAGAGATGTTTTAAATGCAGCAAAGACTGGCGGGACTTTACTTGTATGCCAATGATTAAGGGCAGCACGCCCGAAACGCGTATGGCGCTTTTTCAGCTGCAGCAAGCAAAGTATCACTGTTGCCTACATCAATAAAAGGATTTAACTTCCACGTGTGTGGCGTCTTCAAAGCAAGGTAAAACTTGGTGTATGGAGATTAATTGCGGCGAAGCCTCGTCGTGAGGATGCCCCACCGCAAGTGCGGTCCTACGGCGCCTGTCATGCTGGGTGTCAGTGGGACGTGGAAGTCCGTTGTTGTGGGATTGACATTTGCAGTGTACCTACCTGTTTGCACAGCAGAATAACCACTTGGAGATGTAAATATTTTGCAAGAAGTCCTGTCTGCACCCACTGTGGTTAACGAATTGAACTGCAATATCCACAAGGCACTGGGGCACATGTCCATCAGGGCGGGCCCGAGAGATGTTTTAAATGCAGCAAAGACTGGCGGGACTTTACTTGTATGCCAATGATTAAGGGCAGCACGCCCGAAACGCGTATGGCGCTTTTTCAGCTGCAGCAAGCAAAGTATCACTGTTGCCTACATCAATAAAAGGATTTAACTTCCACGTGTGTGGCGTCTTCAAAGCAAGGTAAAACTTGGTGTATGGAGATTAATTGCGGCGAAGCCTCGTCGTGAGGATGCCCCACCGCAAGTGCGGTCCTACGGCGCCTGTCATGCTGGGTGTCAGTGGGACGTGGAAGTCCGTTGTTGTGGGATTGACATTTGCAGTGTACCTACCTGTTTGCACAGCAGAATAACCACTTGGAGATGTAAATATTTTGCAAGAAGTCCTGTCTGCACCCACTGTGGTTAACGAATTGAACTGCAATATCCACAAGGCACTGGGGCACATGTCCATCAGGGCGGGCCCGAGAGATGTTTTAAATGCAGCAAAGACTGGCGGGACTTTACTTGTATGCCAATGATTAAGGGCAGCACGCCCGAAACGCGTATGGCGCTTTTTCAGCTGCAGCAAGCAAAGTATCACTGTTGCCTACATCAATAAAAGGATTTAACTTCCACGTGTGTGGCGTCTTCAAAGCAAGGTAAAACTTGGTGTATGGAGATTAATTGCGGCGAAGCCTCGTCGTGAGGATGCCCCACCGCAAGTGCGGTCCTACGGCGCCTGTCATGCTGGGTGTCAGTGGGACGTGGAAGTCCGTTGTTGTGGGATTGACATTTGCAGTGTACCTACCTGTTTGCACAGCAGAATAACCACTTGGAGATGTAAATATTTTGCAAGAAGTCCTGTCTGCACCCACTGTGGTTAACGAATTGAACTGCAATATCCACAAGGCACTGGGGCACATGTCCATCAGGGCGGGCCCGAGAGATGTTTTAAATGCAGCAAAGACTGGCGGGACTTTACTTGTATGCCAATGATTAAGGGCAGCACGCCCGAAACGCGTATGGCGCTTTTTCAGCTGCAGCAAGCAAAGTATCACTGTTGCCTACATCAATAAAAGGATTTAACTTCCACGTGTGTGGCGTCTTCAAAGCAAGGTAAAACTTGGTGTATGGAGATTAATTGCGGCGAAGCCTCGTCGTGAGGATGCCCCACCGCAAGTGCGGTCCTACGGCGCCTGTCATGCTGGGTGTCAGTGGGACGTGGAAGTCCGTTGTTGTGGGATTGACATTTGCAGTGTACCTACCTGTTTGCACAGCAGAATAACCACTTGGAGATGTAAATATTTTGCAAGAAGTCCTGTCTGCACCCACTGTGGTTAACGAATTGAACTGCAATATCCACAAGGCACTGGGGCACATGTCCATCAGGGCGGGCCCGAGAGATGTTTTAAATGCAGCAAAGACTGGCGGGACTTTACTTGTATGCCAATGATTAAGGGCAGCACGCCCGAAACGCGTATGGCGCTTTTTCAGCTGCAGCAAGCAAAGTATCACTGTTGCCTACATCAATAAAAGGATTTAACTTCCACGTGTGTGGCGTCTTCAAAGCAAGGTAAAACTTGGTGTATGGAGATTAATTGCGGCGAAGCCTCGTCGTGAGGATGCCCCACCGCAAGTGCGGTCCTACGGCGCCTGTCATGCTGGGTGTCAGTGGGACGTGGAAGTCCGTTGTTGTGGGATTGACATTTGCAGTGTACCTACCTGTTTGCACAGCAGAATAACCACTTGGAGATGTAAATATTTTGCAAGAAGTCCTGTCTGCACCCACTGTGGTTAACGAATTGAACTGCAATATCCACAAGGCACTGGGGCACATGTCCATCAGGGCGGGCCCGAGAGATGTTTTAAATGCAGCAAAGACTGGCGGGACTTTACTTGTATGCCAATGATTAAGGGCAGCACGCCCGAAACGCGTATGGCGCTTTTTCAGCTGCAGCAAGCAAAGTATCACTGTTGCCTACATCAATAAAAGGATTTAACTTCCACGTGTGTGGCGTCTTCAAAGCAAGGTAAAACTTGGTGTATGGAGATTAATTGCGGCGAAGCCTCGTCGTGAGGATGCCCCACCGCAAGTGCGGTCCTACGGCGCCTGTCATGCTGGGTGTCAGTGGGACGTGGAAGTCCGTTGTTGTGGGATTGACATTTGCAGTGTACCTACCTGTTTGCACAGCAGAATAACCACTTGGAGATGTAAATATTTTGCAAGAAGTCCTGTCTGCACCCACTGTGGTTAACGAATTGAACTGCAATATCCACAAGGCACTGGGGCACATGTCCATCAGGGCGGGCCCGAGAGATGTTTTAAATGCAGCAAAGACTGGCGGGACTTTACTTGTATGCCAATGATTAAGGGCAGCAAGCCCGAAACGCGTATGGCGCTTTTTCAGCTGCAGCAAGCAAAGTATCACTGTTGCCTACATCAATAAAAGGATTTAACTTCCACGTGTGTGGCGTCTTCAAAGCAAGGTAAAACTTGGTGTATGGAGATTAATTGCGGCGAAGCCTCGTCGTGAGGATGCCCCACCGCAAGTGCGGTCCTACGGCGCCTGTCATGCTGGGTGTCAGTGGGACGTGGAAGTCCGTTGTTGTGGGATTGACATTTGCAGTGTACCTACCTGTTTGCACAGCAGAATAACCACTTGGAGATGTAAATATTTTGCAAGAAGTCCTGTCTGCACCCACTGTGGTTAACGAATTGAACTGCAATATCCACAAGGCACTGGGGCACATGTCCATCAGGGCGGGCCCGAGAGATGTTTTAAATGCAGCAAAGACTGGCGGGACTTTACTTGTATGCCAATGATTAAGGGCAGCACGCCCGAAACGCGTATGGCGCTTTTTCAGCTGCAGCAAGCAAAGTATCACTGTTGCCTACATCAATAAAAGGATTTAACTTCCACGTGTGTGGCGTCTTCAAAGCAAGGTAAAACTTGGTGTATGGAGATTAATTGCGGCGAAGCCTCGTCGTGAGGATGCCCCACCGCAAGTGCGGTCCTACGGCGCCTGTCATGCTGGGTGTCAGTGGGACGTGGAAGTCCGTTGTTGTGGGATTGACATTTGCAGTGTACCTACCTGTTTGCACAGCAGAATAACCACTTGGAGATGTAAATATTTTGCAAGAAGTCCTGTCTGCACCCACTGTGGTTAACGAATTGAACTGCAATATCCACAAGGCACTGGGGCACATGTCCATCAGGGCGGGCCCGAGAGATGTTTTAAATGCAGCAAAGACTGGCGGGACTTTACTTGTATGCCAATGATTAAGGGCAGCACGCCCGAAACGCGTATGGCGCTTTTTCAGCTGCAGCAAGCAAAGTATCACTGTTGCCTACATCAATAAAAGGATTTAACTTCCACGTGTGTGGCGTCTTCAAAGCAAGGTAAAACTTGGTGTATGGAGATTAATTGCGGCGAAGCCTCGTCGTGAGGATGCCCCACCGCAAGTGCGGTCCTACGGCGCCTGTCATGCTGGGTGTCAGTGGGACGTGGAAGTCCGTTGTTGTGGGATTGACATTTGCAGTGTACCTACCTGTTTGCACAGCAGAATAACCACTTGGAGATGTAAATATTTTGCAAGAAGTCCTGTCTGCACCCACTGTGGTTAACGAATTGAACTGCAATATCCACAAGGCACTGGGGCACATGTCCATCAGGGCGGGCCCGAGAGATGTTTTAAATGCAGCAAAGACTGGCGGGACTTTACTTGTATGCCAATGATTAAGGGCAGCACGCCCGAAACGCGTATGGCGCTTTTTCAGCTGCAGCAAGCAAAGTATCACTGTTGCCTACATCAATAAAAGGATTTAACTTCCACGTGTGTGGCGTCTTCAAAGCAAGGTAAAACTTGGTGTATGGAGATTAATTGCGGCGAAGCCTCGTCGTGAGGATGCCCCACCGCAAGTGCGGTCCTACGGCGCCTGTCATGCTGGGTGTCAGTGGGACGTGGAAGTCCGTTGTTGTGGGATTGACATTTGCAGTGTACCTACCTGTTTGCACAGCAGAATAACCACTTGGAGATGTAAATATTTTGCAAGAAGTCCTGTCTGCACCCACTGTGGTTAACGAATTGAACTGCAATATCCACAAGGCACTGGGGCACATGTCCATCAGGGCGGGCCCGAGAGATGTTTTAAATGCAGCAAAGACTGGCGGGACTTTACTTGTATGCCAATGATTAAGGGCAGCACGCCCGAAACGCGTATGGCGCTTTTTCAGCTGCAGCAAGCAAAGTATCACTGTTGCCTACATCAATAAAAGGATTTAACTTCCACGTGTGTGGCGTCTTCAAAGCAAGGTAAAACTTGGTGTATGGAGATTAATTGCGGCGAAGCCTCGTCGTGAGGATGCCCCACCGCAAGTGCGGTCCTACGGCGCCTGTCATGCTGGGTGTCAGTGGGACGTGGAAGTCCGTTGTTGTGGGATTGACATTTGCAGTGTACCTACCTGTTTGCACAGCAGAATAACCACTTGGAGATGTAAATATTTTGCAAGAAGTCCTGTCTGCACCCACTGTGGTTAACGAATTGAACTGCAATATCCACAAGGCACTGGGGCACATGTCCATCAGGGCGGGCCCGAGAGATGTTTTAAATGCAGCAAAGACTGGCGGGACTTTACTTGTATGCCAATGATTAAGGGCAGCACGCCCGAAACGCGTATGGCGCTTTTTCAGCTGCAGCAAGCAAAGTATCACTGTTGCCTACATCAATAAAAGGATTTAACTTCCACGTGTGTGGCGTCTTCAAAGCAAGGTAAAACTTGGTGTATGGAGATTAATTGCGGCGAAGCCTCGTCGTGAGGATGCCCCACCGCAAGTGCGGTCCTACGGCGCCTGTCATGCTGGGTGTCAGTGGGACGTGGAAGTCCGTTGTTGTGGGATTGACATTTGCAGTGTACCTACCTGTTTGCACAGCAGAATAACCACTTGGAGATGTAAATATTTTGCAAGAAGTCCTGTCTGCACCCACTGTGGTTAACGAATTGAACTGCAATATCCACAAGGCACTGGGGCACATGTCCATCAGGGCGGGCCCGAGAGATGTTTTAAATGCAGCAAAGACTGGCGGGACTTTACTTGTATGCCAATGATTAAGGGCAGCACGCCCGAAACGCGTATGGCGCTTTTTCAGCTGCAGCAAGCAAAGTATCACTGTTGCCTACATCAATAAAAGGATTTAACTTCCACGTGTGTGGCGTCTTCAAAGCAAGGTAAAACTTGGTGTATGGAGATTAATTGCGGCGAAGCCTCGTCGTGAGGATGCCCCACCGCAAGTGCGGTCCTACGGCGCCTGTCATGCTGGGTGTCAGTGGGACGTGGAAGTCCGTTGTTGTGGGATTGACATTTGCAGTGTACCTACCTGTTTGCACAGCAGAATAACCACTTGGAGATGTAAATATTTTGCAAGAAGTCCTGTCTGCACCCACTGTGGTTAACGAATTGAACTGCAATATCCACAAGGCACTGGGGCACATGTCCATCAGGGCGGGCCCGAGAGATGTTTTAAATGCAGCAAAGACTGGCGGGACTTTACTTGTATGCCAATGATTAAGGGCAGCACGCCCGAAACGCGTATGGCGCTTTTTCAGCTGCAGCAAGCAAAGTATCACTGTTGCCTACATCAATAAAAGGATTTAACTTCCACGTGTGTGGCGTCTTCAAAGCAAGGTAAAACTTGGTGTATGGAGATTAATTGCGGCGAAGCCTCGTCGTGAGGATGCCCCACCGCAAGTGCGGTCCTACGGCGCCTGTCATGCTGGGTGTCAGTGGGACGTGGAAGTCCGTTGTTGTGGGATTGACATTTGCAGTGTACCTACCTGTTTGCACAGCAGAATAACCACTTGGAGATGTAAATATTTTGCAAGAAGTCCTGTCTGCACCCACTGTGGTTAACGAATTGAACTGCAATATCCACAAGGCACTGGGGCACATGTCCATCAGGGCGGGCCCGAGAGATGTTTTAAATGCAGCAAAGACTGGCGGGACTTTACTTGTATGCCAATGATTAAGGGCAGCACGCCCGAAACGCGTATGGCGCTTTTTCAGCTGCAGCAAGCAAAGTATCACTGTTGCCTACATCAATAAAAGGATTTAACTTCCACGTGTGTGGCGTCTTCAAAGCAAGGTAAAACTTGGTGTATGGAGATTAATTGCGGCGAAGCCTCGTCGTGAGGATGCCCCACCGCAAGTGCGGTCCTACGGCGCCTGTCATGCTGGGTGTCAGTGGGACGTGGAAGTCCGTTGTTGTGGGATTGACATTTGCAGTGTACCTACCTGTTTGCACAGCAGAATAACCACTTGGAGATGTAAATATTTTGCAAGAAGTCCTGTCTGCACCCACTGTGGTTAACGAATTGAACTGCAATATCCACAAGGCACTGGGGCACATGTCCATCAGGGCGGGCCCGAGAGATGTTTTAAATGCAGCAAAGACTGGCGGGACTTTACTTGTATGCCAATGATTAAGGGCAGCACGCCCGAAACGCGTATGGCGCTTTTTCAGCTGCAGCAAGCAAAGTATCACTGTTGCCTACATCAATAAAAGGATTTAACTTCCACGTGTGTGGCGTCTTCAAAGCAAGGTAAAACTTGGTGTATGGAGATTAATTGCGGCGAAGCCTCGTCGTGAGGATGCCCCACCGCAAGTGCGGTCCTACGGCGCCTGTCATGCTGGGTGTCAGTGGGACGTGGAAGTCCGTTGTTGTGGGATTGACATTTGCAGTGTACCTACCTGTTTGCACAGCAGAATAACCACTTGGAGATGTAAATATTTTGCAAGAAGTCCTGTCTGCACCCACTGTGGTTAACGAATTGAACTGCAATATCCACAAGGCACTGGGGCACATGTCCATCAGGGCGGGCCCGAGAGATGTTTTAAATGCAGCAAAGACTGGCGGGACTTTACTTGTATGCCAATGATTAAGGGCAGCACGCCCGAAACGCGTATGGCGCTTTTTCAGCTGCAGCAAGCAAAGTATCACTGTTGCCTACATCAATAAAAGGATTTAACTTCCACGTGTGTGGCGTCTTCAAAGCAAGGTAAAACTTGGTGTATGGAGATTAATTGCGGCGAAGCCTCGTCGTGAGGATGCCCCACCGCAAGTGCGGTCCTACGGCGCCTGTCATGCTGGGTGTCAGTGGGACGTGGAAGTCCGTTGTTGTGGGATTGACATTTGCAGTGTACCTACCTGTTTGCACAGCAGAATAACCACTTGGAGATGTAAATATTTTGCAAGAAGTCCTGTCTGCACCCACTGTGGTTAACGAATTGAACTGCAATATCCACAAGGCACTGGGGCACATGTCCATCAGGGCGGGCCCGAGAGATGTTTTAAATGCAGCAAAGACTGGCGGGACTTTACTTGTATGCCAATGATTAAGGGCAGCACGCCCGAAACGCGTATGGCGCTTTTTCAGCTGCAGCAAGCAAAGTATCACTGTTGCCTACATCAATAAAAGGATTTAACTTCCACGTGTGTGGCGTCTTCAAAGCAAGGTAAAACTTGGTGTATGGAGATTAATTGCGGCGAAGCCTCGTCGTGAGGATGCCCCACCGCAAGTGCGGTCCTACGGCGCCTGTCATGCTGGGTGTCAGTGGGACGTGGAAGTCCGTTGTTGTGGGATTGACATTTGCAGTGTACCTACCTGTTTGCACAGCAGAATAACCACTTGGAGATGTAAATATTTTGCAAGAAGTCCTGTCTGCACCCACTGTGGTTAACGAATTGAACTGCAATATCCACAAGGCACTGGGGCACATGTCCATCAGGGCGGGCCCGAGAGATGTTTTAAATGCAGCAAAGACTGGCGGGACTTTACTTGTATGCCAATGATTAAGGGCAGCACGCCCGAAACGCGTATGGCGCTTTTTCAGCTGCAGCAAGCAAAGTATCACTGTTGCCTACATCAATAAAAGGATTTAACTTCCACGTGTGTGGCGTCTTCAAAGCAAGGTAAAACTTGGTGTATGGAGATTAATTGCGGCGAAGCCTCGTCGTGAGGATGCCCCACCGCAAGTGCGGTCCTACGGCGCCTGTCATGCTGGGTGTCAGTGGGACGTGGAAGTCCGTTGTTGTGGGATTGACATTTGCAGTGTACCTACCTGTTTGCACAGCAGAATAACCACTTGGAGATGTAAATATTTTGCAAGAAGTCCTGTCTGCACCCACTGTGGTTAACGAATTGAACTGCAATATCCACAAGGCACTGGGGCACATGTCCATCAGGGCGGGCCCGAGAGATGTTTTAAATGCAGCAAAGACTGGCGGGACTTTACTTGTATGCCAATGATTAAGGGCAGCACGCCCGAAACGCGTATGGCGCTTTTTCAGCTGCAGCAAGCAAAGTATCACTGTTGCCTACATCAATAAAAGGATTTAACTTCCACGTGTGTGGCGTCTTCAAAGCAAGGTAAAACTTGGTGTATGGAGATTAATTGCGGCGAAGCCTCGTCGTGAGGATGCCCCACCGCAAGTGCGGTCCTACGGCGCCTGTCATGCTGGGTGTCAGTGGGACGTGGAAGTCCGTTGTTGTGGGATTGACATTTGCAGTGTACCTACCTGTTTGCACAGCAGAATAACCACTTGGAGATGTAAATATTTTGCAAGAAGTCCTGTCTGCACCCACTGTGGTTAACGAATTGAACTGCAATATCCACAAGGCACTGGGGCACATGTCCATCAGGGCGGGCCCGAGAGATGTTTTAAATGCAGCAAAGACTGGCGGGACTTTACTTGTATGCCAATGATTAAGGGCAGCACGCCCGAAACGCGTATGGCGCTTTTTCAGCTGCAGCAAGCAAAGTATCACTGTTGCCTACATCAATAAAAGGATTTAACTTCCACGTGTGTGGCGTCTTCAAAGCAAGGTAAAACTTGGTGTATGGAGATTAATTGCGGCGAAGCCTCGTCGTGAGGATGCCCCACCGCAAGTGCGGTCCTACGGCGCCTGTCATGCTGGGTGTCAGTGGGACGTGGAAGTCCGTTGTTGTGGGATTGACATTTGCAGTGTACCTACCTGTTTGCACAGCAGAATAACCACTTGGAGATGTAAATATTTTGCAAGAAGTCCTGTCTGCACCCACTGTGGTTAACGAATTGAACTGCAATATCCACAAGGCACTGGGGCACATGTCCATCAGGGCGGGCCCGAGAGATGTTTTAAATGCAGCAAAGACTGGCGGGACTTTACTTGTATGCCAATGATTAAGGGCAGCACGCCCGAAACGCGTATGGCGCTTTTTCAGCTGCAGCAAGCAAAGTATCACTGTTGCCTACATCAATAAAAGGATTTAACTTCCACGTGTGTGGCGTCTTCAAAGCAAGGTAAAACTTGGTGTATGGAGATTAATTGCGGCGAAGCCTCGTCGTGAGGATGCCCCACCGCAAGTGCGGTCCTACGGCGCCTGTCATGCTGGGTGTCAGTGGGACGTGGAAGTCCGTTGTTGTGGGATTGACATTTGCAGTGTACCTACCTGTTTGCACAGCAGAATAACCACTTGGAGATGTAAATATTTTGCAAGAAGTCCTGTCTGCACCCACTGTGGTTAACGAATTGAACTGCAATATCCACAAGGCACTGGGGCACATGTCCATCAGGGCGGGCCCGAGAGATGTTTTAAATGCAGCAAAGACTGGCGGGACTTTACTTGTATGCCAATGATTAAGGGCAGCACGCCCGAAACGCGTATGGCGCTTTTTCAGCTGCAGCAAGCAAAGTATCACTGTTGCCTACATCAATAAAAGGATTTAACTTCCACGTGTGTGGCGTCTTCAAAGCAAGGTAAAACTTGGTGTATGGAGATTAATTGCGGCGAAGCCTCGTCGTGAGGATGCCCCACCGCAAGTGCGGTCCTACGGCGCCTGTCATGCTGGGTGTCAGTGGGACGTGGAAGTCCGTTGTTGTGGGATTGACATTTGCAGTGTACCTACCTGTTTGCACAGCAGAATAACCACTTGGAGATGTAAATATTTTGCAAGAAGTCCTGTCTGCACCCACTGTGGTTAACGAATTGAACTGCAATATCCACAAGGCACTGGGGCACATGTCCATCAGGGCGGGCCCGAGAGATGTTTTAAATGCAGCAAAGACTGGCGGGACTTTACTTGTATGCCAATGATTAAGGGCAGCACGCCCGAAACGCGTATGGCGCTTTTTCAGCTGCAGCAAGCAAAGTATCACTGTTGCCTACATCAATAAAAGGATTTAACTTCCACGTGTGTGGCGTCTTCAAAGCAAGGTAAAACTTGGTGTATGGAGATTAATTGCGGCGAAGCCTCGTCGTGAGGATGCCCCACCGCAAGTGCGGTCCTACGGCGCCTGTCATGCTGGGTGTCAGTGGGACGTGGAAGTCCGTTGTTGTGGGATTGACATTTGCAGTGTACCTACCTGTTTGCACAGCAGAATAACCACTTGGAGATGTAAATATTTTGCAAGAAGTCCTGTCTGCACCCACTGTGGTTAACGAATTGAACTGCAATATCCACAAGGCACTGGGGCACATGTCCATCAGGGCGGGCCCGAGAGATGTTTTAAATGCAGCAAAGACTGGCGGGACTTTACTTGTATGCCAATGATTAAGGGCAGCACGCCCGAAACGCGTATGGCGCTTTTTCAGCTGCAGCAAGCAAAGTATCACTGTTGCCTACATCAATAAAAGGATTTAACTTCCACGTGTGTGGCGTCTTCAAAGCAAGGTAAAACTTGGTGTATGGAGATTAATTGCGGCGAAGCCTCGTCGTGAGGATGCCCCACCGCAAGTGCGGTCCTACGGCGCCTGTCATGCTGGGTGTCAGTGGGACGTGGAAGTCCGTTGTTGTGGGATTGACATTTGCAGTGTACCTACCTGTTTGCACAGCAGAATAACCACTTGGAGATGTAAATATTTTGCAAGAAGTCCTGTCTGCACCCACTGTGGTTAACGAATTGAACTGCAATATCCACAAGGCACTGGGGCACATGTCCATCAGGGCGGGCCCGAGAGATGTTTTAAATGCAGCAAAGACTGGCGGGACTTTACTTGTATGCCAATGATTAAGGGCAGCACGCCCGAAACGCGTATGGCGCTTTTTCAGCTGCAGCAAGCAAAGTATCACTGTTGCCTACATCAATAAAAGGATTTAACTTCCACGTGTGTGGCGTCTTCAAAGCAAGGTAAAACTTGGTGTATGGAGATTAATTGCGGCGAAGCCTCGTCGTGAGGATGCCCCACCGCAAGTGCGGTCCTACGGCGCCTGTCATGCTGGGTGTCAGTGGGACGTGGAAGTCCGTTGTTGTGGGATTGACATTTGCAGTGTACCTACCTGTTTGCACAGCAGAATAACCACTTGGAGATGTAAATATTTTGCAAGAAGTCCTGTCTGCACCCACTGTGGTTAACGAATTGAACTGCAATATCCACAAGGCACTGGGGCACATGTCCATCAGGGCGGGCCCGAGAGATGTTTTAAATGCAGCAAAGACTGGCGGGACTTTACTTGTATGCCAATGATTAAGGGCAGCACGCCCGAAACGCGTATGGCGCTTTTTCAGCTGCAGCAAGCAAAGTATCACTGTTGCCTACATCAATAAAAGGATTTAACTTCCACGTGTGTGGCGTCTTCAAAGCAAGGTAAAACTTGGTGTATGGAGATTAATTGCGGCGAAGCCTCGTCGTGAGGATGCCCCACCGCAAGTGCGGTCCTACGGCGCCTGTCATGCTGGGTGTCAGTGGGACGTGGAAGTCCGTTGTTGTGGGATTGACATTTGCAGTGTACCTACCTGTTTGCACAGCAGAATAACCACTTGGAGATGTAAATATTTTGCAAGAAGTCCTGTCTGCACCCACTGTGGTTAACGAATTGAACTGCAATATCCACAAGGCACTGGGGCACATGTCCATCAGGGCGGGCCCGAGAGATGTTTTAAATGCAGCAAAGACTGGCGGGACTTTACTTGTATGCCAATGATTAAGGGCAGCACGCCCGAAACGCGTATGGCGCTTTTTCAGCTGCAGCAAGCAAAGTATCACTGTTGCCTACATCAATAAAAGGATTTAACTTCCACGTGTGTGGCGTCTTCAAAGCAAGGTAAAACTTGGTGTATGGAGATTAATTGCGGCGAAGCCTCGTCGTGAGGATGCCCCACCGCAAGTGCGGTCCTACGGCGCCTGTCATGCTGGGTGTCAGTGGGACGTGGAAGTCCGTTGTTGTGGGATTGACATTTGCAGTGTACCTACCTGTTTGCACAGCAGAATAACCACTTGGAGATGTAAATATTTTGCAAGAAGTCCTGTCTGCACCCACTGTGGTTAACGAATTGAACTGCAATATCCACAAGGCACTGGGGCACATGTCCATCAGGGCGGGCCCGAGAGATGTTTTAAATGCAGCAAAGACTGGCGGGACTTTACTTGTATGCCAATGATTAAGGGCAGCACGCCCGAAACGCGTATGGCGCTTTTTCAGCTGCAGCAAGCAAAGTATCACTGTTGCCTACATCAATAAAAGGATTTAACTTCCACGTGTGTGGCGTCTTCAAAGCAAGGTAAAACTTGGTGTATGGAGATTAATTGCGGCGAAGCCTCGTCGTGAGGATGCCCCACCGCAAGTGCGGTCCTACGGCGCCTGTCATGCTGGGTGTCAGTGGGACGTGGAAGTCCGTTGTTGTGGGATTGACATTTGCAGTGTACCTACCTGTTTGCACAGCAGAATAACCACTTGGAGATGTAAATATTTTGCAAGAAGTCCTGTCTGCACCCACTGTGGTTAACGAATTGAACTGCAATATCCACAAGGCACTGGGGCACATGTCCATCAGGGCGGGCCCGAGAGATGTTTTAAATGCAGCAAAGACTGGCGGGACTTTACTTGTATGCCAATGATTAAGGGCAGCACGCCCGAAACGCGTATGGCGCTTTTTCAGCTGCAGCAAGCAAAGTATCACTGTTGCCTACATCAATAAAAGGATTTAACTTCCACGTGTGTGGCGTCTTCAAAGCAAGGTAAAACTTGGTGTATGGAGATTAATTGCGGCGAAGCCTCGTCGTGAGGATGCCCCACCGCAAGTGCGGTCCTACGGCGCCTGTCATGCTGGGTGTCAGTGGGACGTGGAAGTCCGTTGTTGTGGGATTGACATTTGCAGTGTACCTACCTGTTTGCACAGCAGAATAACCACTTGGAGATGTAAATATTTTGCAAGAAGTCCTGTCTGCACCCACTGTGGTTAACGAATTGAACTGCAATATCCACAAGGCACTGGGGCACATGTCCATCAGGGCGGGCCCGAGAGATGTTTTAAATGCAGCAAAGACTGGCGGGACTTTACTTGTATGCCAATGATTAAGGGCAGCACGCCCGAAACGCGTATGGCGCTTTTTCAGCTGCAGCAAGCAAAGTATCACTGTTGCCTACATCAATAAAAGGATTTAACTTCCACGTGTGTGGCGTCTTCAAAGCAAGGTAAAACTTGGTGTATGGAGATTAATTGCGGCGAAGCCTCGTCGTGAGGATGCCCCACCGCAAGTGCGGTCCTACGGCGCCTGTCATGCTGGGTGTCAGTGGGACGTGGAAGTCCGTTGTTGTGGGATTGACATTTGCAGTGTACCTACCTGTTTGCACAGCAGAATAACCACTTGGAGATGTAAATATTTTGCAAGAAGTCCTGTCTGCACCCACTGTGGTTAACGAATTGAACTGCAATATCCACAAGGCACTGGGGCACATGTCCATCAGGGCGGGCCCGAGAGATGTTTTAAATGCAGCAAAGACTGGCGGGACTTTACTTGTATGCCAATGATTAAGGGCAGCACGCCCGAAACGCGTATGGCGCTTTTTCAGCTGCAGCAAGCAAAGTATCACTGTTGCCTACATCAATAAAAGGATTTAACTTCCACGTGTGTGGCGTCTTCAAAGCAAGGTAAAACTTGGTGTATGGAGATTAATTGCGGCGAAGCCTCGTCGTGAGGATGCCCCACCGCAAGTGCGGTCCTACGGCGCCTGTCATGCTGGGTGTCAGTGGGACGTGGAAGTCCGTTGTTGTGGGATTGACATTTGCAGTGTACCTACCTGTTTGCACAGCAGAATAACCACTTGGAGATGTAAATATTTTGCAAGAAGTCCTGTCTGCACCCACTGTGGTTAACGAATTGAACTGCAATATCCACAAGGCACTGGGGCACATGTCCATCAGGGCGGGCCCGAGAGATGTTTTAAATGCAGCAAAGACTGGCGGGACTTTACTTGTATGCCAATGATTAAGGGCAGCACGCCCGAAACGCGTATGGCGCTTTTTCAGCTGCAGCAAGCAAAGTATCACTGTTGCCTACATCAATAAAAGGATTTAACTTCCACGTGTGTGGCGTCTTCAAAGCAAGGTAAAACTTGGTGTATGGAGATTAATTGCGGCGAAGCCTCGTCGTGAGGATGCCCCACCGCAAGTGCGGTCCTACGGCGCCTGTCATGCTGGGTGTCAGTGGGACGTGGAAGTCCGTTGTTGTGGGATTGACATTTGCAGTGTACCTACCTGTTTGCACAGCAGAATAACCACTTGGAGATGTAAATATTTTGCAAGAAGTCCTGTCTGCACCCACTGTGGTTAACGAATTGAACTGCAATATCCACAAGGCACTGGGGCACATGTCCATCAGGGCGGGCCCGAGAGATGTTTTAAATGCAGCAAAGACTGGCGGGACTTTACTTGTATGCCAATGATTAAGGGCAGCACGCCCGAAACGCGTATGGCGCTTTTTCAGCTGCAGCAAGCAAAGTATCACTGTTGCCTACATCAATAAAAGGATTTAACTTCCACGTGTGTGGCGTCTTCAAAGCAAGGTAAAACTTGGTGTATGGAGATTAATTGCGGCGAAGCCTCGTCGTGAGGATGCCCCACCGCAAGTGCGGTCCTACGGCGCCTGTCATGCTGGGTGTCAGTGGGACGTGGAAGTCCGTTGTTGTGGGATTGACATTTGCAGTGTACCTACCTGTTTGCACAGCAGAATAACCACTTGGAGATGTAAATATTTTGCAAGAAGTCCTGTCTGCACCCACTGTGGTTAACGAATTGAACTGCAATATCCACAAGGCACTGGGGCACATGTCCATCAGGGCGGGCCCGAGAGATGTTTTAAATGCAGCAAAGACTGGCGGGACTTTACTTGTATGCCAATGATTAAGGGCAGCACGCCCGAAACGCGTATGGCGCTTTTTCAGCTGCAGCAAGCAAAGTATCACTGTTGCCTACATCAATAAAAGGATTTAACTTCCACGTGTGTGGCGTCTTCAAAGCAAGGTAAAACTTGGTGTATGGAGATTAATTGCGGCGAAGCCTCGTCGTGAGGATGCCCCACCGCAAGTGCGGTCCTACGGCGCCTGTCATGCTGGGTGTCAGTGGGACGTGGAAGTCCGTTGTTGTGGGATTGACATTTGCAGTGTACCTACCTGTTTGCACAGCAGAATAACCACTTGGAGATGTAAATATTTTGCAAGAAGTCCTGTCTGCACCCACTGTGGTTAACGAATTGAACTGCAATATCCACAAGGCACTGGGGCACATGTCCATCAGGGCGGGCCCGAGAGATGTTTTAAATGCAGCAAAGACTGGCGGGACTTTACTTGTATGCCAATGATTAAGGGCAGCACGCCCGAAACGCGTATGGCGCTTTTTCAGCTGCAGCAAGCAAAGTATCACTGTTGCCTACATCAATAAAAGGATTTAACTTCCACGTGTGTGGCGTCTTCAAAGCAAGGTAAAACTTGGTGTATGGAGATTAATTGCGGCGAAGCCTCGTCGTGAGGATGCCCCACCGCAAGTGCGGTCCTACGGCGCCTGTCATGCTGGGTGTCAGTGGGACGTGGAAGTCCGTTGTTGTGGGATTGACATTTGCAGTGTACCTACCTGTTTGCACAGCAGAATAACCACTTGGAGATGTAAATATTTTGCAAGAAGTCCTGTCTGCACCCACTGTGGTTAACGAATTGAACTGCAATATCCACAAGGCACTGGGGCACATGTCCATCAGGGCGGGCCCGAGAGATGTTTTAAATGCAGCAAAGACTGGCGGGACTTTACTTGTATGCCAATGATTAAGGGCAGCACGCCCGAAACGCGTATGGCGCTTTTTCAGCTGCAGCAAGCAAAGTATCACTGTTGCCTACATCAATAAAAGGATTTAACTTCCACGTGTGTGGCGTCTTCAAAGCAAGGTAAAACTTGGTGTATGGAGATTAATTGCGGCGAAGCCTCGTCGTGAGGATGCCCCACCGCAAGTGCGGTCCTACGGCGCCTGTCATGCTGGGTGTCAGTGGGACGTGGAAGTCCGTTGTTGTGGGATTGACATTTGCAGTGTACCTACCTGTTTGCACAGCAGAATAACCACTTGGAGATGTAAATATTTTGCAAGAAGTCCTGTCTGCACCCACTGTGGTTAACGAATTGAACTGCAATATCCACAAGGCACTGGGGCACATGTCCATCAGGGCGGGCCCGAGAGATGTTTTAAATGCAGCAAAGACTGGCGGGACTTTACTTGTATGCCAATGATTAAGGGCAGCACGCCCGAAACGCGTATGGCGCTTTTTCAGCTGCAGCAAGCAAAGTATCACTGTTGCCTACATCAATAAAAGGATTTAACTTCCACGTGTGTGGCGTCTTCAAAGCAAGGTAAAACTTGGTGTATGGAGATTAATTGCGGCGAAGCCTCGTCGTGAGGATGCCCCACCGCAAGTGCGGTCCTACGGCGCCTGTCATGCTGGGTGTCAGTGGGACGTGGAAGTCCGTTGTTGTGGGATTGACATTTGCAGTGTACCTACCTGTTTGCACAGCAGAATAACCACTTGGAGATGTAAATATTTTGCAAGAAGTCCTGTCTGCACCCACTGTGGTTAACGAATTGAACTGCAATATCCACAAGGCACTGGGGCACATGTCCATCAGGGCGGGCCCGAGAGATGTTTTAAATGCAGCAAAGACTGGCGGGACTTTACTTGTATGCCAATGATTAAGGGCAGCACGCCCGAAACGCGTATGGCGCTTTTTCAGCTGCAGCAAGCAAAGTATCACTGTTGCCTACATCAATAAAAGGATTTAACTTCCACGTGTGTGGCGTCTTCAAAGCAAGGTAAAACTTGGTGTATGGAGATTAATTGCGGCGAAGCCTCGTCGTGAGGATGCCCCACCGCAAGTGCGGTCCTACGGCGCCTGTCATGCTGGGTGTCAGTGGGACGTGGAAGTCCGTTGTTGTGGGATTGACATTTGCAGTGTACCTACCTGTTTGCACAGCAGAATAACCACTTGGAGATGTAAATATTTTGCAAGAAGTCCTGTCTGCACCCACTGTGGTTAACGAATTGAACTGCAATATCCACAAGGCACTGGGGCACATGTCCATCAGGGCGGGCCCGAGAGATGTTTTAAATGCAGCAAAGACTGGCGGGACTTTACTTGTATGCCAATGATTAAGGGCAGCACGCCCGAAACGCGTATGGCGCTTTTTCAGCTGCAGCAAGCAAAGTATCACTGTTGCCTACATCAATAAAAGGATTTAACTTCCACGTGTGTGGCGTCTTCAAAGCAAGGTAAAACTTGGTGTATGGAGATTAATTGCGGCGAAGCCTCGTCGTGAGGATGCCCCACCGCAAGTGCGGTCCTACGGCGCCTGTCATGCTGGGTGTCAGTGGGACGTGGAAGTCCGTTGTTGTGGGATTGACATTTGCAGTGTACCTACCTGTTTGCACAGCAGAATAACCACTTGGAGATGTAAATATTTTGCAAGAAGTCCTGTCTGCACCCACTGTGGTTAACGAATTGAACTGCAATATCCACAAGGCACTGGGGCACATGTCCATCAGGGCGGGCCCGAGAGATGTTTTAAATGCAGCAAAGACTGGCGGGACTTTACTTGTATGCCAATGATTAAGGGCAGCACGCCCGAAACGCGTATGGCGCTTTTTCAGCTGCAGCAAGCAAAGTATCACTGTTGCCTACATCAATAAAAGGATTTAACTTCCACGTGTGTGGCGTCTTCAAAGCAAGGTAAAACTTGGTGTATGGAGATTAATTGCGGCGAAGCCTCGTCGTGAGGATGCCCCACCGCAAGTGCGGTCCTACGGCGCCTGTCATGCTGGGTGTCAGTGGGACGTGGAAGTCCGTTGTTGTGGGATTGACATTTGCAGTGTACCTACCTGTTTGCACAGCAGAATAACCACTTGGAGATGTAAATATTTTGCAAGAAGTCCTGTCTGCACCCACTGTGGTTAACGAATTGAACTGCAATATCCACAAGGCACTGGGGCACATGTCCATCAGGGCGGGCCCGAGAGATGTTTTAAATGCAGCAAAGACTGGCGGGACTTTACTTGTATGCCAATGATTAAGGGCAGCACGCCCGAAACGCGTATGGCGCTTTTTCAGCTGCAGCAAGCAAAGTATCACTGTTGCCTACATCAATAAAAGGATTTAACTTCCACGTGTGTGGCGTCTTCAAAGCAAGGTAAAACTTGGTGTATGGAGATTAATTGCGGCGAAGCCTCGTCGTGAGGATGCCCCACCGCAAGTGCGGTCCTACGGCGCCTGTCATGCTGGGTGTCAGTGGGACGTGGAAGTCCGTTGTTGTGGGATTGACATTTGCAGTGTACCTACCTGTTTGCACAGCAGAATAACCACTTGGAGATGTAAATATTTTGCAAGAAGTCCTGTCTGCACCCACTGTGGTTAACGAATTGAACTGCAATATCCACAAGGCACTGGGGCACATGTCCATCAGGGCGGGCCCGAGAGATGTTTTAAATGCAGCAAAGACTGGCGGGACTTTACTTGTATGCCAATGATTAAGGGCAGCACGCCCGAAACGCGTATGGCGCTTTTTCAGCTGCAGCAAGCAAAGTATCACTGTTGCCTACATCAATAAAAGGATTTAACTTCCACGTGTGTGGCGTCTTCAAAGCAAGGTAAAACTTGGTGTATGGAGATTAATTGCGGCGAAGCCTCGTCGTGAGGATGCCCCACCGCAAGTGCGGTCCTACGGCGCCTGTCATGCTGGGTGTCAGTGGGACGTGGAAGTCCGTTGTTGTGGGATTGACATTTGCAGTGTACCTACCTGTTTGCACAGCAGAATAACCACTTGGAGATGTAAATATTTTGCAAGAAGTCCTGTCTGCACCCACTGTGGTTAACGAATTGAACTGCAATATCCACAAGGCACTGGGGCACATGTCCATCAGGGCGGGCCCGAGAGATGTTTTAAATGCAGCAAAGACTGGCGGGACTTTACTTGTATGCCAATGATTAAGGGCAGCACGCCCGAAACGCGTATGGCGCTTTTTCAGCTGCAGCAAGCAAAGTATCACTGTTGCCTACATCAATAAAAGGATTTAACTTCCACGTGTGTGGCGTCTTCAAAGCAAGGTAAAACTTGGTGTATGGAGATTAATTGCGGCGAAGCCTCGTCGTGAGGATGCCCCACCGCAAGTGCGGTCCTACGGCGCCTGTCATGCTGGGTGTCAGTGGGACGTGGAAGTCCGTTGTTGTGGGATTGACATTTGCAGTGTACCTACCTGTTTGCACAGCAGAATAACCACTTGGAGATGTAAATATTTTGCAAGAAGTCCTGTCTGCACCCACTGTGGTTAACGAATTGAACTGCAATATCCACAAGGCACTGGGGCACATGTCCATCAGGGCGGGCCCGAGAGATGTTTTAAATGCAGCAAAGACTGGCGGGACTTTACTTGTATGCCAATGATTAAGGGCAGCACGCCCGAAACGCGTATGGCGCTTTTTCAGCTGCAGCAAGCAAAGTATCACTGTTGCCTACATCAATAAAAGGATTTAACTTCCACGTGTGTGGCGTCTTCAAAGCAAGGTAAAACTTGGTGTATGGAGATTAATTGCGGCGAAGCCTCGTCGTGAGGATGCCCCACCGCAAGTGCGGTCCTACGGCGCCTGTCATGCTGGGTGTCAGTGGGACGTGGAAGTCCGTTGTTGTGGGATTGACATTTGCAGTGTACCTACCTGTTTGCACAGCAGAATAACCACTTGGAGATGTAAATATTTTGCAAGAAGTCCTGTCTGCACCCACTGTGGTTAACGAATTGAACTGCAATATCCACAAGGCACTGGGGCACATGTCCATCAGGGCGGGCCCGAGAGATGTTTTAAATGCAGCAAAGACTGGCGGGACTTTACTTGTATGCCAATGATTAAGGGCAGCACGCCCGAAACGCGTATGGCGCTTTTTCAGCTGCAGCAAGCAAAGTATCACTGTTGCCTACATCAATAAAAGGATTTAACTTCCACGTGTGTGGCGTCTTCAAAGCAAGGTAAAACTTGGTGTATGGAGATTAATTGCGGCGAAGCCTCGTCGTGAGGATGCCCCACCGCAAGTGCGGTCCTACGGCGCCTGTCATGCTGGGTGTCAGTGGGACGTGGAAGTCCGTTGTTGTGGGATTGACATTTGCAGTGTACCTACCTGTTTGCACAGCAGAATAACCACTTGGAGATGTAAATATTTTGCAAGAAGTCCTGTCTGCACCCACTGTGGTTAACGAATTGAACTGCAATATCCACAAGGCACTGGGGCACATGTCCATCAGGGCGGGCCCGAGAGATGTTTTAAATGCAGCAAAGACTGGCGGGACTTTACTTGTATGCCAATGATTAAGGGCAGCACGCCCGAAACGCGTATGGCGCTTTTTCAGCTGCAGCAAGCAAAGTATCACTGTTGCCTACATCAATAAAAGGATTTAACTTCCACGTGTGTGGCGTCTTCAAAGCAAGGTAAAACTTGGTGTATGGAGATTAATTGCGGCGAAGCCTCGTCGTGAGGATGCCCCACCGCAAGTGCGGTCCTACGGCGCCTGTCATGCTGGGTGTCAGTGGGACGTGGAAGTCCGTTGTTGTGGGATTGACATTTGCAGTGTACCTACCTGTTTGCACAGCAGAATAACCACTTGGAGATGTAAATATTTTGCAAGAAGTCCTGTCTGCACCCACTGTGGTTAACGAATTGAACTGCAATATCCACAAGGCACTGGGGCACATGTCCATCAGGGCGGGCCCGAGAGATGTTTTAAATGCAGCAAAGACTGGCGGGACTTTACTTGTATGCCAATGATTAAGGGCAGCACGCCCGAAACGCGTATGGCGCTTTTTCAGCTGCAGCAAGCAAAGTATCACTGTTGCCTACATCAATAAAAGGATTTAACTTCCACGTGTGTGGCGTCTTCAAAGCAAGGTAAAACTTGGTGTATGGAGATTAATTGCGGCGAAGCCTCGTCGTGAGGATGCCCCACCGCAAGTGCGGTCCTACGGCGCCTGTCATGCTGGGTGTCAGTGGGACGTGGAAGTCCGTTGTTGTGGGATTGACATTTGCAGTGTACCTACCTGTTTGCACAGCAGAATAACCACTTGGAGATGTAAATATTTTGCAAGAAGTCCTGTCTGCACCCACTGTGGTTAACGAATTGAACTGCAATATCCACAAGGCACTGGGGCACATGTCCATCAGGGCGGGCCCGAGAGATGTTTTAAATGCAGCAAAGACTGGCGGGACTTTACTTGTATGCCAATGATTAAGGGCAGCACGCCCGAAACGCGTATGGCGCTTTTTCAGCTGCAGCAAGCAAAGTATCACTGTTGCCTACATCAATAAAAGGATTTAACTTCCACGTGTGTGGCGTCTTCAAAGCAAGGTAAAACTTGGTGTATGGAGATTAATTGCGGCGAAGCCTCGTCGTGAGGATGCCCCACCGCAAGTGCGGTCCTACGGCGCCTGTCATGCTGGGTGTCAGTGGGACGTGGAAGTCCGTTGTTGTGGGATTGACATTTGCAGTGTACCTACCTGTTTGCACAGCAGAATAACCACTTGGAGATGTAAATATTTTGCAAGAAGTCCTGTCTGCACCCACTGTGGTTAACGAATTGAACTGCAATATCCACAAGGCACTGGGGCACATGTCCATCAGGGCGGGCCCGAGAGATGTTTTAAATGCAGCAAAGACTGGCGGGACTTTACTTGTATGCCAATGATTAAGGGCAGCACGCCCGAAACGCGTATGGCGCTTTTTCAGCTGCAGCAAGCAAAGTATCACTGTTGCCTACATCAATAAAAGGATTTAACTTCCACGTGTGTGGCGTCTTCAAAGCAAGGTAAAACTTGGTGTATGGAGATTAATTGCGGCGAAGCCTCGTCGTGAGGATGCCCCACCGCAAGTGCGGTCCTACGGCGCCTGTCATGCTGGGTGTCAGTGGGACGTGGAAGTCCGTTGTTGTGGGATTGACATTTGCAGTGTACCTACCTGTTTGCACAGCAGAATAACCACTTGGAGATGTAAATATTTTGCAAGAAGTCCTGTCTGCACCCACTGTGGTTAACGAATTGAACTGCAATATCCACAAGGCACTGGGGCACATGTCCATCAGGGCGGGCCCGAGAGATGTTTTAAATGCAGCAAAGACTGGCGGGACTTTACTTGTATGCCAATGATTAAGGGCAGCACGCCCGAAACGCGTATGGCGCTTTTTCAGCTGCAGCAAGCAAAGTATCACTGTTGCCTACATCAATAAAAGGATTTAACTTCCACGTGTGTGGCGTCTTCAAAGCAAGGTAAAACTTGGTGTATGGAGATTAATTGCGGCGAAGCCTCGTCGTGAGGATGCCCCACCGCAAGTGCGGTCCTACGGCGCCTGTCATGCTGGGTGTCAGTGGGACGTGGAAGTCCGTTGTTGTGGGATTGACATTTGCAGTGTACCTACCTGTTTGCACAGCAGAATAACCACTTGGAGATGTAAATATTTTGCAAGAAGTCCTGTCTGCACCCACTGTGGTTAACGAATTGAACTGCAATATCCACAAGGCACTGGGGCACATGTCCATCAGGGCGGGCCCGAGAGATGTTTTAAATGCAGCAAAGACTGGCGGGACTTTACTTGTATGCCAATGATTAAGGGCAGCACGCCCGAAACGCGTATGGCGCTTTTTCAGCTGCAGCAAGCAAAGTATCACTGTTGCCTACATCAATAAAAGGATTTAACTTCCACGTGTGTGGCGTCTTCAAAGCAAGGTAAAACTTGGTGTATGGAGATTAATTGCGGCGAAGCCTCGTCGTGAGGATGCCCCACCGCAAGTGCGGTCCTACGGCGCCTGTCATGCTGGGTGTCAGTGGGACGTGGAAGTCCGTTGTTGTGGGATTGACATTTGCAGTGTACCTACCTGTTTGCACAGCAGAATAACCACTTGGAGATGTAAATATTTTGCAAGAAGTCCTGTCTGCACCCACTGTGGTTAACGAATTGAACTGCAATATCCACAAGGCACTGGGGCACATGTCCATCAGGGCGGGCCCGAGAGATGTTTTAAATGCAGCAAAGACTGGCGGGACTTTACTTGTATGCCAATGATTAAGGGCAGCACGCCCGAAACGCGTATGGCGCTTTTTCAGCTGCAGCAAGCAAAGTATCACTGTTGCCTACATCAATAAAAGGATTTAACTTCCACGTGTGTGGCGTCTTCAAAGCAAGGTAAAACTTGGTGTATGGAGATTAATTGCGGCGAAGCCTCGTCGTGAGGATGCCCCACCGCAAGTGCGGTCCTACGGCGCCTGTCATGCTGGGTGTCAGTGGGACGTGGAAGTCCGTTGTTGTGGGATTGACATTTGCAGTGTACCTACCTGTTTGCACAGCAGAATAACCACTTGGAGATGTAAATATTTTGCAAGAAGTCCTGTCTGCACCCACTGTGGTTAACGAATTGAACTGCAATATCCACAAGGCACTGGGGCACATGTCCATCAGGGCGGGCCCGAGAGATGTTTTAAATGCAGCAAAGACTGGCGGGACTTTACTTGTATGCCAATGATTAAGGGCAGCACGCCCGAAACGCGTATGGCGCTTTTTCAGCTGCAGCAAGCAAAGTATCACTGTTGCCTACATCAATAAAAGGATTTAACTTCCACGTGTGTGGCGTCTTCAAAGCAAGGTAAAACTTGGTGTATGGAGATTAATTGCGGCGAAGCCTCGTCGTGAGGATGCCCCACCGCAAGTGCGGTCCTACGGCGCCTGTCATGCTGGGTGTCAGTGGGACGTGGAAGTCCGTTGTTGTGGGATTGACATTTGCAGTGTACCTACCTGTTTGCACAGCAGAATAACCACTTGGAGATGTAAATATTTTGCAAGAAGTCCTGTCTGCACCCACTGTGGTTAACGAATTGAACTGCAATATCCACAAGGCACTGGGGCACATGTCCATCAGGGCGGGCCCGAGAGATGTTTTAAATGCAGCAAAGACTGGCGGGACTTTACTTGTATGCCAATGATTAAGGGCAGCACGCCCGAAACGCGTATGGCGCTTTTTCAGCTGCAGCAAGCAAAGTATCACTGTTGCCTACATCAATAAAAGGATTTAACTTCCACGTGTGTGGCGTCTTCAAAGCAAGGTAAAACTTGGTGTATGGAGATTAATTGCGGCGAAGCCTCGTCGTGAGGATGCCCCACCGCAAGTGCGGTCCTACGGCGCCTGTCATGCTGGGTGTCAGTGGGACGTGGAAGTCCGTTGTTGTGGGATTGACATTTGCAGTGTACCTACCTGTTTGCACAGCAGAATAACCACTTGGAGATGTAAATATTTTGCAAGAAGTCCTGTCTGCACCCACTGTGGTTAACGAATTGAACTGCAATATCCACAAGGCACTGGGGCACATGTCCATCAGGGCGGGCCCGAGAGATGTTTTAAATGCAGCAAAGACTGGCGGGACTTTACTTGTATGCCAATGATTAAGGGCAGCACGCCCGAAACGCGTATGGCGCTTTTTCAGCTGCAGCAAGCAAAGTATCACTGTTGCCTACATCAATAAAAGGATTTAACTTCCACGTGTGTGGCGTCTTCAAAGCAAGGTAAAACTTGGTGTATGGAGATTAATTGCGGCGAAGCCTCGTCGTGAGGATGCCCCACCGCAAGTGCGGTCCTACGGCGCCTGTCATGCTGGGTGTCAGTGGGACGTGGAAGTCCGTTGTTGTGGGATTGACATTTGCAGTGTACCTACCTGTTTGCACAGCAGAATAACCACTTGGAGATGTAAATATTTTGCAAGAAGTCCTGTCTGCACCCACTGTGGTTAACGAATTGAACTGCAATATCCACAAGGCACTGGGGCACATGTCCATCAGGGCGGGCCCGAGAGATGTTTTAAATGCAGCAAAGACTGGCGGGACTTTACTTGTATGCCAATGATTAAGGGCAGCAAGCCCGAAACGCGTATGGCGCTTTTTCAGCTGCAGCAAGCAAAGTATCACTGTTGCCTACATCAATAAAAGGATTTAACTTCCACGTGTGTGGCGTCTTCAAAGCAAGGTAAAACTTGGTGTATGGAGATTAATTGCGGCGAAGCCTCGTCGTGAGGATGCCCCACCGCAAGTGCGGTCCTACGGCGCCTGTCATGCTGGGTGTCAGTGGGACGTGGAAGTCCGTTGTTGTGGGATTGACATTTGCAGTGTACCTACCTGTTTGCACAGCAGAATAACCACTTGGAGATGTAAATATTTTGCAAGAAGTCCTGTCTGCACCCACTGTGGTTAACGAATTGAACTGCAATATCCACAAGGCACTGGGGCACATGTCCATCAGGGCGGGCCCGAGAGATGTTTTAAATGCAGCAAAGACTGGCGGGACTTTACTTGTATGCCAATGATTAAGGGCAGCACGCCCGAAACGCGTATGGCGCTTTTTCAGCTGCAGCAAGCAAAGTATCACTGTTGCCTACATCAATAAAAGGATTTAACTTCCACGTGTGTGGCGTCTTCAAAGCAAGGTAAAACTTGGTGTATGGAGATTAATTGCGGCGAAGCCTCGTCGTGAGGATGCCCCACCGCAAGTGCGGTCCTACGGCGCCTGTCATGCTGGGTGTCAGTGGGACGTGGAAGTCCGTTGTTGTGGGATTGACATTTGCAGTGTACCTACCTGTTTGCACAGCAGAATAACCACTTGGAGATGTAAATATTTTGCAAGAAGTCCTGTCTGCACCCACTGTGGTTAACGAATTGAACTGCAATATCCACAAGGCACTGGGGCACATGTCCATCAGGGCGGGCCCGAGAGATGTTTTAAATGCAGCAAAGACTGGCGGGACTTTACTTGTATGCCAATGATTAAGGGCAGCACGCCCGAAACGCGTATGGCGCTTTTTCAGCTGCAGCAAGCAAAGTATCACTGTTGCCTACATCAATAAAAGGATTTAACTTCCACGTGTGTGGCGTCTTCAAAGCAAGGTAAAACTTGGTGTATGGAGATTAATTGCGGCGAAGCCTCGTCGTGAGGATGCCCCACCGCAAGTGCGGTCCTACGGCGCCTGTCATGCTGGGTGTCAGTGGGACGTGGAAGTCCGTTGTTGTGGGATTGACATTTGCAGTGTACCTACCTGTTTGCACAGCAGAATAACCACTTGGAGATGTAAATATTTTGCAAGAAGTCCTGTCTGCACCCACTGTGGTTAACGAATTGAACTGCAATATCCACAAGGCACTGGGGCACATGTCCATCAGGGCGGGCCCGAGAGATGTTTTAAATGCAGCAAAGACTGGCGGGACTTTACTTGTATGCCAATGATTAAGGGCAGCACGCCCGAAACGCGTATGGCGCTTTTTCAGCTGCAGCAAGCAAAGTATCACTGTTGCCTACATCAATAAAAGGATTTAACTTCCACGTGTGTGGCGTCTTCAAAGCAAGGTAAAACTTGGTGTATGGAGATTAATTGCGGCGAAGCCTCGTCGTGAGGATGCCCCACCGCAAGTGCGGTCCTACGGCGCCTGTCATGCTGGGTGTCAGTGGGACGTGGAAGTCCGTTGTTGTGGGATTGACATTTGCAGTGTACCTACCTGTTTGCACAGCAGAATAACCACTTGGAGATGTAAATATTTTGCAAGAAGTCCTGTCTGCACCCACTGTGGTTAACGAATTGAACTGCAATATCCACAAGGCACTGGGGCACATGTCCATCAGGGCGGGCCCGAGAGATGTTTTAAATGCAGCAAAGACTGGCGGGACTTTACTTGTATGCCAATGATTAAGGGCAGCACGCCCGAAACGCGTATGGCGCTTTTTCAGCTGCAGCAAGCAAAGTATCACTGTTGCCTACATCAATAAAAGGATTTAACTTCCACGTGTGTGGCGTCTTCAAAGCAAGGTAAAACTTGGTGTATGGAGATTAATTGCGGCGAAGCCTCGTCGTGAGGATGCCCCACCGCAAGTGCGGTCCTACGGCGCCTGTCATGCTGGGTGTCAGTGGGACGTGGAAGTCCGTTGTTGTGGGATTGACATTTGCAGTGTACCTACCTGTTTGCACAGCAGAATAACCACTTGGAGATGTAAATATTTTGCAAGAAGTCCTGTCTGCACCCACTGTGGTTAACGAATTGAACTGCAATATCCACAAGGCACTGGGGCACATGTCCATCAGGGCGGGCCCGAGAGATGTTTTAAATGCAGCAAAGACTGGCGGGACTTTACTTGTATGCCAATGATTAAGGGCAGCACGCCCGAAACGCGTATGGCGCTTTTTCAGCTGCAGCAAGCAAAGTATCACTGTTGCCTACATCAATAAAAGGATTTAACTTCCACGTGTGTGGCGTCTTCAAAGCAAGGTAAAACTTGGTGTATGGAGATTAATTGCGGCGAAGCCTCGTCGTGAGGATGCCCCACCGCAAGTGCGGTCCTACGGCGCCTGTCATGCTGGGTGTCAGTGGGACGTGGAAGTCCGTTGTTGTGGGATTGACATTTGCAGTGTACCTACCTGTTTGCACAGCAGAATAACCACTTGGAGATGTAAATATTTTGCAAGAAGTCCTGTCTGCACCCACTGTGGTTAACGAATTGAACTGCAATATCCACAAGGCACTGGGGCACATGTCCATCAGGGCGGGCCCGAGAGATGTTTTAAATGCAGCAAAGACTGGCGGGACTTTACTTGTATGCCAATGATTAAGGGCAGCACGCCCGAAACGCGTATGGCGCTTTTTCAGCTGCAGCAAGCAAAGTATCACTGTTGCCTACATCAATAAAAGGATTTAACTTCCACGTGTGTGGCGTCTTCAAAGCAAGGTAAAACTTGGTGTATGGAGATTAATTGCGGCGAAGCCTCGTCGTGAGGATGCCCCACCGCAAGTGCGGTCCTACGGCGCCTGTCATGCTGGGTGTCAGTGGGACGTGGAAGTCCGTTGTTGTGGGATTGACATTTGCAGTGTACCTACCTGTTTGCACAGCAGAATAACCACTTGGAGATGTAAATATTTTGCAAGAAGTCCTGTCTGCACCCACTGTGGTTAACGAATTGAACTGCAATATCCACAAGGCACTGGGGCACATGTCCATCAGGGCGGGCCCGAGAGATGTTTTAAATGCAGCAAAGACTGGCGGGACTTTACTTGTATGCCAATGATTAAGGGCAGCACGCCCGAAACGCGTATGGCGCTTTTTCAGCTGCAGCAAGCAAAGTATCACTGTTGCCTACATCAATAAAAGGATTTAACTTCCACGTGTGTGGCGTCTTCAAAGCAAGGTAAAACTTGGTGTATGGAGATTAATTGCGGCGAAGCCTCGTCGTGAGGATGCCCCACCGCAAGTGCGGTCCTACGGCGCCTGTCATGCTGGGTGTCAGTGGGACGTGGAAGTCCGTTGTTGTGGGATTGACATTTGCAGTGTACCTACCTGTTTGCACAGCAGAATAACCACTTGGAGATGTAAATATTTTGCAAGAAGTCCTGTCTGCACCCACTGTGGTTAACGAATTGAACTGCAATATCCACAAGGCACTGGGGCACATGTCCATCAGGGCGGGCCCGAGAGATGTTTTAAATGCAGCAAAGACTGGCGGGACTTTACTTGTATGCCAATGATTAAGGGCAGCACGCCCGAAACGCGTATGGCGCTTTTTCAGCTGCAGCAAGCAAAGTATCACTGTTGCCTACATCAATAAAAGGATTTAACTTCCACGTGTGTGGCGTCTTCAAAGCAAGGTAAAACTTGGTGTATGGAGATTAATTGCGGCGAAGCCTCGTCGTGAGGATGCCCCACCGCAAGTGCGGTCCTACGGCGCCTGTCATGCTGGGTGTCAGTGGGACGTGGAAGTCCGTTGTTGTGGGATTGACATTTGCAGTGTACCTACCTGTTTGCACAGCAGAATAACCACTTGGAGATGTAAATATTTTGCAAGAAGTCCTGTCTGCACCCACTGTGGTTAACGAATTGAACTGCAATATCCACAAGGCACTGGGGCACATGTCCATCAGGGCGGGCCCGAGAGATGTTTTAAATGCAGCAAAGACTGGCGGGACTTTACTTGTATGCCAATGATTAAGGGCAGCACGCCCGAAACGCGTATGGCGCTTTTTCAGCTGCAGCAAGCAAAGTATCACTGTTGCCTACATCAATAAAAGGATTTAACTTCCACGTGTGTGGCGTCTTCAAAGCAAGGTAAAACTTGGTGTATGGAGATTAATTGCGGCGAAGCCTCGTCGTGAGGATGCCCCACCGCAAGTGCGGTCCTACGGCGCCTGTCATGCTGGGTGTCAGTGGGACGTGGAAGTCCGTTGTTGTGGGATTGACATTTGCAGTGTACCTACCTGTTTGCACAGCAGAATAACCACTTGGAGATGTAAATATTTTGCAAGAAGTCCTGTCTGCACCCACTGTGGTTAACGAATTGAACTGCAATATCCACAAGGCACTGGGGCACATGTCCATCAGGGCGGGCCCGAGAGATGTTTTAAATGCAGCAAAGACTGGCGGGACTTTACTTGTATGCCAATGATTAAGGGCAGCAAGCCCGAAACGCGTATGGCGCTTTTTCAGCTGCAGCAAGCAAAGTATCACTGTTGCCTACATCAATAAAAGGATTTAACTTCCACGTGTGTGGCGTCTTCAAAGCAAGGTAAAACTTGGTGTATGGAGATTAATTGCGGCGAAGCCTCGTCGTGAGGATGCCCCACCGCAAGTGCGGTCCTACGGCGCCTGTCATGCTGGGTGTCAGTGGGACGTGGAAGTCCGTTGTTGTGGGATTGACATTTGCAGTGTACCTACCTGTTTGCACAGCAGAATAACCACTTGGAGATGTAAATATTTTGCAAGAAGTCCTGTCTGCACCCACTGTGGTTAACGAATTGAACTGCAATATCCACAAGGCACTGGGGCACATGTCCATCAGGGCGGGCCCGAGAGATGTTTTAAATGCAGCAAAGACTGGCGGGACTTTACTTGTATGCCAATGATTAAGGGCAGCACGCCCGAAACGCGTATGGCGCTTTTTCAGCTGCAGCAAGCAAAGTATCACTGTTGCCTACATCAATAAAAGGATTTAACTTCCACGTGTGTGGCGTCTTCAAAGCAAGGTAAAACTTGGTGTATGGAGATTAATTGCGGCGAAGCCTCGTCGTGAGGATGCCCCACCGCAAGTGCGGTCCTACGGCGCCTGTCATGCTGGGTGTCAGTGGGACGTGGAAGTCCGTTGTTGTGGGATTGACATTTGCAGTGTACCTACCTGTTTGCACAGCAGAATAACCACTTGGAGATGTAAATATTTTGCAAGAAGTCCTGTCTGCACCCACTGTGGTTAACGAATTGAACTGCAATATCCACAAGGCACTGGGGCACATGTCCATCAGGGCGGGCCCGAGAGATGTTTTAAATGCAGCAAAGACTGGCGGGACTTTACTTGTATGCCAATGATTAAGGGCAGCACGCCCGAAACGCGTATGGCGCTTTTTCAGCTGCAGCAAGCAAAGTATCACTGTTGCCTACATCAATAAAAGGATTTAACTTCCACGTGTGTGGCGTCTTCAAAGCAAGGTAAAACTTGGTGTATGGAGATTAATTGCGGCGAAGCCTCGTCGTGAGGATGCCCCACCGCAAGTGCGGTCCTACGGCGCCTGTCATGCTGGGTGTCAGTGGGACGTGGAAGTCCGTTGTTGTGGGATTGACATTTGCAGTGTACCTACCTGTTTGCACAGCAGAATAACCACTTGGAGATGTAAATATTTTGCAAGAAGTCCTGTCTGCACCCACTGTGGTTAACGAATTGAACTGCAATATCCACAAGGCACTGGGGCACATGTCCATCAGGGCAGGCCCGAGAGATGTTTTAAATGCAGCAAAGACTGGCGGGACTTTACTTGTATGCCAATGATTAAGGGCAGCACGCCCGAAACGCGTATGGTGCTTTTTCAGCTGCAGCAAGCAAAGTATCACTGTTGCCTACATCAATAAAAGGATTTAACTTCCACGTGTGTGGCGTCTTCAAAGCAAGGTAAAACTTGGTGTATGGAGATTAATTGCGGCGAAGCCTCGTCGTGAGGATGCCCCACCGCAAGTGCCGTCCTACGGCGCCTGTCATGCTGGGTGTCAGTGGGACGTGGAAGTCCGTTGTTGTGGGATTGACATTTGCAGTGTACCTACCTGTTTGCACAGCAGAATAACCACTTGGAGATGTAAATATTTTGCAAGAAGTCCTGTCTGCACCCACTGTGGTTAACAAATTGAACTGCAATATCCACAAGGCACTGTGGCACATGTCCATCAGGGCGGGCCCGAGAGATGTTTTAAATGCAGCAAAGACTGGCGGGACTTTACTTGTATGCCAATGATTAAGGGCAGCAAGCCCGAAACGCGTATGGCGCTTTTTCAGCTGCAGCAAGCAAAGTATCACTGTTGCCTACATCAATAAAAGGATTTAACTTCCACGTGTGTGGCGTCTTCAAAGCAAGGTAAAACTTGGTGTATGGAGATTAATTGCGGCGAAGCCTCGTCGTGAGGATGCCCCACCGCAAGTGCGGTCCTACGGCGCCTGTCATGCTGGGTGTCAGTGGGACGTGGAAGTCCGTTGTTGTGGGATTGACATTTGCAGTGTACCTACCTGTTTGCACAGCAGAATAACCACTTGGAGATGTAAATATTTTGCAAGAAGTCCTGTCTGCACCCACTGTGGTTAACGAATTGAACTGCAATATCCACAAGGCACTGGGGCACATGTCCATCAGGGCGGGCCCGAGAGAGGTTTTAAATGCAGCAAAGACTGGCGGGACTTTACTTGTATGCCAATGATTAAGGGCAGCAAGCCCGAAACGCGTATGGCGCTTTTTCAGCTGCAGCAAGCAAAGTATCACTGTTGCCTACATCAATAAAAGGATTTAACTTCCACGTGTGTGGCATCTTCAAAGCAAGGTAAAACTTGGTGTATGGAGATTAATTGCGGCGAAGCCTCGTCGTGAGGATGCCCCACCGCAAGTGCGGTCCTACGGCGCCTGTCATGCTGGGTGTCAGTGGGACGTGGAAGTCCGTTGTTGTGGGATTGACATTTGCAGTGTACCTACCTGTTTGCACAGCAGAATAACCACTTGGAGATGTAAATATTTTGCAAGAAGTCCTGTCTGCACCCACTGTGGTTAACGAATTGAACTGCAATATCCACAAGGCACTGGGGCACATGTCCATCAGGGCGGGCCCGAGAGATGTTTTAAATGCAGCAAAGACTGGCGGGACTTTACTTGTATGCCAATGATTAAGGGCAGCAAGCCCGAAACGCGTATGGCGCTTTTTCAGCTGCAGCAAGCAAAGTATCACTGTTGCCTACATCAATAAAAGGATTTAACTTCCACGTGTGTGGCGTCTTCAAAGCAAGGTAAAACTTGGTGTATGGAGATTAATTGCGGCGAAGCCTCGTCGTGAGGATGCCCCACCGCAAGTGCGGTCCTACGGCGCCTGTCATGCTGGGTGTCAGTGGGACGTGGAAGTCCGTTGTTGTGGGATTGACATTTGCAGTGTACCTACCTGTTTGCACAGCAGAATAACCACTTGGAGATGTAAATATTTTGCAAGAAGTCCTGTCTGCACCCACTGTGGTTAACGAATTGAACTGCAATATCCACAAGGCACTGTGGCACATGTCCATCAGGGCGGGCCCGAGAGATGTTTTAAATGCAGCAAAGACTGGCGGGACTTTACTTGTATGCCAATGATTAAGGGCAGCACGCCCGAAACGCGTATGGCGCTTTTTCAGCTGCAGCAAGCAAAGTATCACTGTTGCCTACATCAATAAAAGGATTTAACTTCCACGTGTGTGGCGTCTTCAAAGCAAGGTAAAACTTGGTGTATGGAGATTAATTGCGGCGAAGCCTCGTCGTGAGGATGCCCCACCGCAAGTGCGGTCCTACGGCGCCTGTCATGCTGGGTGTCAGTGGGACGTGGAAGTCCGTTGTTGTGGGATTGACATTTGCAGTGTACCTACCTGTTTGCACAGCAGAATAACCACTTGGAGATGTAAATATTTTGCAAGAAGTCCTGTCTGCACCCACTGTGGTTAACGAATTGAACTGCAATATCCACAAGGCACTGTGGCACATGTCCATCAGGGCGGGCCCGAGAGATGTTTTAAATGCAGCAAAGACTGGCGGGACTTTACTTGTATGCCAATGATTAAGGGCAGCACGCCCGAAACGCGTATGGCGCTTTTTCAGCTGCAGCAAGCAAAGTATCACTGTTGCCTACATCAATAAAAGGATTTAACTTCCACGTGTGTGGCGTCTTCAAAGCAAGGTAAAACTTGGTGTATGGAGATTAATTGCGGCGAAGCCTCGTCGTGAGGATGCCCCACCGCAAGTGCGGTCCTACGGCGCCTGTCATGCTGGGTGTCAGTGGGACGTGGAAGTCCGTTGTTGTGGGATTGACATTTGCAGTGTACCTACCTGTTTGCACAGCAGAATAACCACTTGGAGATGTAAATATTTTGCAAGAAGTCCTGTCTGCACCCACTGTGGTTAACGAATTGAACTGCAATATCCACAAGGCACTGGGGCACATGTCCATCAGGGCGGGCCCGAGAGATGTTTTAAATGCAGCAAAGACTGGCGGGACTTTACTTGTATGCCAATGATTAAGGGCAGCACGCCCGAAACGCGTATGGCGCTTTTTCAGCTGCAGCAAGCAAAGTATCACTGTTGCCTACATCAATAAAAGGATTTAACTTCCACGTGTGTGGCGTCTTCAAAGCAAGGTAAAACTTGGTGTATGGAGATTAATTGCGGCGAAGCCTCGTCGTGAGGATGCCCCACCGCAAGTGCGGTCCTACGGCGCCTGTCATGCTGGGTGTCAGTGGGACGTGGAAGTCCGTTGTTGTGGGATTGACATTTGCAGTGTACCTACCTGTTTGCACAGCAGAATAACCACTTGGAGATGTAAATATTTTGCAAGAAGTCCTGTCTGCACCCACTGTGGTTAACGAATTGAACTGCAATATCCACAAGGCACTGGGGCACATGTCCATCAGGGCGGGCCCGAGAGATGTTTTAAATGCAGCAAAGACTGGCGGGACTTTACTTGTATGCCAATGATTAAGGGCAGCACGCCCGAAACGCGTATGGCGCTTTTTCAGCTGCAGCAAGCAAAGTATCACTGTTGCCTACATCAATAAAAGGATTTAACTTCCACGTGTGTGGCGTCTTCAAAGCAAGGTAAAACTTGGTGTATGGAGATTAATTGCGGCGAAGCCTCGTCGTGAGGATGCCCCACCGCAAGTGCGGTCCTACGGCGCCTGTCATGCTGGGTGTCAGTGGGACGTGGAAGTCCGTTGTTGTGGGATTGACATTTGCAGTGTACCTACCTGTTTGCACAGCAGAATAACCACTTGGAGATGTAAATATTTTGCAAGAAGTCCTGTCTGCACCCACTGTGGTTAACGAATTGAACTGCAATATACACAAGGCACTGTGGCACATGTCCATCAGGGCGGGCCCGAGATATGTTTTAAATGCAGCAAAGACTGGCGGGACTGTACTTGTATGCCAATGATTAAGGGTAGCACGCCCGAAACGCGTATGGCGCTTTTTCAGCTGCAGCAAGCAAAGTATCACTGTTGCCTACATCAATAAAAGGATTTAACTTCCACGTGTGTGGCGTCTTCAAAGCAAGGTAAAACTTGGTGTATGGAGATTAATTGCGGCGAAGCCTCGTCGTGAGGATGCCCCACCGCAAGTGCGGTCCTACGGCGCCTGTCATGCTGGGTGTCAGTGGGACGTGGAAGTCCGTTGTTGTGGGATTGACATTTGCAGTGTACCTACCTGTTTGCACAGCAGAATAACCACTTGGAGATGAAAATATTTTGCAAGAAGGCCTGTCTGCACCCACTGTGGTTAACGAATTGAACTGCAATATCCACAAGGCACATGTCCATCAGGGCGGGCCCGAGAGATGTTTTAAATGCAGCAAAGACTGGCAGGACTTTACTTGTATGCCAATGATTAAGGGCAGCATGCCCGAAACGCGTATGGCGCTTTTTCAGCTGCAGCAAGCAAAGTATCACTGTTGCCTACATCAATAAAAGGATTTAACTTCCACGTGTGTGGCGTCTTCAAAGCAAGGTAAAACTTGGTGTATGGAGATTAATTGCGGCGAAGCCTCGTCGTGAGGATGCCCCACCGCAAGTGCGGTCCTACGGCGCCTGTCATGCTGGGTGTCAGTGGGACGTGGAAGTCCGTTGTTGTGGGATTGACATTTGCAGTGTACCTACCTGTTTGCACAGCAGAATAACCACTTGGAGATGTAAATATTTTGCAAGAAGTCCTGTCTGCACCCACTGTGGTTAACGAATTGAACTGCAATATCCACAAGGCACTGGGGCACATGTCCATCAGGGCGGGCCCGAGAGATGTTTTAAATGCAGCAAAGACTGGCGGGACTTTACTTGTATGCCAATGATTAAGGGCAGCACGCCCGAAACGCGTATGGCGCTTTTTCAGCTGCAGCAAGCAAAGTATCACTGTTGCCTACATCAATAAAAGGATTTAACTTCCACGTGTGTGGCGTCTTCAAAGCAAGGTAAAACTTGGTGTATGGAGATTAATTGCGGCGAAGCCTCGTCGTGAGGATGCCCCACCGCAAGTGCGGTCCTACGGCGCCTGTCATGCTGGGTGTCAGTGGGACGTGGAAGTCCGTTGTTGTGGGATTGACATTTGCAGTGTACCTACCTGTTTGCACAGCAGAATAACCACTTGGAGATGTAAATATTTTGCAAGAAGTCCTGTCTGCACCCACTGTGGTTAATGAATTGAACTGCAATATCCACAAGGCACTGGGGCACATGTCCATCAGGGCGGGCCCGAGAGATGTTTTAAATGCAGCAAAGACTGGCGGGACTTTACTTGTATGCCAATGATTAAGGGCAGCACGCCCGAAACGCGTATGGCGCTTTTTCAGCTGCAGCAAGCAAAGTATCACTGTTGCCTACATCAATAAAAGGATTTAACTTCCACGTGTGTGGTGTCTTCAAAGCAAGGTAAAACTTGGTGTATATATATATATATATATATATATGAATGGCAAAAGACTTTGTTCCTTTCTATCTCGGCGTGGATGGCACTGTGCTAATCCTATGCTTAAAGACTTTGATAGAAAAGCAGACATTTGAGGTGAGCAGATCTAGAGTGTCGCTGGTGTTGAGAGTGCTCTGTACAGGAGCTGCTTTCCACCTAAACTTGAGAACTACCCAGAGTTCTCTGCTTCTTTTTTTGTATATATATATATATATATATATATATATATATATATATATATATATATATATATATATATATATTTCCTCCAATGTGATCCTTGAATCCAGCGCGCTCAACAGCGGGTGCTCTACGTTGGGGCCGGATCCTGGCCCAAATTTAATTAATATACAAAGGACGCGGCACTCCAAGCTTGGATTTGCTTAATTTAATGAAAGTTAAGCACCCAGACCAACGCGTTTCAGCCCTCCCACGGCTTTGTTCACGGTTAGTGAGTCCTTCTCAGTTTCTACTATTTAACCCCATGTTTGCCCTAATGCGGCATTATGGGAGTTGTAGTCAATTTACGAATATAACAAAATATTTACATTTTTACACGAAAAGGTTGCAATTTTTCAGGCTATTTACATTTGATTACAATGACTAGATTTATACATTACATGCCAAGATGTTTAAAACACTTAATCACTGATATAGTACCATATTGGCAGGATAGTGAATTATTAGCATAGATTACATTGTGCTTAGAGTCTTTGGTATTTCGGGTATAGTACCCGTACCATTGGCCAATTTATACAATGTAGCAGTCTCTTTCTTATATTGAATCAACCATTCCTTTAATCTAAATGTACAAAGAGTTCCTCATCGTTATTGATACCTCCGGGGGTTTTTGCTCTTAACCTGACTCAAGATTATTTAAATGAAGCTCTACGCCAACTTAATGATACCATCAACTATTGCAGATTAGAAAATAATCCGATCAATAAAATGACAATGGAATTAAATCGGTATTTACAACAGTGTCATAATAACAATCTGCTCAGTGAAGATGAGCTAACATTTCTTTCCAAGGACTTTCCAGTGATACCCACTATATACTTTTTACCAAAGATCCATAAGACCTTACATAATCCACCAGGAAGACCAATAGTTTCCTCATGTGACTCACTATATGAGAATGTCTCACAATATGTAGATATATTTCTGGCTCCCATTGCCAGAAACATGAGTTCATACATAAGAGATACAGGGGATTTTCTCCGAATTTGAATGGAATAACCTGGAGTCAACAATATTTGTTGGTGACTATTGATGTAATATCTCTTTACACATCCATCAGACATGAAGTGGGATTAGAAGCATGTGGATATTTTTTAAAACAGCGGAATATCACTGAACTACAACACACCTGAATGCTTCTGCATATGATCGAAACATGCCTTACCAACAATGTTTTTCTGTTCAATAAACAACTTTATAAACAAGAATGCGGCACTGCCATGGGCATTTCTTTCTCACCAAATTATGCGAATATCACAATGGGGTGGTGGGAAAGAACAATAGCCTGGAACTCAGAAAATCAAGAAGATCTGGATAGAATAATACTATGGGTCCGCTACATAGACGACTTGTTTATAATATGGAACGGATCACTACAAAGTTTCAATGAATACTATGTAAAACTATGCAGTAACAACATTGGTCTAGCCTTCACATGCACTTCAAGTAATAAAGAAATAGATTTTTTGGATACCAAAGTATACATTGAAAACAATCAAATTCATTCCACTCTGTTCCGCAAAAAAACTGCGACCAACAGTATTTTACATGGAACGAGTTTCCATCCCAAATCATTGATAGCCAGCATACCATACGGGGAGTTCACCCGTATGAAGCGCAACTGTTCAAAAGAAAAGGATGCAGAAGAGAAAATCCAAGAATCCATGAATAGATTAAGATCGAGAGGATATAATGAGAGAATTTTGAAAAAGAGCAAGAAAAGAATTGATGGAAAACTCAGAGTAGAGACATTGACACCTAAAATTAAACAACATGAAGATCATGGACCTCCAAGATTTGCAACAACATACAGCAAAGAAAGCAGCCAAATAGTAAAGAAAATCAGGAAATATTGGCACTTAATATCTGGGGATCCAGATATTGGAAAATTACTAGGAGAAAAACCGATGGTCACTTATAGGAGAACGAAATCCCTCAAAGATGTATTAGTAACAAGCCATTTTAAGGAAACTGAACAAGAGAACTGGCTTACTAATCAACAAAAAGGATTCAAAAAATGCAATCTGTGAAAGGCATGCAAAATTGGGAAGAATAAGAGTTCTATCATTGAACCCAATGGAAATATCATCAAAATTGAACAAAAATTCTATGTACATCAACATTTGTAATCTATGTAATTGAATGCAATTGTGGGATGATTTACGTCGGGAGTACCATCTGTACGTTAAAAAAACGGATACTCGAACATATTCGAGCAGTGAAAAATAAAGACATGACGTATGCGACAGCTAAACACATGGCGTCCTGTCAAAAAAGTGATTGGAGAGCCATGAGTTATTATGGAATTCATATGATACCTCAGGACGAACGTGGGGAAATAGAATGAAGAAATTGAGACAAATGGAATCACGTTTCATCATCAGGTTAAGAGCAAAAACCCCGGAGGTATCAATAACGATGAGGAACTCTTTGTACATTTAGATTAAAGGAATGGTTGATTCAATATAAGAAAGAGACTGCTACATTGTATAAATTGGCCAATGGTACGGGTACTATACCCGAAATACCAAAGACTCTAAGCACAATGTAATCTATGCTAATAATTCACTATCCTGCCAATATGGTACTATATCAGTGATTAAGTGTTTTAAACATCTTGGCATGTAATGTATAAATCTAGTCATTGTAATCAAATGTAAATAGCCTGAAAAATTGCAACCTTTTCGTGTAAAAATGTAAATATTTTGTTATATTCGTAAATTGACTACAACTCCCATAATGCCGCATTAGGGCAAACATCATGGGGTTAAATAGTAGAAACTGAGAAGGACTCACTAACAGTGAACAAAGCCATGGGAGGGCTGAAACGCGTTGGTCTGGGTGCTTAACTTTCATTAAATTAAGCAAATCCAAGCTTGGAGTGCTGCGTCCTTTTGTATATTAATATATATATATATATATATATATCATGTCTGGCAGCCGAAACGCGTCATTTGGACCTTGATGGTTGAATAAACCTTTGATGATTTTCATACCAGCTTCTGGAGTCTGTGCCCTGGTGTTGCGCCGTAGTGGATGTTTACATTCGGGATTTCAGAAAGATATATATATAGATATATATATATATATATATATAGATATATATTATCTACTGGCGGTCGCCAGTAGATAGTTATAGTTAAAACCTATTATCCATAGGAAATCCGCGACATTCTATTTGAAATAACGTTGGCGCCGGTTGACGAATCTTCGCGAAAGTTTCCAACTTGTTGGGGCGCTCCGGTCCGCTCCTATCCTGAAAGTCTCGGGGTGATACGTCAAGCGGGGGCCGAGAAAAAGGGGGGTCCCAAAACGCTTTTCCCCATTCATTTTTCCATAGGAACCTTTAGTCGCAGCTACAGCCCGAACTGCTGAACGGAATTACACCAAATTTGGCAAAGAGGTAGCCCTTGGTTCAGTGTCGTGCCTTTTGCTTAAATGGTGTAAATCCGTTCAGTAGTTCCTGAGAAAATCAAAAGTAAAGTCACATATATATCTGGGCGGAGCCTAACCACACATGTCATCGTGAGATCTGATTGGCTGTCAGCACTTCATCCTGGAATTGCTGGCAGCCATCTTGGGACCAATATAAATGATAGTACCTCATTGAAATGCATTGTAGTGAATAGAAGATTTTGAGGGTCACCAAAAGGAGAACTATAAAGGGTGATAACAGGCTTTAGTTACATTAGAATTTATTTGTTGATGGTACCATACTAATTTTAGGAATTGTGGTGTATTCTAAGGTGATTTTACCATGTGAAAAACCTTCTGCTGGGATATCATGAATCATGTTTGAGAGAACACTATTTTCTCATGCTTGTCCCATGGAGGTTTGGAAGGTGCTCCAGAAGCTAAAATGAGAGCATATTTTCTGTAAATTCACATTATCTTTCTCACTCATGTGAGAATGAAGTCTGACATTCTCAGTAAAACATGTACATCCAATAAGGGCAGAGACTGTCAGTTGATTCCTTTGTGTTCTACTGCAGCTTCCCAGAGTGTTCTAAAGAACAACTAGAGTGCTAACAGCCTTACTTATGACAAAAGTATGGCACACCTGAAGCCATCTTGATTGGAATAAACTGGTAACACTTAAACAATTTAACTTAAAAAGGAACAAAATGATGGGGTTCATTTTGTCATAGAAATTATGGTTAGTGCTGTAGAAAGAAAAATTAGGACATGTTTCAAGTGTGATCTCAAATATCTTCCTGTTATATTTCAACAGGAGCAGCCTGCCAGTTGATGCCTTTGTGTTCTACTGCAGCTTCCCAGAGTGTTCTAAAGAACAACTAGAGCGCTAACAGCCTTACTTATGACAAAAGTATGGCACACCTGAAGCCATCTTGATTGGAATAAACCGGTAACACTTAAAACATTTAATTTAAAAAGGAACAAAATGAGGGGTTCTTTTTGAAATAGAAATTATGGTTAGTGCTGCAGAAAGAAAAATTAGGGCATGTTTTAAGTGAGATCTCATATCCTCTTCTATTTCATTAGAAAATTCTGACATGCAGACTGAAACAATCACTTTCAATACCAGCAGCAGACTACCAGTTAACTCCCTGGTGAGCAGTAGCTTTACTCCAGTGATCTAATGAGCAACTAGAGTGCTAACATTCTGAATTTATGGCAGATGTGAGACACATCTGAATGCCTTCTTGATGGAATCAAAGTAAAAACTGAAAGCATTTCCTACTGAGAAGACTGCAGTAAATGAAGAAATTAGGAAACTTCATAACAAAGAAGTCTTCCAAGATGGCCACCAGTGAAAAAGAGCCCAAATGTAGCACAAATATTACCCAGATGTAGCCCACATATAGACCAATGACAAAAGTGTGCAAAACACTTTTTATTTTTAGTTTTTTTGCAGTTTTATGTAGTGCAGACTGGTCAGGTATTGGAGCATTGCATCTTAAAACATGACCCCCTACACTACAAAAACACCACTGCACTACCTTAAACCCTAAAACACTACCCCCAGCACGACCCCCTACACTACACAAGCACCACTGCACTATCCTAAACCCTAAAACACTACCCCCAGCACGACCCCTACACTACCCAAACACCACTGCACTAACCTAAATCCTAAAACACTACCACCAGCACGACCCCCTACACTACCCAAACACCACTGCACTACCCTAAAACATGACCCACTACACAAACACCACTGCACTACACTAAACCCTAAAACACTACCCCCAGCACAACCCCCTACACTACACAAGCACCACTGCACTACCCTAAACCCTAAAACACTACCCCCAGCACGACCCCCTACACTGCCCGAACACCACTGCACTGCCCTAAACCCTGAAACACCAGCCCCTGCATGACCCCCTACACTGCCCGAACACCACTGCACTGCTCCTAAACCCTGAAACACCACCCCTAGCATGACCCCCTACACTGCCCGAACACCACTGCACTGCCCTAAACCCTGAAACACCACCCCTTCACGACCCCCTACACTGCCCGAACACCACTGCACTGCCCTAAACCCTGAAACACCACCCCCAGCATGACCCCCTACACTGCCCGAACACCACTGCACTGCCCTAAACCCTGAAACACTACCCCCAGCAAGACCCCTACACTGCCCGAACACCACTGAACTGCCCTAAACCCTGAAACATCACCCCCAGCAAGACCCCTACACTGCCCGAACACCACTGACCTAAACCCTGAAACACCACCCCCAGCACGACCCCCTACACTGCCCGAACACCACTGCACTGCCCTAAACCCTGAAACACTACCCCCAGCATGACCCCCTACACTGCCCGAACACCACTGCTCTGCCCAAAACCCTGAAACACCAGCCCCAGCACGACCCCTACACTGCCCGAACACCGCTGCACTGCCCTAAACCTTGAAACACCAGCCCCTGCACGACCCCTACACTGCCCGAACACCACTGCACTACCCTAAACCCTGAAACATCACCCCCAGCACGACCCCCTACACTGCCCGAGCACCACTGCACTGCCCTAAACCCTGAAACACCAGCCCCAGCACGACCCCTACACTGCCCGAACACCACTGCACTGCCCTAAACCCTGAAACACCAGCCCCAGCACGACCGCCTACACTGCCCGAACACCACTGCACTGCCCTAAACCCTGAAACACCAGCCCCAGCACGACCCCTACACTGCCCGAACACCACTGCACTGCCCTAAACCGTGAAACACCACCCCGTGCATGACCCCCTACACTGCCCGAACACCACTGCACTGCCCTAAACCCTGAAACACCACCCCCAGCGCGACCCCTACACTGCCCGAACACCACTGCACTGCCCTAAACCCTGAAACACCACCCCCTGCACAACCCCCTACACTGCTCGAACACTACTGCACTACCCTAAACCCAGAAACACCATCCCCAGCACGACCCCCTATACTGCACGAACACCACTGCACTGCCCTAAACCCTGAAACACTACCCCCAGCAAGACCCCCTACACTGCCCGAACACCACTGCACTGCCCTAAACCCTGAAACATCACCCCCAGCAAGACCCCTACACTGCCCGAACACCACTGCCCTAAACCCTGAAACATCACCCCCAGCAAGACCCCCTACACTGCCCGAACACCACTGCACTGCCCTAAACCCTGAAACACCAGCCCCAGCACGACCCCTACACTGCCCGAACACCACTGCCTACCCTGAAACACCACCCCCTGCACGACCCCCTACACTGCCCGAACACCACTGTACTGCCCTAAACCCTGAAACCCCACTCCCAGCATGACCCCTACACTGCCAGAACACCACTGCACTGCCCTAAACCCTGAAACACCACCCCCTGCACGACATCCTACACTGCCCGAACACTACTGCACTGCCCTAAACCCTGAAACACCACCCCCAGCACGACCCCTACACTGCACGAACACCACTGCACCGCCCTAAACCCTGAAACACTACCCCCAGCAAGACCCCCTACACTGCCCGAACACCACTGCACTGCCCTAAACCCTGAAACATCACCCCCAGCAAGACCCCCTACACTGCCCGAACACCACTGCCCTAAACCCTGAAACACCACCCCCAGCAAGACCCCCTACACTGCCCGAACACCACTGCACTGCCCTAAACCCTGAAACACCACCCCCAGCACGACCCCTACACTGCCCGAACACCACTGCTCTGCCCAAAACCCTGAAACACCAGCCCCAGCAAGACCCCCTACACTGCCCGAACACCACTGCACTGCCCTAAACCCTGAAACACCAGCCCCAGCACGACCCCCTACACTGCCCGAACACCACTGCACTGCCCTAAACCCTGAAACACCACCCCCAGCACGACCCCCTACACTGCCCGAACACCACTGCACTGCCCTAAACCCTGAAACACCAGCCCCAGCACAACCCCGTACACTGCCCGCACACCACTGCACTGCCCTAAACCCTGAAACACCAGCCCCAGCACAACCCCCTACACTGCCCGAACACCACTGCACTAAACCCTGAAACACCAGCCCCAGCACAACCCCGTACACTGCCCGCACACCACTGCACTGCCCTAAACCCTGAAACACCAGCCCCAGCACAACCCCGTACACTGCCCGAACACCACTGCACTGCCCTAAACCCTGAAACACCAGCCCCAGCACGACCCGCCTACACTGCCCGAAAACTACTGCACTGCCCTAAACCCTGAAACACCACCCCCAGCAAGACTACCTACACTGGCCGAACACCACTGCACTGCCCTAAACCCTGAAACACCACCCCTGCACGACCCCCTACACTGCCCAAACACTACTGCACTGTCCTAAACCCTGAAACACCACCCCTCAGCACGACACCCTACACTGCCCGAACACCACTGCACTGCCCTAAACCCTGAAACACCACCCCAGCACGACCCCCTACACTGCACGAACACCACTGCACTAAACCCTGAAACACCACCCCTGCAGGACCCCTACACTGCCGGAACACCACTGCACTGCCCTAAACCCTGAAACACCACCCCCAGCACGACCCCCTACACTGCCCTAACACCACTGCACTGCCATAAACCCTGAAACATCACCCCAGCACAACCCCCTACACTGCCTGAGCACCATTGCTCTGCCCTAAACCCTGAAACACTGGCCCCAGCACGACCCCCTACACTGCCCGAACACCACTGCACTGCCCTAAACCCTGAAACACCACCCCCAGCACGACCCCTACACTGCCCGAACACTACTGCACTGCCCTAAACCCTGAAACACCAGCCCCAGAAAGACCCCCTACACTGCCCGAACACCACTGCATTGCCCTAGACTCTGAAACACCAGCCCCAGCAAGACCCCTACACTGCCCGAACACCACTGCACTGCCCTAAACCCTGAAACACCAGCCCCAGCATGACCCCTACACTGCCCGAACACCACTGCACTGCCCTAAACCCTGAAACACCAGCCCCAGCACCACCCCCTACAATGCCCGAACACCACTGTACTGCCCTAAACCCTGAAACACCACCCCCTACACTGCCCGAACACCACTGCACTGCCCTAAACCCTGAAACACCACTGCACTGCCCTAAACCCTGAAACACCACCCCCTGCACGACCCCCTACACTGCCCGAACACCACTGCACTGCCCTAAACCCTGAAACACCACCCCCTGCACCACCCCTACACTGCCCGAACACCACTGCACTGCCCTAAACCCTGAAACACCACCCCTGCACCGCCCCCTACACTGCCCGAACACCACTGCACTGCCCTAAACCCTGAAACACCACCCCCAGCATGACCCCCTTTACTGCTCGAACACCACTGCACTGCCCTAAACCCTGAAACACCAGCCCCAGCAAGACCCCTACACTGCCCGAACACCACTGCCCTAAACCCTGAAACACCACCCCTGCACGACCCCTACACTGCCCGAACACCACTGCACTGCCCTAAACCCTGAAACACCACCCCTGCACGACCCCCTACACTGCCCGAACACCACTGCACTGACCTAAACCCTGAAACACCACCCCCAAGACGACCCCCTACACTGCCCGAACACCACTGCTCTGCCCTAAACCCTAAAACACCACCCCCAGCACGACCCCCTACACTGCCCGAACACCACTGCACTGCCCTAAACCCTAAAATACTCCCCCAGCACGACCCCTACACTGCCCAAACACTACTGCACTGCCCTAAACCCTAAAACACTCCCCCAGCACGACCCCTACACTGCCCAAACACTACTGCACTGCCCTAAACCCTAAAATACTCCCCCAGCACGACCCCCTACACTGCCCAAACACTACTGCACTGCCCTAAACCCTAAAATACTCCCCCAGCACGACCCCCTACACTACCCGAACACGACTGCACTGCCCTAAACCCTAAAACACTCCCCCAGCACGACCCCCTACACTGCCCGAACACCACTGCACTGCCCTAAACCCTGAAACACCACCCCAGCACGACCCCCTACACTGCCCGAACACCACTGCACTAAACCCTGAAACACCACCCCCTGCACGACCCCCTACACTGCCGGAACACCACTGCACTGCCCTAAACCCTGAAACACCACCCCCAGCACGACCCCTTTACTGCTCGAACACCACTGCACTGCCCCAAACCCTGAAACACCACCCCCAGCATGACCCCCTACACTGCCCGAACACCACTGCCCTAAACCCTGAAACACCACCCCTGCACGACCCCTACACTGCCCGAACACCACTGCACTGCCCTAAACCCTGAAACACCACCCCCTGCACGACCCCTACACTGCCCGAACACCACTGCACTGCCCTAAACCCTGAAACACCACCCCCAGCACGACGCCCTACACTGTCCGAACACCACTGCACTGCCCTAAACCCTCAAACACCACCCCCAGCACGACCCCTACACTACCCAAACACCACTGCACTACCCTAAACCATAAAACACTACCCCCAGCAGTACCCCTACGCTACCCAAACACCACTGCACTACCCTAAACCCTAAAACACTACCCCCAGCAGTACCCCTACACTACCCAAACACCATTGCACTACCCTAAACCCTAAAACACTACCCCCAGCAGTATCCCTACACTACCCAAACACCACTGCACTACCCTAAACCCTAAAACCCTAAAACACTAACCCCCAGCACGACCCCTACACTACCCAAACACCACTGTACTACCCTAAACCCTAAAACACTCCCCCAGCACGACTCCCTACACTACCCAAACACCACTGCACTACCCTAAACCCTAAATCTACCCCCAGCATGACCCCTACACTACACAAACACCACTGCACTACCCTAAACCCTAAAACACTACCCCCAGCACGACCCTCTTCACTACCTAAACACAACTGCACAATTTGTTACAGGCGTTGCAACGCAGGCCTGTGGTGCTTACTGGAAGTACCTGGTGGGCTAGTTGGGCCCCAGGGACTCTCAGGATTCAAGGTGACCTAATCCCCCAACTTAAAACGCGCCACGGGGCGCGTTTGCACAGTGGTGAAGGGAGGGGGCGGGGCCTCAGGTGACATGTGCGCAAACACGCCCTGTGGTGCGTTTTAAGTTGGGGAGTTAATTCCCTTTGAATCCTGGGGGCCAACTAGCCCACCAGGTACCTTCAGTAAGCACAACAGAGTTGCGTTGCAGAGAGGTGAAAAAGGTGCGTGGCCTCGGAACGCCTCTCTGCAACTCAGCTCTGTGGTCCTAACTGTAGGTACCTGGGGGGCTAGTTGAGCCCCAGGGACCCTCAGGATTCAGGGGACTTAATCCCGCAACTTAAAGCGGCGCCACGAGGCGCGTTTGCACACATGTCACCTCAGGCCCCCTCCCTTCACCACTGTGCAAACGCGCACTGGCTCTGGTTAGTCAGAGTCAGTTACCACCAGTACCCGTCTGAAAAAGTTGTGGGCACAGGATGATTTTGCAACAAGGCCTCTTTCTGCTCCTCTGTTGGTTCTTTCTGCACATCTTTTGCTTCTTTCTGTGCGTTTTTCTTCTTTCTTCACATGTCCTACCTCTGTTGGCATAGTTAGAAACTAGCATTTAAAAAACCTTTGAAATTCACTTAAAAAATCATAGGTTTCAGGCACGTTATAGTTAGAAATTAGCATTTAAAAAACCTTTGAAATTCACTGAAAAAACCATAGGTTTCAGACACATTATAGTTAGAAATTAGCATTTAAAAAACCTTTGAAATTCACTGAAAAAACCATAGGTTTTAGGGACAGTTATAGTTAGTTGGACATTGCACTCGTACAAAACCCGTGAAATTCCCCTGTTATAGTTAGTTCAGCTAACTATAACTCGCGCCCCACAATGCACTGCTGATGACGTCACATATTACATCACTCATGACATGGTCAGTGACATCACTGATGACATCACTGATGACATCTCAAATGACATCACTGATGACATCATCCATGTGATAATTTCATGCATCTTCTCACACCCTAATATAACTTTTGATACACCCACTCTAAATTACAGACTGCCATTCTCTAAACCATAGACACTCCAACACCAAAAACTACATACCCACTCACTGATTCTTAGGTCTACACACACATCCACTCACTCACCTGTACAGTCACTCGTACTTACAGTCACTCAGTACAGGACTATCATATGCACTCATACACCTATATAAACACTCACACACCGCCACTCATCCATAGAGGTACTCACACACCTAGTCAGTAATGCAAAAATTAATCACACACCCATTTACTCACCTATACAGTTATACACACATTAGCTAACTTACTCATACAAATACTAGCACATTCTTACGCTCTTATACAATAACTGATACAAGCACACACGCATCCATACAGCCACTCTCACAATAACACACTCTCACTTATAGCCATTTAAATACTCTAACACACATATATACTGCCTTTTACATATGTAGTTACTCGCACATGTACCACTGAGATATACATTCACTCACTAACACACCCATACACACACTCACCCACCCAAGCAGTCCATCACAGATGCACTCTTGAAATCATGCACCCAGTGAATCACCCACTCACACATCTATGTATAGAGTCACACACACCCCACCCACACAAACACTCAGGCAGCCATACAGATACTCAGAGAACCAATCAATAACCCATATAGACACTCATGTAGCTATTCGCAAATCCATGCATCCACTTACACACCAACAAACAGACGGATACAGACATTCACACAGTTTAGTCACTAACCCATGCATTCAGTAAGATACGTTTAATCACTCACTTGTAGAGTCAGTCACTCACGTACTAAATCATCCATTCAGACACTTATACACCCACTCATTCTTCAATACGCCTTTCCCTATATATATTAAACATATTTAAACTTTACAGAAACACAGTCACTGGATGATGTCATCAGTGATGTCATTTGAGATGTCATCAGTGATGTCATCAGTGATGTCACTGACCATGTCATGAGTGATGTAATATGTGACGTCATCAGCAGTGCATTGCGGGCGCGAGTTATAGTTAGCTGAACTAACTATAACAGGGAATTTCACGGGTTTTGTACGAGTGCAATGTCCAACTAACTATAACTGTCCCTAAAACCTATGGTTTTTTCAGTGAAAATATATATATATATATATATATATCCAAACAAATTCCCAAAGTTAAACCACGCCGGGTAAAACACGGGCACAAACTCCAATGAAGATGCAGAAGGATTACTTTATTGCAACATCATGTCAGGATAATATATATATATAAATAAATAAATACATATATATTACCTACTGGCGGTAGCCAGTAGGTAGTTATAGTTAGGACCTAGTTTCCATAGGAAAAGCGTTTTTTGATTTGCCAATAACTTTGGCGCCGCTTGACGAATCTTCACGAAATGTTCAAAACTTATGGCCCACTCAGGTCAGCTGCTGTCTTGAAAGGTTCGAGGTGATTCGTCAAGAGGGGGCCGAGAAAATTGGGGGGGTCTCAAAACGTGTTTTCTCCATGTTAATTTCCATAGGATAATTTAGACATGGCTACAGCCTGAACTGCTCAACGGAATTACACCAAATTTGGCAGAGAGATAGCTCTTGGTCCAGAAAGCACGCTTTTCTTTAAATGGTGTAAATCCGTTCAGTAGTTTGAGTAATTTAAGATTTACAGATATCGATATTTGAGAATTGTGAGATCTGATTGGCTGAACCCTCCCGAGCATGAGCTTGCCTCTGATTGGCTGCCAACACTTCAAACCAGGAAGCGTTAGCAGCCATCTTGTGACTCAGTACCGAGTCAGAAGAAAAAAAGGTGAGAAAAAGGATTGAAAAAAAGAATTGGGGGCAGGGTAAAAACACCCTGACCCCCTGGCCTGGCCAGGGCCAAAAAAAGCATTTTTGTTTTACATTTTCGGCCGGAGTTGCGCCGGGTGTGCGAATCAGGCCAACATTTTTTAAAAACCCGAAGCGCTTCATTTTTTTAAAGCCCCCGGGTGGGCTAGGTCCCGGGGGCAATCCTGATTTATGTAGTGGGGGCCCATGGGGGCCCCCACAGCCCTGGGGACTGCCACCTCCCCGGGGCTTTATTATTTATGCACGGAGACACGCGGCCCCCCCGCAGCCCCGGTGAACGCCACCTCCCCAGGGCTTTTAATAAAATGCGTGGGGGGACAACGTTGCCCCGGGGACCGCCACCTCCCCAGGGCATTCAGTTATTGGGGGGAGGCCTTTTTACACCACTCTGCAAACGTGCGTCTTGGCGCATTGCTGGTTGGGCGAAGAGGTCCTCTTGTGTCCTGAGGATCTCAGGACTAAAGTGGACTTCATCCCCCGAGCAGCAGTGCGCCAGTAGGCGCGTTTGCACAGTGGTGTAAAAAGGGGGCATGGCCTTGGACCACTCTGAGCAATCCAGCTGTGTGGGGCTTACTGGAGGTACAAGGTGGGCTAGTTGACCCCCAGGGGCCCTCAAGATTCAAGGGGACTTAATCCTCCAACTAAGAACGCGCGAGGAGGTGCTTTTGCAGAGTGGTGGAGAAAGGGGGCGTGGCCTGTGTCCACCTGTCAGCAATCCCACTATCAGGAGCAGGAGGGGTAGTTAGCAAGGGCCAACTACCCCTCCTGTTACCTCCAGTAAGTCCCACACAGTGGAAATGCTATGTGGTCTTCGGCGCCCACGCTCACCTTTCTCCACCACTCTGCAAACGTGCCTCCTGGCACAGTACTGGTTGGGGGATGAAGTCCACTTTACTCCTGAGGGACTTTGGCGGCCAAGTAGCCCTCATGGTACCTCCTGTAAGTCCTACGCTGTGGAATTCCTGAGTGCTGGTCAGAGGCCCAGGCCCCTTTCTGCACCACTCTGCAAACGCGACTACTACGTTATAGTTAGAAATTAGCATTTAAAAAACCTTAGAAATTCACTGAAAAAAACATAGGTTTCAGGAACGTTATAGTTAGAAATTAGCATTTAAAAAACCTTAGAAATTCACTGAAAAAACCACAGGTTTCAGGGACGTTATAGTTAGTTGGACATTTCACTCGTACAAAACCAGAGAAATTCGTCCGTTATAGTTAGTTGAGCTAACTATAACTCGCGCCCCCGCAATGCACTGCTGATGACGTCACCTATTACATCACTCATGACATGGTCGATGACATCACTGATGACATCTCAAATGACATCTCAAATGACATCACTGACGACATCACTGACAACATCACTGACGACATCACTGACGACATCATTCACTTAATATCTGATGCACTTCCTCACACCCTAATATAACCTTTCATACACCTACTCTAAAATACAAACTACCATTCTCGAAACCATAGACACACCAATTCCAGTTAGTACATACCCACTCACTGATTCATAGGTCTACACACACATCAACTAACCCATACAGTCAATCATACACTCAGTCACTCATCAATATAGCCACTGATATATGCACTCATAAACCTATACAGATACTCAAACACCGCCACTCAACCATGGAGTTAGTGACACACCTAGTCAGTCACCGAAAGAATCAATCACACTGCCATTTACTCATTATGCAGTTATACACACACCACCAATCATTAACCCATATAGACACTCATGTAGCTACTCACCAACCCATGCTGCCACTTACACACCAACTAACAGACTGATACAGACATTCACACAGATTAGTCACTCACCCATGCATTCAGTAAGACACGTTTAATCACTCACTTATACAGTCAGTCACGCACCTACTAAATCAGCCATTCAGTCACTCATACACCCACTCATTCTTCAATACACCTTGGCGTATATATATATATATATATATATCTAAAACATACTTACATTTTTCAGAAACACACAGTCACTGGATGAAGTCATCAGTGATGTCATTTGAGATGTCATCAGTGATGTCACTGACCATGTCATGAGTGATGTAATATGTGACGTCATCAGCAGTGCATTGCGGGGGCGCGAGTTATAGTTAGCTCAACTAACTATAACGGCCGAATTTCTCTGGTTTTGTACGAGTGAATATAAATATAGATATATATCCTACTGGCGGTCGCCAGTAGGTAGTTAATGTTAGGACAAAAGATTCCATAGGAAAAGTGTTTTTTGTTTTGCCAATAACGTTGGCACCGCTTAACGAATCTTCACAATTTTTTTTAAAAAAGTCCTCTTTTTCATTCAGCTGCTGTGTTGAAAGTTTCGGGGTGATCCGTCAAGCGGGGGCTGAGAAAAAAGGGGGCCCCAAAAGGCGTTTTCCCCATGTTATGTCGATGAGGACCAAATTTGGCAGAAAGCTCGATGTTGGTTCAGAAAGCGTGCTTTTTGTGATTTGGTGTAAATTCATTCAGTAGTTTCAGAGATATTTAAGTTTAAAAAATATAGATATCTGGGAGCCCAACAGCCTACTGAGACCCTACTGAAATTTGATTGGCTGCCAACACTTCAACCAGGAAGTGTTGGCAGCCATCTTGGAACTCAGTTGAACCGAGCCCCACAAAAAATCTAAAAAAAAGAAAATAAAAGGGGGCCGGGTAGAAACCCCCTGACCCCATAGGCTACTTGGGGGGTCCCACCCAGGGCCAAAAAAACATTTTTGTAAAACCTTTTGGCGGAGTCTGTGGATCCGGACGAAAATTTAATCTCCCCCGCTTTGTTTATTGTCAGCCCCCGGGTGGGTCCGGGGGCATGTGTAAATATGTAGAAGGGGGATGCACGGGCATATGGAAATATGTAGGAGGGGGTGGACGGGGCCCCCTCCTAGAATCCCTAAAGCTCAGGGGATGCCACCTCCCCGCGGCATTATTCATTATTTATGCGGGGTTGCCCTTTCTGCAACCCCGCGCCCTGGGGACCACCACCTCCCCAGGGCAAGTTTTTGAGGGGGACCCACCCCCGGAACATTGTAGTTTGCTATGGCTTGGTGGGAGCACTGCTCCCGCTTAGCCATAGCAAACAGTGCTCTGCTTTTAGCAAGCGGGAGCAGAAAAAACACATTTAGAAAAACAAATGTTCAACATGAAATTAGTTGGCGCAAGTGGTCCTTACTAGGATGAAAGCCTGCACCTACATCAAATGGCCATCACATACTATGTTAACCAGTGTATGCACTTAACTATCTACACATTAACTAATCTAGCAAGAGCACATGCCACATTTTCGTTAGAATCATTGCTAGGAATCAAGCAATTGTGAATTAACATTATTGACATGGTAAACTTGGTGAAACTAAAACAATATATTTATTTGCAAAACTGAGATAAATCTCTCAAAAATAAATCGGCAAACTGCCAGTCCAAAGTAAATAAGTGTCTCTTGCACTCCCATGTACTGGCACAACAACTTGCCTCCTAAGGGACTGCCATGGAAACCTCCTCAGGAAGGGGCATCTAGGTGGCAGAGCAGGCACCTCTAGATCTTACATGGAAAGGGGTGGTGTGAGGTCGTTAGGGGGGTATTGGGCTTGGGAGGGGAAGGGGGGGTTGGGTTTTGGCAGGGGAGCGTTTTTCCTTTGTTATCAGAACTTTTGGGCTTGGGAGGGGAAGGAGGGGCTGTGTTTTGACAGGGGAGCTTTTTTCCTTTTTTTATCAGAACATTTGGGCTTGGGAGGGGAAGGTGTGGGTTTGGTTTTCTGAAGGGAGGGTTTCTGTTTTTTCGGGGTAGTCTCGGGAGGGGGAGCATGAGGGGTTTATTTTGATTATGGGAGGAGGGTTTGAGACGTGGAAGGCATCAGGGCAAGGGTAAACAGGACATCCTCTCGGGGAAAATGGGTGGGATGTTGCGGAGGGGTTGAGGTTTGAGAGGGAGAGGAGGTGCATATGTCTACTGCGTGCGTTGAGGGTGCAGGTGCCTGTGGGTCTGGTGTATGTGCTGAGTGTTTTGTGGTCTGTTGTTTCCTAGGTGTGTGTTGCATGGGTGATCGTTGGTGTTTGTATTTCTGAGGTGTGCTTCCTAATGTGTGTGTGGATGTGTGAGGTGTGGAGGTGAAGGGTATTGGTGTGGTGCATGTGTGTGTGGGGTTTGGTGCAGTGTTTGCTAATGTGCTGATGGCGGGTGTGTCTGTGGTGGTGGGTGGGCTGTTGGTGGGTGTGTCAATGGAGGGGTGGTGAGTGTGTCTATGGTGATGGATGCTCTGTCAGTGGGAGTGGAGGGGGTGGTGAGTGTGTCTGTAGTGGTGGGTGTGGGAGATGCCTGTTTGTCAGTGTGCCTCTGTTTTTTCCCAGTATTAGTGTGTGCTGTTTGGGTCTGTTTTAGTGTCTGCATGCAAATGTTTGTATGTGTTTGGACAGGGTTGGGCATGAGAAATGAGGATGGGTAAGGGATGGTAGGTGGGGCAGGAGGTTGGGCAGGTTGCAAGGCTGTGGTCAGGGAGGAGGCCAGAGTCTGAAACGACTGCTGCAGGGCAGACATACCACTGTGAATGCCTTCCAGGAAAGCGGATATGTGCTGCATCTGGGAGCTAAGCCCCTGGATGGCATTCAGCAGGGCAGTCTGCCCTACAGCGATCGTGCGTAGGAGCCCAACAGCCTCCTCACTGAGTGCAGCCAGGGGGACAGGGGTTGGGGGTGAGGTGCCTGTGGCAAAGGAGACTGCACTCTTTTTAGGAGTGCGGGGTGGCCAAATTAGGGGGGGCAACAGGAAGGGTGCAGATGGGACTCAGGGTGGCAGACAAGGATGCAGGTGTAACACCTTCTAGCGGGTCCGTCACCACTACGGAATACTCACTGGTGGAGGCCTCCGGAGACGATAAACTAGAGTTGGAGACCTCCACACCACCCGTGAGACTGGGTCCCTCGCTGTCGCAGGTGTTGGCAGCACTGGAACCGCAGTAGCTAGCTGGTTCCTCGCCTTCTTGGCCACACTCTCCTTCACCTTCTGCCAAAGATGCTGTGAAGACATATACAATAGATCACTGTGTCTGTATACATGGAACTGATCATGAACTTAGATCACAATACATTTAACAGGATTTCACATTACACCTGGTTCAGGCTCTCCAACTTGGTTTAGACATTATCATAATTGCATTAATGTAGGCAACATTTCCTGAAACTATTTAGTCACATGTTGGTCATTACACACGATAGCTCCTATTTAATATATGATCTGGTCTCTCACCTAACCATTACATTTCTACAGGAACCGTCTAACACCTCTGAATGTTTGGCCTTTGTTGCATAGAATAATGAACTTTGTTCAGCATAAGGACATCAACCTAAAATACCTTTGAACAGTGTATTAACACGCCCAAGAATTCTGCATCATTTGCATTCACAAAAGGGTAAACATGTACCAATGTGTGTCCACAAATGCTGCAACGTTGTACCAAAATGTGTGTGCACTGAAAGCCTGTTTGCTTTGTGTGGGCCTTTCACAATGCTAGCTCTTACTCCAAGTTGCTCAAATATATGTCAAGTGTCTAAATGACTACATGCATCCTGTACTGAAATAGCTTATCAATGTCTCACGCACTATGTCGATACCTATGTTGTATAAGGGGGGGCGTGGCCTGACAGCATGGCCGGCTAGTCGCATACCTGCGTAGCTCCTGCCCCAACAGTCGAAATCCTACTGGAATCCTGGTGGAATCGTGCCCTTGATACACCAATCGTACCTCCCAATTGACCCGCACACACCGCTGTTGCTGTAAGGACACGAGGTCCGGCTCACCGGCTACTAGGCATCGCGCCCCTCGAGGTAAGCCTTCCGCACTCCCCGCGCCCACTTACTGGAGCACTCTAGTTCCAATTGCATCTAACCCCCGCTCCCCTTATCTAGGCGCCGATCTCAACCCCACGTGGACACTGTTCCACTTCGATCCCGGCTGGGATTCGACCTACAATTCCGTGCCGCCTCCCTCTACCTGTCAGGGACTGTCCGGGACTATGTCGGGAACACAGTCAGGGACTTGGGCAAGGACTGGGAACAGGGTAGAAAACGAACACAGAGAGGAGTACAGCGCTGCCCAGGATCACACAGGAAATCAGAGGAGAAAAGGGATCCAAAGGGGAAGCCTGTACAAAGGAACAAGATGGCTAAGACTCAGAAAGGAAGGGCACTCACAAGGCAATTTAGCATTCAGACTAACTACACCCAGGACGGACATGCAAGACATATATATAATACAACATTAACAATAAAGGGGAGTGTGGGGTAAAGCACTCAGGAGCTCCACATGGTAAGACTGAAGCTCAGTAAGTTCCTCACCCACAATTGCTGTTACAGATACTGACTGAAAATACCCACATATAGGATATGTATGCAAAGGCAGGGTCTGTGGAGCTTATACCTATGGTGATGTTATAACAGTAACTCAAAGACAATATTCACAGTGGTCAAGAAACACCACCTAGGTAGTCAGCTGTGCCCACGGATCCTGGCGATCAAACAGGAACACGCAAGGCAGTAACAGCAAAGGGGTAGAACTAAACACAAGCACAATAGACAAGGAGCTAGCAAGGAGGAGTGCTTAACAGGAAAGGAAGGAAATTACAGGGCACACTTGGCAGAAAGCAGGTAACACACATACAAGGTAACAGAAGCAAGACAGCAGAAATAGAAAGACAGCAAATTAGAACTGGAACCACGGAAATGGGAAGAAAGGCAGGGACTGGAAAAGGATAGACAGAAGGGGAGGCTACAAGGGTATAATAGAATAGTGAAGGTTCAGGAATCAAGAATACAAAGTAGCATAGACGGCAGTGCTGGGGCAGGAACAAGGAATGCTAAGGCTCAGGAGTCAAAGTAGCCCTGCAGGTAGTGCTAGTTCAGGAGAAGGGAAACTGCTGCAGGTCAGGAACAAGGAATGCCAAGGCTCAGGAATCAAGGTAGCACTGTAGGCAGTGCTAGTTCAGGAACAGGGAATACTAAGGCTTCAGGAGTCAAGGTAGCACTGCAGGTTCAGGAAACAGGAAATAGCTACAGCTCAGGAAACAAGGAGTCAAGAGAGCACTGCAAGCAGTGCAAATCAGGCACAAGAAATAGCTGAAGCCCAGGAACAGGAACAAAGACTAACTATAGCTCAGGATACTAGGTAGCACTGCAGGCAGTGCTGGTTCAGGAAACAGGAAATAGCTAAAGCTCAGGAAACTAGGAGTCAAGAGAGCACTGCAAGCAGTGCAAATCAGGAACAAGAAATAGCTGAAGCCCTGGAACAGGAACAAAGACTAACTATAGCTCAGGATACTAAGTAGCACTGCAGGCAGTGCTGGTTCAGGAAACAGGAAATAGCTACAGCTCAGGAAACAAGGAATAGCTATAGCTCAGGAACTCAGGAAACAAGGTAGCCCTGCAAGCAGTGCTAATTTAGGAGAAGGAAACTGCTGCAGTTCAGGAACAAGGAATACTAAGGCTCAGGGGTCAAGGGTAGCACTGTAAGCAGTGCTAATTCAGGAACAAGGAAAACAGCAGCAGGTCAGGAAAAAAGGCAGAACTAAAGCTCAGGAAACACTAGAAACAATAGCAAAAGCTCAGGGAGCACTGGAAACAAGGCTCGGTCTCACCGGTAAACAGCTACAATGACCAACACTGGGCTGAAGGGAGCTGGGGCTTAAAAGAGCTCACAGTAATCACATGCAGCAGGTGTGAGCAGGCTAGCAGCAGCCAGCCACAGGTGAACTGAATTCCTCCACCCATCCTTGGCCTGCAGGGGTGGAGACAAAGCAGTGAGCAGGGAATTCTGGGTAATGGAGTTTCAGGCATGAGCAGGATGGCTTCCACAAAACCCGGCATGGATTGGGAATGGATGTTAATTCCCAAATAGTGTCTAAAGGGCTGGAAGTCAGTATGTACATGAAGGGGAGGGTCTGGAAGCATATTTGAATACTGGAAAGCCCCACAATTCGGCCCCCTGGTGGTGGGCACGAGAGCACAGGGAGTGAATCGTGACAGTACATCCCCTCCAACGACCTGCTCCCGGAATCTGGGACTCGATTGAAAGCCTTTGCTGCTATGAAATAAGTCCATTTCCATCATAGATGTAGTGCAAGATACCAGAGGACTGCAGGAAAAATGTGATGTTCTGGAGGGTAGGACAATGGGCTGAACATTAACAGCAGTGTTGAAGGCAGAACCTGAAGAGTCCAAATTCAGTAACAGGGGCTTAGAAGCCTGAAGTAGAGGTGTTTGAAGTCCAGATGATGGTAGTCTAGAGTAGCACTCTGAAAACAAAGGAAGACTGACTGTAGGGTCAAAAGCATATAACGGATTGGCAGGAGGCACAGAGGTCAAAGGCAAACTGGCTGAAGACAAAGGAGGCAACGAGAAGCAGACCTGAGGCTCTGGCTCTGGCCCTGGATGAAAACATACAGAAGACTCACATGCAGGTGTCTTTGGAAGCAGGTATGCAGGAGACCCAGGCCCTTGAGGCTTACATGTTGAGAGTTCTGTCTCTGATGCTGGAGATTCAGTCTCTGAATGTATATGTACTAAGACCTCTGAAGGCTGGCAAACTGGAGGCACAGGGTCAAAAAGTAGGCAAGATAGAGACTCAAGGCCAGAAGGCAGGGAGCCTGGAAGCTCTGGCGCTGACGGCAGGGAGCCTGGAAGCTCTGGCGCTGACGGCAGGGAGCCTGCAAGCTCTGGCGCTGAAGGCAGGGAGCCTGCAAGCTCTGGCGCTGAAGGCAGGGAGCCTGCAAGCTCTGGCGCTGAAGGCAGGGAGCCTGCAAGCTCTGGCGCTGAAGGCAGGGAGCCTGCAAGCTCTGGCGCTGAAGGCAGGGAGCCTGCAAGCTCTGGCGCTGAAGGCAGGGAGCCTGCAAGCTCTGGCGCTGAAGGCAGGGAGCCTGCAAGCTCTGGCGCTGAAGGCAGGGAGCCTGCAAGCTCTGGCGCTGAGGCAGGGAGCCTGCAAGCTCTGGCGCTGAAGGCAGGGAGCCTGCAAGCTCTGGCGCTGAAGGCAGGGAGCCTGCAAGCTCTGGCGCTGAAGGCAGGGAGCCTGCAAGCTCTGGCGCTGAAGGCAGGGAGCCTGCAAGCTCTGGCGCTGAAGGCAGGGAGCCTGCAAGCTCTGGCGCTGAAGGCAGGGAGCCTGCAAGCTCTGGCGCTGAAGGCAGGGAGCCTGCAAGCTCTGGCGCTGAAGGCAGGCAGCCTGCAAGCTCTGGCGCTGAAGGCAGGCAGCCTGCAAGCTCTGGCGCTGAAGGCAGGCAGCCTGCAAGCTCTGGCGCTGAAGGCAGGGAGCCTGCAAGCTCTGGCGCTGAAGGCAGGGAGCCTGCAAGCTCTGGCGCTGAAGGCAGGGAGCCTGCAAGCTCTGGCGCTGAAGGCAGGGAGCCTGCAAGCTCTGGCGCTGAAGGCAGGGAGCCTGCAAGCTCTGGCGCTGAAGGCAGGGAGCCTGCAAGCTCTGGCGCTGAAGGCAGGGAGCCTGCAAGCTCTGGCGCTGAAGGCAGGGAGCCTGCAAGCTCTGGCGCTGAAGGCAGGGAGCCTGCAAGCTCTGGCGCTGAAGGCAGGGAGCCTGCAAGCTCTGGCGCTGAAGGCAGGGAGCCTGCAAGCTCTGGCGCTGAAGGCAGGGAGCCTGCAAGCTCTGGCGCTGAAGGCAGGGAGCCTGCAAGCTCTGGCGCTGAAGGCAGGGAGCCTGCAAGCTCTGGCGCTGAAGGCAGGGAGCCTGCAAGCTCTGGCGCTGAAGGCAGGCAGCCTGCAAGCTCTGGTTCGGGAGTCAGGCAGCCTGCAAGCTCTGGCGCTGAAGGCAGGGAGCCTGCAAGCTCTGGCGCTGAAGGCAGGCAGCCTGCAAGCTCTGGTTCGGGAGTCAGGCAGCCTGCAAGCTCTGGCTCAGATGGCAGGAAGGCCGCAGGCTCGGGCTCAGAAGGCAGGAAGGCCGCAGGCTCGGGCTCAGTAGGTAGGAAGGCAGAGGACTCTGGAGACTCTGCAAGAAGACAAGCTGAAGGCAGAGTGACACATGGTTCATAGACTTTAAGCTCTGGGAATGGTAGTAGCTTGTGAACAGTAGAATTGCTGTTGTCAGTAGTGACATCTTCACAGGTCCTTGTCAGATTAAAACACATGGGAGTACTTTCTTTAACTGCACTTTGAGACACGGTACTATGGCTATTCTGAGTGGAATCTGAGTGATCAGCCACAGTATTATTTACACAATAACTGGACCAGCTCTGAGGGGTCCGCAAAATAGTGCGCAAGGTTTCATTCTCCATTTCTAAGGAGGCTAACATAGAGGTGGAAAAGTTGTTTTCTACAGGGGTTTTAGATTCCCACTTGAACTCTGGGTTATAATTTTTTAACATAGTCTGAAATATTTTATTCTCTAGTTGTAATTCAAGAATCTTAGACATACTTGTATCCTGTGAAGACTGCAAATCTTTTTCTAAAAGGACAGTGGTAGACTTGGCAACTTCACAACAAGCAACAGAGCTATACCTTGGATTTTGTTCAAAGTGGCTATTAGCCACCTGTGTTCTAGTAGGTCTTCTCTCTCTTTTGTTAAACTGATTATTGTTTAACTTGAATGTGGTGTCTAACAAGGTCCCTTTAGTATCCGGGACTGAGATCTTCCCTGGACTACAAGACTGGGTAACATTATCTGAATGGAAAACAGAGGTTATGAAATGCACCTGCTCTTTCTTTGGTTGTGTGATTGAATATTGTATTTTACAACCACTTGCAGCAGACATGCTAGAACCAGAATTCTTGTTCAGCAAACTGAGTAAGGTAGCATTCTCCTTATGCAATGCTGACTCAGACATTGAATCTGGATCAGAACAGAAGATTAAGTCAGGATCTGGCAAAGAGGTGTTTGAGAGCCAATGAGTAAAATATTCAGAACGTAAATGTCCATTTTTCATAAGAGGATTAATTGTTTCAGGACTAGGGTGAACATTCTCAAACTGTAAAGTAGACACTAAATGTCTCTCATTGGTGGGCACTGGTGAACTGCCCTGCACAAACTTACATGATGCACTGGTGTGTCTTTCTGCTGCTAACAAGGTTTGCAGAAATTCGTTTTCATCCTGTAGATCACTGGCTGACATCAGGTGAAGATCAGGGTCACAGATGGAATGAAAATCTAACATAGAAGGATCAGCCAACCACAGGGAATAATATTCAGCACGTAAAAGTCTGTTTTGTTCCATGAATCGATCTCTAGAGTTTAAGGACTTTCTAATAGGGTGTACAGAACTGCACTGCCTTGACAATGGATTCCTGTCAGCATACGCAGACTTTCTGGATCTGTTGCTAAACATCTTGGCAAGAACTGACAGGGTGGGTTTTAGTAAAAGGTAGCTAACTGAACACAAAGAAACCTCACAAGTGACCCTGGAAATGTAGGTTGGTCATTCTGTCAGGGACTGTCTGGGACAATGTCGGGAACACAGTCAGGGACTTGGGCAAGGACTGGGAACAGAGTAGAAAACGAACACAGAGAGGAGTACAGCGCTGCCCAGGATCACACAGGAAATCCGAGGAGAAAAGGGATCCAAAGGGGAAGCCTGTACAAAGGAACAAGATGGCTAAGACTCAGAAAGGAAGGGCACTCACAAGGCAATTTAGCATTCAGACTAACTACACCCAGGACGGACGTGCAAGACATATATATAATACAACATTAACAATAAAGGGGAGTGTGGGGTAAAGCACTCAGGAGCTCCACACGGTAAGACTGAAGCTCAGTAAGTTCCTCACCCACAATTGCTGTTACAGATACTGACTGAAAATACCCACATATAGGATATGTATGCAAAGGCAGGGTCTGTGGAGCTTATACCTATGGTGATGTTATAACAGTAACTCAAAGACAATATTCACAGTGAACAAGAAACACCACCTAGGTAGTCAGCTGTGCCCACGGATCCTGGCGATCAAACAGGAACACGCAAGGCAGTAACAGCAAAGGGGTAGAACTAAACACAAGCACAATAGACAAGGAGCTAGCAAGGAGGAGTGCTTAACAGGAAAGGAAGGAAATTACAGGGCACACTTGGCAGAAAGCAGGTAACACACATACAAGGTAACAGAAGCAAGACAGCAGAAATAGAAAGACAGCAAATTAGAATTGGAACCACGGAAATGGGAAGAAAGGCAGGGACTGGAAAAGGATAGACAGAAGGGGAGGCTACAAGGGTATAATAGAATAGTGAAGGTTCAGGAATCAAGAATACAAAGTAGCATAGACAGCAGTGCTGGGGCAGGAACAAGGAATGCTAAGGCTCAGGAGTCAAAGTAGCCCTGCAGGTAGTGCTAGTTCAGGAGAAGGGAAACTGCTGCAGGTCAGGAACAAGGAATGCCAAGGCTCAGGAATCAAGGTAGCACTGTAGGCAGTGTGTAGTAATGATACACCAAAGACTTGAGAAGGTTGATAGTAAGGTTTATTCTCACGTCAGGTGCTGCGCAGCAGCTAGCTCAATCCGAGCCACAGTAACCGACAATGCATTCAAAAGTACACCTTAAACGTTGTAAGAGAGAATGCTCGGAACCAGAACACATTGGTCCCGAGCATTCTATTCATGAGGAGAGGAAGGCATAAGGGAAACCTAAGACCACTACATTATCCTCCTCCTCACGACAAAAGGGAAGAAGACAAAAAAACAAAGAAACAAAAACTTTAAAGAAAGACAACCTAAAAACAAAATAAAGAAAATAGGCAAAGCAAAGGCTAACGGAGCTTGGCCGGGACAAATCGTTGTCTGCAACTTTTACGTAAGACACCCATTGCTGAGGAGGATGATACACCCCAGTATTACCACAACGTGAATCTTGACTTACAAGACTCTCAGCATGATCACTAAGAGAATCCTGATTAAGCAACTGACCTTTTGTTTTCACAATCCTAGACAGGTTCCACCAATTCTTCTGATTGACTCTTACTGCATTTCCACACACTTTATCCACAACAAGAGTTTCAGAAAACTTTGTGCTCCCCTTTTGCAGTGGACTGGGACCTTAACACGTACCACGTCACCCACAACAATAGACTGCGGAACAGATCTCTTCCTTTCATCAAAGTATGTCTTTTGCTGAACCTGAGCTTTGGATACATTGTCTCTCACATACTCATCCACATTGCTCATGGAACCCATCTTCACCCACTTAGACATCCAACCTGGACACACTTTAGAACATGGTTTCCTCCCTCGCAAGAGTTCATATGGGGAAACTTTAGTAGACGAATGTGGCGTGGTGCGATAGAACCACAACATGGACCTGACAGCATTCTGTACATTACACTTTCCAGCTATCGCCCACTGGACACAGTTGTTGAGTACTCTATTCATGCGTTCCACTAATCCATTCGTCTGGGGGTGATAAAGTGCACTCCTGGAATGTGATATACCTCCCTGGCTAAGAAAAGACTCGAATTCCTGACTCACAAATTGTACCCCATTGTCACTTACGATGGTGGAAGGAAACCCCTCCCGTAAAAAGATCTTTCAAAAAGTCAATAACGTTCCTAGAATTAGGCTCTCCGATGAAACGAACCTCAGGCCACTTGGAATAATAATCAATTGCCACAATAGCGAACCTGGAAACAGAAGGTAACATATTGAAGGGCCCGACCAGATCTATACCAATCTTTTCCCAAGGTTTGGCAGGCAACTCAATGGGAAGAAGGGGGAGTTCTGACTTTAAAGCTTTTTCTGAATTAGAACAAATGACACAGTTTTCGACACACGAATCAACATCCTTATCCATCTGAGGCCACCAAAAATACTCACGCAGCCTTCTCTTGGTAAGAGTTCTACCCAAATGTCCCTCATGTGCTCCTTTTACTAACCTTCCCTAAGCACATCTGGTGGCACCAATCTGTCTCCACGAACCAAAAGACCATCCTCTACAGAAAGTTCCAAAGACACCTTTACAAAAGTTTGAAGAGAATAGTGTGCATTCTTCTCTCTAGGCCAACCATTCTTCACGCAGTTCATAACCTCAGTAAGTAAACTGTCCTTGGAGAGTTCTTCCCTCCACTCCTTTTCATTCACCGCACACATGTCATCCAGAATCATTGATGCAACAAAACATTCATCTTCTTCCTCATCATCTTCACCTTCCTCTTTTACAGGAAACCTCGACAGGTAATCTGCCCTCACATTCTTGTTTCCGGCAATGTAAGAAACCTCAAAGTCGAATTGTAGTAGCTTCGTTGTCAACCGAGCAATTCTAGGCGTATGTTCCTTGAACCTATCTCCTGTGAGGATAGATACCAAAGGGCTATGATCAGTGCGTAGTTGGAAATGTTTCCCCCAGATGTAGGGACTGAATTTCCTTATAGCCCACCAGCACGCTAATAATTCTCTCTCTATGACGGCAAAATTCAGTTCAGTACCACGCAAAACCCTTGAGGCATATCCCAACGTGTGTTCAACTCCGTCAACACACTGGGTAAGGACAGCTCCTAAACCAAATCCACTAGCGTCCACGGTTATGGTACACAATGCGTTGGACACAAACGGTTTGAGAACTTTAGGACTAGTTAACTCCGCCTTAATCCACTGAAAAACCTCCTCGCAAGACTCATCCCAAACAAATTGAACACTTCTTTTCAGCATGTTAGTCAAAGGTTGCACCCTGGAAGCATAATCCTGAATAAACCGTGAGTAGAACTCACACAACCCAATGAAAGATTTGAGCCCAGCCTTATCTTTCGGTGCCTCACTATCGACAATGGCTTTCACGAGACCTGGCCTCGGCTCAACACCATGTTGAGAAATGACATGTCCCAGATATTCCACCTTCTGTACCCTGAACACACACTTTTCCTTCTTAAGAACAACTCCCTTTCTTGCAAAACATCTAGTACACGAAACATGATGTCATCATGAGATTCACATGAGTCACCGTGAATCAAAACGTCGTCCTGAAAAACAACAACACCTTTAATACCCTTGAGCATGGAAGACATGATCCTTTGAAACACAGCCGCCGCAGAGGCAAGCCCAAATGGCATGCGGCAATATTGAAAGGAACCGATAGGTGAGGCGAAAGCGGTAAGATGTCTAGAAGAAGGATCTAACACCACTTGGTGATATGCAGATGCCAAGTCTAACTTGCTAAACCATTTCGAACCACTGATTAGAGATAACATGTCCGCAATTTTCGGGAGAGGATGTGAATCTATCCAAATATTTCTATTTAGGCTGCGCAAGTCAATACATACGCGAAGTTCACCACTTCTCTTCTTCGCGACAACTAAGGGAGAAAGCCAAAGTGAGGATTCAATCGGCTCAATTATTCCTTTTTGCAGAGACCATTGAGTTCTTGTTCCAACTGATCCTTCACACTGAAGGGAACATTCCTTAGTCTGTGTTTTACGGGAATCGCATCACTTTTGACCTTAATGACATGTGTAAACCCCTTGATTTTGCCTAAACCTTCACTAAATACAACAGGATAGCGTTCAGACACTTCGTTCTCAAAGTCATCTGTACATGGAGCGGAAAAGCGTTCGGGCACTTTGTTCTCATAATCATCTGTACGTAGAATGGAAACCTGATCTCTCGTGCCCGGTCGGAGAACCATCTTAAACAAACCCTGATGAAACCATCCAAGAATGTCTAGACCCTTGATGGCAACATAGACTTTTCCAAAAATCTTCCTGCCTCTAAATTCCAGGGTGTCCTCAAAATATCCTGCTAGTTCAATGCTCCTCCCTTCGTACGATACTGGGGACCTATCTGGAGGCATCAATGAGCGTGAGTCCCAAACCTCTTTAAACAACTCCTGAGTCAACATCGTTATCCTAGCCCCCGAGTCAACTAACAAGCAAACCCTCTTTCCACCGATCTGAACATCAACATACGGATCTACGCATTCTGAACCCACTCCCGAAAGAGTGTCCTTATCTCCCACAACCACAACCATTTCTCTTAAGTCGTCTTGAATGTTGTTTAAACTCTCACCAGAACACTCCTGATTGGACACAATCACAGCGCATGCATCATTTGTGCCTTTCCTCGCATCGATAACATTGAAAGGGACACGCTTCCCACTCTGACACAACCTCGCGAAATGTCCCATCTTCCCACATGACCTGCAAGCTACATTTCTTGCTGGACAAGGTCGACCCGATTTAAAATGCGGAGTATTTCCACATTTGAAGCATATATTAGTTTGTTTAAAAACTTATTCTCTGGACGCAAAGATGCACCTGTTTTAACATCCTTGGACCTTACGACTCCCACAGCCTCTTCCTTATTCACAGTGACTTTCTCATCTAATTCTTTTACAGAGGACTTGGACATTTCAATACTTTTAGCAACACGTAAAGTTTCCTCAAGAGAAGGATTGCCCATGGACAGGAGTTTTTGTTGAATGTTCTTATCTCCACATTTGCAAATATACTGATCCCTTATCAGTTGCTCTCTAAAATTCTCAAACTGACACTCTGCGCTTAACATTCTTAGTACAGAAATGAAATTTTCTACATTTTCTCCATGTCTTTGTTCACGCTTGAAAAATTTGTGTCTTAGCACTACCAGACTAGGTTGTACATCAAATCTTAGTTCCAATTTTTTAACTGTTTCCACAAACTCGTCAATGTCTTCTTCTCCTGCCGCACGTACTAAAGGAGGCAAGTGTTTATATATTGACCTCCCTTCAAAACCCAGGGCATGTAGGAGTAAACATTTTTTTCTTTCTGCTCTGTAGCGAGAAGCGCCTATAGCTCCTAGATACGTGATGAAGGCATCATACCATTTCTTCCATGAAATAGGAGGATCCCCAGGTGACTCAAGAAAAGGTGGGGGTGGGGTTACTGCCTGCATCATACTATGAATATGAAAATACTCTTACTCCTACAATAACTATACCTAATCGATTCTTACGTTCCTCCAACCCCTCAACTTAAATGTTATGCATTTCTTGAAATAACAGTGAAACATACAAGGTGATGACTCTGTGTAGTAGCATATATGTTCTTTGAATTGTCTCCTTACTTTCTGCTTCTTTTCTCCTTCTGTGTATGTCCTTTTATTTTCCAACTAGAGCATGTGCCGCTCGTTTTTTTTATACTCCTTGAAAAACAAAAGTTAACAATGAATGCTGGATAAACTCTTGTCTTTTTAATGCGCAACGCAATGCGCAACGGCAATGACCTTTATTACCAAGCTGGTGTGCGTATCACAAACGTGAGATCTGTTGTGGGTAGACTTCTTTTATTCACATCGATCGCTAGTTAAATCTGCCCTTTTTCAAGTGTGCCTGTCACCGTAAAATGTCGTGATGACAACCACTAAACAATTCCCTTCGTTTTTCCTTTGCTGTTACTGTTTGCAGCTCAACGTCTTTTTCCTGTTGCCAATTCACTCCCAAGGTAAAATGGCGCTTAAATATTCCGCTGCTGCTGCTGTACTATAAGACTGCAGGCGTATTTGCTTATCTCAACTCAAAATGGCGCTTGCATCTTACGCTGTGCGTTTCACGCTAAGATGGCCCCCATCGCTCTCTGGCATTCTTCTTTGACTGTGCACTATCCTTGGAACGCACAGTTATGCTGCGTTATATTCCTAAGATGGCGCTCTCTTTTTCCTCGCTACGCTGCGCACTAGTTCTCTCTGCACCTCTGGCACCTCCGGTTGACCCCGTCCCAAACCGAGTTACAGTACCTCCGATGCTGCGTGCGACTCCTTTCTTCTCAGCCAAACTTGCCAGAAGCGATTTCGTTGTCGTGCCGTTCAGCTACACGGTCCTCTCTCCGCCCGGCCAGGTAGGACAAATCCTTTTTTTTTCCTCGCGCGGGTTCTGCAGTCACCTGACGCTCGTCGCCATAAATTGGTGTAGTAATGATACACCAAAGACTTGAGAAGGTTGATAGTAAGGTTTATTCTCACGTCAGGTGCTGCGCAGCAGCTAGCTCAATCCGAGCCACAGTAACCGACAATGCATTCAAAAGTACACCTTAAACGTTGTAAGAGAGAATGCTCGGAACCAGAACACATTGGTCCCGAGCATTCTATTCATGAGGAGAGGAAGGCATAAGGGAAACCTAAGACCACTACACAGTGCTAGTTCAGGAACAGGGAATACTAAGGCTTCAGGAGTCAAGGTAGCACTGCAGGTTCAGGAAACAGGAAATAGCTACAGCTCAGGAAACAAGGAGTCAAGAGAGCACTGCAAGCAGTGCAAATCAGGCACAAGAAATAGCTGAAGCCCAGGAACAGGAACAAAGACTAACTATAGCTCAGGATACTAGGTAGCACTGCAGGCAGTGCTGGTTCAGGAAACAGGAAATAGCTAAAGCTCAGGAAACTAGGAGTCAAGAGAGCACTGCAAGCAGTGCAAATCAGGAACAAGAAATAGCTGAAGCCCTGGAACAGGAACAAAGACTAACTATAGCTCAGGATACTAAGTAGCACTGCAGGCAGTGCTGGTTCAGGAAACAGGAAATAGCTACAGCTCAGGAAACAAGGAATAGCTATAGCTCAGGAACTCAGGAAACAAGGTAGCCCTGCAAGCAGTGCTAATTTAGGAGAAGGGAAACTGCTGCAGTTCAGGAACAAGGAATACTAAGGCTCAGGGGTCAAGGTAGCACTGTAAGCAGTGCTAATTCAGGAACAAGGAAAACAGCAGCAGGTCAGGAAAAAAGGCAGAACTAAAGCTCAGGAAACACTAGAAACAATAGCAAAAGCTCAGGGAGCACTGGAAACAAGGCTCGGTCTCACCGGTAAACAGCTACAATGACCAACACTGGGCTGAAGGGAGCTGGGGCTTAAAAGAGCTCACAGTAATCACATGCAGCAGGTGTGAGCAGGCTAGCAGCAGCCAGCCACAGGTGAGCTGAATTCCTCCACCCATCCTTGGCCTGCAGGGGTGGAGACAAAGCAGTGAGCAGGGAATTCTGGGTAATGGAGTTTCAGGCATGAGCAGGATGGCTTCCACAAAACCCGGCATGGATTGGGAATGGATGTCAATTCCCAAATAGTGTCTAAAGGGCTGGAAGTCAGTATGTACATGAAGGGGAGGGTCTGGAAGCATATTTGAATACTGGAAAGCCCCACAATTCGGCCCCCTGGTGGTGGGCACGAGAGCACAGGGAGTGAATCGTGACACTACCTTCACGCAGGTAAGCGTACTTCTCCGCTCCCCGCTCCCTCTACTTCCTTCCCCCACCCCTGTTCACTACTGTGTGCTTTTACTTACAGGCGCCAATGCCTGCCCTACTGAGTTCCCGGTTACAATATCCCGGACGGGATATCCGCACCTCCCTTGAACTGGACTCTGACCGATCGCGTTAATTAGCGCCACAAGGTCTCAGCTGCCTGCCGGCCGCCGGCCGTCCTTTCATCATCGGTTTTGCATCTTCATCGATTTTGCATCTTCACCGTGCTTATTGTAAGTCCCACCCCCTCCGCTATACTGGCGACACACCGTGCCTGCATGCCTCCGCTCTAAACCCAGCGCAATGTGGTTACCGCACGCTCACCCCTTAGCCATTCCTCACGTACCTACCTCCCTCCGCTCCACCGGCGGCACACTGTGCTTGCATGCCACCCTTCTTAATCCAGCACAATTTTTTACCGCACCCTCACCCCTTAGCCATTCCTCACGGACCAACCCTACCTACCACAATTTCACTCCTCTTCCTTGCCTGTTTATTACCACCTTTCTTTAATGTGTACAGTATCTACCGGCCAACCAGGTTATAACTCAACTGGTTTCCGCCATAGCACACCCTTGGCCCTACGCTCGCTACTCTATATCTATTTTAATTTTTTTATCCTTTTAATTGGACTCTTCCTTCTGGCAAAACTTTTGCCTTTTCTCGTAATCCTCTATCGCAGCATGTACCAAATGTTTGAATTTATGCCTTGCTTAATTTTGTTTTCTTAAATATCAGGTTGTTGTGACCTATATATACATAATTGTCCTTGCCTTCCACTAATCCATACCCTATTCTCCCTTTTTCCTACCTTCCCTTTCCTCTCTACTTATACCTACCCAGGCAAACTTCCCAGGCACTCGTTCTATCGCCTTGTCCTGATGAGATCCCACTATCTCATAGGGATCGAAACGTCGGCGACACACGTCTCTAACTCTATACTATAATTTGTATCGTATTGTTGAGTATGAGATGCTAATCAATTGTGACTTTTTTTATTTACATTTCTAATCACTCAAAAGTCACTTTTTAAGTCACTTGCCTGTGGTAAGGAAATCGGCTGATTTCCTTTTACCTCGTCACGGTCTGCTCACTCACCTTTTTGTATAATTTGTGCCTCTAATTCATTAATAATAAATTGTTTCTAATCTTTGAATACACGTATAATTCCAATTTTTGATTGTAAAAATTGTGATACTTTACCTATCCTACATGTATGGGACCATTGTTGCTCTTAATACTTGATACACCAATCGGCATCGGAGCACCCCCTGAGGGTCCCGGTCGAGACGTGAAAAGACGGCCTGCTGCCAGAGAAAACAACCTCAGACCCTCGGAGACCCGCCGGAATGCTGATACACAAGATGGCGGCCCCGGCCTGTCCCAAGAGGTAAGGGTCACTGTGTGCTGCTCCGGATTACACACAGGCCGCAGACCTGAATCCGGGACCCAGCCGGACCCTCTGCCCTTGCTGCAGCGATTGGAGGCCGACAGAGGCAGTGCCGGAGACGAGGGGCTGCCGTGGTTCGCCTGGCCGAGGTGAAACCAGAGGCCCGGGTGCACGATCCACGCGAGCCCAGTGCTGCATAACCGCCGCGACCGGCCCGCCCCGCCTCCTGCCGCGCACGCCCGGACACATCACTGGGGTCATCGCGGTGTCCGCGCTGCCTGGCAGACATTTGGACTGCGGGATTGTGGCTCCTGTTCTGGGGGTGAGTCTACCCCCTCCTTGAGAGGACACCATCTGCAGCGGCTGGGCCGTGCGGCCCGCGGCGGGGACTGGCCGGCCGTGCGCCTGTGGAGGTGGACAGAGGCGTGTACAAGTGGCCCATGACAGAGATCAGGCCGCGGTGATCATTGGCAGACCCCGGACATTGAACGAGGTGGACTGAGAGGCAAGCCAGTTTATTGTGGCCTATTGTCCCGGACCGGGGGTAGCGCAGGGAGACTGTGCGGGTATCCCCGGGTTCCGGTTGGTCCCTGGGCCGGTCCTTGCATCAGCAGCCTGCGAGCGAGAGGTCACCAGGGAGCGCCTTGCAACATTTCCACTGGACATGGGGAGAGATAGACCCCTTAGAGGCGCCCAATCCAATAAAATCATGCAATACACGGTGCCGGGCCCGACCTCTGCTGACCGCCTTAGACCAGATCCAGAACAGGTATCACATCAGGGATCAGCGGCCCGCGACAAGTCCGACATTCTGGAGGCCATACGCGAATCACGAGTGGCGCTGGAGTCAAAAATGGAGGAATGGATTGGCTCCGCATTCCCAAACCTCAGGCTCTCTAAGATGTTTGCAGTGGAAAGGGCCCATCGCTCCCTCGGTCCCCCACCGAAACCGGGGTCCCCCCCCAGAGCTCTTATCACTCGTTTGTTCAACTTTAGGGACCGGGACACGATCCTGCAATTTATTCGCACAAATGGTCCACCCAGGTTTGAAAATCGTGATATCCACATTTACCCAGACTATACTAAAAAAGTACAAGACTTGCGAAACGACTTCTTGGGTGTCAAACGTCGATTGCGAAACCTCAATATCAAATATAGTTTAATGTTTCCGGCCCGGCTCCGCATACAATATGAGGACAGGGTTCACTTTTTTGTTACTCCACAGGAGGTAACGGAATGGATGGACTCGCTGGGCCTGGCTGGACAGGACCAAAACCAAGGCTGGCAAGAACAGAGGAGGAGGAGTGGTCGGCAACGGAACCAACAGCGCCACAATGGAGAACAACGACCCAGGATGCGGGACTTGTCGGACGGAGGTCGCATCATGGTGGGGCCGGATGGCACCCTACTAACAGAGATGGAGGTGATCCCGACGCAGAACCAGTTCTCCCCGTTATGTCTGGTGCAGGAAACGCAGTCGGAGCTGGGGGGCGCCACCAGCCCAGTCGATGGTGGCTCCTGAGACACTTGAGGGCCAGTCACTTAATTGAAGCGTTGGGGTATTTGGTCCTTGAAACTGTAAGTACGGGACTTGGCCCAGAGGGGATTTGACTTTGATACGGAACACCTCCAAGGGGGCCTCGAGCCCCAGGGATGATAGGGGGGGGGCTGAAACGTTCTTGAGGAGATAGGCACTATTCCGCCAATCTACAGTTCAGACACTCCAACTGTAGTGCGCTGTGGGGGCCTCGCTAGACCACCAGTCGGGCAGGGTCGTGCGGTGCCAGACAGCTTGGCTGTATATCTGAGACCGGGAGGGTTATTTTGCTTGTGAACGTTCTTCAGTTCATAGTTGTTAATTCAAGTTGGGGAGGGTGATCTAGGGGGAGGGTGACAGCTATGAGGCAGGGTCTTGAGTCCTCAGACCAGGGTTGGGTTGTGAGAATGAAGTACTACTGCCTGTGGGAGGGGGGAGATGGGATTGGGGGTTCACAATGTTATGTTTTACAGTTTAATGCCGGGACTGTACTATGCTGCGTTACCAGAGGTCCTGAGAGACTTCAGCGCGAGGGGTCACACTGCAACACTATTGGGGGTCCCCCACATGAACGACGGGTGTCACCGCACCAACAGATGTCCAACTGATGCCAGGTGACAAACAAAAGTATAAACTCATAATGTGGAATGTTAGGGGGCTCAACAATGTGGTCAAACGGATTCGGGTGGCGACGTATCTCAGACGATCTGGGAAAAGTGTAGCCCTTCTTCAGGAGACGCACCTATGGGGAGACTGTCTTAAATATGTCCAACGCAGATGGAGAGGCCAGTTTTTTGCAACCTCCTACTCAGGGTTTGCTAGAGGAGCGCTTATATGGGTGGCGCCAGGAGTTCCCTTTAAGGCTGTAAACACTAGATTAGATCCAGACTGGAGATATGTGGTGGTGGAGGGGACACTAGATGGGCGATGCGTATGTTTGGTAAATATATATGCCCGAATAGTGACGATGGGGAGTTTTTGAGTCGAGTCCTGGGGCAGTTAGATCTGGATCCAGATACGGAATTGATTGTTGCAGGAGATTTTAATTGTGCCCTTGATGGGGAGTTAGACAGACACTCCCCCAAACTGGACGCCAAACCTAAAGCGAGAGAGGCTATATGCCAGATGCTCCACAACTATCGCTTACTGGATATATGGCGACACCGCAACCCCTGCCGTCGAGTGTACTCATGCCACACACCTGCTGCCAACACATATAGTAGACTAGATTATTTCTTTATTCCGATGGCGTCTGCTCATCGGATAGGGGAGACGCAGTATCTGGCCCGATATCTGTCCGACCACTCCCCCCTGTTAATACCATATACTTTGGGCCGGCCGAGATCCAAGGTACTGTTATGGAGACTAAACACCGAGGCCTTTACAGACCCGACCTATAAAGATGCGATAACGAAAGGGCTAGATGACTATTTTGATGTGAATTGGGTACGGCCAGCACTAGGGCGTTCGAATGGGATGCGATGAAGGTTGTGATACGGGGGGTCTGTATGTCCACGGAAGTGGGGGTCAAGAGAGTGCTGGAAAGGGATTTACACCGCCAGGAGGAGCGCTTGGCAGTTCTAGAAAAAGAACTTCCCACAGACAGGGAGGGGCCGGCTAAGTGGGCGGTACTACGACGGAAGATAGGGGACATCTGGGACTCACTGGGCAAATTTAATAGAACTACGAGTCGACGCCGATGGTACACGGAGGGGGACAAGGCCGGGCGCCTACTGGCGCGCCTGATTAGGATGGAGACGCAGCCTCACCCGATTTTGACAATTAAAACTGAACATGACCATATGGTTTATACACAACACGAGATCAATAGGGCATTCACAACCCATTTACAAAAGATATATTCCGAGCCCCAACCCCCCACCACCCCACAGGTTGTGGAGGCCTACCTAGCCGATGTGGAACTGCCTTGCCTGGACCCTGAGAGTCAGGAGTCCTTGGGGGCCCCTTTCAGAGGGGAGGAGATAAGAGCGGCGATTGCTCACTTGAAGACCGCTAAGTCCCCCGGGATGGATGGCCTAGCGGCAGAGCTCTACAAAGAATATGGGGGGGTCTTGATTCCTAAACTCCTGGAAATCACTGTGGAAGCCGGCGAAAACGGGATACTCCAAGATTCCATGCACGAATTTGATTGTAGATGCAAACATTATTTTATTCTTTATTGATATACAAATTCATAAAATTCATGATCGCCGACACATTTCGTCCTCATACGGACTTTTTCAGGGCTTGCTGTCGTAAACAAATTCTTGAGATGCAATGTTTAAAGTGCAATCAGGTCAAATTTGCAAAGTAAGTCATTGTCATTCGGTTCAATCAATTGTGTGAACCATCTGATGTTCCAAAACTTAAAAGGACCTGATTGACACGTACAGTCCTCTATTGGCCAGTAATATGGGAAATGTATCTCCCGAGCTTCTACGCGATCGTCCGGTTCCAAAAAAAAAATCGCGTCGGCGATCATGAATTTTATGAATTTGTATATCAATAAAGAATAAAATAATTTTTGCATCTACAATCAAATTCTGCCAGCACTTTTCTCTGATTGGGAAGACCTTGTTGGACTGTGCTTTTTGTTATATTGTTAATAAGGTTTATTACAAATTATCATTTATATGTTACTTATTTGAGTGCTGGGCCAACCTCTGCTTATCTTGTTCGAGAAACCAGACTAGATTACATCCACACTTGTGAAGGAATAAGACATCATTCACAACTGTCACTTGTAATAGGAATTAATATGCATTTATGATTCACAGCACATTTTGGATATGTTTAGAACCTAAAATCTAGCCATTGAATCTGATGGCATTAAAAAATCTGGCTCACTTGCTCACTCTTGTGTGTGTATGAAACCAACTTACCAAGGTGACGTCTGGCACATCCACTGTATCATTATTCCATTGTATGCTATGTCACCTGTATTAGGGCTAAGTCTAGTTCATTCACAATAAGAAAGGATCATCACACCTGACACATTAAGAACTTGTGACCTGTTAAGTACAACTGTCCCTCTTACATCCAAACAAACACGCATGAGTAACTATTGTTTAGGCAGGCATGTGTCTGCTGAAACCTGTCCATTGATAGTGAACACAAAGCATGTGGTATCCTTTTCCACAAATTCATGTACTAAACACTTAATCATATACCTGGTGCCAAAATTACAGCTTCACAATCTCTTCTGTGTAGGACATGTGTCAACCTTCATGTAGATGTCAAAAAAAGTTGCTGTTACTAAAAATAATTAGTTAACATGTTCAACTCACACTACCAATTATCCCGTTGCTGCTGCTGTTGAGTTCTCAACTGAATGTGTGCCATTAGGGGGGTCAGTGTGCAGAGCACACGCTTCCCAGGCTAGGAGGACTCTCGGAGCTGGACTTCAGTCAACTTTCGGGTCCAGCATCGTAGGTCCTCTGACCTCTTCCTGCAATGAATGCTGTGCCACTTGTAGACCCCCAGGGTCCACACCTTCCTGGCGATGGTGTTCCAGATGTTCAGCTTCTGATGGGCGCTGACCTGTATGGATACAAGAAAAGAAAGTTTAAAAAATGGGGTTGTGACTTTTTGAATGTCTAAAGTGATGTCACACAATTTCTCTACACTATCCCAAACATGACTCATAAGTTACCATACCACATGTGCATCTTCATAGGCTGACCAAAACAAATATCTAAATGCACATGTTTTTAATGACCTGTTGAGCACCCTAATCCCTTGTCACTCCCTACACTCATAAATCCAGCACAGTGGCTTCATGTAGGCCAGAGTCACCTTCATTTTTAGGGATGTGAGCTACTTCAGATCACTGCAATACCATGTGAGCTACTCACAGCCCAGCAACTTGCACATTGTTAGCAGACCTGCTCATGGCCAGCTTCATTGACTTGATGCCTGAAGTCCATAGAGCCAGATACTCTGGTTGGAAGTACATACTGTGACTAAGGGCACTATAAAAGGTCTGCCATGAGTGTCAGTGAGAGTGTGCTCTTTTGGGATGTATAAACATGTGTACCTATGAATGGGCTAACATTGTGCGGATGACACAGTTGGTGTAGTAAAATCTTTTGGCACAGGACACACTTTTTCCCATATGTGGTACTGTTATATGGATGACACAAACATACATATGTATGTGTATTTGGTTTGGGGGAATGTGAAGGTGCAGAAATGGTTCCATGTTAAGAAGTGTTTGATAGAATTTTTCCCTGCACCATAACATTTCCCCAATTCAAATGGGCATACAATTGTTTGTTTGTGTCAATCATATAACAGTACCCTATATAAGAAAAAGTGTTTCCTGTGCCAAAAGATTTTACCACACAGACTCACTGTCTGCAGTGTCTGACTGCAGCCCTCACTTCTTCCCAGTGGCCAGTATTCATTGTGCCATCAGTACTAATACAAGACACAGCCCTTTTTTAGATGTGATATGTTTGAAAGTGCAGAAAAATGTACCATGATAAGAAATGTTTGGCAGAACATTTCTCTGCACTTCAAAAAATATCACATCTAACAAAGGCTGTGTCTTGCATTAGTACGTATGGCACAATGAATACTAGCCACTGGGAGTAAGGGGCCTGCAGTTTAGAAAGAAACACTTCTGAATGTGAGTCATACTGAAATGAAGTATTACCTCAAGAAGTGAAGTAACTCTATATTTCAAATATCCTCAATTTTTTTAGCAGACAGGGGCATTTTTTGCACACACCTCCAAACTTCTGTTGCCAAGGAATCAATTTTAAAGACACCAATACCTCAGTGCTTCAGTGGTTTGCGTTTGTGACTCAACCCCAGCCTGGCCCGTGATTCTGACTGAGCACTGCTCATTGTCAGGCCCTGATTTCTGCAGCATACTGATCATGATGTCACATGAACACAGCCATCACTTAACTTTCATATGTTAAACTGACCTTGTGCCCATCTTATGACTTGCGTCAAGGCTGTGTGCCACTCTTGAGGGGTCTGTGAGCTACCGGTGGCTCCCAAACTGTTATTTTGAGACCCCTGATCTAGGCTGAGGGTCTTGTGGCACTATACACATAGCAAACTTCAATTTCATTTGGTAGCTACAGAAAACATTTACATGTACAGTTTTAAATACTTTAGAATGTATTTTCAGATGTCCATGATGTGATATTAATGCATTTCACATGTATTTAAAACAAATGCATGGATATATCTCTACATATACAGCAAAAATTATCTTGTGCTTTGAACACACAACCCATACTAATTAATGAGGGCTTTTGATATTTATGAAAAAGTGCTTACACATCCCCAAGATCATTGTCCTATGTAAGAACCTAAATATATGACACTTCACGTCATTCAGTACACTTCAGTCACTTCATCCAAAGGGACATTGTAGCCTATGTGTCAGGAAAAATTTAAATGTTAGACAGATTCACATACACATTTCAAACATGTACCTGTTCCTCTGGTGAGCCATAGAGTTGGCCATACAGGGAAAGGACCGCCCCAGCCAGCTTCTCTAGCTCCTCAGTCATGAAAGCAGTGGCCCTCTCCCCAGAAACTCGTGCCATCCTAGCTTCCAGAGGTCAGAAACAGCAGGAAAAGTAGAGGAGGTCTTGATGGCTGCAGTATTTGGAGTCAAGTGAATATTTTGCAAACCGCAGCATACATGTACGCGACGGACATGATCATCAGTGGTGACAGACACAGCCATTGGTTGCTTTCACACACATTAGCCTATGGCTGTGTCCGTCATGGAGTACAACACCCACTAGGCGCTCAAGTTCCGCCACAGACGTGCGCGTACAAATGGCCTGACGGCAAGGTCAGGCAGCAGCCATTTTAGGTCTTCAAATGATGCTTTAGTGACTGTTAAGAGCGTCACCACCACTCAAAAAGGTAACTACTTTCTTTCCACATTTAAAAATTGGAGGACAGTCCTATTTGTTTAAAAACTACATATATTTGTAGTGTGTTAGTGTTGTGACATGCGAGAGTAGCGCGGTGTTAACACCTCCATTACAAATACAATATTTTTAAAAAGGATGTGCAAATAATACATTACAAATTAATTATTTTTAACATTCTTTAAAAAAAATAAAAAGAAATTAAGCCAAAAAAGGACATTCAGATGTTAAAAAGTGACAAACGGGGGGCGTGGCCAAGATGGTGACGGCTAGGACATGCCGAAGAGGAGCTCTGTCCTTGCTGCCTGAAAAGCATTACCTTAAGCCCCCATCAGCCGAGATTTTTACACCCCGTTGCTGCTCGAAACCTGTAGACACCCGGGGCACCGATAATGGAAGATTCAGCACCCCCGCAGCTGGTCCTGGGATGGCGTTGCCAGAGTGCACACAAGCAGCGGGGCGCCAAAGGAGGCCTGAAGGGGAAGGCCGCACTCGCTGATCTGCAGCTCGGCGTGAGCCTGTGGACCCTCCGACCCGGTGTCTCACCGTGCTTAGGGGGTGGGGTGCCCGCCTGACGCGGACACCGGCAGCGTTGGTGCTCCCTGCCACCTATGAGGCCTACAGAGGGGGTGAGGCCACGTGGGAGATTTGCCCCTGGACTGGGGCCGCGGCTCTCTCCCACTGCCCCTGAAGGTGGACTGCTGAGGGAGCGGACTAACGGGAGTAGGAAGCAGACTCCCCCCCTCCCTCCCCATAGCTGCCCTGGACGGCTCCTCTGAATTAACGATGGCCCATCGGACGGCCTACTCACTCAGCAGCATGGACTGTTGGCAGTGAGCCTCCATAGCCACAGAGGTGAGTGACTCAGGCCACGGTGGTGTTTGGCCTTTGGGATGCTGCGGGCCTAGCAGGACTTTGGCCTTCCCAGCCTGCGCCTCTGTGTCTCACTGAGTGCTGAAGGGACCTGGAATCGACTTTGTATATATCTACTCGCTGGGGCCTACTCCGCCTTTATCCTGAGAGTGGCAGCTGGTGGGCCTTTGGGGGTCTTGCGGGAAACGTCCCCCACACATACCTGCGGAGCTGGCCTGGTCGCTGTCTGAGGAGGGTGAGACCTGGCCTCATGCAGAAGCCCAGAGAACAACGCCCTCATCCTCCATACTACCAGGGTGGACCCCGTAATGATGCTTCTTCAGGAGGCCTGAACGCAACTTGTGCTGAACCTCGGAGGTGCTGTATCCTCATCTGCAATGCAGCAAACAGCACTGCTGGGACTTTCATCGAACACTTGTTCGTGGAGGGGTAGAAATTGTGGGTATTTTGCATCCCAGTACCTGACCCCTGGTAAATTTTCCCCTGGTTATTGAGCCTGGTCAGGCTCATCGCCACGTCTACCACTAAAGGTAAAAAGATCGCTCCCTGCTAGACATGCTCACCTGACATCCTGGGGGAGCCACAGGTGACAAGATGGCTGTGGTGGGCATGGAGTCTACTGCTGAAGCTGAAGATGCTGAAAGCCCAGTCACCCGTACATTCATGGAGTCCCTGTTTACCTCTCTCCGTGAAGACCTGCAGGCGGTCAAGAGAGATCTCTCCTCTGATCTGCGCAAGGTTCGCAGAGATCTGGATGAGGTGGGGGAGAGGGTTGCCATCTTGGAAGATGGACTTGCGTAGAGGGACGAGGAAGTCAAAGGATTACAGCAGGAAATGATTCGCCTCCAGGAAGAGCAAATTGACCTCCAGGCCCACGTCGAAAACCTTGAAAATAGGTCTAGGAGAAATAATATCTGAATTTGTGGCATTCCAACTGCTGCAGAGGGTGCTGATCTGGAAGAATATGTGCAAGCTCAGTTCCATTGTGTTTTAGGGACCTCAGCCGAAGCAGCAATTAAACTGGATAGATGCGTCCATGACTTTCAAACTAAGGAAGCCATTTTGAGCAAGGCCAAAGACACCCATTCACTTCAGTTTAGAGGTCACTCCTCTCAACTGTATCAAGATTTAGCGGCAATCAAAATGCAAAAACGGCGGGACTTCCGGCTGGTCACTGCCTACCTGAGAGACACTGGAATCTCCTACTCTTGGGGTCACCCGTTTCGACTCATCTTTCATCCTAAAGGCAGGGTCCACCAAATCAGATCCCTCTCTGAGGCCTGCAGAGTCCTTGGTATAGAACATCACCCCCCGGATGCTCATCCTTCTGGAATGTGAGATCGATTGGGGTCTCGTAGACGGCACAGGAGCCGACATAAGTGTGCTCCTGATGGCTTGTGCCCCGACCCAGAGACCATAGCTCTTTAGAAAGAGGCAGTGCTACGCTCCTTGTCTGGAGATGGGGCGTCTGGAGTTGGTGCTGGAACTGAGGAATCATGAACCCTGGGATGTTTATTGTAATGTTTTGCCTCGGCGGGGGGGGTTTCAGGGTGGTGGGGACGGGCAGTAAGGCTCTATCAATGTCTCGACAATGGAAATCCTGGTTGGCACCTCCCCCTTACAGAATTTCCCGTGTTTGATGGACATGCTACGGTCAATTGTAGACTGTTTTTCACATTTTAATGGTTTTGGGGTTTCTTGAGGTTTTCCTTTTCCTTCTTATGGCACGATTCAAACTAGTCTAGTCTGTACACCGGGTCCTAGCTTCATGTATTGGCTTTCACTCTGCTACTCTGTGTCTTACGCACCTCAGGGTAGGTCCTCTCAGAGCTTTATCTCCCAACGTAGGCTCCCTAGGGCTTAAAATTCTCAGCCTCAATGTCCGGGGCCTTAACAATCCCACTAAGAGATCAGCCATCCTCTCACTCCTTGAACAATCAGATGGTGACATCTGCCTCCTCCAGGAGGCCCACCTTGTTGCTAAAGATATTCATAGAATTCAGTACCGTCGGTTCCCACAGCAACATTGGTCCTCTGGCCCAGCTCAGAAGGGTGGGGTTGCTATTCTCTTTTCCAAACACTTCACAAGGGAAATCTTGGCTATGGTTGCAGAAGTCAAGGGATTCCTCCTCACACTCCACGTTCAAATAGGTTCTTTCCACTTTACCGTAACAAATGTTTATGCCCCTAATGAGCAGCAGGAGAGCTTCCTTACAGACTCACTGGCTTCTGTCCTTCAGGCCCCTGATGCATCCATAGTGGTTGGAGGAGAGGTAAATCTTGCTATGAACGCTGACATTGACCACTCTGGCCAACGCTCCGTTCAGGCCGGGTCTTCCCACCTGGGGGCCTGCGCTTGCTAGCGTACTGCGGTCTGCACGATGTGTGGCGACGAATACATCCCAACACTAGGGACTACGCATTTTTCTCTGCTACACACAAGACTTATGCACAAATTGTTCATTTCTTAGCCACCCCGTACCTACTGGACCTCATTTCTGTTGCTACCATTGAACCACGCTCACTCTCGGATCACGCACCTATTTCCCTGACGATCCAGCTGTCTGCCTCCCCTTCCCAGTGCCCACGTTGGCGTCTTTGCAATGCTATGTTGTAGTCCCAGCCTACGGTGGATGCGTTTGGATGGTGATTAAAGATTATATATCGACTAACTATACTGGAGAGACCTCCTTGGCTTCCGTTTGGGAGGCCCTGAAATTAATGGTCCCGGGAGAACTTATTGCCCTTTCTGCGACCGAGAAACGTAGGCGCCGGAACCAACGTAGTAGCCTCATGAAAATGGTTTCTGAATTAGAGACTATTCACAAGAGGACTGGAGCTCCTAGAATTTGGAGGGAGCTAAAGAAAGCCTGGTTGCACCTTAAATGGTTAGACCTGGACAGAGCGGAATTCGCTATGTTGCGCCTCAAGCATAAATTTTATATTGGCAGTATCCGATGCGGTCGCATGCTGGCCCACCGGCTCTGCAGCAAAATCCACACCAGTTCGGTATAGACCATCTGCACCAGTCCAGAGACGGAGGCCGGTAAGGATGAGGGAATTGCCTTGGCCTTCCAGACCTTCTATGCTTGGCTGTACTCGTCCTCAGAGGGACCAGTCGATGATTCTTTTGGGTAACTCTGTGATATTGCTCTCACCTCCTTGCCTGCTGAGGGGTCTCGCACTCTAGATCAGCCTAACCACATGGATGAAATGGTCTCGGCCATTGCGCAATTGAAGCCACTGAAGACCCCCGGACCAGACCGTTTCAGCGCCCCGTTCTATAAGACTTTCTGCCAAGACTTAGCTCCCATAACATGCAACTTTTTAGTTCTTTCTCCGAGATGGGCTCCCTGACAGACTCCATGCTGGAAGCCACCATCTCTGTAATCCCCAAGCAGGGCAAGGATCCAGCCCTCTGCGGGTTGTATGGTCCCATTTCTCTTTTAAACATAGACGCAAAACTATTTGCTAGCGTCATTCCACACTGTCTTAATCCCTTAATGCCGGGTCTTAGAGACCCACATCAATCAGGTCTTATACCTTCACATCAGTGTGGAGACGACACCAAGTGTCTACTCCACCTTATGGATAAGGTACATCGGTCGCGCAGAGAAGCCTTGCTTCTTTCTATAGATGCTGAAAAGGCGTTTGACGGGTTGCACTGGCCTTAACTCTTTGACACATTAAGAGTATTTGGCATTGGCGGGAAATTTAGGAGATGGATCGGGAGTATATATAGCACTCCCTAAACGTCAGTTAGGGTTAATGGAGCTTAGTTCTGCCACTTCTCTATTTGCCGGGGGACACATAAGGTTGCCCGCTGTCGCCGCTTTTATTTGCTCTATATATGGAGCCCCTAGCGCAGCGGCTCCGGGATTACCCAGCTTTCATTGGGATTCCTTTCGGGTCTGACCACCATCTGATAAGTCTTTATGCCGATGGCATCATCTTGTCTGTTACGGAGCCTTTGAACTCACTCCCGGCCTTAGTTACAGAGCTCCTGGCATTCGATTTGGTCTCGTGTTCAGGGCTAATTTGCAGCAGTTACAAATCTTAAATCTCTCGGTTGCTCCTGCGAACAAATTAGTCTGGCGGTCGCAGTTACCCTTTGAATGGGATACAGATGCCATTTCATCTCCTTATCTTGAACCATACCCAAAACCTTAGCCATGAATTATGCATCCCTTGTCACTCAAATTCGTAAGGATCTCTCGGCCTGGAATCGCCTACTTCTCTCCTGAATGGGGCGTGTGGCTGCAGTTTTAGATGACCATTCTCCCCCGCATTATCTACAGCTTCCATACTCTACCTCTGACACCTCCGCCCAATATTATCTTCTCTCTTCAAATGGACATCAATAAAGTTATATGGGGAGGAAAGAAACCCCGCCTTCATAAACATCTCATTTACTGTGTAAAGCAGGAGGGGGGACTCGCTGTGCACCATTGGCTTCACTATTATCAGGCAGTCCAGCTACGGTTTTTGGTGGGGTGGAATAGACATCTCTCTGAAAAGCACTGGACCTTTATGGATCAAGCGATGGTGGGTACACATATATGGAAGGAAGCTTGGCTTCCTCGAAGACACAGAGCATGGGGCCTTTACTCTTCGCCGGTGACAAGCGCGGTTGTTAGGGTTTGGGACGCAGTCGCGGTTACGTCTGGACTAACCACCTTTCCCTCACCGATGGCTTCTTTCTACACTAACCCTGATTTTTCTCCTGGAATGTATCAGGGTAGGTTCCGCAGATGGATCAACGGTGGTTGTAAGCGACTGGGATGCTTTTTCGACATACACAGACCTATCCCTTTCGACCAACTCAAATCAGATTACTCCATGACACTGACCATGTCTCTTATCTACAATTACATCACCGGGTGACGGGCTCTGAGTTGCGACAGGGTGCAGGTCGACCGATGGCCCCTTTCGAGAAGTGTCTGTTTCTCAGGGTGGATGATAGGTTCCTAATATCTGAAATCTACGCCCTGTTGGAGAAGGGTGGGCCCCAGACCAAGTCCCCGGGACAGCTGAGGTGGGAGGCTGAGAGAGGTAGACCTCTCTCCACCAGAGAATGGGATGATATATTCTATCAGGTACATCATACAACCCAAAAGATGGCCAGCACTGAAACCACTTACAAAATTGCTTCATATTGGTATTATACCCTAATGAGACTCAGTAAGTGGAACACAGGACGCTCAGGAGATTGCTGGCGGGGAGGTGGAAATGCAGGGAAACTGGTTCATCTCCTGTGGCATTGCCCCAAGCTCACTAGATACTGGGATCACGTCTTAGATGATATTGATTCGGCCTTTAACACTACTATCTCACTACTCCTAGCCTACACCCTTTGGGACTTCCGAACCCCCTGACATATCCCTTACACGCCATCAAAGGTAGGCAAATTTCCCTTGCTTTAAATGCGGCCCACCAGGAGATACTCTCGTTGTGGGGTACAGATAAATCACTGTACCATATCTCTTGGTTACACAGGTTGTGGTTCCTTCTGGGGATGGAGAAGGTTTCTTTAGCAACAACCCTGGGGTGCTCTTCCTATTCAGAGCTTTGGGCTCCTTTCATTCACATCCTCTCTTCTGAATTTAGGGAGCTGACATGCCCACCTTATCTCCTGCTCCTTCGCTTGACACCAGAAGCGTCCCCTCCCAGGGTCTAGTCGACCCAGGCCAGTTACTTTACATGATATGAACCTTTCTGCCTAGTATACGATCGCTACATTGATTATTTTCACACAAGCTTGAAGGTATTGACGGCGGGAGGGGGTAGTTATTGTTTACTTTTTCTAGTCTACGCCACGCTGCTGGCCCCAGGGTTGTAGGCAGAAGCTGTGTTATATATACAGAACGCAGTCGGCCCCCATGGGTTGTAGGTGACATGCTGTGTCTTTATGTGATCTGGTTGTACCAATAAACAGAATTGATCTAAAAAGTGACAAACACAATTTTTACATTAAAAAAATGTGGCGAAAGCATATATATGTTGTACACACCATGACATTTGTGTGAATGAGCATAAATGTATATGTGGGAAATGTTTTGAAAATGTCATCACTTTTTCAATTGTAGACATTTGAACCCTGGTAATGTGAGGAGATGACAGCCTCAAGTGTACTGCCCATTTCCAGACCTGGCCACCATGGAGGAAAGGAATCAGCTGGAGCCTGATATTCTGCCATGCAACAGAAATCCCACAGCTATTAAACCAATTGTCAAAGTCATGGCAGTACTTCATTTTGTGTCCACAGGATCATTCCAATACAGTGTGGCAGTATCTAGTGGAATGTCACAACTAACTTTCAGTGGTGTGTTACATGAAGTTCTTGCGTCAATGATGAGACATACCAACAGTTTATCTAGTTCCCACAGCATGAGGATTTGCCTAATGTGAAGGGGAACTTCTACGCTTTGGGTCGCCTGCCACATGTGGTTAGAGCAATTGATGGCACACATATTGCCTTACTGCCACCAAGCGCCAGAGAACAAGCATATCTCAATCTGAAGCACTTTCATTCAATCAATGTGCAAGTTTTCTGCTTACCTGATTTGTACATGTCAAGTGTCTGTGCCCATGATTCCTTTGTACTATGGAACAGCAGCATACCAGAGCAAATGTCCCAACTTGGGCTTGAGAAGGCCTGGTTTGTTGCTAAGTACAATCAGACATGACATTGTTTGGGTAATAACAAGGTGAATCACCTGTAATTGTGTTACTTATTTAGCTTAATTTTTCCATTTCCATTTAGGTGACTCAGCTTATCCTTACTGACCATAGTCGTTGGCACCTCTAAGGAATCCAACAACACCAGGAGAAGTCCGCTTCAATGAGGCCCATGGAAGAACATGGAGGCCAGTTGAGCGGGATTTGGGCTCCTGAAGGCCATATTTCACTGTCTGGACAAGACCGGTGGAGCTTTCCTTTACTCACACAATAAGGTGTGCCAAATCACCATGGCCTGCTGCATGTTGCACAACATCGCCTTGCGACAGAACATCTTATACATCGCAGAGGATGGAGAACATGCTTAGCCACCGGGTGAGGATGTTGAAAAGGCAAATTAAGATGATAGTGATGAAGATGAAGAAGTTGACATATGTCAAGATATTATTGCCAACTTCTTCACCTGAGTGTAAGTATATATCTACATTTCATGATATTAAGCTTAAGCCAACTTTTAATCTCACGAGGGGATCAGTCTATGCTGCACATTTTTCAGAGAGAGCACATTTATGAAGTCCAGGCCCAAGATGTTTGTTGCTCAAAGTGTTGACACATTGACTACTGGCTTCATTACAAACTTTGAAGTTTGATTTTTTTGAGAAAATGTATCCTTCGAAGTACAGATTTGTAATGTGTATAATATGTAATCTCATTAACATGATCTTTTTTCATTTTGATTTGTTTTAGGATCCTCACTATGTCATCCTCATTTGGACATTTCAAAGTTGGGACATTTGCAGTTAAGTGCTGCTGATGCAAAGTACAATGGGAACATCGGTTGATCCTGTACAAGACACAAACAGACTTTGGGAGTACATATCCTGTACTCAGACAACTTGCACAGTTTGATTTGCTGTAACCAAATGAAGTAGTCAACCAAAAGCAGAGGCTGCAATTATTGCCTCTGGTGGCAGGATCTCCCTTTCTGTGGCTGAGGCTGATGGAGTAGGGCCAGATGGAGTTGGCCCACAGAAAGGGGAAGATGGTGTAGGAAAAGCCCTGCACAGATGGTATAAATGTCCTGTAGCACCCCAGTCAGGGAGCCCACATTGGAGTTCAGGTTCTGCTTCTCAACATTGTGCTCCCTCTGCAACTGAGTCATCTCCTGCACCCCTGAAAGGACCTGGCCCATCGTTTCTTGGGACTGCTGTAATGATTTCAAGAACTGGGTGATGTTGGCCTGGGTGATACTGACCCCAGTTGCCTCACTATGCTGGCCTGCAGAGCCACTCCCACCAGCCCTCACCCCACTAACCTGTGGCCTTGGCACAGTGTGCCAGATCCCACTGGTTCCTGGCTGTCCTGATGGTGATGGTGGTGTCTCACCACCAGCTAGGACTGGGGGGCACAAGATGGTGCTTCTTGGGCTTCGTCCACAGGAAGTGGAGAAATCTGTTGGCTGTGGTGTTGGTACAGGTGGGGTGGGAGGTGTAGTTGTGAACCAAGTGAGACTCGCTGGTGCAGTCTGCCCGGGCTGATGCAATGGACCAGGCGTGTCGTGGTCAACTGAACTTTTTGCTTTGGAGACATCCCTGGAGGCTTGCTCATGGACTGAAGTGGAATGATCTGGCGTGGCAGGTGTTTGGCTATGTGCTGTGGCAGTTGGACTTATCTAGAATGTAAGAGAAAATGTTTCAGTAAAAGTGTGGATTACACATCCAATGCGTTTTGAGCAAATATAATGTAGACACCTAAAAGGGAAAAGGAATTGTATATAATGATTGAACCTTTCAGTGTAAAATTTCTTGAGTACCCAAACGTTTGTTTCATACAAAAGTACATGTAATAAACAGGTTGGAAGATGTCCTGAAATGAAAAAAGAAGCATTAATAAGTATACCTGAAATGTAGCAACCATTCAACACAGCACAGTAGAGAGGAGAAATGTGAAATTCAGCATTCCGAGGCCTAGCAGGCTAAAAGACACACATTTACACAACTTAGAGAGATGTTTAGCATCAGTCCTCATATGAACAGTGCATAGTTTAGTTTTAAGATATGCCACTTGTATTCCTCATAACATTTTAGATGTCATATATTGTTAAGGTCAACAAACACTGTCTTGTGGTACTAATGACCTCAATTCACTTACATGACAAGAAAATGACATGATTCAAAAAGAAACGTAAACAATTTTCAAAAGAGAGCATTACATAGAGATTAATGAATGAATGAAACTTTAGCATATGGGAACATTTGATGAAAAAGGGGAGAAAGAGCAAAATAAAATGGCAATATTTTTTCCCTACACAGAAACAAGGAATCATGGTAGTTGTAGTTATCATTCACAACACTTGCAAAATTGTGACTTGAGCAAACCTTGTGTAAGTCTGCAGTAGTAAGAGAACCGACATTTACTATGGAAATTACATATATGTTAATTGGAGTATAAACACTTGCAAGCATCATAACATCATGTTCAATGTGATGGCTATTGAAAGCTGCTATATTAAATACAACTCAAAACATGCAAACAAACAAACCAAGAAGATGTTACTGATATATTTAGGTTTCTATGTCCAAACAAATGTGCACATTGGCAACAGCTAATGTCAAAGCAAATAGGAGAATTGTGTTTAGTGACACATTGAAAGGTATGACTTACCAGACCTCACTCCACCAGTGATTCCTGCGTAGTCTTCAGGATGTACGACGGACAAGACCTTCTCATCCCAGCGTATGAGATGTAATAGAGGGCTGGGAGAACCACCACCAGTCCTCTGGGCCGGCATGTGCTGCTTGGAGGCCAAGAAATGCACTCTCCCCCGCAGGTTAATCCACCGCTTCCTAATTTCATCCTATGTGCACAGATTGTTATCTACAGCATTCACTCTGTCAACTATTCTGGTCCACATTATCCTTTTCTAAGAAACTGGTGTATTTTGGACTTGTGCTCCAAACAATTGTGGCTCTACTGTTATGATTTCATCCACCATGACTGATAATTCTCCTTCTGTGAAACGGGGAGTTTTGGGGCCAGGCATTATGGAGAAAATTATATACTTAAATGAACACAAGGGAACAAATTACATTTAAAAAAGAGGGAGAAGAAACAGGGAGAACAACAAAGAAACCTGCTTGACTTCTGGAAATCAGCTTCAGTGCCATGGTGATGTGGAATGGCAAAGGATCATGGTCTGAAATTGGGTGTGTTTTGTAGTGTAGTAGCAGGTGTTCACAATTATGCAATTGGCATCAGGTGTGTGATGCTAGCATCACCACTACAGCCACAGAAGCAGTGCAATGCTAACCGCATCCCACGACGGACTAACTCCGTTGGCCGACCGCCGCTTTGAGAACTCCAGGCCAACTGAATTATCTAAATAAGCTCGGCGCAACCCCACTGCCCTGACGACGACGGAGTACTATTCGCCAACACTGAAGTCCACCACATCAGCGGCCGTGAGCCGCAGCCACAACGAGAACTGCTCCATCGACGGCGGCTGCAAGTCAGCCTGCATACAACTAAATCCCAACATAGTACTTGGGACCACTGCGGAGGCGAGACGGCGGTACTACCATCAAGATCTAAATCAGGCCGTAAGTTCTTTAAGGAGTTCTTGTAGTAGGCTAAGATATTTGCCAAATTTAGCCAAATCGCTTGGTTCTGTCATAGTGAAGACAAATTTTGTGGCCTTGTTGCAGGTTTGTATTCTGTGGGCTAAAAAAAGTGGCTTTAATAGGGTGCACCGGGCAACAACATCATAAATGATTATACAACTCAGTCTTATAGCTACACAGCCTACAGTTGACTATCATAGAAAGAGAGTGCCATTTTGGATTCATTTCTTTGATCTGGAGGCACATAAATCTTGCAGCCCTGATTTGTTTAAGACAATCCCTTCCAATCGAGCACTGAAGGTATGGTTGTGGTCTTAAACAGGACAGGTCCTTATTAAGATATGATGTGGCCACTGCTTCAAAGACCAGTGTGCTCTTCAGCTTGGCCATATCAGTTAGCATTGACAGTGATTTTGTCTGTCTTTTCAAGATGGTTTTAAATGCTGTGTGCTAGAGCAGACAATTGTTCAGTTCGGACCAATCTATTTGGAGCATGGGTACTCACAAACATTTTCTCGGGCCATAAAGTACAATTTGAGCTGTGCCCGAGGGCCGCATCTATGCAGTGACACGCCCTATTCCCAACTCACTCTCCCGTTTGCTTTTTTTAAAATTTCCTGGCCCAATTGCCCTGTTTCAAAAAAGCAAATTAGCATAATACCAAAAAAGTACGTCATGAAACTTTTATTTACTAATCCGTCTGGGATTTGTAAATGAAAAGAAAAAAAATGCTCACCTCATTTTGTAGGCGCAAGCATCCATGATAGTGTGTCTCTACAAAATGACTTGACTGCCACGTCATAGTACCTTTCTTTACATTATTTTCAGCCATACTGCGTATACACCATTGCTAAAAATCATTGCCAACGTCAATATGTTTCAGAAATGAGACCTATTGACTTTGTCAATGCTTGTCCAGTTAAGGTGCCTGTATTATCAAAATAGAACAAAATATACCCTTACAACATCGTTTTTTGTTTCTGGGCTTTGTTTCTACCGTAATTTCAGCTTGTTTGATGAGCAGGTCAGCCCTGCTCATAATACAAGCTTTATTAAATGAGTTTTTTATAATATGTTTCTAGAAATTATTTATAAAAAGAGATGGAATCATGTATTTAGTATAATTGTTGATCTCATATGAGATCTAAATCAATAAAATAAAATTGAATTGAATACAAGCTTCACGAACTAAAGAAAGCAAGCTCAGAATTACAAAACAATGTTGCTTGGCTAACATCTTGACACTTCTAAGGAGGAGTCCATAGAATTGTAGTGATGTTTTAAATTGTAGGGTGTCACAATAGAATAGATTATATTAGTTGACTAACCTCTAAGTGTGCCACCTTGACTATCTCTTAGTGGTCTGTCCAGAATTGTATGGAAGACACTAGTGTGAATAATTTGCTAGGGTTATTGTGTGTTATATATATGTTGTTTGTTCATGTATAGAATGTTGTGATATATGTCATTTTTGTGTCTGTTTCATTGATTAGGAGCCATTGTCTTTGTGTGATATAATTAAGTCGATATGTTCATCATGAATAACAATTGTGAAGAGGGTAATTAAATGTACTCTACTCGGTAACTGCTTTGTATCTATTCCTTTATACCATTTGTCTTTTGTTTATAATCATGTCCTATGCCCAGGTATAAAAGGGTCATTTGGGTATACCCCTGTTGATTTTGGCTTGGCTAACATCAGCAACAAAGAAAATGGCACTCAAGCAGCAGCTTTGTCTGCTACATCTCTTGGCTTAGCACGGGCCTGAGAGCTGCAAGAGAAGGTGTGCAGTGCCACCAGCGGCCCACAGGTCGTACTTCGAGAACCACTGATTTGGAGGGTATTGAATGAGTTATTTAAGTAGTTGGTCCAAGGGCTCTTCTTTAAATCGAAGGTGTGTCGGAGAGCTGATTTCAGTGTGTTATGCGGGCCTTGATAATCCTATAGTAGTATTTTAGAAAGGCGCCCAAGTTAGACCACATATGGCCCTCCAAGCTGAGCTCCAGTCTGATCATGCAACCTCTTGTATATTGGAGCAGCCTGAAAGTTCTCTTGTACGCTTTAAGCTGGAGTTAATGCATTGTTTTGGTGAGTTGCCCCTGGAAAGCTTCATGACCATAGCTCATCGTGGGTAGAAGGGTTGCCCTGAGTACCCGTTGTATTGGAACTGAAGAAGGGCTTTCGAATATTGTGTTGAGCTGGCTGAGTCTGGTGATGATCAGTTCAGCCTTAGCTTTGAGGTGGGCCAAGTGAGTTTTAGTACTTCCATTTGCAGTCAAACACACACCCAGTTTTGGCTCCAGTCTTGGTTTATATTCTTGGTCGTCCTCCCAAAGACTATAACTTTTGTCTTTGTCTCATTTGCCGTTATTTTGTTTGCCTCTTATACTTATGGAAGGCATTTAGAGCTTTCTGGATCCTAATTCTGTAGTTGTCCAGCAGAATGATGTCATCTGCATATTGTAGTAGCGTGACCTTAGCATTTCCAATTTTTGGTGGGATCAGGTTGCCATGCTTTAGGGCCAAGGACATATCCAAGGTATACAGGTTGAATAACAGGGGGCAAGGACACAGCCTTGCTTTAGTCTGTTGTTCGTTGGGATTTACCTTGTTGTGATCGTCTGGGATAGCTTGACTTTCCCCCAGGTCCAGGTGTATAGTGACATTATTGCCCAGAGCAGATTGTTCGGAATGCCCCAGCTCTGTAGTTTCCTCCATAGATTGTTCATATCCAACGAGTCAAACGCGGCAGAATAGTCGACAAAGCATGCATAGAGAGGGAGTGACTTCTAGCTGACGGCTTGATGAATTAAGTAGAACAGTAAAACTATGTTGTCTGCAGTGGAGGAGTTTGCCCTGATGCCAGTTTGACAGAAGGGAACTATCTCATTTGCTTCTGCCCAGCACTCCAATTCTTTTAGGAGCATAGAAGCATATGTCTTGACTTCGATATCAAGCAGGGCGATTAGCGATAGTTGGCTGGGTCCAGCCTGGCTTTCTTCTTGAAAACTGGATGTAGGATTGAGCCCCTCCAGCTTTCCGGTACCTGCTAATTAGCTGAACGGAATAAGTATGGATGACCACAGGTCGATGCCATCCTTGAAGACTTGAGCTGGGATGCCGTTTGGGCACGGTGTACTAGTTGCTCTGATTTTACACAAGATTTTTTAGGTGGCTTTCACCGTGAAGGTTGACTCTTGATTCAGGGTGTCCGGCTCAGTGCTTGGTTTGCTCATGGAGAAGACACTTGATGTGTTAGCTATGTATAGCTTATTTACGTGCTGTGTCCACTGAGATTCGTTGATTACGTTGGTTCTTGGACTTTCTTCTCACATTTTATTTTTGATGTATCTCCTTAAGTCAGCCTGATTACGTTTATCCAGTAGTGAATATACGTGTAGCCATTCTGTGTCCATTTATTAAAATTTTGTGGACCAAACCAATTGCTTATGTTGTTTTAATTATGCCCGCAACTTTAGCCGTAGTTCTGTTTTACTTGAAAAGTTTTATGGAGTAATTTCTGAAGCCTGATGATTTTCGGCTTGCTTTCTATCATTGTGGGCTTTTTTTTTTTTTAAAGGTTTCGTAAGAAGCCTTCGAGGGGCTAGAGCGGGACCTATTGTATATTGGATGTCTTTAATGATGGTGTCCACATTGTCCAGCAGGTATTTACCGTTTTGGACATTGAGAAAAAGGCCACAGGTGGACTTCCAGACTTGGAATTTTTGCAGGGAGACAAGACCCCATTTTTTTCACTCAATTAATTGAGAGTTTTCGTCACCTTTTGAGGTGCCCACTGTCTCTAGGTGGTTGTGCTTATTCGAGCATAGTTGCTGCACTGTGTGAAGTGGAAGGTGATCACTGTCTTGGACTGGAAGAATTTCAAAGCAGTCCAGGTGCTCCATGATTTTATCCAAAGTGAACACGTAGTGGAGTGTACTTATTCCCTTGAATGTTTTAAAATGTAAAAAAAATAAATGTAAATCCGTATTTGTAAAGCGCAAACTACTCACCCTTACGGGTCTCAAGGCGCTGGGGGCCGTCGTGGAAATTAAGTGAGCTATTGCCCAGAGTCACATGGTGCTGAGCTGAGCTGCCGCCGGAGCCGGGGATCGAACCGTGAGCCCTGCGCTCCGAAGTCAGCTGCCCAGGCCGCTGCACCACACCTCTCCACCTCCATCTCCAATTCAATTTTAGGGAATTGTGGGGCCACGTGTCTTTTCCAGTGTGTGCTGGATAGACTTGAGGCCATGTTTATTAAGCAAGCTGCGGAGCAGATTGGACGGAGAGCTAACTGCCAGGTTGTCAAGCAGGGATGTTCCCAATTGGCAGAGATTGAAATCCCTGTAGATTATAATATAGTTGACGAAATCACAGAGCACAACGTCTAGTATTTCACATAGTTGCGTTAACCTGCCCGCCCGCTCAGAACCAAAGCTGTTAAACTAGAGATTGAGCAATAGAATCCTTGTCTGGCAGTCATTTATTTTTATGTCTTTCAGGGTGATCACTTGCATCATATTATCCTGGACTGTGATTCTTTTTGCTTTCAGATCTAAACCAATGTTGAGATATATGGAGAGGCCGCCGCAAGGCCTCCCAAAGATACCGTTTTTTCCAAGGCTTGGTTACTTCATGAAAGTAGGACTGTTGTCCAGGTTTCTTGAAGGCAGAGTAGGTCGGCATTTGCTATGAGCATGCTTGCAGAGGAGGGTTTAAGTAGCCTGGACAGCCCAGCGACATTCCATGATAGTATCTTTAGGTGTTTGCTCTTCAAAGATTGCTGGTGCTAGGAACAATTCTGTACATTGCTGAATAGATTAGCCAATAACCAGCTCCAATCTGATTTGCATTTTCCCTCAGTGGGTTCCAGGGCAACTTCCCTGATTCCTGATATACACATTTTACTGTGTGGCAGATTTATTTGTGAGTGTCTCCACCCCTTAGGATACTTTGAGTATGAACTTGAGAATTTGATGTTTCATTATTGTCCTTCTGGGGAGGGGGGGGGTTCGGACCCGTGATGTTTGAGATCCCAATGCCACAGTCATCGAAGGTTGGTTTGCAAGTCACAATGTTTTCTGCCAGTGAGAGCGATTTCAGTGTTAGTATTGTCGATTCTCTTTCTTTGGTAAGCTCCGGCAGTGTTTTGAACTCTACGCTCAAGATATCATCCGACGTTATGTTGATCAGGTTTGGTATGTCCTTGAATAGTTGTAATAAATTGGAGCAGTTCAGGCTATCACGATTGCCCTCTGAAGAGTATTGAGATGTGAGCACCAGCTTAGTTGGCCTGGCATCACATAGGGGGTCACTTGCACTCCACAGCACCACCCATATTACTTCTTGCAGCAATCAAGTCTAAGACAAACACTCTTAACTCTACTTTATTCCATATTACACACAACATACACTCTACTCACAAACAGATCACCACCCCCTTTTCCTTACAACTTCCGCTCACAAACAATACTATACAAACAAATTCATCTTATACAACATATACATCAGCACCTCTTTTCACTACTCCTCAAAAGCAAAACATATCACGCACACCAGCACGACAAAATCTCTCAAGCACAACACCTCATAATACTTACAGTCACAAAATACAACCATACACCCACCTCTCAAACTACACAAATGAACAAACTACGATGCCTTGCTTTCTCTCTTCCACCACACCTAACACATATACAGCAACACAGCAACTCTCTTCTAACCGCCTCTCATCCATTGGACAATTTACAACCTTACTACATGACCCACATGCTGCACCACCACTCCTAACTCATACACCTTTCAGCCTAAACACACGCAAACAATATAAGCAACGTGCCACACACCACAACTTTGCTTCTCCATTTCTACTGCACAACAAGGTTACACCACAAAAACAACACAGCACACCAACTTACTCTCAAACACCGTCTTCACCACCTACGCACACAGACCCATCAAAATGCCTTCTTAGCCTGCTGGACGAGGACCATGTTACAGAACAGCTACACGATTGCTATCCTCATACAGCTAATACCAGCACTAAGGACACACCTGCTACATGCCCACAAAATACTGATCACTCTTCTACAAAACAAAGTCACACTATCGCTAAAGCACATTCTCTAAACTGTTTACTAATAAATGCTCGATCGCTCTCTAAAAACAAACATCACATCTACGACCTTCTCACTGACGCAAAACCATACATACTATTCATAACTGAATCATAGTTGGGAGATGATATGGCTCCAGTCCTGCATGAAGCCGTTCCTCTAGGCTATCAAACGATCACCCAAAATCTTATAGGCAAAAAAGGAGGTGGCCTAGCTGTTGTGTTCAGGCAAACATTACATATCACTAAAGTTGACGACATCTCCATAAAGAATTGTGAGGCTCTTCTCACCAGATGCAATCCTACACCGTCTTCCTCCTGTAACTTCCTGCTCCTTTACAAACCTCCACCTAGCAAGCTCAGAACTGGCTAAACAGTATGTCGTACTGCGACACTACAAGCGAACTATATGCAGAACTGCAACCCCCCACCTCGACCCCCAAAGACATATGGCAGCCTCTCCGGGAGTACCTTCGGTTACAAGGCCCACAGAGCGCACCAGCCAGTCCGGAATGACAAGCAACGAACCAAGCCACACAGGCTGAGGGAGGACACACTGAGAATTAGAGAGATTGTACCGTACTCAACACATCGTATAGGACCCAGATAGGAAGCAAGCATACACAAGTGAAACAGTAGGGACCCATGCAGCACACGTCAATGATCACCGGGCATTCTAAAGGAAGAAATATATCATCTTGCTTATCTATGTTTTATGATGTCTGCGATTTATACTCCTTTTTTTAATTTAAGATTGCGTGCGCTGTATCTGCACATTTATACATTGTGAATTTATGTATGTTGTTAATAAAATGACAAATAAAGATAACAAAAAATAAAAAAACTCCACCTAGCAAGGCGACATTCCCAGACACTCTTCTAGACACAGTTTCAAACCTAATAACAATACACTCCAACCTATGCGTTCTGGATGACCTCAACATTTGGTTTGACAAACCCAATATGCCCCATCCAAAAACAATAATCACTGGCCTAGACTCACTGAACCTGCATTCCACACACATCGCTGGGCACATCCTAGATGTCATTTTTGCTAATACAGATCTAGTTACCTTTCAAACTATAACTCCAGTCTCATGGTCAGACCACCATTTGCTTGCTTTCCAATATAAAACAACACTGAGCGACTCACCTAAAACCACCTTACATGCATCCACTTATCGACCATGGAACAAACTCAATCTGGTACACTTAGAAACACAACTAACATCCAGTACAGATCTGGAAACAATACATTCTGTTCAAAAACTATATGAGTGGCTACAGGAAGCTTTTGATATCCTGATACCACTCAAAACCACACAACAGAACTAACGAAAACAAGCACCTTGGAGAAATACAGAGATAGAAGACATAAAACAACAAATTAGAAAGCTGCAATGTGCTTGGCTCAAAACAAATGCCAAACAAGACAAACTTCGCCTACAGAAAATTAACAGATTGTACAAGTAAGCTATCAAAAAAGCAAAGAAAACGTACTATAATTCAGACAGAATTCAAAATGCTAAATGTGCAAATAAAGAATTCTATAAAATACTCAATGAATTTCGTAAACCAAATTGCCTAGAAGGAACTCATCCCGTCACTCAAGATTTCACAGACAAACTGGCAAATCGTTACACGGACAAAGCAGACACGTTGGACTCATTTTTAAAACAGAGACAAAGCACTAGCACTAACCCTTTTACAAAACAACAATCCAAGAATACTCTAACCCCGCCTCTCCGTTCCTTCCAACACATTTCACACAATGAATTTATCAACATGGTCAAAGCAAGCAGGCCTCCCAGCAGCCCTTCTGACCGGTGTCCACTGCAAATTTTCAAGTCAATTCTTCTAACAACCTCTGCTGCCACTCCAGTAAGAAGAATCATCAACGATTCCTTAATTACCGGAATATTTCCAGAGGAACTCAAAAAGTCATACATAAGCCCTTTACTGAAGAAAACAAACTTGGACCCGCTGAACCCTGACAACTACAGACCCATTACAAATGGACCTTTCCTGGGCAAACTGATAGAAAGAGCAGCGTTCGCACAGATGTCACAATTCATTGAAGAGAATGCCATACTTTCAGACTTCCAAACAGGATTCCGTCCTGGAAGAGGCACAGAATCTGCCCTCCTTGCCATCTGGGATGACCTGAAGAACACAATTGACCGCAACGGGGTTGCTGCGCTACTCCTCTTGGACCTCTCAGCTGCCTTTGACACGGTTGACCATGACACTCTGATACAAAGACTCTACAAAACCGGCATAGAGGGGACTGCTCCAGACTGGATCGTGTCCTACCTTCGAAACAGAACTAATGTCATCCATACCCCACCTTTCTCATCCAAACCATACTCCACAAAAGCAGGGGTGCCTCAAGGCTTTTTCATCTCGCCCATGCTTTTCAACATCTACATGAAGTCATTACCAGTACTGATCAATCAATTTCACCTCACATGCTATAACTATGCAGATGACACACAAATACTCCTTCAACTGGAATGCCCCAAAGACATTGGAAACTCGCCAATTTTTAGTTGTCTCAGAGCCGTGGCTCAATGGATAACTTGGAGCCATCTCAAATTGAATGCTTCCAAAATGGAAATACTCATATGTGGCAATTGGAAACATTATGACCCGCTTACCGCCTGGCCTAATGAACTGGGATCACCGCCTAAAGTATCGAAGGAAGTAAGAAACCTCGGAATGACCATGGACTCCAAGCTATCGATGAATGCCCAAGTGGACAAACTAGCAAGATCAAGCTTTGTTACTATAAAAACTCTGCGGTGTGTGGAAATCCTCCATTTGGGATTTCCACACGTAAGCTACCATTTCCCTTGTTCTGCCCAAACTCGATTACGCCAATAGCCTCTACCACGGATCAGCTTTAACGACCATGAAAAGACTACAACGGATTCAGAACTCGGCTGCCAGACTACTCTTGCATATCAAACCGCAAGACCACATCTCCCCTGCCTTGAAAGCCCTGAATTGGTTACCGGTTGCCAAACGATTCACGTTCAAGCTGCTTTGTATTAACCACAAAGCGGTACATGGAATGGGACCAGTCTTCATCAGGAATAAAATCAGCAAACACATTCAACAAAGGAACCTCCGCTCTAGAGTGGCACCTCGCCTCAAAATCCCAAGATACAAAAAAAAAACATGGGTGGCACATTCTTCTCTGTTCAAGCAGCCAAACTATGGAACTCTTTACCCCCCAACATAAGATCCACGGACAACCACCTTATCTTCAGAGAACTACTCAAGAATTGGCTCTTCCCCACGTAAGCACCATACGCAAAAAGAAATATACAGCATATCCCTCTGTATATAAACATTTATTTGTACTATAGATATGTACCTATATCTGTGTATTGCTTTGTATAAACATGGAGAATAATTATGTTTAAAAAAAAATACATTTTTAAGTACAACACTTAAAAACCAAAGTTCATCTAATGCATCTTTAATCTACATAAACGTACTTCCTTCATGCATCTATGTAACTTCGATGTACTTGGATCTATATATTTATTACTTTTCTCCTAAAAAAGCATATTCAATGTACTACCCTATTTCTCACCCTATACCTCTATCAATATCTTTAATCTACATATACTTACTTCCTTTATGCATCTATATACTTTCCATGTACTTATGGATCTATATATTTATTACTTTCTTCTAATTCAGCATATCCAATGCACTACCCTATTCTCACCCTATACCTCTATCAATGTATCCTCTACATCCACTCTCTCATTCATCCCAAACCCCATACCACTACTATGATCCCCAAAATAACCCTTTCTAGACTCTTCCCTACTCCACCCCTTCTTGCATCATCTGACACCTCTTTTGCTATACCAATCCCCCAAAACAAGCCTTTCTAAGCTCTTCCCTCTCCACTTTACATCCCTTTTTACTCATCCCAAGCCTCCTCCTACTTCTATGCCCTCAAAAAAAAAGAAATAAAATCTAAATCCTTCACTCTTCTATCCCTCCACTGTCCTTTTCAATCAAAATAACATGTCCACTTTTCAAATTTCATATTTCACTGTACTATTTCACCACTAATCCTTTATGGGTTCCAGAGTAGCGTGCTACTCGCCAAAAAAGCGGTTTAACACCCCATCAGGGGTAACAAGCATTATATAAATGCAAACCTTTTTCCCTCTTCTATCCCCCCCGACCCTTCTCAATCCAAATAACCGACTAACATATCCACAACTCAAATTACTTTCATATTTCACTATACTAATGCAACACTAATCCTTTATGGGTTCCGGAGTAGCGTGCTACTCGCCAAAAAAAGCGCTTCAACACCCCGTCAGGGGTAAAAAGCGCTATATAAATGCAAAAATTTTTCCCTCTTCTATCCCTCCGCTATCCTTCTGATTCCAAATAACTGACTAACCTAACCACCACTCAAATTACTTTCATATTTCACTATACTAATTCAACACTAATCCTTTATGGGTTCTGGAGTAGCGTGCTACTCGCTGAAAAAGTGCTTTGATGCCTCGTCAGGGGTAGTAAGTGCTATATAAATGCAATTACAATTACAATTGTTGCTTGTATGAGAGGCCCTAGCTTGATCGCATGGGGGTTCACTATATTGGTGGTCATTGCTTATTTGAGTGCCCCCAACATGAACGGAAGGGGGCCGTTGGGCCTGCTGTCTGTGGGCACTATATTTGGTAGTTTTGCCTTTCTTTGCAAACCTGTGTTGGGGTCCAACAGCATTCCCAGTCATCCGCCCAATCCGGCTGGAGCTGATTGTGTGAGCTCTTGTTGGGCGTTAGGCAGGGAAAGTGGTATTAGGGAGCTGCACGCTGTAGTTGAGCCTGCTCCAATTTCAGACGCGGAGTGCCCGAATACCTGATGGGCAGATCATTTGTATGCTTCCTGGTATTCAGTCTTCTTCTTGCCCGGCCCCTTAACCTTGAAAATAGGGTATATGCTGATTAGGTTGCGGTCAGTTACCCTTTGTTCATTTGGATGTTGGTTATTCAAATGCTCTTTTGCTGCTTTGTTTTTGGCCTTTTTTGTCTCCTTTTTATCTCTTTGAAAGAGCCCTTGTCCATTGGTTCTCATTGTGTTCTGTGTCGCCATTATTAATGTTTGGGGAGGTATTTCCGCATTTGGCAGCTTGGGCGCTGTGGAGGCTTGAGATGCGGTGTTGCAAGCAGTGTCCCTGGAAATGTCAGTGGGGTTGATTATTTGGTCCTGAGGGTCCTGGTGTGTGGCAGCAACAGAGGGCATGTGACTGTCACCAGGCACGTCGTGATGCCTAGTGCAGTTGCAGGGTTAGCTATTCTCTCAGGAGATGAGTTTACGGAGTTTAAAGACGTGGAGAGAAATGGTTGTAGATCGATTTTGTCTGGGGGTTAAGAGAAAAGTTTTCAGTTTGAAATCATTGAGGTTAGTACCTCTGGTAAGGTGCATAGTTTTTCCACTTTTAGGTGGCAAGCACATTTTGTTTTGTCTTTTTTGGCTGGGCTAGCACTTTGCTCCCTTTTCTCCAAGGTGTCGAGTTTGGCCTCCATATTGGCAATCGCTGTCGCTCAGCCAAAATTAGATACAGTTGTAGTTCTAATTTATATGATTGCCATGTCAGGGCATTTATTGTGGCAACCAAAGTCCCGTTGATTGAGGTTAATAGATTGCTCTGCTCACTGTGAGTTTGAAGAGTGGGCAGGGCTGTCCTGTTGTGGTTGCTTGAGCCCCCTAAGGGGCTGTGGCCCAGTGGTGAATGTAGCTTTGCTGTAGTGTATCTGTGCTGTTTGTTTCATGGTGATGGCCATGGGTACAGTGTGCAGTAGTATGTGTGACACCTGGACGTTCGGTCCCGGTTTTGATCAGCTGCCAAAGCACTTTGGCCGACAGAGATAGGAGGTCATTGCTATGGGCAAACTCAGCACAAACTCGACCCTCCCGGCCCCTCCTGACAGCAGACAGTGGTCGGCAGTATCCTGGCCATGGAGCCGTGGCGTCTGCATCTACCTCCTCACAGCTCGGAGCCTCTCGCGTGCTCGGCCCCCGCTGACGTGCTGGCGTGCACTAGACCAAAATTTCAGAACTCACAAGTTTGGTTTTCTTTTAATAACCTTAAAACTACTAAATGGACTTACACCAAATAACAAAAAGGGCTCTTTCTGGACCAAGAGCTACCTTTCTCCCAAATTTGGTGTAATTCTGTCCAGCAGTTTGGGCTGTAGTCGTGTCTAAAATCCCAATGGTAATTAACATGGGAAATGCACTTTTTGCTCCCCTTTTTCTCAGACCCCGTTTGACGAATCGCCCCAAAACGTTCTATGCACAACTAGAGTCACCGGCACACTTTCTTGGAACAATTTCATGAAGATTCGTCAAACGATGCCAAAGATATAGGCAAGTCAAAAAATGCTTTTCCTATAGAAACTAGGTCCTAACTATAACTACCTACTGGCAACCTCCAGTAGGTAATATATATATATATATATTAAAGATTAAAGTAACGTTATAGTTAAGTGATATGTTCAATAACAACGTAATGTTTTAACCCACAGAAATTCACTAGTTATAATTATCTCAAGTAACTATAACTCGTGTCCTAAGGTAAATATAACTCGCGCCCCCGACATCCACAGTTCTCTCATCAAAAATGTCATTGCAAATATTGCTGTGATATTATCAATGATGTCATAGAAGAAGTCATGAGTGATGTAATGTGTGGGGTAATTAGCATTGCATGGCAAGAGTGTGGGTTATAGTTACTTCAGGACACGCTTTATAGTTACTTGAGATAACTATAACTGGTGAACTTCTGTGTTTTTTAGAGTTTCAAACATTACATTGTTACTGAATATTTCACTTTTCAATAATGTCACTTTAACCCTTGTTTTTTTCAGTGAATTTCTAGGTTTTATAAAAAAATGTAAAGTAATATTTTAATACAATACGTAAAGCCAGCCTCCGCATTCAGAAAGCCCCTCACAGGCTACCAAACTCACGCTGGGCAGACCTTCAGCCGTGCACCGCGGGTGGTTGGCTAAAGGGCCCAGCCTGGGCCAGGCCCTGCAGCAAACCCCTCCCATGCAGCTAACCTCATACTGCACTCGCCTCTGGATGTGCGCGGTGAGAGTTAGCCACATGGCGTGGCCTGTAGTCAGGCCCTGTGGCCAACCCCTTGCAGGTGGCCAACCCCATGCTGTGCAGGGCATTAGGTCATGTATGGTGGGTGGTAGGCCCTGTGCCCACCCCCCCTGCAGGCAGCCAACCCCATGCCGTGGACAGCCTTTGGCAACGCAGGGTTGGCCTTTGGACCCCAGGATCCTCATACCCCAAGGCCAAAACATATATGTTAAGGGGTACCCGTTTACATCACTGCCTGCCAGCCAGCCGTCTTACCATTGGGGGACTTCAAGCCCCAGTGTTCCTAGCGCCAGGAGGCACCGACGTCAGTAACCGTGCCCGGAGGCGCATAAGAGTGCTTGGGGGCTCCCATGGCGCGGGACGCGCGCGGGCATGCCCTGGCAAAGCAAGGGCCAAGGGCGGGCCCATCTGCGCCTGTCCGCGAATGTACGAGGCTGGGCCAGGCCTACTCTCTTGGCCCTAGGCCAGTGGGTTAGTAACTTTTCCCTCAGCAGGCGGACTGGCTTGTCTGGGCTGTCACTGGTTTATCGGCAAAGGGGTTTGCAGGACAGCGATTATTGACGCAGCTCATGTGAGTACTTGTTTTGTGCCTCGTCCCTTACTGAAACTTTATAAGTGTTTTTTGCCCGTGGTGTGGAGGCGGGTTTGGCAGGTTGACCGATCAAGCACACCATGGGGAAGAGGAAAGGTGCCCCCACATGTTCACCACAGGACTTAAGCAATGGTACTATCGACTCATTTTTAATAAAAGCGGTGGGAGTAATCTAAAAAAAAAATAGATAAAGCAGAGAGGAGGCTTTCATTGCACAGGGCTGGAATAGCTGCACCGATCCTGGATGGGAGTGTGGCCCAGGCAGCCGAAAGGGTAGCAGGGGATACCCTGGGCCAGGGTATCCCCTAGAGGAAACAGAAGAGGCAGGGGGCCCTAATCCGGGCACCAGTCTGAACAACAATGCGGCTGGCCAGATTACACGGAGCAGGGCCATATCGCTCACCACTCGCTGTGCGGATTTGAGTGGTCCTCCCGCCCCGAAGAAACAACGGAAAGTACATAAGAAAACAATTCCCAAACAGTCAGGGGTGGGCACTACAGGCCCAGATACTAAGGTCGCCAAGGACTTTGAAGACCTGTGGGGGTCCCTTAAGGAAAAAATTGTGGCAACAATGTCTTGTCTATTAAAGGACTTTTTAAATGAACTATCAAAAACTTTTGTTGACATAAGGGCACCGCTTTCCAAAATTGAAAACTCATTGCCCCTTTCCGGCCAACCCACGCAGATTGTAGCCTCTAAGTGTAATGTTCAACAACTAATTTCCCCTGCCACTTCCTCCGTAGAGACATGTACTGAGACTCAGACCCCTCTAGTAACTACGGGTGCAACAGGATTTGGGGGACAGGCTACGGGGTCAACTATGCCTGGTCGGCTGGCCTCCCCTAATAGTGAGCCGATTGAAAGGGGCCTCCGTGGGGGGCACCAACCTCACGGCCGGTTGGCCAGTGGGGGAACCCAGTTCGCCCTTAAAACTCGAAATTTGCCAGTCATAGATCTCCCGCCAGCAAGCTGTCCCTATACAGTGGTTCTGGTGGGGGTCCCAGGACGAGACAGCACACAGGATGAGTCTAGTGTCCAGTTGATTAACAAAGTAACCCACTGGCTAGGTAAACACACTGGGGTCAACATCTCAGAGCAAAGGCACATCCTGATGGCTAGGAGGGTGTCATGGATTGGTAGGTCCAAGAAAATATACCCTGGGGATAGCGTGATTGTCACGCTCAGGCACCCCGAACTGGTCCAGAAGATTTTGCTTCCCTCCTCGCAATCATACGTAGTAGATTCTGGGATCAAAACATTACCACTGGGTTTCTTCTACAGACTCCCTTCCAAACCCTCATCTTTTCAATGTTTGGCTGTGCAGGAAGCGGGCTCTATCCGGGGTGGGGGTCCCTTGAAATCAAGAAATGCTTTTGCACCACTGAGGGATTTGAATGACATAGACTGACTATTAGAAGGGGCGAGTAAAGGAAGAGCCGTTAATAATTGGGTTGAACCCATTGAGGAACCATGTGGGAGGGTGGAGATCAATGTTGGGGGTAACATCAGAAATCCCTCATGAGTATAGGGATCAAAGTGAGAGGGGATCGCCCAGTGTAGACAGGGCTACCATCGCCCCCACCTGCTCCCAGGAGGGGCGAATTGTGGGTGACTTAAAAATAGTCTCGTGGAACGTAGCAGGTTTGCCAGCAAATTTCGGGATGAGCAGTGGCTCCATTGTATCAGAAACTTCCACATAATATGTATTCAGGAAACGTGGGAGCCAGTTAACAATTTCTTTTTAGAAGGTTATAAAACTTTTTTTTGTCCAGCATTAAGGTCCAGTGCATGGAGAGCAAGGGGGGGTTTAATTATGTTTGTAGAATTAAGGATCCATGGGAGGTGGAAGCCTATGTCATGGGAGTCGGATGTAGTACAAGGACTCACATTTTTAAGCAATACCTATTGACTAGCACTAATTAACTTTTATATTGCACAGTCGCATTTGCAGGGACCAAACTGCCTCGATGAATTAAGTAGCTGGTTGGAGAAATTGCAATGTGAAGGCCGAGCACAGTCACATCTAATATTAGTTGGAGACTTCAATTGCCACCTGTGCCCCAATTTGAGGGTGACCCACTGTGACTGGTTGACCTGCACATTAAAAAAGGGGCCACATATGGAACATACTCAGCTAGGGAGGGAGTTGAGTGTTCTTTTAAATACCTTTGGCCTAACCCATACAATGGACCTGATTGTCACTCATCCAGATACAACTGTGCCCCCGACTGACAAAGGTAGAGGCTGTTCGTCATTTATTGATTTTATCTTTATCTCACACATAGTGAGGAGGTTCATAACCTTTTTTAATGTTTTTTTTTATTGAAAACCATGAATAATACAATAAATCCAGCAATACATCCTATAAATTTCATCAAGAATATTGCACACACAATAATAAATAACATCTATTGATCAATACATAACAAGTCTTAATCAATCATAAAAACAGGGGGAAAAAAAAAAAAAAAAAAGAGATAAAATAAAGAATAATCCACCTAGCATCTTTTAAATAGATCTCCATTATTACCATTGAAACTGGTACAGAAACTAAGAATGTGCTATCTCTCTAAAACATGTTCTCTCATAAACAAAAAGGGCGAATGGCTTCGAATAGTGATTTTAGGGAGTAATATCAAAAAACTTTGCCCAGATTTTCTCAAATTTCTTAAATCCCCCTGTTCGCATAGCATATTTTTGTTCACTATTCTTTACTAGAACCATTTTCGAATCCATTCAATTTTGGAAGGAATTAAATCCGATCGCCATCTTTGAAGTAAAAGAGATCTAGCTACCGCCATACCAATATATATTATTTTAATCAACTTCTGTGATACCTGCAAATCTGGATCATAGCCCCACAATATCAGTCGGTCATTACAACCGAATGTTATTGCGCATTCCGTCGTTAAAAACTCAAAGATATCACTCCAGAACTTCTGAATCAATGGGCACTGTAATATTATATGAGTCCAATTTGCGGCGGAATGAGTATGGCAACGAAAGCACTGCCCCGATTGACTAGGATAAGCCTTAGCAACAAAGGCCGGAGTTCTGTACAATAGCCATTTACTAAAATATAGCATCCTTCGCCAGTTAGCGCCTCTAACTGAGCTGAAATGTAAGCTATTAATTGTGGTCCAAATATTTACTGTGAGTTCTTGATTTTCATATTTGCTCCACCTTGTAATTGCCTTAATCTCCAAATCTAACCCTTTGATTCGAGCTAGTTTTTTTCCATTCCCTGGTTTTTTATTACCTTATCTCCCAGCAAGTCATAGACTAGCTGTTTCTGAGTTATAATCTGAAACAGATCAAGATTTTCAAAAAATTTACTAAGCGTAATATATGACCCAAGAAGAAGAAAATCACCGGGGATTAATTGAGACATTTCTCTTATACTGATCCATTTATCGTTCCGGACAAAATCGGAGAGCTTCAAAAACCAGCTTTCGACCAATTTTGTGAAAGACAAAATGATTTTTTAATACCTGCAGAAACAAAGAGTTCGGCGGTAGGAGTTATATCATTAATAAGTGGGATAGAATAACGTTTAAAAAAAGCCTGGTATTTATGAAATACCCAATGTAAACACTTATATCGAACTAATTTTGGAGATCGAAATATTGCTAACGGGTGGTGGATCTGATTATCTTTAAACATTAAGTTCATTAAAAAATTAATAAAAAGACCCGACTGTAAGCCCTGTTTAAATCTAGACATAAATTGTGCAAAATACGCGAAATAGTATTCTTTGAGATTGGGGAGAGCTAAACCGCCATCTTCCACATTCTCATATAAGGTGCTGAGTGCAATTCTGGGAATTTTCTTCTTCCACAGAAACGATGTAAACATAGACTCTATTCTTGTGAAAAGGAATTTAATAGTACACAGGGAATTGTAGAAAATAAGAAATTAAACAATGGAAGCACTGACATTTTGATCAAGGCGACCCTACCTAAAATAGAAAGCGGAATGGAGTCCCAGCGTAAAAATAGATCCTGAACTTTTCGTAGCAGCGGAACAAAATTCAAATCATACAGATCCGAAACAAATGGTGAAAAGTAGACCCCTAAATACCGTTTAGGATTCAAGTTAAAACACGAAAGAATATCGGGGTATAAAATCTCCGACGTACATCCACTCAGAATTATTTTGGTTTTTCTTTTGTTGATTTTATAGGCACCGAACGACTCATACAAGTCAAACATCTGAAAAGCTTTGGCCTGTGCTTCCTCTTCTGGTTTTATTAAAAGCATAATGTCATCAGCATATAATTTGATCTTAGCCATAGATGGAAGCGGGGACAGATATACCTATTTTTTCTAATGGCTATCGCAAGGGCTCAATAAAAAAGCGAAAAGTACCGGAGACAACGGGCAACCTTGTCTAGTGCCCCTTTTAACTTTTACCAGACCGACCTGAATAGCATTGATAATAATGTTGGCCGCGGCATTCTTGTATAAATTCGCCACCAAATCTATAATATTGGATGGGATTCCAAACTTTGTTAAAATACAGAATAAAGTCTCCCATATAACCAAATCAAAAGCCTTTTCGGCATCTAAAAACAGAACTAATGCTGGGATCTTTTGTGTGTCAAAGTAATCCAGTGCTTCCACTAAAAAATGCGTATTAGTTCCCAATTGCCTTCCAGCTATAAAACCATTCTGATCGGAGTGGATTAAATGCGAAGCACACCCATTAAAACGATTCGCTAAAAGTTTAGTAATCAATTTATAATCCGTGTTTAAAAGAGTTATCGGACGATAAGAGTTAGGGTCCTCACCGCTTTTGCCCTTTTTAAAAAACTGACTACATTCCCTTCTCTAAAAGTTGGTGGTATAAGTCCTCCTTCCAAAATTGAGTTTGCCAAAATGAGAAAGACATCGAGGATCTCACTGGCAAATGTTTTGAAAAACTCTGAAGGGAGACCATCTGGACCACAGGCTTTGCCATTAGGGAGATTCTTAATAACTTCCCCTAACTCTTCTCTTGAGAACGGCCTCCTCACACTTCTTTTTTCTGAGTCTGTTAAAACAGGTAATTCATTTTCCTGAAGGAACGCTTCCAGCGATGGCATATTGATAGATTGCTCGTGGTCATATATATTCTCAAAATGTTGGACCATAATATCGCCTATTGCTTCCCTATCCTCAATGCGATGACCTGAGCTAGGGCATTTTAATGCAAGTATTTGATTACTAACAGCCCGCTCCCTTGCCTGCCAAGCTAGAAATCTGCCGGTGTAGTTACTGTCCTCATACATTTTTTGCCTGTACTGCTGATAAGAAAATTCACTTTTTGCATAATAATTCTCGGCAAGACTCCGTTTGGCCTGCTTCAGATGTCGATGGTTTGCCGGAATAGGGCTGGTCAAAAAGTTATTTAGGGACCTTTGCAAGTTTTGTTCAAACATTTGTTTTTCCTTCTTCCTACCCTTTGAGATCACTGCATCTTTAGCCACTGCGAGCCCACGAAAAAAGGCTTTAAATGAGTCCCAGATCATATGTATAGGGGCTGAGCCCTGATTTCGCTCAAAAAATGCTCTAATTTCAATTTTAATCGAAGAAATCCAGTTATCCTCGGATAAGTACTGACGGTTTAGCTGCCATCTTCTTAAGGCTCTCTTACAATCCCCCAATTCTACCTCCAAACTGACCAGAGCATGGTCCGAGAACCCGTTCTGAAGGATTTTTTGTGATTTAAAAGACAAACTCCGGGAGATAAGAAAAAAATCAATCCCTGAAAACGACTGAAATCTCCCTGAAAAGCAGGTATAAGCAATTTCGGTGGGAAATGCAGCCCGCCACGGGTCAACGATATCAAGCATTGGGCTGTAGCTTTGAACCACTTTGAGGGATTGATGCTTTAACTGTTTTTTCGCTTTTGTAGAAGAATCGATTTTTGGATTCATCAACAGATTAAAGTCCCCCCCACAATTATCTCCCCTGACACTTGTATTAAGGATTGAAAAAATTCCTCATAAACGGTAGGATTATCCTCCACTGGAGCATAAAAACTTGCAAATGTCAGGGGTCTATGTCCTACCTTACAAGTAACCCAACACCATCTCCCCCTGGTCATTCGCTATATTTACCACCTCTGCCTGAATATTCTTACTGAGAAAAATAGCTGTCCCTCTATGGGCTGCTGAAGATGAAGAGAAAACTTTATGTGCAGCCCATGATTTAAACATTGAAAATTCTGCTACTTTACCCGCAGATATATGTGTTTCTTGTAGCAGAATCACAGCTGGATTCTCTGTCTTGATCCAGGCTTCTATGGCCCGCCTTTTCCTATTATTGTTAAGGCCGTTGACATTAAAAGAGATTACCTTCAATAATTCCCTATTTCCCATTGATCTCCGATCTTTTAATCCATCTCAAAACAAACTTCCCATTGTTATAAATACTTGTGTCAAAAAGGCAAAAGGCACCCAATTCCCATACTCGAAGGGCACCTACAAGTAAGGAGAATAACTGTCCCCCCTTCAGGTTATCTAAATCATACTGGACATATACAATGAACTCAAAAAAATGGTTTTCATTTTTTTACCCACATGCTCCCTCTTCACCCCCGTGAACCCTCCCTTAGAGACCCCACCCCAAGGAAGTATGGCAACTTCTCCTGACCACGCTAGCCACCTTCCCTAAACATTTATTGGGTGTCATGACATTACACCCAGGGAGACCCTGAGTGACACCTCTACCCCCCCCAAAAAGGAAACTTAAGTCAACTATACTTCTCGTTTGGCCACCACGACTTTGATGAAATTTCCCTTAATAACCCAAGCGCATCCGCAGGACTGGAAAATATACTACTGACTGCTTTAACACCAATTCCAACTTGCGAGGTTCATATTCCAAGAGTCGTCCTATAGTACTACAGTAATTCAATAACTCATTACAATCCAATACAATATGACATATATAACATATACAATATACACAATGCAAAAAAGAATAAAATACGATATGTAGAGTGCAAAAATTGTCATGCAGAGCCAATAAATATATGCCATCTGCACCCTGTTGAATCAGTGCAGCCAGGAATAAATAGATAAAGTGCAGTGTGCAATGTGCAAGAATCACCTTATCAGGCAAGATAAAACATGATAAAGTGCACTATGCAAAGTGCAGTGAATGATATATAAAAAAGATACTCCATATAAAATGACGGGATGCTGCATGGAGGACCACGCCTCTGAGTAGCAGCAGGTGACCGGTGCTCCTCCCCCCCCCTGCCATGGCGCGAAACAATCGATCCGCGTCCCCGTCACTCTCGCCGATACCTGCTGTGTTTTCATCGTAGCGCTTGCAGTGGATCTTCAGCGCGAGCGATTGTGGCCGGTAGGGCAGGCGAAGGAAGGACGGTGCAAAGTAAACGGCAACAGAGAGATCATTTCTCTCCATGCGCTTTTCGTCTTGGCGTCTTGGCTGCTGTGGTGTTCGCAGATGGATGGAGGACGGCAACAGCCGGGTAGAGCCGCAGTAGTGAGAGGCGGTGAAGGCTGTAGAAATTGCCGAAATAGAGCGGAGCCACGACGATGAGATGGTGAGACTGACTGACTGGTGGGAAAGCTGTTGATGCTTTGTAGACGCCGGCCGCTAACCCCTAAAAAAGAGGAAAAGGAAAGGAAAAGGAAAAGGGAACCCGGGAGGAAAAGAAAAATAGAACACAAAAAGTGCTTTGAAGTGAGCTTAAGAAAATGATTGACAGAGACTGACAGAGGCGGAGTTGGCGAGTTTGAGAAGGGGGAAAAAAACAAGGAAAGAAGAGAGGGCGGAAAAGAAAAAGAAAAAGAGGCGAGCAGTAGAAAACAGTTAATAGGTGGAGATCACACGGGGGAAAGAAAGGAGTGCGCTGGGAATAAAGAGGCTGAGGAAGAATATAAAAACTGTGGAGAAGGGAAAAGAAAGAGCCCGTTGAAGCGGCGGAGCGCGCTGTGACCGGTTGCATTTTGAGGCTGAGGAAGAAAGGGAAGAGAGTGGTTTTTATAAAGTGACTGGCCAGTTCTGATGAAGTGCTTATGCGCTCTGAAAGCTCCCTATGTGATATAATAATTGGTCCATTGGAAAGGATTTGGGGATTGAACTAAGAGCAATGCGTCAGATGGTTCTGAGAGGGGCAACAGTACGTGCAGGAGCTTCAATTGTAGCCCCGTACACCTCTCCTTCATCAGCACAGAAAGCTAGACGTCAGACAGCCCAAGCTCGTATTCTGGCTGTAAAAAGAGGTAGAACTGTTCCAAAAGTTAAGGAGGATATAAACGATACGACCTCACAAGTGGCCCTCTTGTCTCAGAAATTCTCCTCTATACCGTCAGACTCTCCAGGAACTTCCTCTACCTCTACTTCATTGGAATTTTCGCCCGAACCGGGATCCGGTGTTAAAGGCGGGGCTGTTGGGGCAGCAGTAGTGGAGCCGTCTACACCAGGACCTGGGGTCAATCCTCTTAAGGAATACCCGGTCTTCTCTATCAATCGCAAAATCAATCAGATGGCTACTCTGAACAGCACAGTCGACAAGACATCTCCCCTGGAGATGGTCCCTGGAACTCAGGAGGATGGCGCAGTTATTATTGTGCACACTAGGTCCCCGCTGGAAAAGGAAGGTGGGACCCTCCCTGAAAAAAGTTCGGATGATCAGATCCAACCAAGGCAACTGGCAGGGGCTGTACAGGTGGTACAGGGGGCAATGATGGCATTGTCACAAGGCAATTCCAGGGCTGGAGAAGTCCTGGGGTCCCTACTTCCCCCAGTACAGCACGACTTGTTGTCGGGGCCAGCATCAGAACTAGAACCAGGGCCAGAAGTTAGGAATCTGGGTTGCCAGCAGGGAACAGGTATCGTCAATAATGAGCAGGATACTACGGACACTGCCTTGGATCTTGTTGATCCTATAGATCTGGCACAGCCCTTGGTTGTCCCGTTAGCTCAGATGCAGCTGCTCTTTGAAACCATTCTGGGAGAAATTAGAGAATGCAAAACCGCACAAGCGCAGGAACTCTCGTTACTGCATCAACGGCTAGATAAGATTGAGACTATGGTACAGCAAATACCTGAGAGATTCAAAGAACTGGAACAACGGGTATCCGAAATTGAGGACCACTCTGTATTATGTGATTCGGATATTGCCTCTCTCCAGAAGAAAGTCCAGGCCTCCCAGAACAAGATTGATGAGATGGAGAATTATGCAAGGCGTTCAAATCTGCGTTTCACCGGGATCCCTGAGGACAGTGAACGTATAGATGGCCAAGCCAACCCTGTGACTTATATCGAATCATTAATTAGAAACCACTTGCTGGATAAGGCGCCGGAAGATCTTACAGTAACGAGGGCCCATAGAGTTCCTTTCCACAAAATTCCTGGAGCAACCTTTTTTAATGTTTGTCACAATATATTTAGTAATCACAATCCTGTGACTATGTCACTTGTTGCTCCCCGATCCCACCCAGTATCGCAAAGACTTATGGGGGAAACGATTTCCGCAACTGACCAAGGCAGGCGGTTACGCTGGGCGCAGGTTGACACTGTTGCCTTTAACAACTCTCTTTTTAATACAGGCAAGCAGGTGATACAGAAATGCCTAGACCAGAAACACAGGGTCTTGAACTAGTTCAGGCATTCACGGCTATTGCGCAATTAGTGGATGGTTTATCATCAGTACCGGTGCACTCTCGTTGCACGGATGTGCCAAGAAGGTTTGATGGGCAATGCTCGCAGGCCCTTAGAGCCCTAAAGATGGCCCTCAAACAATTACCTAGAGATAGGGGACGGGTGGCGGCCTGCCGTAAAATGTATAAACAAGCAGTTAGGACGCGGAAGCGCCAATTGCAATTGAGGGCTTCGGAGGATCTAGAAGAGGCCTCTGAGCTAAAGGACTCCACTCGTTTCTGGAGGGTTATTAATAACCCATGTTTTAAAGATTCGAACAACCCAAGCCTAAGCCATAACATCTTACCAGAGCAATGGCAGGCTCATTTTGAGGGACTGTATAATCAGCCCCTCAGAGAGGGCGGACCACAGATACTGACTATCGCCCAGAGAACGGACCCCATTTCCTTAACGCTGGATGAGGTGAGATCAGGAATCGATCGTCTCTCGCGGAATAAAGCCCCGGTACCAGATGGGATCCCACCTGACCTCTTCCAAAGTAACCCAGAGGTATGGGCGCCTATCCTAGTGAGGATTCTAAACGCAGCAGTTGCAACAGAAATGCCATCATCATGGTCCACGGACACCATTGTCCCGATATTTAAGAAAGGAGACAGGGATAGTCCACACTGTTATCGCCCAATATCCCTCATCGATGTGACAGTGAAGGTCCTAGGCCGGGTGGTATTAAATAGGTTGGCTGATTGGGCAGAGGCCAACCAAATAATAACAGATGTGCAATATGGGTTCCGTGCGGGTAAATCCACGGCAGATCAATGCCTAAATCTTTATCTTGTCACTGCGAAGTATACAATAGCCAAATCTGGGTCACTGTATCTAGCCTTTATGGACTTCACTGAAGCTTTTGATCGAGTAAATCGTTGCAAACTCTGGAATCTTATGGGAGAGCTTGGGGTGGATCCGGCTTTAATTAACATCTTAATGGCCATACACTCAAATACTTCTGCTGCAGTAAGATACACGCAAGAGAGGAAGATCACAGACCATTTTAAGTGTTCGAGTGGGGTTAGACAGGCCTGTATTTTAGCACCGTTTTTGTTTACATTATATATTAACGGCCTTGATTCCGCCTTGACCGCATTACAAGCAGATACCCCGAGGATAGGTTCATGACCGGCCCCCGTCCTGCTTTACGCGGATGATGCGGTTCTCCTTGCCCGCACACCAAAGGGCCTGCAGCTTTTATTAGATGGGTTCATGGGGTTTATGAACAAGATGGACCTGTCCCCCAACTTATCAAAATCTTATATAATGGAAATGGGGAAGAAGTGTAGGAAGTCAAATACTTATACAGTAGGCACACACACTCTAGGGAAAGTACCGTTTTTTTCATATCTACGTATTTTATTTGATGAAAAACTGAGTTTTAAACATCTACTAGAGGGAAAGTGCCTTGCGCTGACAAGGTCCACTGGAGCAATTGCAAGTTTTGCCTATAGATTAGGCAACTGGTCACCTGGGACAATTTTAAAGTTGTACAATTCTTTCTGTAGCTCCAAAGTTTTATATGGTAGCGAGGTCTGGGGATTCATGATGACCAACAAGTTACAAATCGAAGAAAATAGTTATTTCAGGCGTTTGCTGAAAGTCCCCCAGAGTACCCCTGCATTTATTGTCCACGAGGAATTGGGGTCCAAGTACATCTCCGACATGGTGGCGGTGAAACCCCTTTTGTGCTGGGTGAATATATGGTCCAATGAGGAGGCAGGTCTTAACAGGCAGGTAATCCAGGACTGTCTCTCTCTGGATCATGCGTTAAAAATTCCTTGGCTGAAATATGTAAAGGACACCCTCACTATATTAGGTCGAACAGATTTGTTCCTTTACCCTGATAAGGTGGGATCACGGGAAAAAGCACCTATCAAAGATCTGTTTTTTAAATATGTCATGGCACAAAGGGAGGAAAGGGAGTTGAAAACACCCACGGTCAGAGATTATATCTTAGTCATGTCAACACAAGGCATGGAACCTTATTTATCCCTTATAACCAGTGCACATGACAGATTTTTAATTACACGCTTTAGGCTGAATTCATTCCATCATTTATTGGCTGTACCTGCCAGGTACATGGCACATGCAGAACAAAGAGGGCCCTGTGGCTGCGACACTAGGTCTCCACAGGACACCTTACACTTTGTTCTTCTATGCCCGTACTATTCATACCCGAGAAGAGTGTTTCTTAAGGGGCTTTTAAGGAAACTTAGATTTAAGCAGGCCCGTGTTGCTCTGTTGTTTTTAAAATTGTCTGTAGATGTTTTTTTGTTTTGAGAACATATTTTATTTGTCAAAAAAACACGTAAAGAGCGGAGCTCTGTGACCCAGAGACTTCCGTAGCATTAATATACATCATCATGACTTTGACATTTTCATATACAGAGGAGAACTGAAAGGGCATTACAATCGAATCAAAGCAAGAAGAAAACGACAAAAGGAACATACAACACCCCCCCACCCCCACCTCCATCGCACTGTCGACCATTCAAGAGCAGCATATACAGTCAAAGCCACATGCTTATGCTCGCCACGTGTCGTGTGCAGTAAGCTACTATCCCACCACACATGTAGGAAAGACACCAGAGAAGAGGGAGGAAATTAAAGCCGGTCTGAGCTCTGGGTAGGGGCCGGTTCTAGTTCTAAGCCACGATAGTTTGCCCAGGGCTTCCAGATTTTGTAGTGTTTACGAGGACACCCCCTCGCCACAAAAATGGGAGCCACTAATCCCATACAAAAGTCTAGGCCATTCTTCCATGCAGCGACGGAGGGCGCCACTGTTGCCTTCCAGGCCCTGGCAATGTCTCGTTTGGCTAGAGTAAAACCTAGGAGCATAAGATGGCGTTTATAGACATTGCCCCCGATACCCTCCATAACATGAAGGAGAACCAATTTGGGTGAGCAGGGAAGATCCCAACACAGAACTTCTGAAAGGCAGGTTAAAACCTCTCTCCAGAACCGCGCCAGCGCGGGGCAGTGCCATACAGTATGAAGCAAAGTTCCCTCGTCGTGCGCACAACGAAGACACACTGGGGAAGCCACCAAACCCGCCCTACACAGCCTGACTCTGGTATAATACACCCTATGGAGGTATTTAAACTGAATGAGCCAAAGGCTCATTGCGATGGCCGCCCCACGCAGGGAGGCCAGGGCCTCCGTGCAATCCTCCTCCTCCATCGGGCCCACATCTCCCTCCCAAACCTCCCGGAAATGCTGCAGGGACGGGGAGCTATGCGTGACCAGGGACTGGTAAATTTTGGAGATCTTGTGGTCCTGCAGATCTCCCATGAACACCTTTGCTGGACTGAACTGAACTCGGCCAGTACCACCAGGCCCTCCAAGCTAGGGGAGATGGCATGCCTGAACTGCAAATATTTAAAGAATTGAGTTTTTGGCATTTGAAAATCTTTTTGCATGTCTTGAAATGATTTCAACACAGGTCCCCGCATAACATCCCCCAAAGTAGAAATCCCGATCGCATCCCAGTCACGGAATCCGGGCAGAGCCGCCAGCTGTGGCAATCGTCCGTTGTGCCATAGAGGGGTCTCCCGAGTCAGCCTATTCCACCAGCCCATCCTCCGTAATGCCTGCCTCCAGATCTGAAAAACAAGCTGTGTGGCAGACGGCAGGGAAAGCCGCAGTGGCGCTGAATATAGGATCGTGTGTAAGGTATGATCCCCCATACGCTGCCACTCAACCGCATATGCTGGATCTGACCTATCTCCGTACCACCATTCGTTGAGGACCAACAGGTGTGAGGCCATATAGTACGAAAGAATGTCAGAGGTCGCCAACCCTCCACAGTACGTAGATTGGAAATAGGTACGTAGGGCCACCCTAGCCGCCCCGCCACCCCATAGGAACTGGCCCAAGGCCGTATTAATCTGACGGAACCATCTAGGGGGAATGGGATAAGGATGATTTTGCAGCTGGTAGAGTAAGCGTGGAAGAGAAACCATCTTGAAGATGGCCGAGCGACCATAGATAGACAAGGGCATGCGGGACCAAGTTCTGATATCCTCGCGCACCCTATCCCACACCGGCACCAAGTTTCTGTCCCATGAGGTAGTCTGCGAATCTGATAGGAACACACCCAGATATTTCATCCCCCCGTGCACCACCTGCACAGCGGATGCCCACGTGCCGAGAGCGCCCTCCCCACCTAGGACCCAAAGGGTAGACTTCCGCGGGTTCATGTAAAGGCCAGAAGTCTCCCCGAAAATCTGCATGATGCGCAAATGCCGCGGGCCCGTCCTGTCCAAGTTGGTGAGGAAAAACAGCACATCATCTGCGTACAGGGCTATGCGATCTGACAGTCCCTCTGCCCATTCTAGGCCGTTCACCTGGGCGTCGATCCGCATCCATGCAGCCAAGGGTTCCCTGGCCACGGCAAACAGGTAGGGAGACAGTGGGCACCCTTGCCTGGTGCCCCGACCAATGGAGAAAACCGATGAGCTAGAGCCCGCTACACGTACAGGCGCCGTGAAGTCGGTATACAGGAGAGTAAGATAGGACAGAAACCGGGGTCCTATATTCAGTCTATGCAGAAGCGCAAATAGATACACCCAACTCAAAGAATCAAATGCGCGGTCCATATCCGCAAGCAGGAGCGCTGCGCGCTCCCCCAAGCCCCTGACTGTTGCAATAGCTACGTGTGCCCGACGGATGTTGTGACGGGTCGCCCGCTGGGGCATGAACCCGGCCTGATCCGGATGAACTAGGGAGGAGATATGAGGCCGAAGGCGGTTGGCCAACGCCTTGGCCAGGACCTTAGCTTCAGCATTGAGGAGGGAAATAGGGCGATAGGACGCGTGGTGTTCGGGAGGTCTATTGGGCTTGTGAAATACTACTACTTCTGCATGCCTCCAGTCGCTGGGCAGGCGTCCCCGCTCTCTAGCTTCCTCAACCACCTTACGATAATGGAGGCCGAGCTGCAGGAAATACCGCTTAAAGAATTCGTTTGGGAAACCATTTGGACCCGGAGCCCTCCCGGGGTGTAACTCACTAAGGGCGGCACCCAATTCGTCTTCTGTTAGAGGGCAGTCTAGCTCCGCACAAACATCGTCTGGGAGGGCCCTAGGTGGAAGATCTTCCAGGAAGCGGCCTATTACGTCTGCCGATAGGCATTCCTTAGGAGCATAAAGATCCGCATAATACAGCGCGAAACTCTCAGCAATAGCCGAAGGGTCCAAAAGAGGTGACCCGTCCAGTCCCACAATACCTGGGAGAGCCAGGGAGCCCTGCGGCCCCTGACATAATCTGTGTAATAGCTTGCTCGACTTATCTCCCCACTGATAAATCCTGCTCTGGGTTGCCAACCATGCCTGACGGGCTTCATCTAACAGAAGATGTGAATAGCTCTGTTGCGCGAGCAGCAGTTGGCAGTGGACCTGCCGCCCCCCCTCCTCCCTGCTGCGCTCCTCCAGGCCCAGAATTTCAGCTTCTGCCCAAATAAGGGACTCTCTGCGCATCTTGCGGGCCGCAGCACAGAAGGAGATATCTACCCCGCGAAGGGTGGGCTTCATTGCCTCCCAAAGAGATTCGGCCTCCCGCACCGACCCGACATTAAGCAATAAGTACTGATCAATGGCCTCTTCCATATGTTCCCTATAGTCGTCTTTCTGGAGGTTCCAGGTCGAGAGACGCCACCGAAATGGCCCGTGTGCCATTCCAGCTCGCAGGGTAATTGCCACCGGCGAATGATCTGAGAGCCCACGGGGAAGAATATCTGCCGCCACCACCCTACTGTCTACCACCCGGGAGACAAAGATACAATCAATGCGGGAAAAAGAATCGTGGACCGCCGATAGATAAGTATAGCCCTGTGTCATGCCATGTATCCTGCGCCACAGGTCATCACCAGGGAATGGAGCTTGGTGGGGAGGCGGGCCGCAGGGGGCCCCCCCAGCCTCCACCGATCTCTGGCCACATCTAACACATCATTCCAATCCCCACCTACTACTGTCAGGCCATCCGGTATGTCCGCCCACAGGGTCACAAGTTTCTCCACAAGCCCCCAGGATAACGGCGGGGGGGCATATACACTCCCCAATATCACAGTTTCGCCACCTACTGTGCCCTGTATAAATAGGTACCTGCCCTGTATAGCTCCCCACTTCTGAACATGTGTATAGGGGACCCGGCGATGTACCAGGATTGCGACTCCCCGGGACCCTCTTACAAACCCCGAGTGGAACACATGTATGTAGCCAAAGCGTTGGAAACACAGCACCTTTGTCCCCATGAGGTGTGTCTCTTGCAACATTAAAATATCGGCGCGGGCGCGCTTAGCTTGTTTGAGGATTGCCCCACGTTTAACCTTATCTAGCGCCCCTCTTACATTCCAGCTCATTATCTGCAGAGACCCAGTGGGATCTGGTGAACTAACCAACGTGGCTGCCATCGGGGGGCTTCAGGAACATGAGATTTACAGATGACACGGACAAGGGAGTGCAGCATGGCTCCGACAGAAGAGGGAACAGTGCAATTACAAAACAATAACTCCCCAGAACAACCCAACTAGTCCCCCCCCCACCCTATACCTCAAAAACAGTGAAGTACCTGTCGCGGCAGGCAGAGCGGGCTGACCCCAACAGGAGGTCCCACCCCTCTCCCGCCAATGGATCCCCAACTTACAGCCCATTGTCTGCTGGCCCTATCTCTGGGCGTTAATGTCCAGCAGAGATATCGGCCGTCTTCAGTCTACTCCGGCCAATACGATCTACCTGAGGTCCTTAGATAAATGTTCCAAATGTCGATCAGTCAGCTGGTGCATTCTGGCGCGAGGAAGACCCCGGGCGAGATAGGGCGTCGCCGGACTTGGATCGTCGTCTAGATCTGGAGCGCCTGGAGCCTCTCCCCTTGACCTTGGGCAGATTCCGAACCACCCCGCTTGAAGAGGAGTCAGAATCCCTCCCAGGCGGTGAATGGGGACGCAACCGCACCGTCTCATCAGTCCACTGGAACACCTCCTCCGGGGAATCAAAGAAGTGAGTACGAGAGCGATATACCACCCGCACCCTGGCTGGGTAAAGCAACGCATATGGGAGCTTGAGCTCTCGGAGGCGGGCTTTAGCTGCAAGAAATGATTGCCTCTGCTGTTGGACCATTTTTGTATAGTCCAGAAAGATCAAGATGCGGGCATTGTCATACAGCAGCGGTTCTTTGGCCCTGGCCTGTTTCAGGATAGCGTCCCGGTCATGATAGTTGAGCAACTTTGCGATTACAGGCCTCGGGCGAGCCCCCGCCGGGGGTTTCTGCATCAGGGCCCTGTGGGCACGCTCAACGACGAAGCATTTGGATAGGGATTCCGGGGGCAGCCAGCTCTCCAACCACTGAGTGAGGAACCACTCCATATCTCCAGACTCACACCCCTCCGGAAATCCAACGAAACGTAGATTGTTGCGGCGCGCCCTTCCCTCAGCATCTTCCACCCTCAATGCCAGGCCCCGCTGGGCGCTCTCCAAAGAGGTCACTCGCTGCTGCAAGGTGGTAACCACGTCCTCCACCCCCGAGACTCTTGACTCTGTCTCAGTAATGCGAGCCACCGCATTCCGGAGGTCTTGCCGCAGTAGCATAACATCTGAGCCCACCGCCCCGATTTTGGAATCAAGGGAGTCCCTAGACTGCGTGATGGCTGCCATGAGAGCGGCGTTATCGGGTACTTCTCCCTGGGTCCCCCCAGACGCCGCCGCAGAGGCCCCCGGGCTGGTAAATGTATCCATTGTGCTCTGTTTGGCCGAGCCCCCGGGCTTGTCTCTCGTCATGGCTGGCCGAGTGACCCCCGACAACCTGGGTGACGGTCCGTCAGTGACCGGCGAGCCCCCGCTCTGAAGGTGAGGCCGACACCGGTGATGCAATCGTAGTAGAGGCAACAGCGTCGGACTACGGCCCACGCGGCCCGATCCGGCCGCCGAAACCACCAACGTTGATATGGAACCCAGGGGTGTGCTGCGGACTCAACGGTCTCCACGCCTGTCCCAAATGACGCCGTCAGCACCGGAATAAGTACCTCCGCAGTCCAACCGACCGCCGATGGGAGGGAAAGAGGGTCACGCTAGCCCCCGGCAGGCGGCAGAATATACAGGTGGGCACGCTCCACCATCCGGGCCCTAGGGCACCCACCGTCAACACGCAGCACCCCCAGGTGGCGGCCCACCACGGCCCGACAAGGCCGTCGAATCCCCTGGAGCCAGCTCGTGTGAGGTGGAAATGGAAGCAGGAGAAGCAGCGGCGGCGCTAGGCCTCGACCCCCAGGGGCCCAGGGGTGGTAGCGATCAGTTGTGCGGGCCACCGACGGCAGGCCAGCCAGGAAACGTAGGGAGGCACCGCCAAAGTCCACAGGCCCCACGCGCAGCGCCCCCAGGGCAGCCGGGGGGAAGCAGGGCACCGATCCTGTGCGGGTCAATCAACGTCCCCACGCGGACCGAAGGCACCGCCGAACCCCCGTGCAGATCCGTGTGGGAGAAGGGGGAGGGAGAAGAGGAGGGCCCCAAGCGGCAGAGAGGCCCCGGTCAATTCAAGAGCTCGGGCCCCCAAGGGTCCTGGGTGCCACCCACGGGGCTCCCAGGGAGCCAGAGAGGAGAGTCCACCAAGCAGGAGGGAGGCCAGTCGCCCCGCAGCCCGAGGCCCCAAGGGGATGACCGCGACTCACCGATGGTGGCGCGCGTGTCTCCAGCGTTCAGCCCTCGCGGTCCGACCCGACCCCCGATCAGAGGGGGCCCGACCCCTGGCACTCGGGTGCAAGGGGGAGGGCAGACTTCAATGTAGGCGCAGGGGAACAGCTCGGCGCCCTCGGCAGGAAAGATCAGCCGCCGCGGCTCCGCCCCCGGCCGGGGAACGCCACCAGCACCTCACGCGAGGCCGCGCCTTCCACACCACCACCAGGCCTTGGCTGCGGCCACCATTGCCTCGCCGCCCCAGGACACGGCGCGAGCCAGGAGACACCTCAATGTACAGCGCCAAATTACTGCGCCTCAAGGACAGCTTAGAGGAGGATATTGCAGCCGGAGGAACAGGATCAATGAAGGATAAAGGTCAGGGCTGGACGGAGCTCACTCAGCACACGTCCGCCATGATGGCTTGCCAAGCCACGCCCCCGTCTGTAGATGTTTTTACGCTCTTTTGTGTCTCTAATTTTTTAAGATCCGCTCTAAAGTTAAGAACTACTAGGGGAACATAAAGGCCGAAGGCTTCCTGTTAATCTGTGTATTAAGTATTGTGGCTCTGAGAGCCTTTTATTGTTTTTAGTAGTTATTTCAAAATTGAAGCAATGATCATTGGTTGTTCATGAATTTAGGAGTCCAAGAAGGACAATAGCACCGTTAAGATTTTGCACTGGTTTTACTGTCTCAATGCCTCCCTGACTGTTTTTATGAATACTGCTTACATTGCTATGCTGTTGAAAATGTATCTTTTATGGTCATATTTTTATATGCTGAATAAAGATTATTATTATTATTATTATTATGTTAAGGGGAGGGGGCATGCAGCCTAGCTCCCAAAGCATTACTAAGCCCTGGAGACCGATCCCCTGGGGCCAAATTCAACAACAATTAGGGGAGGGGTTTGCGCAGCCCTCCTCCCTGAGCCATAATAGGCCCTGGGGACCCCATCTTCCAGGATCAAATTCTAAGGGGAGCAGGTGTGCGGCCTTCCTCCCTGAGCCTTATCAGGTCCCAGAGACCCCGTCCCCCGGGGCCAAAACCAATTTAAAAAAAAGGGAGGGGGCCAAGCGCCCCCCTCACCGAGCCTTATGAGGCCACAGGGACCCCATCGCCTGGTGCCAAATACAATTAAACAGGGAGGTTGGTTGCGGCCCCTCGCCCCGAACCTTCTTGGGCCCCAGGGACCCCATCCACGTGACCTAATATAATACAAAAGGGGAGGAGTGCCACAGAGCCCACCTCCCTGAGCTTAATTAGGCCCAGGGGATCCCATCCCCCAAGGGCAAAAGGTAAATAAAAGGGGAGAGGGGCTGCATGGCTCCTCTCCCCTGAGTCTTATTAGGCCCCGGGGACTCGATGCCCCAGTTTCGAGTAATTAATAAAGAGAGGTGGCATGCAACCCGAGCCTAATTAGGCCCGAGACCCCATATCCCAGGGCCAAAATGTAAACAAAAAGGAAGGAGGCCAACCGGCCCCCCTCCCCAAGCCTTTATAGGCCCTAGGTACCCCATCCACCAGGGCCCTACCTTATTTTAAAGGTGAGGGGGCAGACTAGTCTCTCTTTATAGTAGGCGGGTGCCCCGGTGTCCACCCAGGGCACGCACCAACCAACACGTTGGGGGCCGCGGGGGCACCCCGTGGCCCCAGCCGGCTCCCCTCATGGTAGGAGAGCTGGCATTGTTCCCGTCTGGAGGGAGCAGCTTCTTTTTGCATGCTCCCTCCCGGTGGGAACAATATGGGTTGTGTTTCCCTGCCCGCATCAGTGTGGGCAGGGAAACAGAACACAAATCTGCTCCCAGCCCTCAGGAGCATTTTTGAATCTCCCGCCAGCTAGGAGCAGACTTAGGGCCTGATTCACAGAACTAACTTACGTCAAAAACGTAAACGTAAACGTAAAGTTAGTACTTTTTAGGTATTCACAGAATACACTTACTCATTTTGGTATTCACAGAATGAACTTACTCATTTCGGTATTCACAGAAGTTAGTAGTCCTAAAGTTAGGACTACTAGCTACTGTGAATACGAATGAGTAAGTTCATTCTGTGAATACCAAAATGAGTAAGTGTATTCTGTGAATACCTAAAAAGTACAAACTTTACGTTTACGTTTTTGACGTAAGTTAGTTCTGTAAATCAGGCTCGATGTGTTTCCTCTCATTTGGTGGGAGATTTATAAATGCTTCCGCCAGATGGGAGCAAACACACGTTTCCTTGCCTGCGCTGGTGCAGCCAGGAAAACTACTGTGTCCCAGGGGTGTACTTCCCAGGACACAGTAAGTGAGCCGACAATGGGGGATGGAGTCCCCAGGGCCATTAAAGGCTTGGGGAGAGGGGCCAAGCGGCCCCCTCCTCTTTTTTAAGCATTTTGGCCCTGGGGGATGGGGTTCAGGGGGCCTTATTAGGCTCGGGGAGGGGAGCCATGCCCCTCCCTTTATTAAAATGGCGGCCTGCACCTTAATAGACCTGGCCCACACAAGGGGGTTTAATTAAATACGGGAGGGAGCCCACATTTTTCTTTTTTAATTTTGCCACGGATTTGTGGATATTCTATGAAACTGTGGCAACATTTAAAAAACAAAATCCTTTTGGGGCCTCAGGTGGGGTCCCTCTGGGACCCCATCACGAGGCTTAGGGGGTCAGGGGTCTGGGTATCCCGGGGCTCAAAAAATCCACTCGACTGCTCACATTTGCGAGCTAGATTTAACAAGGACAAGCTATTTTTAGGTCCTACTCGCCCTTTCTGGCGAGTAGGAAGACAAACTAACTTTTGTCCTCTGTCTTTGAAAACGGAGCAAATGTGACAAGATAACAAGAATTAAAGGCATTTTTATTGCTCACAAAGTGAATGAGCAATAAAGATGCCTTTAAATCGTGTTATCTTGTCACATTTGCTCTGCTTTCAGAGACGGAGGTCAAGTAGGTTGCAGTTGGGTTGAGGAGATTTTTCAAGCTACTAGACCTGCAGGACTAGTACCGTTTTAAGGATTTTTCGAGCCCTGTATCCCTACTCTGCTCCCTTATGTCATTTTTTAGGACTCGAGACTGAGTCCTGAATCATAAGGTGAGAGTTTAGCCAACATAGAGCAAAGAGAACCTACTCAAAAAGCCAGGTGTGTGTGTGTTTAGCAGCTGCCAGTAGGTAGTTATAGTTAGGACTTGATTTCTATTAAAAAGCTGTTTTTCAGGTGTTTATATCTGTGGCATCGGTTGATAAATCTTCACTAAAATTTCCCCCAAAATTTGACACTCCCTTCAACCTCTGTCCGGAAAGTTTCTGGGTGGCCCATCAAGCAGGGGCCGAGACAAAAGGGGGGGGGTCCCAAAATGCATTTTCCCTATGTTAATTCCCATAGGAGTTTTGAACACGACTACAGCCCAAACAGCTGGACAGAATCACACTGAATTTGGGAGAAAGGTAGATTTTGTTCCACAGATCATGCTTCTTGTGATTTGGTGTGAATCTGTTCAGTAGTTTTAGAGATATTAACTGGAAAACAAGTTTGTATATATTAGAATGCAGATCCTCCCAGGGATCCATGTGCCACAGCAAAGTCCTGATTGGCTGGCCGCACCTTCACAGAGAAGTTGGGGCCGTCATTTTGTTTGTCGGGGAAATGGTCCCCAGAGCTGAAAATGTGTTTGCAAATTGAATGAAGGGATCAGGGTAGAGGTACCCTGACCCCATGAGTATGTTAGAGGGGTCCCAGAGGGACCCATAAAGACCAATAAATTTCCTCATAAAATTTCTCATTCCTGACACAGCTCATCAGAGGCCTCGCCTCCTTTGTCCACCACTCTGCAAATGCACCTCCTGGTGCACTACTTATTGGGTGATGAAGTCCCTTTGGATGCTGAGGGTCCTTCGGTGCCATGAACCCCTCCTGTCACCTCCAGTAAGTCCCACACAGCGGGACTGCTGAGAGGTTGTCAGAGGCCATGCCCCCTTTCTCCACTACTCTGCAAACGCACCTCCTTGTGCACTACTGGCTGGAGGATGAAGTCCCCTTGTATGCTGAGGGTGCTTGGGGGGCAAAAACCCCTCCTGTTACCTTCAGTAAGTTCCACACAGAAGGACTGCTGAGAGGTTGTTGGAGGCCCGCCCCTTTTCTTAACCACTCTGCAAAGGGACTTCCTGGTGCCCTACTGGTTAGGGGATGAAGTCTAGGGGTGAGCGCGCCGGTAAACTCTGCTCCGCTGGCGGTTGGTGGAGTTTTTGACGAACTCCGCGTTCCAAGCAGAGTGGCAAAACTCCACCGGCAGTGCAGAGTTTATCGCCCACTCCTATCAGAGGCTCACACACCCACTCACAGACCCACTGAGACACTTATATTCCCACTTACAGTCCCACTCATACTCTCTCACACCCACTTACAAACCTACTCAGACACTCATACACCCACTGAGACACTCATACACTCACTCACAAACTTAGTGTCAAAGGGTAGTGGTTACAGTTGGGAAATAACATTTGTAAAACCTTACAAATGCACTTAAAAAACCAAAGGTTACAGGGACTTTATAGTTATGAAATAGAATTTTAAAAAAGGTAGAAATTCACTGAAAAAACCAAAGGTTACAGGGACATTGAAGTTAGGAAATAGAATTTAAAAAACCTTAGAAATTAACTGAGAAAAACAAAGATCACAGGAACACATTTCACTCCTACAAAACCAGAGAAATTCAGCAGCTATAGTTAGCTGAGCTAACTATAACTTATGCTGCTGCAATGCACTGCTTATGACCTCACGCATTACATCACTCATTACCTGGTCAGTGACATCACTGAGGACAACATTGATGACATCTCAAATGACATCACTGATGACATCATCCACAGAGCCACTCACATACCCACTTACACCCTCACACATCTCATACACCCACTCCCACACAACCACTGACATACCGATTTACAAACCCATACACTCACACACCTACTCACTGATCCATAGAGCCACTCAACACATCAGCTCACCTATATAGCCACCAACACAACCACTAACTCAGATATGAGCCACTTATGCACCTACTCACTGACCAATACAGCCACTCACACTTCCAGTCATACAGACACTTACATACCCACTTATACACCAATACAGCCACCCACACACTGAATCAGTCACCCATACAGTTACTCACACACCTACCTACTCCCACATAGTTACTCACACCCAGTCACTCACCCATACAGTTGCTCACACACCCAATCACTTACTCATACATATACTATCACATGTATTCGCTCACCTATACAGTCACTGAGACAAGCACATACTCTCCCATACAACGTCTCTCACACTCACTTACTCACTCATACAGCCACTCACACACCCACTCACTCACTCTGTCACCCATACACCCACTTAGACACCCGGTCACTCCCCCATACAAATACTTATGTACCTGCTCAGTCACCCATTTAGCCACTCATGCACCCTCTCATTTACCATTTACAGCCAGTGACACACCTCCACACTGACCCATACAGCCACTCATTTACCCTCTCATTCACCATTGCAGCCACTTACGTACCCACTCACTCACCCATACACATACTCACACTGCCACTCACTTACTCATACACCCACTGACATACCCACTCGCTCGTCCATACTAAAATTCACAAACCCACTCATGTATATAGTATCTCACATACCCACTCACTCTTCTATACACCACTTACACACCCACTCACAAACCCATACAGGCACTCCCACAACCTTGGTATATATGTTTAACACTCAGTAACATTTAGAAAACACTCACAATCACTGGATGATGTCATCAGTGATGGCATTTGAGATGTCATAAGTGATGGCATTTGAGATGTCACTGACCATGCCATGAGTGATTAAATATGCGAGGTCATAAGCAGTGCATTGTGGGGGCGTAAGTTGTAGTTAGCTCATCTAACTATAACTGCTGAATTTCTCTGGTTTTGTGCGAGTGAAATGTGAGCCTAACTATAATGTCCCTGTAATCTTTGTTTTTTTCCAGTGAATACAACATAAATATATTTCCACTACAACGTTTCAGCTTCCGCCTTCCTCAGGTAGTACAAGATGGTTAGCTCAGTGGTTGCACAGATAACTCTGCTGGATTTTTAAAAAGCTTAATGAGTGAAGATTACATTTGGAATGTGGAATCAATGCAGTCCTGAGATCTGTTGAGAAATGCAGTAATCAGGTGGTATTGTCAGTGATGTCCAGTCCATCTGGATGCAGTGATTTTAAACGGTACATCCAGAGATTTTCTCTGGAGTCCAGTAGTTCTTCCTTTAAGACATGTTCCACGGGTAAAATCTTTAAATCTGATAGTAAATGATCCACAAGGTTAAAATGATAGGCTACAGGCTGGTCAAGTTTCATATTAGTTATAATTAATGATTGGCTACAGGCTGGTCAAGTTTCTTATTAATTAAAATTAATGATTGGCTACAGGCTGGTCAAGTTTCTTATTAATTATAATTAATAAGAAACTTGACCAGCCTCTAGCCAGTAATTTTAACCTTGTGGATTTCAGCCCTCCTCCCTGCCGATTTCAGTCCTGGGTACCCCATCCCTGGGTCTTCGGCCTTATTATGCTGGGTGCCCTGGAGCCCATTCAGGGCATCGAGTCTGCATCCTTGGGGACTGCGGGGGGAGCCTGAATTCCCCCACTGTCCCTGCCAGCTCCCCACTGCCAGCTGGAGCCGGCATTGCTCCCACGCACAGGAAGCTACTAACCATGCATCTCCCTCTGTGTGGGAGCAATTGTTTCGTCTGTTTCCCTGGCCACATGACAGCGGGCCGGGAAACAAATGAAAAGTCTGCTCCCAGCAAGCGGGAGCGGTTTCACAGCTTCTGCTTGCTGGGAGTGGAGTTAGTGTTTGCTCTGACTTGGTGGGAGCTGTCAAAGCTCCAGCCAAATCAGAGCAAGCAGCTATGTGCTGGGGGTAGACACCCCGGGACATAAGGAGCCAGCCCTGGGGGGTGGCTGTCCCCAGGGCTATAAATGGATCCAGGAGGGGGGCCGCGCAGGACCTCAGCACCATGGTTAAGGAGTCAGGGTATTCCTACCCTGCCGCCTCAGGCTTTGCGTATGGAATCTGGGCATCAGGTGGTGCCAATCAACTTTCTTTATTATTTTTACCCCAACAATAACAAAAAGCACAAACATCAGGTTGCAGTACTTGGTGTTAACTGTCACATGCACATAGTTACACCATAATTATACATTGATATCCCATAATGACCACTCCTACCAGCAGACCATATTGTTATACATGTGTTACTTAACAGCCATATCCCGTTGGCGGGCAACCCATGGCTGCCCATTATGAAAGAGGGGGTGGTCCGGCGTGTACTCACCAGATACTCGATCGACAAGGTGGAGGATCTATTCCGGGGGGGGGGGGCATGTGTTCTCGTGCACCGAGGACGCTCGATTCCATGGGGCTTCATTCATGGATCAGTTCATACTAAACAGAATTTCAAGGGTCATATGAGACCGGATCCCCGGCTTCCCATTAGAGCCAGAAAGCTTCACTCCGCTAACACTTATAATCTCCGACTCTGGGGGGAACGCCTTATCTCCAAGCTATACAAAGCCAGCATGGCTCTTGTCCCCAGTAGAGATACTAAGATTCGCGAAACATGGGAGCGGGTTCTGGGACGTCCAATACTAGACTCCCAGTGGGAATACTGTTGCACACAAACACGGAAGGTGCCCCCTCAACAACAGGCATAAATTAATTCATTTTAAATTTCTATGGAGGGCATATATGACACCTGCAAAACTGCACAGAATCGACCCATCTCGCCCTGCACACGTGTCCCAAATGCCATGCACAACAGGCGGACTTTGTGCATATGACCTGGAGCTGTGATAGGATCGGCAGATTCTGGGGGGAAATATTCACAACAATAACACAGATGGTACACCACTCCATTGAGCCCAACCCAGAGATGGCACTGTTGGGCTATGTTCGCGAGGTCCTGAAACCTGTGCGCAGATTCGTTGCAATTGCATTATTGGTGGCCAAAATGGAGATCGCCATCCATTGGGGTAGTAGACATACTCCTACACAGAAAGCTTGGCTAAATAGTATACTCCACTGTAACACAAACTGCGAGCTATATGCTACATTACTTCCTGTTGCATCCAGACCACGTGACATATGGCAGCCGCTGCAGCAATATCTTCTAGAGAAGGCCTCTAATTCCAGTTCACAGCCACGGGATAGGAATGTCTCAACTGGGGAGGGACGGGGTCATCTGATGTTGAATACACAAGGTGCTGCCGCTACAGTCGAGGGATAAGAACATGACGGAAGGGGCCGGTATGCCTGTTAAGTAACACATGTATAACAACAAGGTCTGCTGGTAGGGGTGGTCATTATGGGATAGCAATGTATAATTATGGTGTAACTATGTGCATGTGACAGTTAGCACCAAGTACTGCAACCTGATGTTTGTGCTTTTTGTTATGGTTGTGGTAAAAATAATAAAGAAAGTAAAACAAAAAAAGTTAAAAGTAAAGTAATTAGGGAGTGAAAGAAGCCTTATCTGCAAGCAAGGGGAAAGTGCCATTTCTCCCTCCCAAACCATAGCTTCCTCCACGTCCACCGCCCCCTCCTCAACATCGGAGGCCTAGGCATTGACATGGTGCCACCAGTCTGCATCCTCTTCATCCTGGCTCATCAGTGAACAGCTAGGTTACACACACGCCTACCTACCCGTTGCTTGCCAAAGCAAGACGTAGCATTAATTCTTCATGGGAGGAGACTTGAGCAAATTCCACTTTCCTCCTTTACAACAAGTGGGAGTAGAAACCAGAACAACACCATGAAGGCAGGGTAGGAGGGCTAATGTCTTTTGTTGCTGTCTTCTAGGTCTTGCAAAGGATACCAAGAAAATATATTTTTTTTATTCAAGCAGGGCCCTCACTAGTCATCAAATATATACAAAACTCACTAGAGTACCTTACAGACAATCTACATATAGATTCATAAAGTTGTGGTTGTTGTCTAATACTGACCTTGATATATTTTAGCATACTTTGCTATTGTTTAGGATGCAGTTGGACTAAAGGTTCAAGCTGTGTACAGTAAGGGAGTCACCATGCTTGGTTGGAAGCCTTTTCCCCAGTTGTACAACTGTCCTTAGGAGACACAAGAAACATTCAGCTCAACTGCAATTCTGTTTTGCTCTTTCAGCTTAACTTTGTGCTTGACTTGATCGAGACCGCTGGTTTGCTTAGCTTCATTTTAATGAGGCTTGTGGTATATATGGAATCACCCCTCTTAATTGTTTTAGCGCCATAGGAATTTATTTTGACTTACAGTTGAGGATTGCTGACGATTTCGGCAATGATAGAACTGTTCCGGAGTCTGTTGGGTGCTCTCTTAGGCTTGAGGAGGAGGGGGTGTTCTTTGAAGTGTGGGAGTCTCGTCTGCTGTGGATCCATTCATAAATTAAATCCAGTGTCGAACCGGCCAACAGAGCAATGATTGAGTGCCTGGTGGGCTGGTCTGGCAGGTCAGTGTGCCGGCCGTTTTTTGGCTGCTTTTGGGCCTGTTTTATGGTTTGGTGGGCCGGTTTTCCCTGTTAATTTTCCTGATGTTGCCATGAGCATTCCCTGCAGCAAGAACACATCCTTGCAGTCTCTTCTATCTTGAAAAACACCTATCCAGCGTGTCTTTACTTGTTCAAAACTTCCTTGATTTGCCAATGTGAGCCACTTTTTTTTATCTTTTTGACTCACTAATGGGTGCCAATTTTATGTCGGTGCCCGGCCTTGTTTTTTGTCCCAGTCCGACCGTGACTAAATCCTGTGCTGCCTATCATTACCCTGTCTCTGCAGGGACTCATGAGCCATAGTCGGTACCTTCACACCTTCTGTGTTTACTCTTTGTACAGTACGGTGGCTCTTTTTGGCAGGGTTGAGAGAGGAGACAGTGTCATGTATTAGGAGACACTAAAATGGATGCCAACTAAAACATTTAAAGCACACTCCTAAAATGAAGTAGTGGGCCCTAGTGCATGCAAAGTAGCTAGGTTCCCTCACATCTCAGTCTGTCAGCTACCCTCAACACTCTTCAACCTCCTCTGACAGAATCTGCAACTGCCATATCAAATTCAATTCCATTCTCATTTACGCATTATTGTATTTCTACTGCCTGCATTGCATTTCTGCAGGTGAAAGCAATAGCCCTAAAAAGGTTTACCAAAGCCAATAGGTTTAACCCTTGCAAAGTGCATGCAGAGAAAGACATAACATGCGGGGATGCCAGACTCACACTGCTAGCCCTCACAAAGGCAAATCCCTCATGCTTCACTCACACAGGCAATATGCCTCACTCTGAACTCACACAGGCACAACTTTCAACCTGTGGACCACATACCCTGCATTCACAAAAGACAATGCTGAGCCTGCAGTCACACAGGCACACCCATCACAACGCACTCACAAATCTGGTGGCTATTCTGCACTCACGCAAGCACACTGCTCACACACAGGTCCACCTTTCACTAGGAAGGAGCAGAGTTTAGACAGATGGTGGCATGGGAGACATGGGTTATCTGCTGCATCAGTCCCTAGTGTAATTGAAAGCTCTTGAAGTAAGCTACACTGAAGCCTGAATATCCACTGAGGTTATATAATCTCCCATCAGTCACACTTGGACCAGCACTGCAGACTGAGTCTGATCTCTGCAGACTTTAGTGGGAAGGATTCTTTGCATCAAACAAGTGTAACACTTGTCTTCTAAAAAACAAGGTGGTGGTTTTCTTTGTAGTGAAAGCATATACTAAAATAAATTAAGCGAGAAATGAAGAAAAGCAAAAGAAAAAAATGCCAACTAAATGAGGAGGGCAGGTGCTTCAGTAAAAAGATTAAAAATTAAAGCTTCGCACTGGTCTGCCATCTTGGAACAGGAAATAATGATACAGTGTGCAGAATACTGTTTACAGATGGCCACATGGTTAAAAATCTTGCAGCAGTGATGCCTGGCTCTCTGCATAAGAAAGTTGTGGCTTAGTAGCAATGGTAACAGAGCTGCTGGTACTTTCATTACTCAACTGGCACTAGTCTGCATTTGCAGGTGAGGTGTTGGGGGATGAAATAAAGGAAATATCTCCTGAGTGCGGACTTCACTGGATGCAGAGTAACACAGAGTAAGCAGGCAAACTACTGTTACCTAGACTCCCCGACATCCTAAAGGCTAGTGGTTGTCTACTTGGCAGAGCCAAACATTGGCAACAAAGCCAATGCCTGAAGAGGGCTAATGCACTGCACAATTGTATGTAAGCTGTTCTTAAGGGCTGAATCAATATGTGAATGAAACCTTGTCTGATGAATAATTGAAGTGGACGTACCTAAAGCCCATTTTCTCTGAACAGGATTACGGTGAGACAGGTAAACCTTGTTTTGGTCAGACCTAAAGCATACAGAAATAGATAGAGCACAGGGAGGAGGAGCGGTGGGGGCCCTTGGTTCACATGCATAAGACATACACTACTGGTCAAGAGCATCACAATCTTCCCTGAAAAACATGGAACAAGTGTGGTACTGAAGGACCAGTGCAAGTTTCCGTTAAAGACATGGAACAAGAATCGGGTGCGGCCGGCACAGGTAAGAGCGGTAAGGCAGGTCGGGGAAGTCGACGGTATAGGTAAAATTAAATTTAAAAAATAATAAAACCACTTACCTTGTGCTTGCCGCATCGCCGAGTCAGCGATGCGGCGAGCGCAAGGTAAGTGGTTGTTAGATTTGGGGGTCTCTAGTTGGCATAGGTAGGTACCGGTGACAAATAGGGACCCTTGCGTCTAGTCAGGGTGAGGGGCTACACTCCTAAAATAACCCCTGCTCACCCCTTGGTAGCTTGGCACGAGCAGGCAGGCTTATCTCAGAGGCAGTGTGTAAAGCATTTGTGAACACATACAGTAATACAGTGACAACACTACAGATGTACACCACACAGGTTGTATTATAAAAATAGTATTTTTATATAGACTTAACACAAGACCAAACGACAAAAATCCACAATACTGTACTCAAAAAAAGACTTGAAAAGGTTATAAAATAGTTCAGTTCTCTCAAGTTGTAGAGGCGACACTTTACTCTCAATGTACCTTGAATGCGTAACGCAAAGAAAACAAAAGGGTCGCAGGGAAGGTGATGCGTCGGTTCCGTACACTCAGGGGAGTGGATGCGTCGGTTCCTTACTGCTGCGCAGGGGAGTTGATGCTCGCTTCCTTACTGTGTGGGGAGTTGATGCGTCGGTTTCTTACTGCTCTCCGGTGCGATGCGACAGATGGCACATCGATGCGATACTCTTCTCCGGTGCGATGCGATAAAAATGGCGTCTTGGCTGCGAGGCGACAACGTTAGTGCGATGCGTGCACGCCCGACGGCCGTGCGGCGACTCGATGATCTTGGGAGCCGCGACAGGCCCTGCGACGCGCTTCTCCGGTGATGCGACGATGTCCTCTGTGGCAGCGTCCCGCTTCTCCGGTGATGCGCCGCGCTTCGGCGATGCGATGATGACAGCGGCGTCTCGCTTCCTCGGCGATGCGATGACAGCGGCTGCAGCGGCGACACGCTTCTCGTTGTTGCGTCGCGCTTCCAGCTCCCAGCGACACGCGGTCTCTCAGAAGGCCCAGCAAGGCAGCAGGCCCTTCAATTCCCAGCAAGGGAATTCAGGGGGGGAGCTGGTTGGTGAAGTCTTGTATCCCTGAGACTTCAGGCAGGAGGCAAGCTCTAGTTCAAGCCCTTGGAGATTCTTCTTCAAGTTGATAGAAAGCACACTCAGTCCTTTTCTCCTTTCTTTGGCAATGAAGCAACCACTGCAGGCCAACCCCCAAACACACAGCACAGGGGTAGTCTCCTCCTTCAGCTTCCTGGTTCTTCTCCTCAGCAAAGGTTCGTCTTGATTCCCAGAAGTGATCTAATTTCCTAAGGGTCTGGGTCCCCTTTTATACACAGTTTCTCTTTGTTCTCTGAAGGCAGAGAGGCCTCTGCCTAGTCCAAAACCAGTTCTGGTCAGTCCTGGAGCACTTTGTTTTCCTGACTCCTTCTTTCCTTTCAGAATGTGGGGCAGAGTGCTCAGCCGCCCGGCAGGAGGTGGAGCCAGCATTGTGGAAGGCAGGCACAGCCCTATTCAGACCCAGGTGCAACTCCTCCCTCCACTCTGGATGCAGTTCTTTCTATTCAGCCCTGCGCTGACTCACCCTGTCTCCTGTAGCCAACCCCCAGCCCCTGTCACTCAATCTCCAGACAAGGAATACACAACCTAGCAGAGGCAGGCTTGGATAGTTAGGCAAGAAAATACCTACTTTCTAAAAGTGGTATTTTCAAACACAGAATGTTAAAACCAACTTCACTAAAAGATGTATTTTATCATTCTGAGTTCAGGCGTACTAAACTCGAATTTCTACCTGGTTCCCTGAGTCAGTTAGGATTATTAAATGTAATAATCTAACTGCCCATTCTGGCCTATGGGGAACAGGTAGCCTTGCAATAGTGAAAAACGAAAATGGCTGTAATTCACTATTAGGACATGCCACACACACCAGGGCATGTCCTACCTTTTACCTACAATGCACCCTGCCCTTGGGCCTACCTTAGGGGTGACTAATATGTATAAAAGGGAAGGTTTAGGGACTGGCAAGTGGGTACACTTGCCCAGTCAACATGGCAGTACCAGACTGCCCACAGGCTCTGCAATGGCAGGCCTGAGACACACTTTACACGCTGCTCCGGTGGGTGGCACAACCAGTGCTGCAAGCCCACCAGCAGCATTTGATTTACAAGCCCTGGGCACACACAGTGCACTGTACTAGGGTCTGACAGTAAGCCAAACAAGCCAATCATGGAGTCACTAATCCATACATCAATTTACCATAGGGAGCACTTGCACTGTGGCACTGAACAGCAGTGGCACAGTGCCCACAAGCATCTAAAACCAGCAAAAACATAAGAGGCAACAGCAAAAAATGGAAGGGAGACCCACGCCAATGGTGCCAGGTCTAACACGTGTCCCCTCCAGCTGAAATGTGGGGAGAACTACCCTACCTCCGGGGAGTTCTCATCACTAAGGCGGAAAAATCTGGACAGACCATCAGCATTGGCGTGTTCTGTACCAGGGCGGTGTTCCACCGTAAAGTCCATCCCCTGTAGGGATATGGACCACCTCAACAGCTTTGGATTCTCACCCCTCCTCTGCATCAGCCATCTGAGGGGCCTGTGGTCTGTCTGAACCCGGAAGTGAGTCCCAAACAAGTATGGTCTCAACTTCTTCAGTGCCCAGACCACAGCAAATGCCTCACGCTCAATTGCACTCCACCTCTGTTCCCGTGGAAGTAACCTCCTACTGATGAAGGCTACAGGTTGGTCTAGGCCCTCCTCATTAATCTGTGATAGAACAGCCCCCACACCATGCTCTGAAGCGTCTGTTTGCACAATAAACTCTTTTGAGAAGTTGGGTGCCAGGAGCACGGGCGCCGTGCACATGGCAGTCTTCAGGGCATCAAAAGCTCTCTGACAGGTGTCAGTCCAAATCACTCTCTTGGGCTGCTTCCTGGAAGTCAGCTCTGTCAAGGGTGCAACAATGCTGCCATACCCCTTGACAAACCTCCTGTAATACCCAGTGAGTCCTAAAAAGGCTCTCACCTCTGTCTGGGTCTTGGGGGTTCCCAAGTCAGGATGGTCTCAATCTTGGGTTGTAGGGCGCCACCTGGCTGCTCCCAACCTGGTGTCCCAAGTACACCACGGAACCCTGCCCGATCTGGCACTTACTCGCCTTGATCGTGAGGCCTGCCCTCCGCAGCGCCATCAACACTTCCCAGAGGTGGCGCAGATGTTCTTCCCAACTGGCACTGAACACTGCAATGTCATCCAGGTAGGCGGCACTGAACTCTTCCAGTCCAGCCAACACCTGGTTGACGAACCTCTGAAAGGTGGCAGGGGCATTCTTCATCCCAAAGGGCATAACCCGGAATTGGTAGTGCCCATCTGGTGTGGAGAATGCGGACCTCTCTCTTGCCCCATCAGTCAAGGTGATCTGCCAGTACCCAGACGTTAAATCAAACGTGCTGAGGTACCGGGCAGCCCCTAACCGATCAATGAGCTCATCAGCTCTGGGGATGGGGTGCGCGTCAGTCCTGGTGACTGAATTGAGCCCTCGGTAGTCCACACAGAACCGCAGTTCTGGTGAGACACCCGGTGCGGCAGCCTTTGGGACCAAGACCACTGGGCTGGCCCAAGGACTGTTAGAGGACTCAATCACCCCCAACGCAAGCATCTTGGAGACCTCCTCCTTGATGCAAGCTCTCACCCTGTCAGTCACCTTGTAAGTTTTGTGCTTGACAGGAGGACTGTCCCCAGTGTCTACATCATGGACGCACCAATCAGTGACACTGGGAATCAGGGAGAACAGGTCAGAAAACTGTCCCAGCAACTGGTGACAGTCATTCTGCTGCTCAGGGGTCAGGGTGGAAGAGAGGTTCACTCCATCCACTGACCCATCTTGCTCTGTTGCAGACAGGAGGTCAGGAAGAGGTTCAGTCTCCTCCTCCATTCCAGCATCTGTTGCTAGGAGCATGCCCACTTCGGACCTCTCTAAGTGGGGCTTCAGGCGGTTGACATGCAGGACCCGTAAGGGGTTCCTGGGAGACCGCAAGTCCACCAAGTAGGTAACCGGACTCTTGCGCTCCACCACCTCAAATGGTCCGGTCCACTTATCCTGGAGCGCACAGGGCTCCACTGGGGCCATGACCCACACTTTCTGACCAGGCTGAAGCTCAACCAGAGTGGCATTCTGGTCGTACCACCGCTTCATCTCCTCCTGGCTGGCTTCCAGATTCGCCTCAGTGAGTTTTCTGAATCGCCTAGTTTGGTTCCTAAAGGCCAGCATGTAGCTATATACATCCTGGGGAGGTTTCCTGGGAGATTGCTCCCAGCCTTCCTTGACCAAACTCAAAGGTCCTCTCACGGGGTGTCCATAGAGAAGCTCAAAGGGACTGAACCCTAGAGATTTCTGTGGCACCTCACGGTAAGCAAAGAGAAGGCATGGTAAGAGGACGTCCCACTTACGCCTCATGGGTTCCTCAAGACCCATAATCATGCCTTTGAGGGTCCGGTTGAATCGCTCAACCAGCCCATTACCTTGGGGGTGGTAAGGAGTGGTGAACTTGCAGGTTACACCACACTCCTGCCACCGGGACTTCATATACTTGGAAATGAAGTTGGTACCTCGGTCTGACACCACCTCTCTGGGAAACCCCACGCGGGAGAAAATCCCCATCAGTGCACGTCCCACCACGGGGGCCGTCACTGTCCTGAGAGGGATGGCTTCCGGGTACCGGGTGGCATGGTCCACCAAGACCAGGATGAACCTGTTGCCCATGGCTGTCTTGGGATCCAGAGGCCCCACAATGTCAATGCCCACCCTTTCAAAGGGGTGCTGACCACAGGGAATGGCTGGAGAGGAGCCTTGCGCTTCCTCCCACTCTTTCCACTTGCCTGGCAAGTCTGACAGGTCCTGCAATGAGTGTCTGAACTCTTGCGCATTTGGGGCCAATAAAAATGGGTGACAAGCCTTTCAAAGGTCTTGTCCTGCCCCAAATGTCCTGCTAAAGGCACATCATGAGCCAGCCCCAGTAGGAAGGCTCTGAAGCGCTGGGGTACCACCAGCACACGGGCTGACCCAGGCTCAGCAACCTTAGGCTCACTATACAGGAGACCATTCTCCCAGTAGATCCAATGTGATCCAGACTGATCACCTGCTGCCTGGTTTGCAGCCTGCTGCCGCAAACCCACAAGAGAAGGGCACTTGTTCTGCTCCTCACAGAACTCTTCCCGGGAGGGATCTCCTTCCTGCTGCCAATGGGTCAGCTCAGGCAGGTCTCCCAGTTCAGCAATCTCTTCCCCGGTAGGCTCCAGGGCATCCCCCTCAGGGTCCACCTCCTCCTGGGCCGTGGGAACCTCAGGGGCCGGTTTCCCGGGCCCCCTACCTCTTCTCTTTAAGGCAGGCACCTGGGCCATTTTCTCAGGCTCCAGGTCCTCTTGAACACCCTTACTGGCTGCCATAGATCGAGTGGTCACGCAGGCCCACTCAGGCAAACCCAACATCTCTAAATGAGCTCTCCACTCCACCTTAGCCCAAGGGGAGCTCTCCAAATCGTTACCTAACAGACATTCAACAGGCATGGCTGGCCTCACAGCTACTTGAAGAGTCCCTGAGACCCCCCACTCAAAGGGAACCTGTGCCACCTTGCAGTGGCTCTCTGTGTTGTCAGCGGCAACAACTGGGTAAAATGCATTTGGGACTACCTGCTCTTCAGACACCAACCGACAACTGACAGCTGTCACACTGGCTCCGGTGTCTCTAAGAGCTTCCACCCTCTTGCCATTGATGGTCACCCACTGCCTGTATTTTTTGTGTTATCAGGCAGTTGGGTCCTGGGGACCACCTCACAGTCTCCTAAAGAGACAAGGGACATCTCTGCGGGACCCCACCCACCTTGGGCACCCATCTCCTCCCCCAGGGCTACACTAGCCAACTGCCGGGGTGGTGCACCAGTGGGTGCTGTCTTCCCATACAAGGGACATCTAGCATCATAAGAACAGTGGCCTACTAGACCACACTTAAAACCGGTCTTGGGCCCCTTGTGAACAGGCTTTTCTGTCGGGGCCACTGCCTTCTTCTCAGGGGGAGGCTGGGAACCTTTTCCTTGGTTCCCTTGGGGATTACTTTGGGGCCCTTTCTGGAACTTCTTCTGTTTACCCTTGTCCCCCCACTCTTCTGCTGGGGACCCTGCCCACCTTTGGCGAAGTCTCCCACATGACCCTTCTGGACCCGGGTGCTCACCCAGCGGTCCGCCTCCTCAGCAAGCTTCCTAGGGTTAGTCAGCTTGCTATCAATAAGATGCTGGCGTAGCTCTGGAAAACAGTTATTTGACAAGTGCTCCCATGCAAGCAAATCATAGAGCGCCTCAAAATTATCCACTTTGCTACCCTTCACCCAACCATCCAATGCTCTGCAAAAGAAAGACACATATTCCACCCAAGTGGTAGACTCCAGTTTTCTGCAATTTCTAAACCTTTGTCTATTTAGCTCTGGGGTCAAACCAAATCTGGACATTAGGGCTCCCTTCATGTGGGTATAGGACATCTGCTCCTCTGTAGGCAAATCCAACAAAGTGTCCCTCCCATCACTAACAAAGCGGCCCCACAACCCCGCTCCCCAATCCTTCTCAGGGACTCGGTGGGCCAACATTGCAGCTTCATAAGCCCTAAACCACTGACCAATATCCTCATTCTTGTGGAAATCTTTAACTACATCTTCGGGAATGTAGGTTCTTGCTTCTACATGCACTGGCGGTGTGCTGCCACCAGAGGGAGGAACCTCTAACTTCTTGGCCTTGCGTTCCAATTCCCTCAATCCTCTCTCATGCTCAAAATGCATTCTCTTTTCCTCTAAGGCTAACTTCTTCATTTCTAACTCCATCCCAAGCTCTATTTTCTTGCTCTCTATGTCTTTCTGACCATCCATTTTGAGCCTAGCTAGCTCCAATTTATGCATCCTCTCCCTTGCTCTGTCCTCTAGCTCTCCTGGGGACAACCCTTTGGAAGAAACACTGCTGCCCGCCCCTGAAGGTGCTTTCCCTCCAGTTGGGCCCACTGGCCCCTCAAGGTGCTCATTTAAATCCTCTTCCTCCATTACTGGCTCCTCAGGATGCTCACTGGCATTCCTAGATTCTACCCAGGCCCTCAGCGCCTTTTGGTATTCCTCTTTCCTGGTGAGGCCTTTCACAGAGATTTTAAATTTCTTGCACAAAGCTTTGAGATAAGGCACAGTGTAAGTATCAATTCTCTCTTCTTCCAAAACAAAGTCTACAGATACTATGGATGCTGTCTTGCTCATGGTAGCAAAAAGACTGGCAGTTCTCAAGAATCAAAAATAGAAAAGAAGTTCCAAGGAAAAAAATTCTCAAAAAGTATGTGGTTGCGTTATGGTCTGCACTCACTAGTAGTGTACACCAATCACTGTATATGAATCACAAATGCAAGTCCAAATCCTCATCGCTGACCACCAATGTTAGATTTGGGGGTCTCTAGTTGGCATAGGTAGGTACCTGTGACAAATAGGGACCCTTGCGTCTAGTCAGGGTGAGGGGCTACACTCCTAAAATAACCCCTGCTCACCCCCTTGGTAGCTTGGCACAAGCAGGCAGGCTTATCTCAGAGGCAGTGTGTAAAGCATTTGTGAACACATACAGTAATACAGTGACAACACTACAGATGGACACCACACAGGTTATATTATAAAAATAGTATTTTTATATAGACTTAACACAAGACCAAACGACAAAAATCCACAATACTGTACTCAAAAATAGACTTGAAAAGGTTATAAAATAGTTCAGTTCTCTCAAGTTGTAGAGGCAACACTTTACTCTCAATGTACCTTGAATGCGTAACGCAAAGAAAACAAAAGGGTCGCAGGGAAGGTGATGCGTCGGTTCCGTACACTCAGGGGAGTTGATGCTCGCTTCCTTACTGTGTGGGGAGTTGATGCGTCGGTTTCTTACTGCTCTCCGGTGCGATGCGACAGATGGCACCTCGATGCGATACTCTTCTCCGGTGCGATGCGATAAAAATGGCGTCTTGGCTGCGAGGCGACAACGTTGGTGCGATGCGTGCACGCCCAACGGCCGTCGCGGCGACTCGATGATCTTGGGAGCCGCGACAGGCCTCTGCGACGCGCTTCTCCGGTGATGCGACGATGTCCTCTGTGGCAGCGTCCCGCTTCTCCGGCGATGCGCCGCGCTTCGGCGATGCGATGATGACAGCGGCGTCTCGCTTCCTCGGCGATGCGATGACAGCGGCTGCAGCGGCGACACGCTTCTCGTTGTTGCGTCGCGCTTCCAGCTCCCAGCGACACGCAGTCTCTCAGAAGGCCCAGCACAGCAGCAGGCACTTCAATTCCCAGCAAGGGAATTCAGGGGGGGAGCTGGTTGGTGAAGTCTTGTATCCCTGAGACTTCAGGCAGGAGGCAAGCTCTAGTTCAAGCCCTTGGAGATTCTTCTTCAAGTTGATAGAAAGCACACTCAGTCCTTTTCTCCTTTCTTTGGCAATGAAGCAACCACTGCAGGCCAACCCCCAAACACACAGCACAGGGGTAGTCTCCTCCTTCAGCTTCCTGGTTCTTCTCCTCAGCATAGGTTCGTCTTGATTCCCAGAAGTGATCTAATTTCCTAGGGGTCTGGGTCCCCTTTTATACACAGTTTCTCTTTGTTCTCTGAAGGCAGAGAGGCCTCTGCCTAGTCCAAAACCAGTTCTGGTCAGTCCTGGAGCACTTTGTTTTCCTGACTCCTTCTTTCCTTTCAGAATGTGGGGCAGAGTGCTCAGCCGCCCGGCAGGAGGTGGAGCCAGCATTGTGGAAGGCAGGCACAGCCCTATTCAGACCCAGGTGCAACTCCTCCCTCCACTCTGGATGCAGATCTTTCTATTCAGCCCTGCGCTGACTCACCCTGTCTCCTGTAGCCACCCCCAGCCCCTGTCACTCAATCTCCAGACAAGGAATACACAACCTAGCAGAGGCAGGCTTGGATAGTTAGGCAAGGAAATACCTACTTTCTAAAAGTGGTATTTTCAAACACAGAATGTTAAAACCAACTTCACTAAAAGATGTATTTTATCATTCTGAGTTCAGGCATACTAAACTCGAATTTCTACCTGGTTCCTTGAGTCAGTTAGGATTATAAAATGTAATAATCTAACTGCCCATTCTGGCCTAGGGGGAACAGGTAGCCTTGCAATAGTGAAAAACGAAAATGGCTGTAATTCACTATTAGGACATGCCACACACACCAGGGCATGTCCTACCTTTTACCTACAATGCACCCTGCCCTTGGGCCTACCTTAGGGGTGACTAATATGTATAAAAGGGAAGGTTTAGGGACTGGCAAGTGGGTACACTTGCCCAGTCAACATGGCAGTACCAGACTGCCCACAGGCTCTGCAATGGCAGGCCTGAGACACACTTTACACGCTGCTCCGGTGGGTGGCACAACCAGTGCTGCAAGCCCACCAGCAGCATTTGATTTACAAGCCCTGGGCACACGCAGTGCACTGTACTAGGGTCTGACAGTAAGCCAAACAAGCCAATCATGGAGTCACTAATCCATACATCAATTTACCATAGGGAGCACTTGCACTGTGGCACTGAACAGCAGTGGCACAGTGCCCAAAAGCATCTAAAACCAGCAAAAACATAAGAGGCAACAGCAAAAAATGGAAGGGAGACCCACGCCAATGGTGCCAGGTCTAACAGTGGTTATATTAATTTTTTTATTTAATTTGACCTATCCTGTCGTCTGTCGACTTCCCTCCCAGCCCACCCCGCCTCACCACTCTTACCTGTGCCGGCCGCCACTGACAAGAATACTATTGCAGGGGCAATCAGTGCAAGCTTCCTTCAAAGACATGTACAAATGTGGTACTGCAGGGCCAGTGCAAGCTTCATTCAAAGACGTGGAACAAGTGTGGCACTGCACGGCCAGTGAAAGCTTCCTTCTAAGACAAGGAACAAGTTTGTTACTGCAGGGGCAGGCAAAGCATGCTTCTTTCAAAGATATGGAACAAGTGTGCTACTGTAGGGCTAGTGCAAATTCCCTTCAAAGACATGGAACAACCGTGGTACTCAGGGCCAGTTCAAGCTTCCTTCAAAGAGATGGAACAAGTGTGATATTGAAGAGCTACTGCAAGCTTCCTTCAAAACATGGAACAAGTGTGGCACTAGAAAGTACCTTTTAACACCTCTCTTAGATACAATGAACAAGCAGCATTTCAAATTTGGCAGAAGTGTAAGGAACAGAACTGGGGTGTATGACTGGAAGCTTGACTCACACGCATAGCAATATTTCCACACAGAAAGCACGTACATCATCAGGCAGCAATATACGCTTCATTCAGACCCATAGAACAGATACCGATCTAGTCAGAAACAATGCAAGCTTCCCTCGCATGCACAGCATCTGAAGCAGCAGTCCAAGCCTGTGTGTAAACACATATACACAATGAGCAGCATTTGGCAGCAGTGTAAGTTATCCTCACATGCAGCCTAGGTACAAGATGGTTATCAGCAGTGCAAGCTAAGATATCCTCAGATACAAAACAGATATAAAACTGGCAGGAGCAGCTAAGATTATTTCAGGCACAAAATACTCAGGATAAAGTATAAAGGTGTGTGAGCCACTGAAAGCTTGAGCCAGATGCTAAGCTCTGGTTCAGATGGAGCCCAAAATGAGCTGAGCTTTCTTGTTGCTTCTGCCTGCTACGACAAGCATACTCTCACTAAGTGCAATATTAAAGTGGTCAAGAATAGCGAATGTACACACATGAAATGAGTGTAAAGCATGTACCATTATTATCCATTACAAACATTACAAATCTAAGGTGAAAGAGCATGTAGATGATATTAATATTTACATACCTCTAAAAGAAGATCCTACAGTTCAATTTCCGTAAATACTTGAGACTATTCTAAAAAAAGCAGGAAAAATGGAACGGATCTTGAACCAAACTATTTTTGACAACTTACTTTTGGCTTACTTACAAGAAACTGACGCATCTGTATAGATGCGTCAGTTTCCCTGCGAAACCCATACGCCACCATGGATGTGCCGTATTTACAATACGGCGCACCATGGCGCAAGTATTGACATGCGTCAGAAATTTTGACGCATTTGTCGGCGCAAAAGTCACGCATTGATGGAGTCATGTCGCAAGCACGATGCAACTCCAGCAATGCATGGGGAGGCCTATTCCTAATACATTGCGTCACTCTTTACTCCTGCTCCAAGCAGGCCTAGGGTTTTGACGCAGTGGCGTCCTAGAAGTGGCGCAGTGAAATCTTGTAGATTTCACCGCGTCACTTCTACGAGGCTTTCCCACGTGGCAACGCCCATCCTGCATACATTATACCTGACACAGGTATAATGTGGCTCACGGCTTTACAAGCTGACGCATCTCCCTAGATGCGTCACGTTGTAAATGGGCCGCAATGTGGCGCACTGTTTACACCACTGCTGCGTCACAAAAAGTGACGCAACGGCGGCGCAAAAGTGTCGCAAGGGGCTTGTAAATCTGCCCTTATGGTCCTAGGAAGACCCAATTTATATACGCTACCAAAAATTCACAAAAACCTCAGGGATCCTCCATTTCGGCACATAATATCAGGATGTGGCTCACTACATGAAGCCATAGGCAAATACATTGACACATTCTTACAACCCTTGGTGCAGAGTACCAAATCTTACCTTAAGGATACCACAGATTTCTTGAATAAATTGACTCAAGTTCAGATGAATGATTGGTCAAGCATTTGGTTATGCACAGTGGACATTAACGCCTTTATACATCAATTCCCCATTGTGAGGGCATCAAAGCCATAGAATGAGCACTGTTAAATACAGAGGAAATAGGCATGAATAAAGAGTTCCTTATATAATTACTGCAGTTTTCATCATACCGCAGCTACTTTGAGCGGGAGAACAAATGTTACTTGCAGAAAAACTTAACTTCCACGGGTTTTCCAGGAGCACCGAGTCATGCCAATATATTCATGGTGAAATTTGAAGAAGAGTACATCTTGAATGAAGCGAAATGGAACAAAGGTCTTTTGATGTATGGCAGATTCATAGATGACATAGTTGTTATATGGCATGGAAATGTGAATATACTTAGGGGATACATCAAAGAACTGGATGAGAAGAACAAACATTTGACGTTCAGTCATAACATCAGCGAAAGACAATTACCCTTTCTTGGCACGACGATAATTATTCAAGATTCAAGCATTGTGACAGAGGTGGATCAGAAACTGACTGATAAAAAGAACACACTTCACTATTCAAGTTTCCATCCGGAGGCACTGAAGAAAGATCTCCCGTTCTCCCTGCTCGTTTGCTTAAAAAGTATAACCTCTGATCTATCAAAATAAGTTTCTACTGCTGAAGAATATGTGAAAACATTTTGCAGAAGGGGTTATCCCATGTTAGTGATCATAACACCGATAACAAGAGCTGATTTGGTACCAAGAAAAACACTGCTGCAGATATCTGTTAAAATGGAGAAAAAAAAATTACATTTGTCTCGAACGTTTCCACATACAGTGCAGGCATGAAGATCCTAAACAAGAGATGGGAAATACGTCAGATGGAAGAGGATTTAGGCAGGCTAATCAGTGAAAAACCACTGTTCACGTTCACCAGATCAAGAAATGAAAAAGAGATACTGACGTTCCATCCTTCACTAAGTCAAACTGGCATCAAAATACGGGGCCCTGTATCCACTGCGATAATGTTATCAGAGGGGCAATTGTTAATCACCCACACAAGGGTCATCACATCAAACTAAAGCACATTGGTAATTACAACACACAAAACTGTATTTATGTTCTGAAATGCTATTGTACCTTACTATATGTGCGAATAACAGAAAGGAAACTAAAAATACGAATTTCAGAACACAAACGCAACATCCGCAGACAACTGGAAAATCGACGGTGGCCACCTATTTAGTTGAACAAAGACATAACGGATATAAGTTAGGTTTTCCAATTTGGGGCACTGTTCCAGAGAGACCAGGCATGGACATCACCGAAAAACTCCAACAAAGGGAGATTTTTTTTGGACGCCATACAAACGAAAGGTCTTAATGACCGGTTAGAAATGTCTTGCTACTTGTGAACAGTTTGCAGATCAATTATTCACTGTAGATCCAGTGAAACAGTGTTATCAGATCACACATTTCGTCAATCTAAATATTATATGCAACAACCACAAAAAAGTTTTGTATTACTGTTTGTTAGTGAACACATCTACATGCCCAATGAAAGAAAAAATAATTGTCATGTGTGTTATATAGTAGTATTTCAAACTTTAACTTTAGCTTAGAAATGAGTGATTATCAATATCTTGTATATTTTTATCTATGTGGACGCAGAGTGTAGTGAGTGAGAGGACTTGTTCGTGCAATGCTAAAAAATGTTTGTGCTGTAATGGTTTCATAGTAGCAATTAAAATAGAATGAGTGCAGAAAAGCGTGGTAAGATAGTGATTTAGGCGCATGCTAGTTTTTCAAGATAGAAAATTCTGAAATCACAGATTACGTGATACACATCAACACTTAAGGTGGATGTGGGCTATGATGAGCAGGCTTGCAACACAAGCCCATACATGGAATTTACTAAGCTCTGCAAAGCCACCTTGCATTTCTCTGCATTGCGTTCTAAATCCAGATTAACGCAAGGCGGCCCAAATCGCTACCCTGTGTTACTTTGTACAGGGAAGGCATTCCATGGCTGGAACATGGGCATTTGCATGCATCCACCCATGTATTTTGAAACTATCCCAGGTTTACTAAGGGTACTAAACCTAGGATTGCGTCAAAATGGTATGCCTTTTCAACAGAGGCGTAACAAGGAGAAATATCTTCATTTCTCGTTATTTGCTTTTCTACCTGTGCTGTATTCTGCACCACAGGTAGAAAGAGGAAAATGCCTTTAATGATTGTTTTTGTGCAGGAAGGTGTCCCTTCCTGCACAAAAACAATTCTACCTGCAGCACAGGCACCGTTGCTCCATGGTGCAAGGGTGCCTCTAACGGCGCTTGGCAGTCCTTAGTGCGACAGCGAAGGGAGAGAGCAGAAATACACCATTTTAGTAGATATGGCACATTTCTGCTCTCTGCCTGTCACACAATGCAGCAAATTGTCTTGCTGCATTGCGTGACATTTTGATAAATCTTGCCTTGGATGTCATGTGTATTACACCTAAGAATTGGTGGTATAATTGCCCAGGTCTTATTAAGTGTTAATAGTATAGGCATTTCACTCGTTTCGTGCATGTAGATTCACTATTCGTACGCTTTAATACGGCTCTTACTGGGAGTATGCATGTCACATGACACACGGCACATGCAGGGAATGATGGTAAAAGTGGGCGTCTCGATACAGCAGAGTACATTCGGAATGATCGTAAACTACCAGTTACCCCGGCATGAGCGGACCACGACTTCATTGTTTGGTAAATGGAGGCAGCCATGGGATTTTAAGTCAGCATAAACACTATGGTAAAGCACCATGAGTGTGAGCATTGTAGTAAACCTTGACTGCACTTTCCAGTAAGCGGGGCGTCAAGGTGGTCTTTTGAACATGTGGTAAACATGATGGTGATGTGGATGTGTTGCAGGTGTGAGCACTCATTTAGACTATATTTTGCATGATATGTGTAATAGTTAAGAAGTTGATTCATGATTTAGAAGCACTAAGTCCATGATTCTTTGAAGGGCACTTTGTCACTTCAGTATGTGTGAGCGGGCCGGACGCACAAATCGTTTGAATCATTGAGATGGAGCAGTAACATATCAAAACACCAGCATGGGAACAACTTTTAATAACTTGGAGGCACTGGTGCTTAGACGGTGGATGTTGGTGAAATTGCACAGTTGAACTAACGGACATAATATATCGGTGGTAGTTAAGAGGAGTGTAATACATATTCAGAACTTATATATCTCCATTTTTAGGTCTCCCCTAGGCTGCACATGTGTGCTGTCTCTTCGAGATATGCTTTATCTACAATTTGGGCTTCAAGCACCGGCCATCTTTTCAATTGGTTCCTCTTCCTGTCCTTTGTAAATGCCGGCTTTTGTTTGGTGAATATGCTTAGTAGTCCCTCCTTTTGGAATTTTGTATACTCCCATGAGGACCACCCTTGTTACATGGGCTCTTACTCTTCAGGTTATTTAGGATACTTTGAGAGCACTCTTTTTTATGTTCTGCTTCTGCTCATGTTAAGTTTTCGTGTTTTATTCACTTCGTGCGCCGGCTGTATGAAAGGTTTGCAGCTGCTTCATTTGCCATGCTTGATCTTTCTTCACAGCCGCCGTGATCTCTTGTTTTTTATTTACTTTCGTAGCTGTGTTTATGCTTTAGTTACTTTGGGCAACATGTTCAGAAAAGAAAGGTGCTCGGTCTCTTTATTTGCAGCGACCCCACTGAGCTTGTTTAGGACTTGTTTTGTTTGATTTGAGCTCTCAACAGGAGAGGTTGTGTTTTAAGTTGCTGGAGCTCTGACGGCCCATAAATCTTGTGTGCCTTTTTTTTTTAGCAGCATGGCGCTGCTTTGATGTTTCACCATTGCGCGCCTTTTATTTTATCAACACAGCATGTGTTAGTCTCTCTCAGTAGGCAGGCCAGCCCCTCTAGTATACCACAGCTCTCTTCACCTCTGTGGCCCGGCCCCCCTCGTCATAAGCACTGTGCAGCTCATGTAGCGGCCTGTCCTCCTCCATCACAGACGAGAGGGCACACAAAGTAGTGCCCGAAAGACCGGGGGCCCACGCAGCTAGGAAGGACCATCTAATTCATTGATGGGCAGAGTGAGGGGTCTGGTTTGCACTCTCTACCGCTGCCTCAGCCGCACTCTCCCTGGCTGAGCAGCACACCCTCCGCCTCTCTCACTACCTCACAGATTCTTATTCATGCAAGCTCCTCCACAACGAAATTCAAGCGCAAGACACCAGGGGTCAGGGCAGTGAAGTCCAGTACCCAGTCTCCTACGGTCACTGGGGCAAGCGTGGGAGAAGAGGTGGCACAATGGGAATGTTCTGTGCATCATAGCAAGGCACGAGATTAATTGCCCAAACCAGCTGGAGACAGCTGATGGCAGTGAGTGAAAATTGGCCGGGCTGCATGCTTTACATTGTATAGTCGTGCCTGTCAGGCTCCACACATGCCCTGGCATAGGAATGGGCTAAGGCCATGCGTTTTGCAAAGCCCTTGAGTGACTAATCAGATCTGGTTTGAATCTCAGGCCTCCTGCCCCTTCATTCTGTGTTGTCTCAGTTCTTGACTGCATGCTCGTGGCCTGCAATGCCAACTGCACCTGCCTAGTTCTTTCAGACAGCATTAGCAGACACCATCCCCACTCCCACCAAAACCAGCACCCTATAGATTTAACTCTCTCATAACATCGAGGGCACATCGAGACACACATGACATCGCTTGCCACACTCATACCTGCCAACTCACACGGTGCCACCCTGTGTCACACAATTTCATGTCTCTTCACACGGTCACACGGTGAGAAGCCTAAATCACACGGTGGCAGGAAAACAAACCGAAAACCACTGTTAACAGTGGATTTTCAGCTAGTTTTCAGAGGTTTTAAGAAGCCGATGTCCATTTAGAGGTGTGAAAACACTCCAGGTCTTCGGTGACAGCCTCAATGACCCCTTCATTTTAATTTTTCTGGGAGAGGCGCAGGGGTGGGGGGTGCAGGGAGGGGCTTTATGATGGGCAGAAGTCCTCTTTGGTAGCTCTCAGTATGAGGCCCGACCCTTTTAATACCCTGCCTCCTCCTCACACGGTGGCATTAATTTGTAAGTTGGCAGGTATGCACACCCCTCTTTCAGACAGTTCAAGGCACACTGGAACCCCTCTCAACATAGCTTTCATGGCACATCCAATAATAATCACCTTTCCCGCCCTCATCAGCACACAAAGAGTTCCCTTTACATACATCTCCCCTGGATTACTAAGCATTCATCGACATGCTAAGGCTGGGTTGTTGCCCAAAACATCTATGTGTCTCTGTGATTAACATGTATTTAGAGTTCCCATCTAGAGACTGAATTTGATGGTCACACCCGAGCTGTTATGAACATTCTTGCACGCACCAAGAACCTTCTAGAGGCAGACTTCAACCCAGTTTTATGTTGCACACTGGTTCCTAATTAAAATCACTCAATATGGTAAATACACAGCAATCTTTATATAGTGCTTTCGTAGTTTATTTTACACTTCGAAGCGCTTTACAAAGAAGGCGTATCATTGACTAATGTAGTGGTCCAACACTGGAAGGATGAACAGGTGAGCTAGCCATGCTGGCTTCGCACTTGTGACCTGCAGTTGCCGCCATTTGTCAGCAGCGTGTTTAGCTCTCCAACGGAGGAGGCAGCTCTTCTCTACGAGGTGCCAGGCCCAGACTGTGCGTAGTGAAAACAAATAAAAATAATAATGAAATTCACTTTTGATCCCAGTATAATATGAATAAACTCCTTCCTCGCTGTGCGTTTGTTGTTCACGAGCAGAGCTCTTTATACAGGGCATTATTTTTACAGGAGGGGATGGGGTGTTGGAAGGATTAAACCTCCTACCTCTTTCCTGTTATGCTTTTCGTATTATCACCAACAGCGTCTCGTTGTGACCTCAAACAAGCTCAGCCTTGGTGCCAAGTGACAAAATGACACTCGAAGGATCTCTCTTAGTAATCTCATCGACAGCTTTCACTTTCGTTATCTAACCGTGTCAGATGAGACAGGCTCATTGGTCATTTCATTCGTTAGCGACACATGCAGTGCGGTAAACATAAAGCATGCAAACAACTCCTGCCTTAACAAATTTAGGGGCATATTCTCAAGAACGTGTGATAACCATCGCAAATTTAGCTTAACACTACTTTGCATATCGCAGTCCATCGCGAGAAAATAACACCGTCTTAACGTCCAATTCCCAACCTGGCGGCACCATGCGATAGCAGAATGATAACGCGCCAAATGACCGCGTAAAAACCAACGCGACCGCCAATCCTTTATGGCGGCAAAGGCCCGCCTACGTGACCTGAAGCTGCCGTACGCTCTCCTGTATCCTGCTAAGCTGAGGGTGGTCTACCAGTCCCGCACATTGTTTTTTGATTCCCCTGAGGATGTCTTCCAATGGACAGATGAGACAGTAAAGGTGCGTTCGCATACACCGCCAAGACTGGAGTCCGACCCGTCAACAAGTGAATCCACCCGCAAGCCACCTAAACCTAAAGTTAAACATTAGTACATCTTTGTTTAAGCTGTCGAAGCATATGATCGGGCTACTCTCCCCTGTTGGCCCTTGCGGTCCGGGGGACAGCCCGGATTTCATGGGGGGGCTTCTGGGGATCCATTGGCGGAGGTGGGCCGGTGGCTCCCGTTGGGGTCGCCATGCCGCCTTCACCGCGACAGATACTTCAGTGGTTTTGAGGTATTGGGACGGGGGTTGGGGTTTGTGGGGATGTTGTGGTTCATTATTTGTAAGTCTTCTAACCGTTTATCAGAAGTTTTTTGCTCTAATGGTTACGTTTTGGGGGATTGTTTTGATTTTTCTGCACTGTCATATTGTTGCTATGTGCCTCTGTGTATTTTCATGTCACCACAGGTCCTGCTCATTGTGTTTATTGTTTTTCTGAATGTCCGCCCCTGTAGTTAGCCCACGGCCTACTGCCGGGTCCCTTAGGATTGTGAGTTGGAATGTCAGGGGGGCGCTGGATAAAGTCAAGAGGGGGGCTATCCTTCACCAGGCTAAGCGCTACCAGGCTGATATTCTTATGTTGCAGGAGAAACATTTATTGGGGACCAAGGCCCTTTGCTTGTGGAGATATGGGTATTCCCAGGTTTTCCACTCTCGGTTCACGAGGGGTTCCCGGGGGGTGGCCCTTCTTATTCATCGTAGGGTCCCATATGTTCACTCTAAGACGTGGGCGGACACCCAGGGGAGGTATGTTTTTATCCAAGGATCTATCTATGAGGAACGGGTGGTGCTGGGTAGTGTCTACGCCCCTCCCCCCTGTCCTGGACGTTGGCTGAACGCATTATGACTTTGTGGGCGGATGTTCCGGATGGAGTGACAGCTGTGGGTGGTGACTGGAATGATGTGATGGATGGGGCTCGGGATAGATAGCGACGAGGGGGAACGCCAGCTACTGGCCAAACAACTAAATTATCCTCCTTGGTGTCGGGTCTGGGCTGGGTGGACTCCTGGCGACGGCAGCATGCGGAGGAGCAGGGTTATACATATTTCTCTGCGGTGCATGAATCGTTCTCACGGTTGGACTATGTCTTTGTACCGGCTGCGGTAGCTGGGAGAGTGACAGATGCGGAGATCCTTCCCGGGGGTCTGTCGGACCACTCCCCAGTCACGCTCATGTTACGGTTCAGCCCTGCGAGGCCACCTTTTCGTTGGCGTCTCTCCCCCTGGCATCTGTAGGATGACCAGTATAGGGATCATTTGGGACAGGCCATTGATCAATATCTAGATCTTAATGTGGGCTCGGTGGCGACCGCTGTGGGAAGCGATGAAGTCGACCATTCGGGGAGTGGACATATCTTATTGCTCCGCGGCGCGGCGGTCCAAGAAGGAGTCCTTGGTGCGCTCGGAGGCCCACATGTTGGAATTGGAACGCGCAGGTAGGGAGGATGGGGGGGCCCTGGCGCGTCGACAGTTGCTAGTGGCGAGACAAATGCACGCAGATTTATTGCTGGATGTGGCTCGATTGGCATGGTTGGCGTCCCGTAGTAGGATCTATCAATGGGGCGATAAGTCCAGTAAATTGCTCCATCGTCTGTGTCAGGGGGCGGCGAGTTCTCTGGTTCTCCCGGGGCTTTTGGGGCCGGATGGGAGGGCATTGGGTGATCCAGTAGTTATAGCTGAGAGCTTCGCGCACTATTATGCCGATTTGTATGCCCCACGGGAGTCCCTGTCAGAGGACATGGTCCGCCGATTTCTTTTGTATCTTCCGCCCCGGTCTCTCTCTGATGAGGCTCGAGCGGCATTAGATCTCCCACTTACGGTGGCGGAACTGGGTACGGCATTAGGGGAACTTAACTCTGGGAAGGCCCCAGGGCCCAGCGGGTTCCCCTGTGAGTTCTTTAAGAGATATTTTTCGAAACTGGGACCATATCTCCTTCAGGTGGTGGAGGAGGCGCGAGAGCGTGGGTGCCTTCCGCGGGACTGGAGACACGCTGAGGTGGTCGTGTTCCAAAAGCCGGGCCGCCCTCCGGACCAACACTCTTCATACCGCCCCATTTCGCTGCTAAATATTGAGGCCAAGATCTTGGCCAAGGCCTTGGCCACTCGCCTTCGCTTCCATATCACCTCGCTTGTCCATTTGGACCAGGCGGGTTTTATGCCTCAACGGGCAACACGGCACAATATTCGGCGGGCTCATATTGCTATAGACATGATTCAGAGGCTGGATGTGCCAGCGGCTCTCCTGTTGGCGGATATGAATAGGGCTTTTGATTCCCTTAGTTGGACGTATCTCTTTGCGCTTTTGGATAATTTGAATTTGGGCCCACGCTTTTTGGCCTATTTAAAACTTCTTTATACGCATATCACGGCATCGGTCCGGGTTGCGGGAGCTGCCTCCTTCACTTTTCCTATTGGGCGGGGTACCCGGCAGGGTTGCCCGCTGTCGCCATTTCTTTTTGCCCTCGCGATGGAGCCATTGGCGGCTTGGGTGCGGATGGACGCACAAGTGGCGGGCTTCGAATGGGCACCAAGACTATCGGACCGTATCGCGCTCTACGCGGATGATGTTCTTTTCTTTTTGACCGACGTCAATAGGGCGGGCCCCAGATTGCTGCGTATTATGGAAATATTCGGGGAGACTTCCGGGCTATTTATGAACGCGAGTAAGTCCGTGTTGTGGACACTGGGACGTCAGGTGGAATTGGGTACCTGGGCCTCCGCGGTGCAGGTTACCGCGGTCGGCATGAAATATCTGGGGGTCTTTCTGTCCGATTCAGCAGGGGAGTCTTGGGACCGTAATGTTGCACCGGTTTGGGCGCGGGTGCGCGACGAATTGCGAACTTGGTCTCATATGCCCCTTTCTCTTCCAGGTCGGTCGGCCAACTTTAAAATGGTCTCGTTGCCGCGTTTGCTCTACCAGCTACAGAATCATCCATTCCCTGTTAGGCCCTCTTGGTTCCGCCAGGTTAATTCGGTTCTGGGACAGTTTCTTTGGGCAGGAAGGGCACCCAGGGTAGCGCTACGAACGTGTTTTCAGTCCACGTACTGTGGTGGGCTGGCCACCTCGGACGTCCAGTCCTACTATGTGGCCTCGCAACTCCTGATATTGAACGAATGGTGGTATGGGGATCGCTCTGATCCGGCATATGCAGTGGAGCGGTGCCGGATGGGATCCTATGCCTTACACATGGTCTTATACTCGGCTTCTATCCGCAAGACACTGCCGTCCGCCACGAGAGTAGTTTTCCAGTTGTGGAGGCAGGCCCTACGCAGGATGGGGGTGGTGGGGCAGGCTGACAAGGGAGACTCTCCTTTGGTCCAATGGTAGACTGCCACAACTTGCGGGTTTGGGGAGTTTCCGCGACTGGGATAACATTGGGATCTCTACCTTAGGGGACGTTATGCGTGGCACGGTTTTAAAATCTTTCCAGGATCTCCAGCATGAATATCGGAGGCCGAAAACACAATTTTTCAAATACTTGCAGTTTAGACATGCCATTCTTCCCAGTGTTGCGGAGTTGGAGTCTCTTCCCGAGTTCAGTCCTGTTGAAGCCAAAGTATTTATGGGAGACCTACAAGACCATAAAATCTCCAAGATATATCAAACCCTGGTGACAAATTGCCCCACTACCTTAGATAAACTTAGGGAGAGGTGGGAGGATGACCTGGGTCCCCTGGATGAGGAGGACTGGACGGAAGCGCTTGCGTCCCCTCGAGGAGCGGCGATAGCCATGCGCCTTCGGTTGATCCAATTTAATTATCTCCACCGTGTATATTATACTCGCGTCAGGCTGTGGAGGGCGGGCTTGATAGAGACCCCGGTGTGCCTGCGATGCGGCTCTGAGGATGGTACCCTGTTTCACACAATTTGGCAGTGCGCGGTGCTCGAAAGGTTCTGGCGGGGAGTTTTGGCCTGCCTTGCTGAGGTCTTGGGATGGGAGCTCCCTTACTCCCCAAAATTGGTACTGTTACATATCATGGAGGGGGTGGGGGGGAATATTTATAAGCGCCATTTGATGATACTGGGCTTTACGCTGGCTAAACGGGACATTGCACGTAAGTGGAAGGCTAGGGCTCCACCTCTGCTCTCGGCGTGGAAAAATGGTTAGGATTTCAACATGGGTTTGGAGGTTCCCATTTTTCAGGCACGGGGGTGCATTTTAAGATCTGGAAGAGGTGGGCGTTATATCGGGGTTTGGAACTAGAGCCCCCTGTTGTGAGGGATGTGGCACTTGAGGGTTAAGTTGGGCAGGAGCTGTGGTTCCGGATCTGTAGGGTCCTGCGAATAATGTTCTTTATGTGCGGGCGACTTTGTGTTATTACAGGTGTGGCGCAAAGACAGTGCGGGGGGGTTTGTTTCCTTATCATTTCAGTTTTTGCATAATGTATATGCTAAAAGTCAACACAATATGTCTTGTGTAATATGTGGCAATTTGTCTCTGGGTTACAGAGCTCTGCATTGTCTGTGACAATTGACACAATAAAAACTGTTGTAAAAAAAAAAAAAAAAAACGCGACAAACAAAAAATGCGAAACACGAACGCCCAAAAAGTTGCGATGCCACAAAGCGCCATACCAAAATCAGCGAAAACCAGCGACAGGCCTGCAATACCCACGCGTCATGCGTGAAAATGCACTATAAAAGCAAAAAATAAAAAAACACCAAAACCAATTCAAACTGCGTAGCACCATGGATGCACCCGGACCGAGTGCAGAGGACAAGCCGAACTCCACAAGCCCCACGGAGGACCAGCATGGAACCCCGTGTTCGGGGAAGGGCAAGGAGAAGAGGAAGACGGGGTTCAGTCCGCAGGAAGACCGGATCATCGTCACGGAGGTGATAGAACACCATCAACAACTGTTCTTCACCTCCACTGCGGCACTGGCAACCCAAACGGAAATATGGTAGTCGATCGTCACCAACGTCAATGCAGTCGGAGTGTCGAGGAGGTCAATGGAGGATGTCAAGAGGCGCTGGCATGAAGTGCACAGCCAAACCAAGGAGAAACTCGCTGCCAACAGGAAGGCAGCTACGGCGACTGGAGGTGGGAGTCCTGCGCCACAGGAGGAGCTGGATGAGCTGGATGAAATGGTGGCCACAGTCATCAGTGTGGAGACGGGGGCAGGAGTTGGGGGCCTGGACACAGCTCGAAATGATCTGACCCAACAGCAACAGGGTGAGTAACCACCAGGGACTGGGGGACGGGGGGAGATGGGCACGATGGCACACATGCACAATCATGTGTAGCACACTGCACACGCACAATGACTGTGGAACATGTCCCTGATACCCTTGCAACACTGCAGCACACATACAAACACCAAGTAGGCCCCCGTCCATCATGTGCACATATGGGCCCCATCCAAATGTTAATGTTCACCAACGACACAACCGAGCCATGCACATGTGGTGAATCCAGAAAAGCAGCGGCTGTGTGAGCCACACTGACCATGCAAGTGACACTGCATGCCCGATAGCATGGCAGCAGCCAAAAAACATGACATGGTGCACGAATCGACATGGAGGTGGCCCAGTGCGGATCACATCCGTAAAGGAGCAGGTCACACTCTGACATATCCACGTGCACCCACAACCCATGCCGTCCAATACACGCAGCAGACGAACAATGCACAAGGCCACAAAATCTGTCCAAGAGCACATATGACCCAAGTTGCAAACATTTCAGCCCCCGAAAAGCACACAATTCAAAGGCACACCGCCTCAAAGGGATAAGGGTACACAAAATCAGAGCTGCAGGGGCAACTCCCCCACAATGCAGCACACACACATAGCAATCACAGAACATCAGCAATGACGGCAATGTGGTACAAAGTGCAACACCCACACCACAGGACAGAGGACACAACAGGTTCCACTTGTGCGTAGTAACTGTCCACTCACATCTGGCATTGCCTGACACTGTGTGATGATAATGTACGGGTACTACCACACATCCGTCATGTAGTCGAAAATCCCACTGTCTGCCATCAAATAGCCAGCTCCACCAAAACAGTCACAATGTACATTGGCCTGCAGTCTGAATGTAAACATCTGCAAAGCGTCAACATACATGAGAAACTCTGTTAACCTGCATCTCCCCTTTACATTGCAGAGGGACAATCAACACCTCCTGCAGAGCAGACCACACATCTCATCAGTGATGATGAAGAGGACAACCTGCACATATGTCAAGACACCCTCCAACGGCTAATGGACAGCCTCCGCACCCCATCCCCAGGAGCAGGGCATGCCAGCTGCCTCGATGTGCCTCGATGTGACCCCACCACCTGCACAGACCACACAGCAGGAAACACACACCACCACGGCTGTCTCCCAGGACCCCCACGAACAATACATGGAATTTCAACGCCGTGTGTTGGGTTGCCAGGTGGAGTTGGCTGATCAGCTGCGGGTGGGTTTCGAGCTCGTGGCCACAACAGGCAGGGACATGCTTAAGACACTTACACGCAGCATGGGAACATGTCGAGGTGCAGGAAATGGGGAGGCAAAAATGAACACCAATCATCACGGATGGCAACGGTCTCAGCCCACCTTGCCTTGCTGGACGAGTCATGTGTTGTTTGGCGTCTGCCCATTGCCCCGTGTGAGGGGGCACGACTCACAGCCCATGGGGTCTGCATAGTGCTCTGCCACCGGACTGCGCCAACTGTCTGCTCTGCTGACAGTGATCAGGTGAAAGGGTCCGACAAGTTCACATGTCGTGCTACATTGCCATGTGTGTACTCTCCCCCAGCAGTGTGTTCGAATTGGTAACGTTGCCAAACGACGCTGTGCTGCTCGGACCATGGAACTGCATCACCTTGCACAGGTGTGTGTACACACGCGTAGTTCCACGAACATGCATTCAGAGTCCAGACGAAGGCAGACATGTCCTCTGTTGTGGTGGGATATGTGAGCATTCCCCACGATGCAACAAGGTGTTGGGACCTGTGCTGTGGGTGACAATCCGATGTGGCTGCAGGAACGTAGTTACTCGTCCATGAATGCCAGCGCAGCTTCATGTGCAATGTGTTCCAATAGTACGTTGTTGTCGGGTTCAAGGAACACCAGGGTGAGCCAATCCATTAACTGGTCCGGGCAGATGTGCTCAGTCCACGCCGTTTCCCCAATCCGCAACACAGCCCAATAGGGGAGCGCCTCGATGTGGTCACTGCACACGAGGAGTTGTGCAATCTCCCATGTGCAACTGCCAGCACATACGCCAAGGATCAGTGCTTCCCATGCACGGCTATCCCGGTGACACTCCTGTTTGTGGGCCAACAGGGGGCGCACTGTCAGGTCATAATCCAATTCAGCTACCGTTGCGTTGGATAGGCAGACCTCCATGGGCCACTCGAATGTGCATGATCGACAGTGGAACCAGGGCTGGACGCAGGTGACGTAGGCAAGACGGAAACTCAGACGGAAACTGATTTGCAACACTGCCATTGGCAGGGATCCCAACAGATGCAGCATTCGTGCACGGTACAGTTCCACGTGACAAGGGTTGTGCATGTGCCCGGGAATGCCTGCCATTGCGTTTGTTGGTCTCGTGGCACCGGCACTCCTCAGACCGGCGGAAGTTCGGTGGACGATATGCCACAGCTCTGGGCAAGGAGTCGTATGTGTGTGCAACGTTTGGACGTATGGGTAGTTTTTAACCAATGTGTCAAGGGCATCCCTTGCAGGTGTAGGTCGTGCAGGGACAAGTGTGTGTGGGGTGTGGGCACGTTGGTGTTTCATTAGCGCAGTTCGTGGTGTGTGAGTCGTCGGAGGCTGGTATGGTATCTCACACAGGGTGTGCCAGCCGCATTCAGAACCAAGGTCAGGGGTTTGGTTGGCCTTCGGCCTTGTGTGTTGAGACAAAGGAGCTTTCATTCCTGATTTTAGTCTGACTACTGCTTGCATTTCTTAATTGTGATGTGGACTTCACGCTGACTTTGATGCCAGGCCTGTGATTTGGGGTGCACAGATTTCGAGACACATGCAGCTGATGGCATGTTTGCATGAGCCAAGGGCCCGATTGGCCTTGCGCTCCTTGTTCAGTCTCTCTCTTTCTTTCTTTCTCTCTCTCTCTCTCTTTCTCTCTCTCCCTGTCCTTTGATGAGTGCCTGACACACCTTCTTATCTTGGATATTGTCTTGCAGGCTGTGAGTCACAGATTGTCCAGGGATGCCTCGCCATGACTCTTCAAAATAGTTGTTTGGTGACAAACTAGAATGTGACATTTTGTTTGGTCTTTCAATGGTGTATGTATGAATCAGGATTTCAGTGCTCACATGTATGTTGATTGTTGCAATTGTGCGACATCAGGCGAGTGCTTTTGTTCATGTTTTCGTGCCGTTGATGTGCTGTGCCTTGGTCCGGGGGTGCCCGGGGGGTGGGGTGGGGTGTGGTCCTGGGGGTGGTGGCGGTGGGTGTTGTGGCCCTCTTGGGTGGCCGGCACGCATGTTCAGTGGCTCCATGGCATATGTTGTTCTTCAGGTGTGGCTCTGGGCTGGGCTCTCTTTTGTGGTGCAGGCTGTCGTCCGACTTTGCACCAGGTCGGAGCAGGTGTTAGTTTCCTGCTGCTAACGCGCCTTATCGCATGTTTTGTGATCTTATCGCCGATCTGGCTGGTCGTTGAGAATGTTGAGGAGTGGTGTTGTCGCGACTTTTTGCACGGGAACGCCTACTCTGCATCTCATTAGCGATAGTTGCGGGGGTCATCTGTGGCAATTTTTTTGCGGCTGCTATTGCGGGTGAACTGGTGTTATGGGCTGTTAACTGAAAAGGAGGAGGGAATATTAATTCTCACAGGCGCAAAGGATATCGGCGCTGAACCAAATAGCGTGAACAGTATACAATTTTACACAAATATCAGCGGTGCTACAGGTGGGGGAAAATATCCCTTAAACCCCCATAAACCAAGGACCCAAAGATCCTAAACAAAAATAATCTAGTCTGTATTCCTTAGATCAAAACTTCAAATCATGCTTATAGTCAACCGGTTCACCCTTACTCGAGAACACTTTGGGACGCACTGGCGTACTCGCCCTGTGACAATACTGCACACCAGACGGCTGATCTCGCTACTTTATCTGTCTTAGTCGGCACTCGGACTATGAGCATGATTTGAAGTTTTGATCTAAGGAATACAGACTAGATTATTTTTAGAGCCGGAGAATTTTCAGATTGGAGAATTAATTTTTGTATATGATTAGAAGACAGTTATATACCCAACCGGGTCGGAATTATCACCGGTGGAGAGATTGGGAGTTTTGATATGAATGCAGAAAAGCCCTGAAGAAGTCAAGGGGTTTTTTACCCACTGACGAAACGCGCGTTGGCTGGTCATGCAAGAAAATCCACATTAAATGAACTACAACGTTGCCAAGATTTGTTTCTCTTCTATGAAATTTAAGAACAGAGCTATATATCTGTTTTACTTATGGGCTGTTAACACCAGCTTGTGAATGGGGCGATGAATTTATCGCAACTTTGGCTGCGATAAAGTGCCGTTAACTCGGCGATAGCTCCTTGAGAATATGCCCCTTAGAGTATGGATTCTAGTATTTAGTATATTTTTTTTACGAAAAATATGTTTTGTTTACTATCCCTGTAGGAGCCACTTGCTTCCGACGCTGCACCCACTCTTATTTTTTTTTCCCCCACTCGTTTCTTTTTTTTTTCTTTTTTTGTACTTTTACCTACGTGTTTTTTCTCCACGTTCCTAATTCGCTGATGCTCCACTTCTTCACCCAAACACACGCACAACAACAACATTCCCTAAACAGTTCCATCCTTTCAGCCTTATGACAATACTTAACATTGCAGGACAGTATCAAGAGTTGAAACCCGCAGAGCAGCACTGATGTAAAGTAAAAGCTGAAGTCCAGCAAAAAAAACAAAAAACAAGCATTTGCAATGCAATCGGTCTCGCCTTTGGGACCTTATATGTATTTAGCTATGCAGCACATTAGCCTGGGTGCTGAAACATCTACTGTTCTTTAACATGGAGGGAAGGTAAGCACCAAACTGCGTGACACGCCAGGTATTGGACATGGAGAGAAATATTGCCTTTCAGCGGGAAATGGTATAGTCCAAAGCTCTGTTTTTAATATAAAATCCGGGCCTTCGGTGGTCATATCACTGAAAATACAAGATTTGAAAAAAATATTATTGTCTACGGGTGCTTGTGGAAGTCAATTTCTATGGACTGGAATCTAGAGAATGCTAAAGTGATTCTGGTATTTTACTGACCTCTGCTGGTCGTTTTCTATCAAGACAGTTAAACCAGAGGCAGATGAACAGAAAAAAAAGTCCTTAAGCGGAAGCAGACAAATCCTAGGGCTGATCTCCAGAGCCCACAAAGTACATACACATATAAGTATATACTAAAGTATATACAAGAGGTCTCGAATGCTCGACCTAAAAACATGGAATGGAGAGCAACCAGATAACAACGAATACCACAGTGGCGTAAAGTATGAGCAGCAATGTAGTAAAAAGAAAATCAAAACATAAATCAATATAAAACACAATTCATTACAAAGTGAAATTGACTAACAATATAAATGGAAGCTATAAAGCACATGAAAATTATAGTCCCTTAAAGTGGAAGCTAAAACCAGTTAAAATAATAGTCATAAATCACTGTAAGTAAAAATGCAGTTAATTACCAAAAGTAACAAATAAGCCACATATCCAAAACAAGTGTCTGCAATGCAACAGGTCTCGCATTTATGAGAGTTTGAGCTACTGGCATTGTAAATAACAATGCCTTTTATTTATGTGTTGGTTTTTAAAACATAAATAAAAGGCATTGTCAATTACAATGCCAATAGCTTAAACTCTTGCAAATGCGAGACCTTTTGCATTACAAATGCTTGTTTGTAAAAGCACCCTAAGCCGCGCTTTCACTTTAATGATGGCCACCTCCCTTTCTTTAGACGACCCGCATCTAAAGAAAGGTGCGCGACCGCCATTAAGGTGAAAGCGTGGTATGGGGCTCTTTTACAGACAAAAAGCATTTGTTTAAGTTAATAAACATAAATTTTAAAAAACCAACGATTTGGGCGAGCTGCGCGGCCCGTCCCGCGAGTGGTGCATGTAGCCCCATTGTGAAAATGAAAGCGCGCATAGTGCGCTGCAAATAAAAAAAAAAGCGGTTCTCCCGAGGGGTTAGTGCAAGCTATACAGTAAGCACATACGTAAAAGGGCCAGTCCTGATGGGAGGTTACAACAGAAGATAGGGAGGTACTAAAGAGGGACTAATAAGCCTATTAACAAATCAAAAGCCAACATTTACGAGAGACAGTCACAGCAGCCAACTGAAAAGATGGGCGGAGAGTGGGCGGGGAGTGGGTAGAGCTTCAAGTCCATACCTGAATACAGCATGCCTCACAGAACATGCGCTGCCCAGACTCGACCTAAACAATAAAAACTAAAAAAGTAAAATGCTCAATCATTAAAAAAATATAAATGCAGCAACTCAGTTAACGCAAAAGTCACAAGCTACTAAATTGAAAAAGCCCAAATCGAGAGGGTGGCGCGTAACAACCAGAGCTGCTGATTTTGGAACTGGGGAACCGAGTTCCGTCTCAGTGTCAGCTCAACATCCTATGATTCTGGGCACTTCTCTTAATCTTTCATGAACCAAAAGTCATTGGTTGACTAGATCTCTCATCCAGTCTGACTTGCCTTGCGCACTGCTGTTCCCACATTGAGACCTCTCTGAAAGTGCACCTCTGTGTTGACCTGTCTTACTAAGACCTCGGAGGACTCTTCCAAAGCTCCTTCCTTCTGACCTTTAACATTCACTGGTCTTCTAGTAATATGATGCACTGCTATCTGCCACCATTCTCGAATCTAATGGCCCATGACAAGCTTTGCTTAGTGATGCATTATCATCAGAAGAGGAAATCTATTAGTATAATGTATTCCAAGAAGTGGACTACGCAGCAGGACATAGGGGTATCAGGAAAACAGGGGGATGCTCCCAGTCTAGTAACACAAGGGTGCTGTCAGTCAAGATTGAGGGTCATTATCACAGCCTGTTCATCTCATTTGATGTAATATCGGTGCGTTGATACCTTTTTTAGGGTCGAGCCTGCGAGAGCATTCACTAGCACATGCGGCTCTTGTCTTCAAAAAGGACTTGGGGCCCTCCTGTTGCTTACCCATTTGTTGGCTTGCGTGGCACTCTTCTTTACAGCCTAGTAATTCGTCACTTGGAATGTGTCCATAAATGTTTCCTGAGGCAAGCATGTATTCCTGAATCAGACTGCATGGCCCAGTGTGTAGTAACTGTATAGCTCTTCAATCCCTGGCGGCACAGCACCCAGGATAATGTGCTGCATGGCTAAATATTTATAAGATCACAAAGGCTAGACCTATTGGCTATGCCTATGCTTGTTATGTTTGTTTCTAGAACAGATTGAATGATGATGTTACCCCCTGAGGAAGGATACGGTCTATCCGAAATGCATAGGGATTTCAACAATCTGAAGACTGTATAACATTATTTACAGCATGTTGATTTGAAAACATTGAACGTATTGAAGATTTTATACTGAAATAAAATACAATTCAACACCAACATGATTGTTATAATTTTGGATGAATTTTAAGGATTTGTAGAGCTTCGGCTCTTCACAGCAGTGCCTCACAGCAGTCCACTTGACAAAGACACAAGAGGCTATTTATTTATGTTAACTCCTAGAGTTTCCCAGCAACTTCTTTCTTGTCTGAAAAGGGGACGAAGTTTTCCTCTACGTCTCAAACATGAAATTACTAAACATCTTTATCTTAAGCAGGCAGTTCAAAATGGAGGGGATTCATTTGACTCAAATAGTCCTTTCTATGATAAGATTGGATGAATTAAGTCAAGCGGACTATTTTAGACCTCATTTGGGCATCTCAGCGGCAATTCTGTCACTGTGTATGTGGTCAGTTCCGGACTCTACTATAAGGACTTTCTTTGGCATGTTGGTGTATCACAAAATGGCTGGTGTTTGTGGTAGTGTTGCAAAAATGTCCACAATCCTCAGCTTGAGCATGTTATTGGCCTAGAACAGGGCCATTCTATCACAGCAGGTGTAATTAACCGTATTTCTATGATGGCGGATGCGTTTCATGATAAATGGAAAAAGACAGTCTAGCAAGCATTTTGTCATAGACTCTGTAGAACAGTTGCTTCTCTTGCAAAAGGAAATGTCAGTAGGATCATGGAGGAAATTTGCTCTGTTCGCAGGTTGCACCCTTTTCCCATTAGGAAACTAGTCTGGATTGTTGGGTAAGTTTCAATATCAATTCAGTTGACATTTTCAGCCATCTTGCATGCAATGAAGGCCTCCCCAGCTACTAAAAAAGTCATCTCAGCAAGGCTCCCTACCATATATCGGATAACTTTTCTCTGGATGCAAGGGTTAGTTGATTTGGAAGCTATACAACAAGGAAGTATGGGCTAAAAGCCACAGTTTGGCCAAATACCAGATATCATATTAGAATCCAACGCGTACCCAATTGTGAAGGGAGCAGTGTCCACTGGAGGAAAGTTGTCTAGAAGCATAAAGTACTTAGAACTGTTTGCAGAGTTCTTGCTATAAAACAGGCTAGGGAAAGAATGGGGCAAGCACCATGTCTTGTCCCAGCTGTAAGATGCATAAACAAGGCAGATCATGGTTGAAACATTGGTTGAACATCTAGCATTTTAGAATGGAGGAAAAGATCATGATTTAGGTGGTGTGCCTTTTGGGTCTTTCCAACACCCCAGCAGATTTCACACGCCAGTTTTATCAGAGCAGGAGCAATTGGACCATAGTGCAGGGTGAATGTGAATGTCTTATTGGCTTTCGGGCTGCTTCCAGGTAGAACGTTTTAAGTTCAGCCATGAGGATGAAGTTCAGAGTTTTTCAAATGAAGACCGTATCTTAAAGCAAATTTCAGATGAAGACCATATCTTGATGCAATAGCTCTTGAGGCATTCCTTAAGCAATGGTCAGGGATGTCAGCAATATGTTTTCTCTCTTTTCAGGGATTCGGAGGAGTCTATTACTTGCCAGGAGAGGTAAGACCTCATAGTTTTGGCTAGCTCAAGTCTTCCTCCTGTCTCCTGGAATCATCTGTTGAGTTCCACAGGACCATCCTCTGTTTTTTGGAGAATTTAGACATGCTCTTCTAATTCCAAAATTACTTACATAGAGGAAAGTGCATATAATTGTGTGCAAGGCAAGATCTACTCTTCTAATTCTAATCACACTTACACTGGGGAAAGAACATATATTTTGCAGGGCTCATATTAACTATTCTAACTCCAATTCCAATTACATTGCAAAAAGTGCATATATTTGGGGTGGGTCAGACTTACTTTTCTAACTCAAGTCCCACTTATATTAGGAAAAGGTTACTTTTTTGGAATGTCTAACTCCTGTTCCACTTACCATAGGTAACGTGTATCCCATTTACATTGGGGAAAGTGCACATAATTGTAGGCAAAAGGGGATCAGATTTACTGTTCTAACTCCAGAACCACTTACAATTGGGAAACTACATATATTGGGGGCAGGGAAGGAGAGGCTTAAACGTGTAAAGTACATACATTATTGACAATAAACATCAAACATTTTTTCTCACATAAACATTGTGTTAAAGGCATTCTTTTAGTTTAATTATACATCCAGTACTCACATTTCCTTAACATTAATAAAATCAAGAATAATGCTGTGAGTAATGTATGAAAATATTTTTAAAATATTAATGAAATGCTTAAAGTCCATTGAGCTATTTTTATGGCCATATTTTTATACATTTAAACAATACATTAACACCTAATTTATATAGGTATTACTATACAATGTTAAGGTACTAACATGGATATAATACAGGGCCAAGTGATTGTCAACCATTAGAATCTATGCACAAGGTGGGTGACATATGAGGCAAGCCTTCTATATGTACTTTGTTACATACAATACGGGGCTGGCTGTATGTTAAGAAGGTCATTGTGTATTTAAAATGCTACAGTGTGGATTGCAAGTGAAAACTCATGCTAACAAGGTAGAGAAGGAACATTTTCTGATCCATGTTCTATCCAAGAGCACAGCAGCCGATATTTTGTTACAAGAAAAGACAACCATGTGTATTTGGTCATGTAGGATGGAACAGATGGACAAGTTACTTACCTTCGGTAATGCTTTATCTGGTAGAGACTCTATCTAGCTGCAGATTCCTTACCTTAGAATATTACCCATGTGAAAACAGAAGTAGTATGCCATTCCTAACACGTCGTGCAGGTAATGGTATGTGATCGAAGGGTTTAACCAGTAGGTGGATATTTAAGATGGGCAGGAGAAGAGTTTCCTCCTTTCGGAAAAAGACCCTCACACACCCAGCATGCTAGGTGTCTTGCTTCATCATCGGGTCTGCTCCTTATCGGGTCGGCGCTGCAATACCCGATCGGCACCCGTGATGGGGCCTTCTTTCAGGATCGTCCGCCACCTCCAATGGACGACTCTGGTTTACATAGACCATCTACTTTCACACCGAACAGCAGCATGATTCCCAATGAAGTGCTGACGTTCGAACAGGCAGTACTGAAGGATCTGAACAGTACGACCACTCCTGCTTCCTACCACAATTTATCATCAAGCGAGGCCGCCGCTATCAGGGATTTGGCAAACGATGTGGACATCACCATCAAACAAGCCGATAAGGGCGGGGCGACTGTGATCATGTCCACAATGGACTATGATATTGAATGTCGCAGGCAGTTGAGTGATAGGAGATATTACACCCCTATTAGGGAGGATCCGACTCCCAGATTGAGTAGGACCATATCCTCTATGGTCTTCTCTGCAGAAACTGAAGGCTGGATTACCAAGAAGGAAGCAGAATTCCTACTAGCCAAAGAACCCAAGACTCCGTACTTCTACTGCTTACCTAAAATCCATAAGGGGGTCACCCCGGTGCCCGGGCCCCCCATTGTGTCAGGGATCGGGTCCATCCTAGAACCACTGTCCAAATTTGTTGACCACTTCATCCAACCACTGGTCAAAGCAACACCTTCCTTTGTCAAGGATACCACAGACATCCTCCGCCTACTGGAGGGGGCCCAGCATCCAGAAGAAGTGGATCTACTGGTCACTCTGGATGTTGAGGCCCTCTATACCAACATCCCACAGAGGGCAACTCTTGAGGTGATTGAGGACGCACTCAGTAACAGCGAGTGGGCCTCACCAACCCCGGTGGCTTTCATAGTAGAATGCGCAACTATGGCATTAACTGAAAACTTCTTCGAGTATGAGACACAGCTCTACCACCAAACACAGGGCACATCAATGGGCAGCATGTTCGCGCCGAGTCTAGCATGTATGTACATGTCAGCTTTCGAGGACAGAGAAATCAACAACCCCAACAATCCATACCAGGCGAACGTGCCACTGTGGAAGAGATTTATTGACGACATTCTGATCCTATGGAAAGGAGAACGCACTAAATGTGAGGAGTTCTGTACATGGATCAATACATTGAATCCATCCCTGAAATGTACCAACACGATTTCAGAGACAGAGATCCCGTTCCTTGACCTACTGATCAAACTAGAAGGAGATAGGATCACAACTACTCTATATCGGAAACCTACTGACAAAAATAGCCTTTTGCTATTCAGTAGTCATCATCCAAGGGCTTTGAGACAGAATTTGCCCTTCGGGCAATTCCTTCGCATTAGAAGAAATTGCAGTACAATGGCAGACTACCAGAGAGAGTCGGCCACCCTGATGAGAGATCTTGTCAGGCGTGAATACCCTAAACAAGTGGTTGCCCTCGCTCGGAAACGAGCAAGACATAACCGTGAAAGCCTGCTGGAAAGTGTGACCAGAGAGCCAGACCGCACGATCACATGTGTTACCACTTTCACCCCTGACTCCAACCGAATTAGAAACATTATTCGGAAACATTGGGACATTCTCAACACAGGGACGCTGAGCTTACCGACACCAAGGTTTGCGTTCAAACGAACAAGCAACCTCAAGGATCTGCTAATACATACGAGACCTAATAAGCAACACAACAGTTCACAGCGAACATTATGGGATCTTCCACCTATTAAGGGACATTACCCCTGTGGCTCCTGCTCAGTGTGCCCCCAGACTAAGATCAGTAAAGAGTTGACGTTCCCAAACGGGGTAATCTGGAAGATGACGACACACACCAACTGCAACTCATCAAACTGTATCTATATACTGAGTTGCCCATGCGGACTCCTATACATAGGAATGACCACAAGGCAGGTCAAAGTCCGCATGATGGAACATAGAAGTAACTTCAGATGTCACAAAACCAATACTAAGATGACTGCACACTTCCATCAGGAACGGCACGCCCCTGACTCATTCCAATGGGGCATACTTGAAACACATCCGGGCATGCCAAAGAAATCGCTGTTCCGCCTTGAACAACGTTGGGTTTTGCGATTAGCGACTGACAAGGGTGGGTTAAATGAAGATATCCCTTGGAGCCGCCTCACGTAAATACATTGTGAGATGGCAGTACATCCTCACCCTCATATCACTAGATCCATTTCCCTCAATTGGATGCCATCCTACACTGCTATGATCAGCACTGACACCTAACCATGGACATTCCACTGTTTGGTCATGACCCACCATGACATCTATTTGTCTAGGTTCTCTCGTAATCACACATAAGCTACCATCATGGTAATAAGTCTACACTTGTTATTATTATCTTGGTTTGTTATGTCAACTAGACTCTGTAACCCGGTACCCCGGATGTGGCTGTATCAGGCGGTGTATGCACTACTACCCGGGGCCTGTCCAACATGGCGCCCGTGGGGCGAGGTTAGCGTTCTAGCCCCACGTACAGTCCCTTACGGAAGTTCCAGAAGTACCGCCCCCTCTGCTCGTCCGGCCGGGTATAACTACACGAGCCTCGCCACATTCTGAGCAACCCGGTCCGGTAGAGCGAGGGTTAGGAACACGGATGGCTCTTGACGACGAACTGTAAGTATTGCGAGCGCACGCTACCCTCCGGTGGCTCTCTGTACATGGGAGGTGTTGTGGCGGTCTTGACTGACTCCTAGACCGCCGCAGGTGATTGTAACCGGGTCCGTGGTGAATCTACCTAGGGAGAGCTTGATCCTGCGCATTGGGCAGAGTACCAATGTTTGTGGGATCTGGCATCTACTCTTAATTTTGCACTCATGGACGTTGTGACAATGCTCCGTGTGCTGTTGTTGTGTTCTATACTGCAATGGTCAGTTTATGGGGATGCGGGGGCAACCATACTCGGTGGTTGCCGGGAGTATTCCTGATACTTACCCTGGTTGGTATTGGGGGTGTAACCGGCCGGCGCCTGTGTGGGTTGTTCAACGCTATCCACATATTCACCACATCAGTAATTCCACTTGGAGTTTTCCCCTTGACGCCTGCACATCACCACGTTGAGACACAGGCGGGGGACCCTAGATGCTGGACCCTGGTCCTAGCGCTGCCCACTGAACACCAGATCTGGGACCTGGTGTTCTAACATTGTCTTTTCTTTTTCTCATTAGGACACTATACCTTAGTGTCTGCCTCTACCGGTACACAATGCCGTTAGCCTTTGACCCGATTAGGGTGAGTTCTAACAACCAGGCCACCACCTTTTTGTTGACCTTGATGTGTTCTCTGTTGCATTATCTGCTGCCTCTTAATGTTTTTATTATACCCAGATCACAGTTGATGCATGTCATAGATCACCTGTGTTCTGCATGCGTGTGAGGCACCACGGATGTTTATTGGTGCACCCAGCACATTGCTATGACTCTGATATGATATTATAATGTTGTCATATTGTGTTTTTATTGCAGGCTTTGGTAGAGATCTACAGGTACCACTTTTTAGGGTGCTGTATTGGTGGTCGTTTGTACACTTCACTGAGTTCCTGACCACCACCAAAAAGTGTAGGTAGATCTAATTCTGGTCCTGACGAATTGCCATTAATAGATAACAGGCAAGAAACATGTTGACCTATTTCAGTAGCATATCTCCTCACTTACCTTAGAGTGAGAGTGTGCGCCTTTTCTGTTTTTAGCCAGGGTAGTGACCACAACTCATTAAAATTGTTCTGAATGGACCACTATTCCCTGTTTTACTTTCACATCCTTACACATCATCATCACCTACATCACTATTTTTTAGGGCCCTCACACGCACTGCACCCAACGGCATTAGTAATAAAGATCTTCGCCAAGAAGGCCCCATCACGGGTGCCGATCGGGTATTGCAGCGCCGACCCGATAAGGAGCAGACCCGATGATGAAGCAAGACACCTAGCATGCTGGGTGTGTGAGGTCTTTTTCCGAAAGGAGGAAACTCTTCTCTTGCCCATCTTAAATATCCACCTACTGGTTAAACCCTTCGATCACATACCATTACCTGCACGACGTGTTAGGAACGGCATACTACTTCTGTTTTCACTTATATTTGGGCATGTATGCCGGACCTGAGTAATAAATCATTCAAGCCCTTAGTTCCCCTCCTTTGACAAGAAATATTACCCATGTGTCAGACTGGATCTAAAAGTTTTTGCACATGACTTCTGAGTGCCGTGCCCCGCTTCGGTGTCGTCCGCGCCAGAAGTTACGTGTGCAGTGCCTAAATAGGAGCCATCCAAGCGTGCTGACATCAGTTTCTTTTCATGACATTAAACGCACCAGGAGTACAGAGCCACAACAGAATGCTGATGAACCAGTGTGCAGGACCTACAGGGACTATTCCCTTAGGTTGGTCATAATCCGTATGCAGAAGCGGGGAGGATGGAGGGTCGGTAAGGACTCTGTGGCTAGAAAGAGTCTCTCTCAGATTAAGTGTTACCAATGTAAATCTTCTAGCTGCTGATTCCTTGCCTTAGAATAGATACCCAAGCAATACCTCCCTGGAGGTGCTTCTGTGAACAAATTCAGACTAGAAAGTCCTGGAGGACTGAACAGGCAAAATGCCTGTCACGACTGACCTGACTGTCTCGGCAGTAATGCTCGATGAACGCGTGCAGAGACCCCCACGCCTCAGCCTGACAGGGACTTCGCAAGTCAACGCAGTGGTCGAAGCCTTGGCTATGGTGGAATGAGCCCCCAAGCCCTTGGGGTCTTACTCCTGGGACAGTGTGCAGCAGATCTTAATGCAGAGTACAATCTGCACAACCTTCCCTTCCCTTTCTTTGCTCTGGCAAACCCAATGAAGAGTTGGTCATCAACCCGGTGTTCCTTAGTACGATCAATGTAGAATGAGAACGCTCTTTTTGGTTCCAGGCGATTGAGTCTCTCTTCCTCTTTGGAAGGGTGAGGCAGAGCAAAGAAGGTGATGGTCTAACCGACATAAAAGGGTGTCAACACTTTGAACAGGAAAGAGGCACGTGTTCTTAGAACTAGTTTGTCTGGAAAAGATTTAGTGTATGGAGGGTGCACGGAGTGTGCCTGCAGTTTGCCACCCTCCTGGCCGATGTAATGGCTACTAGAAAGGCAGTTTTAATGGTCAGAAATCGCAGAGGGCAGTTGTGCATAAGCTCAAAGCGCGAGCACATCAAGAGCGTCAAGGCTTGGTTCAAGTTCTATTGGGGCATGATGAAAGATTTTGAAGGGAACATGTGTTGAAGTCCTTGTAGAAAACGAGTCACAACAGGTGACTTCAACAGGGAGGACTGGTCCGGCAATTGCAAGAAAGCTGATATGTTCAAAAGATATCCTTTAACTGTGCCCAAAGCAAAGATAGATAGATAGATAGATAGATAGATAGATAGATAGATAGATAGATAGAAAAAATAATGCCTCCGACAAAAGTGGAGAAAGGGGATCAACATTTTTGGTAGCACACCATTCCACACATTTGTCCCAACAGCAGGCGTATGCTGTCTTGGTTGAGGGATGCCTGGTTGCCAGAATACCATTATAGACTTCAGAAGGGAAATCAAAGATTGTCAGATGCCCCTGCTCAATGTCCATGCATGAAGATGGAACATGCACGGGATCGGGTGCAGGACCCAGCCCTGTTGCTGTGACAGCAGATCATTCTGAAAAGGCAGCATGATCGGAGGACCGATGCTCATGCTCAGGAGTTTGGCCCAAGCCCAACCAACGTCTCCGAGTACCAGCAAAAGTTACACCTGCTTTGGAGGGTCAGCTCGGCCTCTGCACCAAGTTTTGAGGCCTCAGGACCCACCAGAGCTGAACAGCACGAATACCCGGGGTATCGGACCCCCTACTGCAAAAACCTACAAAACCAAGTCCAGGCGGACTACAACTTTACAGCGATCCAGCACCAGACGAGGGACATCAGGACTCTGGAGATCCACCCTAGCAGTGGCCCAGCAGCTCCAGAATCATCGCTCTAAGGTGCCAACCCCTCTCTGTGCCCAATACATAGCCAAGGGAATGACTTGGGCCTGGTCATTCCTGATCTTTAGAACTCTGGGCAGGAGTGGTATTGGCAGAAAAGGCATTTAGGAGTCAGGAATCCCACTCAAGACAAAATGTGTTTCCGAGTTAGAGCCATCTTGGAATCTCCAGAGCGCAGAAGTGCTAACATTGGGCATGCTTAGCTGTGGCAAATAAATCTAACAAAGGTTGCCCTTGGCCGTTGAAGAGACCTTGCACCACATCCGGGTGGAGACACAATTCGTGATCTGCAAGGCAATGATGGCCTAGTTCATCTGCCCTGGCGTTCTGAGATCCCACCAGGTGTTGTACCATCAGGAAAATGTCTTGACATCCCAGCCATATCGAGAGTGCAGGGGTCATGGCACAGGGTCCACAACCCCAACCTACCCTCCTTGTTGCAATAATACATGGTGGTGGTGGTGTCCATGAACACCTCAGCTAGCCTTTCCTTGATGGAAGGAAGAAAGGCTTTTAATGCAAAGCGAATCGCTCTCAACTCCAATAGGTTTATGTGGAGCTGAGACTTCATCAGAGAACAGAGTCCTCTGATATCCACCTCTCCAAGATGGCTGCTCCAGCCTAGGAGTGACACATCTTACAGGAAAGTGCCTCTTTTGGACATGGTTAGCCCCCACTTTTTGCCTGTAAATAAGGTAATTTTGACTGGAAGTGCACAGGGTCCCTGCCAACCAGGTCCCCTGTGCCAGAAGCTCTTTCCCTAAACTATACCTTTTGTTTCCCAATTGGCACAACTTCAGTACCCCTTGTAAGTCCCTAGTAAATGGTACCCCTGGTACCTAGGGCATTGGCATTGAAGAGGGACCCCAAGAGTAGCAGCACGAATTATGCCACCTTAGGGTCCCCTCACCAAAGCCATGCACACTGCCATTGCAGACTGCGTGCCTTGGTGCAGACAAAACCGAAGAGTCGACATGGCACACATCCCTGTGTGCCATTCCCACAGACACTGCGTGGGATATAGGTAAGACACCCCTCTAGCAGGCCTAAGGCAAGGCACACTGGATTTCCTTTGAGGACATATCTGCATGAGCAGATATGCCCCTTCAATATCCATGTCGATTCTTGGATATTGTAAGTGAACAGGGAAGCCATAGAGAGTATATGGACTGGACACTCGTCATTACGGGTTCCCCAGCTACAGGAGGGCTTCACTGTGTTATTGGATGTTTGGTACCAAACATCTCATCTTAATAAACCAGCATTAATTCCAGTGTCAGATTTAAAAATAATTGCACACAGAGGATCCCTTAGAGGGGGACCCTGAGTTCTGACTTCATGGTGTGAGTGCCTGTATGCTCAGAGGACAAGAACAATGCCTGCCCTGGGCGGAGGTGTTCGCACCTCCCCCGGTCAGGAAGAGCCATCTGCGGTGGGAAGTTTCAAAGGCATTGCCACCTTTGAAACGTGACCCCAGACTCTCCTGATAGAAGGAGCAGGTGCCCCTCCTGTCCTCACCCTCTTTTGGTGGGAAGACTAGTGGGAAAACAAAGAAAGAGTAGGAGGTGTACCCCCCCTCTGCCAACTCCACCCCTCAGGTGCTGGAGGCGAGGTGAAGTACATTTTTCAGTGACCTCCATCTTGAAGATGGTGGGACTTCTCCAATCAGGGCTAGGTCTATGCCCCCCCTCCCCTAGGAGATGGGCATAATAAAGGGTGTAGACACCCCAGCTAAGGGGCCCATTGGCCACTACCTGTCACTCCCTTGTAAATACCCCTAAATTTAGTACTTAGGTGGCATCCCCAGACCCTGAAACTAGTATCCACGGACACAAGAAGAAGATGAACGAAGAAACTCTGTTGGACCGAGAACTGCAGACCTTGTGGTGGACCTTGGGCACAAACTCCTGCCTGCCGCCACAGAACTTGACAATCGCCATCCTCCAGCTCATCTCCTCGCTGTGTGACCTCCACAAACCTTGGAGGGTCATCAGAGCTTCACAAATTGCCAAGGAACTCCCTTGATATAGAGGAACCATCTCCCTGTAGCCGCAGTTCTCAAAAACAGCGAAGCCCAGTCCAGCGTCGTCCAGCTCCCCAGCCCGACCGACGTCTCCGAGTACCAGCAAAAAGTACACCTGCTCTGGAAGGTCAGCTCGGCCTCCGCACCAAGTCTTGAGGCCCCAGGACCCACGGGAGCTAAACTGCATGAATATCCAGGGTACTGGACCCCCTACTGCAAAAACCTACAAAACAGAGCCCAGGCGGAATTCAACTTTACAGTGAGCCAGCAGCCGATGCGGGACATCAGGACTCTGGAGCTCCACCCCAACAGTGGCCCAGCAGCTCCAGAATCGCCGCTCCAAGGTGCCAGCCCCTGACCATGAGGTGTCTCTTTGCGTGCCATTGCCCAGCTGCACATCTTCACTGCACCCAGCTTGCCCAGCCGGGGCATCTTCGAACCAGCTGGCTCCTGTGGCCTCAGACCCCTTGTGACCTCTAATCTCCCTGGAGAGCCCTCAGACTTGAGTAAAAGTCCCCTTTTGCTTTACTTTTACAGGTGGCCCCCTTCCTTCGTAGCGTGCCAGCTACAAAGTCCCCTTGCTCCCCGAGAAACCCAGGAAGCTCCCAAGAACTTGGCCTTAGAACTTTGGCCCTTGACCCCCGAACCTTCCAATTCCACAAGGTGAACCACGAAAAGTAACTGTATTGCATAGATTTTTCAATTGCCTTTTTCCTTCCATAGGAAATGTATTGTGCGTAATTGTGCACAACTGTAAATATTGCATTTACTGTGATTTTCTCGTATTGAGAAAGGTATTTACCTTGTACCCGAAGTTCTTGGTCTAAATATTTATATAAAAAGAAGTACTATTTTTCTAATTCAGTCTCAACTTCGTTCAATGATTGTGTGCATCCTTTATTGTCTCTGTGAGTACAACAAATGCTTAGCAGTGTCCTCCCATAAGCAAAACTGCAAGCAAACACATTACCACAAAAATAGTGTTAGTATTATCTACTTTTGCCCCTGTAAACCAATAAGGTTCTCCCCGACCTCTCTGCACAGTGTATCCCATCGTGGTGCACTATATAGAGAGGTGGGTTTCCTACACATCTGTTACCAATGTGAGCCCTTGGTGGGGAAGGGACCGGGGTCTACCGCCGTCCCAATCACTGTTTATCATCCACCACTCCAGATCTTTTGGAGTTCAAGCCAATATTTGGACCAGGTCGGAGAGATTCCTCTAATGTTGCACCCACTGGGACTTCAGGTCCCACTGCAGAGCCTGTATATGCCAGTGGGCATATGTCACCAGCAGTATGCAGGAGGCCATGAGGCCCAGTAGCCTCAGAGTCAATCTCACTCAAATCCAGGATAGCGGCTGGTCAGAATCATAGCCTGAACACCCTGGACTCGCTGTTCCGGAGGATTGTCCCGAAACTGCACTGTGTCCGGAATGGCTCAGATAAAAGGGAGCGTCTGAGAGGGAGTCAGGTATGACTTCCCCAGGTTGATGGTGAACCCCAGTGAGCATGTTTCCCCCTATGGGGTACCTCAGGGCTCTATTTTAAGCCCTTTATTGTTCAATGTGTATGTCAGACCTTTAGCCAACATTGCAGAAGAGGCTGGGTTGTCCTTGTTCTCCTATGCAGATGACACCCAGATTATCTTCTCCCTCTCTGCTGAGAAAGCATCTGTGACATCTGCTCTGCAGCTAGCTCTGCGTAATATTGCATCTTGGATGCAGGCTAATCTTCTTAAACTTAATGGGGAGAAAACGGAGGTCTTGATCCTGGGGAAGAATAAAGATCTTTGGGGCCCCCAACATTGGCCCATTGAAATGGGTGCTATCCCTGAACCTTCTCGCCATATTCGCAATCTAGGCTTCATCATAGACGACTCACTATCTATGAAAAACCAAGCAGTAAAGGTGGCTGCAACTTGTTTTACCATACTGAAATGGCTCAAAAAGAGTATCTGGATGCTGCCCAGCTCTACCCAGAGATCCGTGGTCCAAGCTCTTGTCACCTCAAGACTGGACTACGGCAACATCCTCTATTTGGGGGCAAATAAGGAGGTAACGCGCAAGCTACAGGTAGTCCAGAACTCTGCCGCCAGACTGATTTGTCAGGTTCCCAGAATTGCCTCAACATCAGGCCCTCTGCGTGACCTTCATTGGCTCAGGGTGGAGAGCAGAATTAAGTTCAAAGCCCTGAGCTACATGTTTAAAATCAAATCTGGAGCAGCCCCTCAATACCTGCAGGCTCTGGTTCACCCCTACTTGCCCTCACGTGCGCTCCGCTCTGCCACTCAGGCGAAGTTCTCTGTACCTAGAACTAGACTGTCACGTATGGGCGGTCGATCATTTGCCTACTTAGGCACCACTTTATGGAACTCTCTCCCTGCGCCGCTTCACAATGAAACTGTATATGCGAATTTTCGTAAAAGCCTAAAAACTTGGCTGTTTAATCAATAATCGTTCCCTTCCTTTTGGTCCTTCCTAGCTGGCGCCGGGAAACCCTTTTTGGGTAGCTGTTGCGCCTTACAAATTAAGATTAACATAACATAACATTGCAGGAGGTCCACCGTAGTCTGGAGATGGGAGATGACTGTTTGGGGCGAACCTGCTTTGAACAGCAAGTCATCAAGGTAGGGGAAGACTGGAACCCCAACCTTTGCAGATGGGCTGCAACCAGCACCATCACCTTGGTGAACACCTTTGGGGCGTTGATAAGGCCAAAAGAGAGCACAGCGAACTGAAAGTGCTCTTGGCCAACCATGAATCACAGGTAACACCTATGGGCAGGCAGGACGGGGATGTGAAAATAGGTGTCTTGTAAGTCCAATGCTACCATTCAGTCTCCAGTGCATACAGGACCTAAGCCAACATGAGCATCTTCTTCAGGAAGAAGTTGAGAGGGCGCAGGTCTGAAATAGGGCAGGGGTCTCTATCCTTTTTGGGCATCAGAAAGTAGCAGGAATAGTAACCAGACCTACTTCGGATGCCGGCACCCTCTTGATGGCTCCTTTGGCGAAAAGAGCCTTACTTCCTGACGGAGCATGGAGAGGTGGTCCTACATCAGCCATTCTGAGGATGGTGTCAAGGGCGGCTGAGTGTCTGTAAATGTAAGGGTTTAAACCAGCTGAACAATTTGGAGTACCCATTTGTCCGATGTTATGGACTGCCGCTGACCAGTAGCCCGTGGTGGGGTGAGGGCTATCCAAAGGGGTTTGGAAGCTGCGGCTGCTGGGCGAGGGATGGATTGGATGGAACCACTGGGCTTGGTTCCAATGAGGCTTGTGGGAACCGCATATGTGGCCACAATAGGACTGAGAAGCCTGTTGGCCTTAGTGGCTGGCCGAGAATGGACATGACTGGTAACCGCTACCATAGCAACAGAAAAGAGTGAAAGACAGAATGGGGCTGGCCTGGAGCCATGGAGAGACTCAATGACTGGCAGTGGCCCTGCTGTCCTTAAAGCACTCGAGTGCCAAATCTGTAATCTTGCCGAACAGTCGGGTGCCATTGAATGGCATGTCCATGAGGGATGCCTGGACAACCCCTGAAAAGCCACTATATCTCAGCCAGGCATGGCATCCGAGTGCCACTGATGACACAATTGCTCTGTCTAGCGAGTGGGCTGTATCCTGTCTGCAGCGTATGGTGAACGTAGCTGCACCCCTGCCATCGGCAATAGCCTGGGTCAGGATGGCTTGATCCTCCTCCTAAACCATGGGTAACACTTGCACAACCGAATCCAAAACTATTTGGGTGTATTGGCCCAAGAGGCACGCGGTGTTTACCGACTGCAGTGCAAGGCTGGTGGAAGAGAACATCCTCTTGCCAAAGGTATTCAGCCTCTTGGAATCCTTATCCCGAGGTGTGGCAGAGAACACACGAGGGTTGACTTTAGAGGTGGAGAACTGGACAAGCAGCCTCTCCAGGGTGTGCTGGGTGAGGAAAGCTGGGTCCCCAGGAGCAGGGCAGTGGCAGCCAACAATTGTCCTGTGCACAGGAGCCCTTGTGCAGGGCTTGGCCCATGCCCCGAACAGGACATCGATGAGGGCTGCGTTAAAAGGGAGAAGAGGTTCCGTGGGGTGACTCCCGGCAAAAGCACTTCTGTTAAAAAATTCTTCTTGACTGCCACCGAGGGCAGCATCAGGTCCAGGACCTCGGCTGTCCTCCTTACCACCACAGCGAAGGAAGCCCCTTCCTCTGTGGCCACACTAGGAGGAGAGACCAAGCCAGTGTCTGGGAAGGTATCCAAACCTCTGGCATCCACTAGTTCCTCGTACCAGTTATCTTCGGGCCCTTCCAAGGGGTTTCTGGTAGACAAAAGGATCCTCAGATCCCCCTCAATTGTACTCCTCACAGGGACTGTCCAAAAAAGTGGAGCCTGGTTCCGACTCAGAAGGTCGAGTTCTGGTCGGTGCCGGAGTCAACGTCGGCTGCTGTCGCTCTAGCACCGTATCGGAGTTGGGTATGATAATGCCGTCGGCGCCACCGCAGAGTATTGGCAGTGCAGAGAATGACATCCCTGGAAATGCCTCTGGGGACAGTCTTGCAACCAGAGCTGGCCCAGAACCGAATCCAAGGGGCCTGACTGTCGCCAAGGACAGACGGGCCAGCTGGAACCCATAGGGCTCGAAGGCTCTCCAGAGGGGTTATCCTTCCCAAATATGAGAAGCATGGCCTCATAGAACTCCTTTAGTTGGGCAGGGTTCGCTCGGGCTCAAGAAAACTCTGGAAGGCTCAGAGTGGACCCAGAATCAGGCTCTGCAGCTGATGCGTGGGAGGGGGACCTAGATATGTGGCTTGTTTCCGCGCCTCGTCCGAACACTTGGACCAACGAGGCGAAGACGAAGATCGCTTCGACTTTATAGATTTTTAGACTTTTTGTGGGACTTACCCTACGACTTCAAGCGCTATGATGAGCCCTGGGAACGGCTCCACGGATGGGTCCAGAACCTTCCACATGAACAGGACCTGGAGCGTCGCCCGACTGGCATCGGGCGACCAGGAAGTTCAGGGACCTCTTACAGAGCACCTTGGTGTTCATGGTGCGATAGACTTCACGGGCTTTGGAGTCCTGGCCCAGCTCCATGCACCAGGGGCAAACCAGGTGGGGTTCTGTCAGAAACATCTGTCTTTGACAGGAACCACAGAGTTTAAACCCACCAGGTGTTTTAGGGGACATCACTAAGCACACGAAGATACCAGTTTACAAAAGTTTGACAACATTTTTAAAAAAATCCAAAAAACGAACTAAGGTAGCTCTCTCTGGATCTGTGTTGATGGCATGGATGGTGCCTATATATTCACTGCACACGTCATTTCCGGCATGGGCAATGCCGATGCAGAGCCGATTGATGCCACCTACCGGTGCGCAAAGGAACTGCATGAAAATTTCCAGATACAGTCTCACTCCTGGGGAATATTTGAAGGAAAGGAATCTGCAGCTAGAAGTCTCTATCAGATGAGCTCATATTTTACTTGCCGTTCATAGCGTTGTTAACAGTTAGAGAGATCGGTCTGAAAATGGTTTGTTTACTAACTGCCTTCCCTAACCCAATACCTTCAAAACGTTAGGAAGAGATTATTGTTTACCATAAACAAGTGTTTTCTGTGATGTAGTGGCTTAGAGCCCAAGTGGGGCTTAATCCCTGAAATTTCTCCTACGTCTAGCAGTATAAGGAAGAGGCAAAAGGCAGGTAATGACATCACCTCATTGCCATAGACCCTCTTTGCCTTGGACCCTCATTGACTTAGACGCTCAGTAGAAATCACATTTATTGATTGTAGAACCACCATGTGCTTTGCGAACACTGTAAAGGGACTGATTTTGAAAAGGCTAGCACTTCACTTCATCTCCTTATCCTGGCAAGTTAAGGCCACCGTCTGTGTGAGAACCCTCAAAGGGTAGGAGTTTACAGGCTCAAAAGGAGGACTCCTAAAGAATGGAAGTACAAGATTTAGATGTGATGGGGGAATCTGGAAGGATTTATGTTGGATATTTAATCCTAAGGCTATTCTAAAAGCTTTGGACGAGTGGAAATTCCACGTAGGACCTCTGAACCCCTTTTTCAACTAGGGAAACAGAGAATTGAACCTGTTGAACATCCCCAAATTACTGCAGCAACTAAAGGCAAAATAGACCACTTGCTAAACTAAAAAGCTCTGGTGGAAAGCCTTCTAGCTGCCAAATAAATTTCCAGAAATTCCAAAAGCATCTTATAGGAAGAAAGAACCAGTTTCTCAAGTTCCAATAATGTAGGTTTAAAGTATTGAGACTTTGGTGGAACAGTGTTTGTGGTCCTGAGTCAGTAAGTAATCTACTAACAGAAGAGGCTGTAGAGAAGCACAACTTCAATGAAGTAACTTTGGTTATCAAGAAGGGTGATCCCAATGTGAGGCAATCAAGATCAGTTGAGCCATCTGGACACAAATATTCTGACTTGAGAAGAGGTTCAGGAGTAAAGGCATAATGCAGTGTGAGTACCCATTTAAGAGATATGAGTTCTCCTACTGAGTCCACAAAAGGGAATGCGCTTGGGTAATGTGAGGAGGGATACTCATGTGACGTCATGTCATGTTATGTGTATTCATAAAGCGCAGATCACGCACAAGGGTATCCTGGTGCTGAGCAGGTGTGTATGGCTAGCCCTGCTTACGGTAGTTTGATTAATTGAAAAGCCAGGTCTTCAGCAACGTGCGGAATTCAAGAAGAGAGAAGGAGGCTCTGATGTGGAGTGGCAGGTTGTTCCATGTTTTAGGAGTGATGTAAGAGAACACACATTTCTTCTGATCTCGTTCTGTGTAAGCGTGAGTTGTGTGCATGTAGAAGTCCAGCGGAGCAGAGGTGTCTGGGTGGTTAATGGAAGGAGATGCAACTGTCAGGTAGGTGGGGCCTGGGTTGTGTAGTACCTTGATTGTGTGTAAGGAGTTTGAATTGAACCCATTTGTGTATCGGGAGTCAGTGTAGTTCCCTGAGGTGTGGTGTGATATGAGTTCTGTGTGGAAAGTTGAGGATGCGTCTGGCTGCCGAGTTCTAGATGGTTTGTTGTCTTCTAGTGAGTGGCTTGGTGATCCCAGCATACAGGGTTTTCTTATAGTCCAACTTGCTGGTGACTAGGAATAAGTGACAGTTTTAATAGTGTTGCTTAGAAGCCATTTGAAGATCTTCCTCAGCATCTTCAGTGTGTGGAAGAAGGATGCGGTGAGGGTGTTGACTTGTGCAGTCATGTCCAGTTTACTGTCAATGATTATTCTGAGGTTCCTGTCGTGGGTGCTAGATGTGAATCCGAGTTTGGCCGGCCACCAGTTGGAGTCCCATGGTAAGGTGTTCTTGCTGAATATCACTACTTCTGTCTTGTCGGTGTTGAGCTTGAGACAGTTGGCTTTAATCCAGTTAGGGACTTCGGTCATGCAGGCGATTAACTTGTTTCTTGTGTTGGGGGTCTTGTTCGAGAGGGAGCGTAGGAGTTGCGTTTTGTCTGCATAAGAGAGGATGTTGATGTCATGTGCATGGTTGACGTTTGCCAGAGGGATCATGTATGCGTTGAAGAGCGTGGGGCTGAAAGACGAGTCTTGAGGCACTCCACAGATGAGTTTGTAGGCTTCCGAGGTGTAAGGTGCTAGACTGATAGCTTATGTTCTGTCCGTTAAGAAGGAGAAAATCCAGCGGAGATCGGGTTCTTGGATGTCAATCTTGTGCATGAAACTGATGAGGTTAGGGTGTAAGACCATGTCAAATGCCACAGAGACACCCAGGAGAGTAAGGACTGCTGTGTCTTCTCTATCAAGGATAATGTGGATGTTGTCTGTGGTGGAAATGAATGCCATTTCTGTACTGTGTTTGGGCCTGTGTGGCATTGAGTAGCTGGTGGTTGATGAGGAGGTCAGTGAGGCGTCAGTAGATTAGTTTCTCTAAGACCTTTGCCCGGTATGGTAGGAGGGAGATAGATCTGTAGTTGGAAAGCGTGGTTGGGTTAGTGGATTGTTTCTTGAACAGGAGCTTGACAGTGGCAAGTTTCCAATTGTCAAGGAATGTGGCTGAGTCGAGGGAGGCATTGAGGATGGGTGTTAGTGCTTAGCTGATCAGTAGGAGTCCTTTGGTGAAGGTGCGGTGGGGGTAAGTGTTAGATGAAATCCAAGAGGAAATGATCCTCATGGTAGCGGTGATTTCAAAAGTGAATATAGAAGGCCACAAGGTCAGTTTTTGTTCATTGGCTATAATGGGAAGTTGAGTTGTGATGGTGATGGGGTCCAGTTGAGGGTCAAAGTCGTTATACATGGAGGTGATTTTGTTACAGAAGAATTCTGAGAGTTTGTTGCAAAGGTCATGTGAAGGGGTTATGTTGCTGGACCCTGCACAGGCAAGGTGAAATCTTTGATGATGGCGAAAATTTCCTTGCTGCTGTTAGTGCTGGTGTAAATGGGATCTGCAAGAGCTGTACGCTTGGTGTTCCGTATCTGCTGGTTGTAGTGTTTTAGGGCTGATATCTTTATCTTCAGTGCCTCTACTTGTTCCCCTTTGAGCTCCAGTTGCTTGCAGTGGTGTTTTGTCAACATGAGTTCCTCTGTGTTTCAGCTGGCCTGTGGTCAGGCTCTTGCTGTTGGGTTGATCTTGAGGGGAGCCAGGGTGTCAGTGCATGTGGCAATCCTGTTGTTGGGGTTTTTGATAGCTTTCAGCAAGTCGCTGGTGTGCTCAGACTGGTACTTGGAGAGGGCAGAAGTCCACTCCTCTTCTGAAATGCTTTTTCAAGTGCAGTGGGAGGTTCCAGTAGTGGTCGGTCTGTGATAGTGCGGCATGGGTATGCTGAAACAGATGAAGGTGTGGTCTGTCTAGGTCATAGTTAGTGGCTTGTTGACAGTGGTGTTGCTGATTGAGGAGACAATTGGGTCCAATAGGTGTCCAGTGGTGTGGGTGGATTTGGTAACGTGCTGAGTGAGACCAAAGTTTATGAGGTTTTCTAGAAGGGGGTAGAGTTTGGGTTGGTGTGGTCTTCTAGGTGAAAGTTAATGCCTCCGAGCAGTACTAACAATGTCATCACTGAAGGTGCTGACATTGATGATGAGTGGTGCGACAAAGCCTGTGATGTCACTGGCGAAATTGGTGCAAGGTCCTGGTGGTCTGTATACAAGGGTCCTACCCAGGAAGAAGTTTACTGTCATGCATATCTTGAATGTAAGATGTTCCATTGTTGCTGATGGGGGTGTTCATGTAGGTGGTGCAGCTGATTGTATCTTTGAAAATGATGGCGACTCCACCTCCCAGCTTGTGCTGACAGTCTTGCCTAACGATCTTGGAGCCAGCGGGGATGGCTGTAGCGATGTCTGGTGCTGAGGTTTGGTTAGCCATGTTTAATGAGAAAGAGCAGGTCCGTAGCATGGCTGTGCAGTAGATCACATATCCCCATGGCATGGTTTGGGAGCGAGTGGGTTTTGAGGAGCATGCATGCGAGTGTGGCGTCATGTTTGGGTGGTGTTTGTGTGAGTATGACTGAGTGGCTGGTTTGTGTGAGTGAATGGATGCTGGATGCCATTGCTGCAGGAGTGGTGGGTGTAGGAGAGGGCATGAGAGCTTGCAGGAGGCGTATGTGAATGCCCCATTAGTGTTGTGTGGTGCGGTGTGGAAACAGTGTGGTGAGTGGCAGCCGGGGTTAAGAACATAGAGGATTGCAGGAGAGTATTGGTGGATAGGGAGAGAACTAGTGTTCCTGGCGCTGGGCGAAGTACAGATGCGTTCGCCCTGCAGCCAACATTTAATAGGTCCTGGGAGGAGTGCAGGGTACTGTGGGCGGGAATCCAGTGATGTCACTTCTTGAGCAGATGGGTTATGGGAAATACAGTGATGTCACTCCCTGTGCAGATGGATAATGGGCAATCCAGTTTTGTCACTTCCTGTGCAAATGGATAATGGGAAATCCAGTGACATCTCTAACACCAAAGGAGAAAAAGAGGCTGAGTCAGGCCCCATGTTTGCCTCCGTTACAACATCAAAACACAAAGTAACGTGGTAACCGCTTGAATGTTTAAAAAAAATGCTTTTATTGTGATTCTGCCTCCCTTCTTCTATTTTCCTACTCTAGATCCTCACAATTCCAAGAATTGAATGAGGTGGGCTCACTCACGTAATGTGACATGCTTCATCAGAGGCCACCTCGTCCCACCCTGTTAAGACGATACTAACAGGGTAGACTCAACCTCAAGTTTGGACTGTCTTGAGGGAGTTCTTAGAAATTATTTTTTACCTGGATAAATCTCTAGGATCCAGTTGATTCTGTGAAAAAATACCTCATGGTAAACCACAAAGTAAACTTTATTAGGTGGTACCCTAGGTAAAATTAAATATACTATAGTATAATATTTTTAATTATACCTAGGGTACCACCTAATAAAGTATACTTTTTGGTTTATCCTAAGGTATTTTAACAGTATCAACTGGATCCAGACAAAAGTTAATTTCTAAGAACTCCCTCAAGACAGTCCAAACTTGAGGCTGAGTCCACCCTGGTAGTATCTTACCACTGTGGGACGAGGTGGCCTATGATGAAGCATGTCACATTGCGTGAGTGAGCCACGTCATTCAATTCTTGGAATTGGCAGGATCTAGAGTAGGAAAATAGTAGTAGGGAGACAGAATCGCAAAAGAAACGTTTAAAAAATAATTCTAAATGCTTCCAAAGTGGTTACTATGTTACTTTGTGTTTTGAAATCCAGTGACATCACTTCCTGTGCAGATGGGGAATGAAATCCTCATGCTTGGCATCTTCTTTTGAATACGGATGATGGGAAATCTAGTGATGTCAGTTCCTGTGTAGCTGGATGATGGGAAATCCAGTGATGTCAATTCCTGTGCAGATGGATGATGGGCAATCCAATGATGTCACTGCCTGTGCAGATGTAAAATCCAGTGATGTCACTTGCTGTGCAGATGGATGATGGGAAATCTCCTGATGTCACTGTTCAGATGAGCAATGGGAAATCATGGTAGAACCTCCTGTATGCTGCCCATTGAATTGTAAAGTGCCCAAAATCTTCAGTGGTAGTCTCAGTTGGACCACATTTGTAACATAATTATTGGGGTTATTCACAATTTGGGCTATTCTGTAAGAAGGAATTTTCTTAGTTGCATCATATTAATATGACAATATGCACCCCACAAATATCGTTGGGTTGAGTGGGCAACAGGTACGGAAACTTAGTAAGGCACTTTACCCTACATTTTGCATACCAAAGCAATAAGTGTCATGTTGAGGACATTTCTATCCTGTGGAAGGGGTGAAAACTACAAGTATTGCTCTTGCTGTTGGTTTGCAAACTTGCAGCTGTTTCATGGACACCTCAGAAAGAAAATAGTTTTCTTGTTATTTGCTCTACTTTGAGTACTGCTATTTTGCACACCCTAAATTACATGATACATGCAAGCTTAGCAATTAAACATGACCCTTGCCATCACCAGGAGATCACAGAGGGGAATGGGGTTGTACTGTATTGCATCACTATACAAGGTCTTGATGTACCCTCTCAGGGGCATGTTTGAAAAGTCTGTGAGTTTTAGCTTACCAAAAAGGGAGAAGATGGGGGAGGTGCGCAAGGGTTGCAAGGTGTGATCTAAATGTGGTGTGGTACATTTGCAGCATGAAGTATTGTCATCTATGAGAATAGACACAATTGCTGTGTGGATATTTACCATCTTCAGGAGTGTTAAGCAAGTAGTTAATAAAAAGTTGTCAAAGGGCAACATAACCCAACCCCAGGCACACTGTTAATCAACCAGTGAACATAATGTAAGGAGTCATAAAGAAGCAACAGAAGCCTAGTCTTGGGAAGCACTTTTAAGCAGCCATTAAGTACTACATGGAGTTGCACATGAGCGAGAGCAGTCAAACCCCTAGAATCACAGTTGAGTAATCAGGCAATACTAAATGAAGATACACTAAGCACTACTAAAATTACATAGAATAGTATCTCTGTAAATATGACCACATATACAGTCAATTCAATTCAAAACTCCTTTATTCGATAATTAGGAAAAGATCATAAAAGTACAGAAGTAAAAAGAGATACATTAAAAAATAAATACCATATTCAATTCACACTATACAATTTCACATGCTACAAATTCATGATCTTAAAAACAATGTAATTAATTTCATATAATCTCCATGGATTTTCTACTTCGGATGGCCATCTTAAGAAAACAGACATTAAAACAGATTTCTGGACAATTTAACAATTGAAAATAAATTAATGCCATCCTACATTGTCTAAAAGCGGACCTAATCAATAGAGGTTTAAGACATAATTGAAAGAATGTATGATAAAATCCACAAAAAACATAAAATGCAGTAAAGACTGTTCTGACTTGTCATCACGGGGGAGTACTGTACTCCACATACTTTCAGTTCCATAAAAGCAAACTAAATGCCAAACCATTCGAGACCTAAATCTGAATAAAAGAGATCTTGCCCACGAGTTAGCTCTAGTGTTAGGCACAGGGGAATATCGTGTGTTGCAAACATAGTATAATAATAGCAGATAGTATGCTTAATGGCAGCCTCCTGAAACCTCAAAACAGTGACAAACACCAGGAATCTATGTTTTACCAATTTTTTGGTAGCATTGTTAATCAGATCAGGGGAGCTGAACACTTCTGGCAAGCCACATATACAGTCATCAAGGAGCAAAAGAAAACAAATCGCCGATAGCATTGTTAAGCAGCCAGTAAAAAACATATGGAGACACCCAAGTATGACAGAAGGCCAGGCCCCGTGGCACTTTTAAGCAACCAGTGGAGATAATATAGTCATACAGGAGCCTAATGCCCCTGCATGTTAAAAAGGTCGGGGAATACCATATGGTGAACACTGATGCCTCCAGAAGAAAAAGTTACTTACCTGTGGTAACAATCTTTCTGGTTGATACTCTATCTACCTGCAGATTTCTCACCTGTAGAATAAATCTAGATGTCAGACTGGATCCGGAAACTTCAAAGTTTTCATGCCGCCAGTAGGGGGTGCTGGTTTCAAATCACAGACAGAAGTGGTGTCAGATGATGTCAATGAAGTCATATAGCACCAAGCGTCTGTTTCCATCCATTTATTTTTCTAGCCTTCGAGTCAAGTGCACTGTCATCAGTCAAGTAGCAGACTAACAAAACGGAATTGGGATCTTATTGGCTCTCCCTTTAATACCATCCATCAAACAGGGAGGTGGGTGGGTTGGTGACGAATCTGCAGGTAGATAGAGTATCTACCCAAAAGATTGTTATCACAGGTAAGTAACTTTTTCTTGTGATGAGCACTTCTACCTGCAGATTCCTCGACCGTAGAATAGATTGCAAAGTGATACCCTGCTCAGGAGAGGGGTTGAAGGATGGTAATATTAGAAAATCCTGCAGAACAGATATGACCAAGTGTCCGTCCCAACGCACGTCTGAATCCAAACAATAATGCTGAGCGAAGAAATGTAGTGTTTCCCATGTCGCTGTTTTAAAATTTTCTATTATTGGAACTCGTCCGGCCAGGGCAGATGTGGTCGATTTGGCTCTGGTGGAATAAGCCCTGATCCATTTTGGTGGCCCCTTCTTGGCCAAAGCAGAACAGTACTTAATGGAGAGGATGATCCATGTGGACCAGGTTTTTTTCTGCACCAATTTTCCTATTTTGGCATCTCAATAACCTAAGAAAAGCTGGTCATCCAGTTATATGTTCTTGGTGCAATCCAGGCAGTAATTGGCCACCTGCCTAGGATCCAAACTGTACAATCGCACCTCCTCTTTCGTGGGAAAAGGCAGGGTTTAATGGATGAAGGGTTGATGGACTGACTGAGGTGAAAGGGGGTGACCACTTTTGGCTGGAAAGCAGCTGTGGTTCACAACACTAATTTATTAGGATAAAAGGAGGAGAAGGATGGATGAGAACTGGGAGCTTGCAAATAACTCACTCAAGTAATTGCCACTACAAATACTATTTTTAAAGTCAACATTCTCAAAGGGCTACTATGTAGGGGCTCAAACTGAGTCCCCATTAGAAAATTTAAAACCAGGTTAAGATCCTTCTAAAGCACAACAAAGGGGAGTTGAAGGATACAGATTTGTCAACCTTTTCAGAAAATACATAACAAATGTAGATTTCAATGAAGAAGGATGGTCTGGAAGACAGGAACGCTGACCACTCAACCAAATACCCCTTGACAGTGCCAACTGCACATCCCTGCTGGGAAAAGGAATAAAGACTGCAGGACCTGGTGCAACTTAACCTGTCAGGGGTCCACTTTGTTGTCTGCGCACCAGGCAACAAAGCTACCCCATCTTCTAGAAAACGTAAACTTGGTGGAGAGGCAAGGCGCTGACAATATGACGTCCAGCACCACCAGTGGCAGGCATGAAGGTGGAGGCCTCGGAGATTGGGTGCCAAACCAATTACCCTGACTAGGAGACAAGATCCAGTCAAAATGGCAGCTTGAGGTGGGGACATATGGAGAAGCGTAAAAGGTCTGCATACCACACCCTAGTTGGCCAATCTGAGGTGAGGAGAAGGATTTGGGCTCAGTCTTGGCGTATCTTTCTCAGAACCCGGGGATTCAAGGGTATGGAGGCAAATGCATAAAGCAGTCAAAGGTTCCACATCAACTGAAACTTGTCCCCTAAGGCTCCCTTCAACAGATACTGGAGGGCACAGAACTGTTTCCCTTGGGAATTTTCCAACAAGGTGAACAAGTCTACTTGAAGAGTGCTCCACAGGGCAAAAAATATCCTGGACTACCTCTGGTAGAAGATGCCATTTGTGGTCAGCAAGATGACACCGGCTCAGGCTGTTGACTCCGACATTTAGAGACCCTGCAAGGTGATTGGCAGTGATCCAGATCCCTTGTCCATGTGCCCAAGACCACATCCTCAATGCTTCCAAGCAAAGGAACTGAGATTCCCCTTTGTTTGTTGACATACCACATCGCTGCCATGTTGTCCTCAAGATCTGGACAGACTGACCTTGGATGGAGGCGAGGAAGGCTTTGAACGTCTGCTGAATCTCACGCAGTTCCAGCAGGTTGATGCGAGAAACCTGTTTTTTCCAGAGGCCTCTGAACGCCAGATCCTTCAGATGAGCTCCCAACCCTAAGATGGAGCATTTGCCACTACCACAATCACGGTTGGAAGGGAGGAAAAGGCCAGCCTGTAAGTCTGTTTGCCTCTTTCACCCACCAAACCACTTCCGCCGTGGCGCTGGATACATTTCTATGGAGTCCAACAGATTCCCCTTATACTGGAGCCACTGCCTGTGGAGGCGCCACTGCAGGGCCCTCATGTGCCAATGTGGATGCGTGACCAGGAGAATGCAGGAAGCCAGCAGACCCAGGAATCTTTGGACTTTCAGAAGACTGGGACCGTTTCCTGAATGTCGTCAGTCCTCTGTGGTGGAGGAAAGGAGCAGAGAAGAGTGGTGTCCAGTGCTGACCATATGACCTGGAGCCATTGGGAGGGCCTCAGGAGGATTTGGCTCATTCATCGAAAAGCTAAGGTCAAACAAGAAGGATACTGTTGACTGCAGATAGCGAGACCCCACTTCCAGCAACTCGGCTTTGATCAGCCAGTCATCAAGGTACGGGAAGATTGGGCTACCTCAACTTCTGAGATGGGTCGCAACCACCGTCATCACCTTTGTGAAGACTTGAGGTGCCGATGTTAAACCAAATGGGAGCACTGCAATTTGGTAATGCATAAAACCCATCACATAGTGCAAGTACTTCCGATGTGACCACAGGATGAGATAGCGAGACCCCACTTCCAGCAACTCGGCTTTGATCAGCCAGTCATCAAGGTACAGGAAGATTGGGCTACCTCAACTTCTGAGATGGGTCGCAACCACCGTCATCACCTTTGTGAAGACTTGAGGTGCCGATGTTAAACCAAATGGGAGCACTGCAATTTGGTAATGCATAAAACCCATCACATAGCGCAAGTAATTCCGATGTGACCACAGGATTGGAATATGAAAGTACGCATTCTGCAGGTCTAGTGACACCATCCAGCTTCTATCGCTAATAACACTTGAGCGAGGGTCAGCATCTTAAACTTTTCCTTGTTGAGGTAGAAGTTCAATTCTTTGAGGTTCAGGATTGGATGGAGACAGTCAACTTCTTTGACCTAGGAAGTAACAGGAATAGCATCCTTGGCCTTGTTCCTGCTCAGGTACTAACTCCACAGTTCCTTTCAGTAGGAGTGCTCCCATTTTTTGTTGCCGGATGGCAAGGTGATCTGAGAAGGGGGAGGGGTTTTGACACTTGGGGAACAGAGGGTGGAGTCTGAAGGAAGGAAAGGATGTAACTGCTTTCTAGGATTTGTAAGACCCACTGGCCCAAACGAATGGCCTTCCATGCTGAAAGAAAGGAGGAGAGTCACACTCCAACAGGCTCTGTGTGGGCTTGGGGAAACAAACTAAGTCTGCTTGCCTGGTGATGCAGGAGAGGAAGAGGAGGGTTGCTGGGTAGATCCTCTGCCCTTTCCCATGGCTCCGCCTCTATACTGTTTAATGAGCTGGCTTTGTTGCTTTTGGGATTGAGGCTAAGAGGGTTTGCACTGTTAAAAGGAAAATCCCCTCAAGAAGCCACAAAACCACCAAAATTAGAAATAATCCTTCATAGGCAGTGACAACTGAAGGCCTAAGGAGCCGGCTGAAACTTTGCTGGTCTTGAACCTCTATAGTGCTGAATCAGATTTATCTCTGAACAGGCACTTCCCGTCAAACGTAAGATCCATGAGGTTAGCTTGGACATCAGGAGAGAAGTTCGATTTACGGAGCCAAGCATGCCTGCAGATCGAGCAAAAGTATCTATAACTCGAGCCATAGAGTTGGCGGTATCCAGTCCTGATTTTATAGCATGATACATTCTGGCCATCTTGGACTACTTCTTGGAAGTGCACCATCACTTTTTCTGGTACGTGAGGCACTACATTTTGAGCCATATCCCATAGGGCATGTGTGTAGAGTGCAAGGAGGCAGACTGCATTCAGGAACTGTAATGCCATGCTCCCCACAGAGAAGGTCTTTTACCACCAAGCCTCCATGTGTTTGGGCTCCCTGTCCGAAGTGGCCATAGGGGAGGTTCCAACCGAATGTCCTGACGATCATGATGCCTGTATGATCAGACTCTCAGCCAAAGGATGGGAATAAAGAAAGGGAGGCTCTCTAGCAATAGAGACGAGCCAAAACTCTGTTGACCGCTGGAGTGGAGGTGGGCCTCTCTCATACTGTTAGGATTAGATCTAATAGGGCATCATTGAAAGGCAAGTCAGCCAGAGGACCTCAGTAAGGACACTGGAGTTGCCTTCCATTGTTGGGAATTGAAGTTCCAGCACCTCAGCGCCTTTCTTTAATACAGAGTGAAACTTCACTACCTCTGGCATGGAAGGTCCAGTAGGGCAGTCCATTTCCATCTCCGGGGATGTGTCCAAATCACTTGCAGACAATAGGCCTATAAACTCCTACCCCTGGCCATTGCCATCATCGTCACGTAAAGGAAACAAGTTCAAAGGGTCCGAGTCAGATACGAAAATGTCATGGATTATGTTTCTATATTCCTCTTCCTCCATCAATCGTTGTGCTTCCCTGCATGACCTCTGCTGTGGCGCAGCCTTGGGGACTGATGGTGGAGGTGGGGTCAGCCATGGAGCAGGTGGATGCAGCATGGTGTACCAAAGAGCCAGATTGTTGTATGAGCAAGCCGGTGTTGGTCAAGTTGAAATGGAGCCAAAAGGCATTGGAGTCAAAGGCAAGATCATCAGGAGGCTCTACGGCATCTTGGGGCATGAAAGCGCGCTGACTGGCACTGATGCTTGGGTGAACATGCCATAAAAGAATGTCGCTGGATACCAACCTGGAGTTGGGAATTCTGGAGAGGCTGATGCCGTTACCTCCGGGTGGGATGTCCCCAGCACAGAAGGGTCCAAGTAGGACAGAGGTGGAGAACGATGTAGCTCCAGGGCTGGGTCCAGTGGGGACAAGAGCGCGATCAATCAGTTCCATGACAAACAGCTCCGGCTCTGTGGATAATGTAGGGGTTGGAGGGCAGGATGACTTACATTTAGAGTGTTTCTTGGGTTTCCTATCTTTTCGCTTCTTATCGCCTGAGAAGTGTGACAATGGTGACCTTGAGGCCTAGAATGCCTCGACTGAATTTCATGTCCTTGGCCCGGGTCACAAAGAGCTTTGCCTCACGCTCTTTAATGGCTTTCGGGTGCATACTCTGGCAGGATTCACAAGACCAGGAGTTGTGGTCCAACGCAAGACACCAGAGGCAGATGGAGTGGGGATCAGTTATGGACATCTGTCCGTCACAATCCTTACATGGCCTGAAGCCTGATCTCTTAGGTGGAGACATTGGTACTGCGATAAAGTAAACATTTTTGTGCAAAAACTCACTATTCACTGAAACAGCAAGCTCTGTATTTATGTCAAAGGCACGTTAAAAAGTGAACTGGCGTTGCACCGGGGTGGGTGCTATATGGCTTAGTGACATCTTCTAACACCACTTCCGGCATAGATGTGAAGCCAGCACCCCTACTGGTGACAGGAGAGCTTTGACGTTTCCAGATCCAGTCTAACACCTGGGATTATTCTACAGAGGAGAAATTTGTAGATAGAAGTATCCATCAAAAGCCCAAATCTAGGATGCACTGATAAGCAATCAATTAATATTTTGTAAGGGGTCACCCACAAGTAACAGCAGACCAGTTCCTTGAAACACTGTTCAGGAACAGTGAATAATAAATGCTACATTAATAAATAAAGAACGAGAGAAGACAACCCCTGGAAGCTCTCTTAAGCAGTCAATGAATACAATACAATGATTCAGTTACCCAGGAGTGACAGAAGCCTAACAGGTGGAAGTATTCTTAAGCAACTAGTGAATATAGTATATGAGTCAATGACCCAAAGTGGCAGAAGCATAGCCACTTTAATCATTGTTAAGCAACCAGGGTATACTATATACAGCACAGAGGATTCTTTTGTACCGCCTTGCCTTTCTTGATCCCAGTGAGCCCCACGAAGAGCTGATCATAAACACAAGGTCTCTTGTATGGTTAATGTAGAAGCTCAAAGTGCTTGTAGGGTCAAGCCAGTGAATCCTCTCCTCTTTCAAGGGATGTAGTGGAGCGAAAAATGTCAGCAAGGTGATCGACTGACCGATATAGAGGGGTGAAACCACCTTTGGCAGCAAGGCAGTCCAAGTCTGCAGCACCAATTTGTCTGTGTAGAAAGTGATGTAGGGAGGTTGCACAGAGAATGCCTGTAGTTTGCTCACTTGGCGTGAAGAAGTGATGGAGATAAGAAAGACTGTGTCTTGATCATCAGAAGCTACAACAAACAACTGTGAATAAGCTCAAATGTGTAAATAAGGAACGTTAGGACTTGGTTTTGGTCCCTCTGACAAATGACAAATGGTTTGGGATGGAGCATATGAATAAGGCCCTTCAGAGAAGGCATCACAACAATCAATTTAAAGAAAGCTGGTTGATCAGGAAAACATAAAAAGGCCAAATGTGTCGACAAGCAGCCATTAACTGTGCCCACTGCAAGGCTGTGCTGGGCCAACAACAATTCCAACAATAATACATCTGACTGTTTTGCCTGCAGAAGGTCTAAATGCTGTACCCCACACCAGGCTACAAACTTCTCCCAGTGACCAGCATAGATGGGCTTCTTGGACGGGCACTTGGTTGCAAGAATGACAACTACAACTTCAGGAAGCAAGGCAAAAGAATGTAGCTGTCACTGCTACATATCCATGCATGGAGGTGTAAGTTGTAGAGATTTGGATGCAGGACTGTGCCTTGGTGCTGAGACAGGAGGTCATCCTTAAGGTGAGGCCAGATTGAATGGTAGATGTTCAGGCTCAGGAGCTCTGGGTGCCACACTCTCCTAGCTCAGTCTAGGGGCAATTTGGGCCCTGTCTGTCCTAACTTTCCTCAGAAATCGAGGCAGGCGAGTGTGAAGAAGTACAGGGAGACAGGATGGTTCTTGTGATGAACTTCTTTATTCAAGCTTCAGGTACAGCAACGTCCTAGCCACAGGACAGCCAGCAGCAACTGACTCTGAGCACTTGGCAACAGGGATCAAGCACTCAGTACATTCTAGAGTCATATGGGTAGAATGTTCTACATAGAAGCAGCTGGCTAACACTGAGCAACACTTAGGCAATTACCACACACCTTCCCCCCAATACAAAATTGCAGTTTGTGGGAATAGAAAGTATATTCAATTCAAAACATAGTTGAGTAATTTCTGTGGAGTTTTTCGTGTGCGAATGCTCCTACGCAGAGGAGGAACAAGCCTAGAAGAAACAAGTTGGTCGTCTCGACCGGAGGGAACAAAGGGACGTACAGGAGCGATCCTACTCAAATTCCAAATACGCCCATCATCAAGTTTCACAGCATTAAGAAACAGCTTGGTCACCCTACGAGGAGGGGAGAATTTGCACTACCAGACTTCTGGGGAAAGCGTACCCTCACACGGTCACCCACACTAACCAAGGTGCGAGAAACCGCATGTCTGGCATCAAAGTTGGCCTTTCTTTTAACTGACTTGAGATCCTGCAGAGCCCGCCATTGAGCATCTTCACGAATCTCAATATCAGCACCTTTCCCTCACATCCAAGTCTGGAACATGTAAGTATTGGGAGTGCACCCCCTAAACAACTCAAAAGGGACTTTCTCAGTGGTGGAGTGGGGAGTTAAGCGGTAAGCCATAACTCTCTCAAGTATCACAGACCTCCAGTCACGGATTTGCTCCTTGGCCAGTTGAATCGATTCCTTCAGCACACGGTTGAATCTCTCCACCATTCCGTTGCACTCCGGGTGGTAGAGAGAACAACGCTTGTGTTCAATTCCTTTCTTGGCCAAGAACTCTTCCATTTCTCTTGACACGAGCTGTACCCCATTGTCGGTCAGGAGAGATTCAGCGAGACCTTCTCTGCAGAAAATGTCCTCCAAGAATTTTGTGACATCTCTGGTTTCTATACTCTAAGTTACCTTGACCTCAGGCCATCTGGAGTACATGTCAATCAAGACTAGAACATAAGATTGACCCACCTTAGAGGAGACAGGCCCTAAAAGATCCAAGGCTACATGTTGCCAACACCTTGTGGGAGCCTCACGTATAATCATAGGTTGGACCCTAGTCTTGCAAATTTTATCACAGACATTGCACTCTATGCAGACTCTCACCATGCGCTCTACAAGAATATCGATACCGAGCCACCAGAAATGCAGACGAACCCTCTCCTTTTGTTTTGGAGATGCCTTGGTGACCCAGGTGGGCCAAGTGAACTATTTTCTGTCTGAGAGATGTTGGAGGGACAAGACGCGTTCCTCTCCAAAGTAAATCATTACTCAGCGAAAGCTCGTTCCTTACATTCCAGAATTTCCGCACACCTTCAGACAAGCTCTTGATACCCATCCACCCTCCTGAAACCAATCTGCACACATCAAGTAAATCAAGGTCACTTTTCATAGACTCTCTCCACTCTGACTCAGAAACAACTCCTTCGATAACCTCGCACACTTTGAAGTCATCAATTTCCCACGTATCTTCGGGGTCAAGAGAGGTTTCTTCACATTGCTTGGGCACTAAGCGAGAGAGACAGTCTGCTACTTTGTTGTCCACCCCGGGGATGTATTTTATGACAAAGTCGAAATCCTGGAGTGCTATGACCCACTTACATATTCTAGAGGAAACAGCGTCTAAGGCCTTTTTACAGAACAAGTCTTTCAGTGGTTTATGGTCTGAATGGACGACAAAAGAGGTACCCCAGAGAAATCTTTTGAGTTTCTTGATGGCCCAGAAAATGCAAAGTGCCTCCTTTTCAATTACCGAATATTGAAGTTCTGGACCAACAAGAGCTCTTGAGAGAAACATGATGGTTTGTTCCTTGCCATCCCTTGCCTGTTTAAGGACAGCGCCCAAGCCTTTAGAACTGGCGTCAGTGACAAGAATGGAGCTCGAAGAAGTGTCAAAGCTCTGCAGAGAGGGAGCGGAACAAAGAGCATTCTTGACTCCCTCGAATTCCAACTGGCACTGGGTAGACCAAGAGAACTTCACACCCTTCTTTAAGAGGGACCTAAGAGTGAAGGTGCGGCAGGCAAATCGTGGAACAAATTTATTGTAGTACTCGGCCATTCCCAAGAAGGTTATCACTTCCTTCCTGGACTGTGGGACGGGAAGTTCCGCAATGGTCTTCACCGGGCGATCTCTGGGCCTAACTCCATCACCAGTCAAGAGGTGACCCAGATAATCAATTTCAGGGAGATTAAACCTGCATTTATTTTCACGCAGCGTAAGACCTCTCGCACTGAATCGTTCAAGTACACTCCTCAGTCCCGCATCGTGTTCACCTTGAGACGAGTCATGAATCAAGACGTCATCTTGGTATATCTTGACTCCCTCCACACCACTCAACACGTCTTCCACGACTCTCTGAAAAACGGAGGCAGCAGAGATCAGGCCAAAGGGAAGACGTGTAAACTTGTATGTTCCAAAAGGGGTTATGAAGGCAGTCAAGTCCATGGACTTATCATCAATTTTGACCTAATGATAAGCAGCACGAAGATCTAAGGTGGAGAAGATCCGTGCGTCCCTCAACTGGGCTAACATTTCAGTGATGTTTGGGAGGGGGTACCTGTCGGCGACCACCGCGCGGTTTAGGGCGCGGAGATCCACACGTAGGCGTACCTCGCCTGAGGCTTTGCGTGCAAGGACTACCGGGGCCAACCACTCACTAGCCTCAGTCTCAACGATGATACCTTCACTTAGGCAATTACCACAGAGAGGTAGTGGAGAGAATGCGTACAGGAGAACAGTGTCCTGTCGAAGACCGAATGCCTCTCCCAATTACCTTGTTGGGGGACACTGCACATTCATAACAGTAGAGAACAGATCTAGACAGGAAACGCCCCACTGACCAAAAATGATCTGTGCCATCTCGGGATGAAGATGCCACCTGAGGTCCACCAGCTGATGTCTGCTTGGCTTCTCTACTCTGGTGTTCAGGAACTCCACTGATTCAGCACCTCCAGAGACGTACAGCCTCCTGGCACAGAATCCAAGAGCCCGACCTGCCCTGCTTGTTGCAGTATTACATGGCTGTTGTGTTGTCTGTTAGGACCTATACTCACCCTCCCTTGATGACTGCAAAGGAGGCTTTCAGGGTCACACAGGTCACTAGAAGCTTCAAAACGATGATGTGGAGCTGGCCTTTTGCTGGAGACCAAAGGCGTTTCAACTGCACCTCTACCAGATGATGCCACCCACCCCAGCAGCGATGCAGATGTCACAACAGTGAAGTCTGACTGGGGAAGGGAGAGGACGGCCATCGTCTGCTACCATATGAGATCCAGAGCCAGCTCTTGTGAGATCTGGACAGAGAGTGAACCCTGGTGATGGGCCCACTGAAACCTCGGGGTCCATTTTAGGGTCTATATGTGCCATCTGGCGAGGAGCCCACGAAGCCTTCGAAACATCCCAACCGAAACCTAGGACTAAGGCTGAAATGTTGGGATAATTTCCTAAATGTTCTGGGCTCGCTGCGGCGGTGGGAAAGTCTTGAACACTATAGTTGGACATAGTCCTCTATGCAGGGTCATCCCCAAATGTTTTACCTTCACCCCTCCTACTTTTCTGAACTTCGTTATGTTGACCTTAGGACTTTGTGCACTTTACCACTGCTAATCAGTGCTAAAGTGCTTGTACACACTCCCTAAAACATGCTAAAAATGGCTTACACCTGATTGACATATTTAATTTAGAATAAGTCCCTTGTAAAGTAGTATATCCTAGACCCAGGGCCTGTGAATTAAATCCTACTAGTGGGCCTGAGGCACTTATTTTGTCACTCACTTAGGTATTGCTTTAAAACATGTTCCAGGTCAGCCATTGCAGCCTGAACTGCCAATTCAACTTGAGAAAATAAACCCCTTGCCAAGCAGTAAACTCCCTTTTTATTAAGTACAAGTCACCAATAAGGTAGGCCCTAGACAGCCCATAGGGCAGGGTGCATTGTAATGAAAAGATTGGGCATGTACTTTTAAGTTTTACATGTCCTGATGGTGAAAAATTTGTTTTTCATTACTGTAAGGCATGGGTACTCACAAACATTTGCCCAGGGGCCGCAAAGTACGGTCTGTGGTGTGTCCGAGGGCCGCACTGATGACAGCAGGGTGGCGGCAGGGGGTCTAGGTGGGTCATGGATTAAGTAAGGAGGTGTAAAGACATGATAAATAAACGGGCAAGCATTTATTTGCAGGTTAATAAATGCTTTCCCGTTTATTTACAATTTTTTTCTGCATAATATTCTTCGGCAACTAAACCGCAGCTTGTGCTGCTGTTCACCAGGGGGACCGCATGTAAAGGTCAAGAGAGCCGCAAGCGGTCCCCGGGCCGTACTTTGAGTATCACTGCTGTAAGGCTTTCCTCTCCCATAGGATGATATTGGGTTGCCTTGTTACATTTAATAAGTGCTAACTTTTGATTGGGAACAGGCAGGAATTTCATGTTTGGTGTCAGAGCAGTTGTAATTTAAAATCCTTTTTCATGGTAAAGTTGGATTTTAATTTACAATTTCGAAATTGCGACTTTTCGAAAGTTAGAAGGTAAAAGTGCCCACAAGGGATTCATTAAAAAAAACTGTGATTCAAAGTAACTTTGTCTTAGATATGGTGACATCTAATGACACCCATTAGAATACCTTAGAGAATTTAAAAAAAGAATAAATAAGAAAATCAATTTAAAAAAACGGGTGTATCAAAAAATGATTGATTTTATATTCCAAAAACAAAGTAATAGGGGTACAGAAATAACATCAAACAAATCGTAACATACTTTGACAACAGAAAACACATATATTAAACATACAAACATATCCTGGTACTCAATGTATAAAGACCATCTTCAAACAATTAGGCAATGAGTCTGTCCTATACATGGGATACAGAACTCAAATCAAATCAATTAACAAAAACTAAAGAAAGAAGAATGGGTTAGGCGTCAACATTTTAGTCTCTATTGCGTCAAATCAGTGAGACCATCTTCAGGACAAACGGTAGATCATATGAAATTTCTTGACCCCTTGAAAAGATAATTCTAAAGACAAACAGGGACGAGATCTTCAGTTTGTTGATTTAAGCAAATGATGTGAATCAATTGTCCTTTTAAAGCAAGAAGGAAGAATTCGTTTGTTATTTTAAGGAAAGCCACAGCATCCGTATCCTGGTCGTAGTTTCTCCAATTTGTTTGGAAGGGTCAAGAAATTTCATATGACATTTCATACCTATTGTCCTAAAGAACAAATTACTTACCTTCGGTAACGCTTTTTCTGGTGGATACAGTATCTGCCTGTGGATTCCTCACCTTTTGAATTACCCCTGCACCAGCATTCCACTGAAACGTTTTCTTAGCTCTCCCACGTCGACGAGGACGTCACAATGGCACGGCTCCGCTCGCGACTCTGTATGAGGTCATCGGAGCCATAAAAAGACCTCGTCGGCGTGCTGACGTCAGATCCACCCATTTTTTCTGTGCCTTCGAGGCGAACAGGTGGACCGACAACATAACTGAGGTATACACAGTATACAATATATCACAGTATATAGCAAAAGAGGAAAAGCTAAAGAAATAAGGCATTTCCTAACAACCAACAGCATGGCAAGCAGAAGACATAGGAAAACAACCATGTCAAATAATGAAAACCTTTTTTGGTATACGAAGGTGGACAACGGGGAGGAGGGGAGGTCAGTGAGGAATCCACAGGCAGATACTGTATTCACCAGAAAAAGCGTTACCAAAGGTAAGTAACTTCTTCTTCTGATGGATACATCTGCCAGTGGATTCCTCACCTTTTGAATTGAATCCCACAGCAGTCCCGCACCCGGAGGAGGGTGTCCAACTACTCATACCAAAAAGTCCTGCAGCACGGAACGTGCAAAATGACCATCCCTCCTCACCTCAGAATCCAAACAGTAATGCTTTGCGAAGGTATGGAGGGAGGCCCATGTTGCAGCCTTACAAGGCTACAGGAACACCTCTAGCCAAAGCAGATGTGGAAGACTTAGCTCTGGTAGAATGAGCTCTGATACCTTCAGGAGACTCCTTCTTGGCTATGGCGTAGCAAATCTTGATGCATGAGATGATCCACCTGGATAGCGTTCTCTTGTGGACGGCTTTGTCCTTAATCTTCCCTACAAAGCCAACAAAGAGCTGGTCGTCCAGTCTTAAGTCCCTGGTTCTGTCCAGGTAGAAACTGACCGCCCTCTTAGGGTCCAGGCGGTGAAGTCTCTCCTCCTCCTTGGAAGGGTGAGGGGGAGGATAGAAGGTAGGTAGGGTGATAGACTGCCCTAGATGGAAAGGAGTGACCACCTTAGGCAGGAATGCAGCCCTGGTCCTGAGAACCATCTTTTCTGAATGAATGGTTAAAAACTGAGGTTTAGAACTAAGAGCCTGCAGCTCACTTACCCTCCTGGCTGAGGTAATAGCGATCAGAAAGACCGTCTTGAAAGAAAGAAGCCTCAACAGGCAACTATGAAGAGGCTCAAAAGGAGAACCCATCAGGAAAGTAAGTACTAGATTCAAATCTCACTGAGGCATAATGAAGGGAGTAGGAGGAAACCTATTGGTGAGGCCCTTAATGAACCTCATAACAATGGGGGACTTAAATAAAGATGGCTGGTCCAGCAAACAGAGGAAAGCCGACAAGGCCGACAAATAACCCTTTACCGTAGCCACAGCACAACCCTGCTGAGCCAAGGAAATAGAGAAACCAAGCACATCAGATAAATGGGCCTTCAAAGGATCAATGGACCTCTCTCCACACCATTTCACAAACTTGGACCACCTAGAGGAATAAATAGATTTGGTGGAGTGTCTCCTGGATGATAAAATAGCATCCAAAACATCCGGTGGGAGAGAGAAAGAACTCAGATTGCCCCGTTCAATCTCCAGGCATGAAGGTGCAGGCTCTGGAGGTGGGGGTGTAGAAACTTCCCCTGCGACTGCAAGAGGAGATCTGCCCTGAGAGGGAGACACAGTGGAGGGTGTGATGAGAGGTGTACCACACCCTTCTTGGCCAATCTTGGGCGATCAATATAACTTGGGCCCGGTCTTGGCGAATCTTCCTCAGAACCCGTGGAATCAAGGGTATGGGATGAAACGCGTAAAGAAGCTGCGAACCAAATTACAACTGAAACGCGCCCCCCAACGCTCCCCGCATCGGAAACTGGAGACTGCAGAACGACGGGCAGTGCGTGTTCTCTCGAGTGGCGAAAAGGTCCAACCGAGGAAATCCCCACTTCTTGAAGATGTGATGGACCACCTCCGGATGAAGCCTCCACTCGTGGTCGGCCGAGAATTGCAGACTGAGACTGTCCGCACGCACATTTAGCACTCCGGCCAGATGATTTGCAAACACACAAATCTGAAGGCCCTGAGCCCAGGACCAGAGTCGTAGAGCCTCTCTGCAGAGACGATACAACCCTACACCTCCCTGTTTGTTTATGTACCACATCGCGGTAGTGTTGTCCGTTAGGACTTGAACCGACTGACCGCAAAGGGAGAGAAGAAAAGCCTTTAGAGCCAAACGTATCGCCCGCAATTCCAGAAGGTTGATGTGAAGCAACCTTTCCTTCGGAGACCAAAGACCTTTGATCTCCAGATTCCCCCGATGAGCACCCCACCCTACAGTGGAGACATCAGTGATCACCATGGCCATCGGAGGAGGAAGTTGAAAGGGCCTCCCTTGAGACAGGTTGCCCTCCACACTCCACCAAGACAACTCCGCTGCAGTGTCTCTGGAGAATCTGACCAGCTCCCTGAGATCTCCGTTGTGCTTATACCACTGCCTGCGGAGGCACCACTGGAGAGCCCTCATGTGCCAGCGTGCATGGTTGACCAACTGTCAGGCACCCCACAAGACTTACCTTATGCTTGTGAAGCGGTCTTGCAGAGACGACATGACCCACCGCCACCGTACCCACCTTATCCCAGTAGAACGCGTAATCTAGCTAGGATGGCGTTGGGAACGGGGAAGGAAGCTAGAGGTGATGGAGTTGGTGTCCAGATGACAAGGAGGGAATCATCCGTAGTCCAGTAAGATGGCCGGGTGTACCGTCTAATGAAGGGAGATAAGGGAAACCCCATTACACGGGCACACGCAAACCCCCATTCCTTAGTATAGCAGTTTTTTGTGGAACAATTGATCACCTTGTATACATACAGCTCCAACTAAGGAGAAAGTAACACCGGCCAGGAACTAGTTCGAACTCCGGTACACCAGAAGATAAAAAGGGGTAACTACACCACCTCCTCTTGAAAGTAAAAGAAAACGTGAGCGTTCCTGTACAAACAGTCAATTACTGAAACAGGCAAAATCAGCAAGGCGCTCCAGCGCGGGTAAGTATAATACAAAAGGCAAAATCAGCAAGGCGCTCCAGCGCGGGTGAGTTACAACACAGAACGCAAAATCAGCAAGGCGCTCCAGCGTGGGTAAGTACAACACAGAAGGCAAAATCAGCAAGGCGCTCCAGCGCGGGGAAGGCACAAACAAAACAGACAACAAGAGGCAAGGCGCTCCAGCGCGGGAAAAAGAGACAAAACCAAACAGGCAAAATCAGCAAGGCGCTCCAGCGCGGGAGAAAGAGACAAAACCAAACAGGCAAAATCAGCAAGGCGCTCCAGCGCGGGTAAGGCACAAACAAACAGGCAACAAGGGGCAAGGCGCTCCAGCGCGGTCCTTTACCTGCGGCTCGGCAGCTTCCAGCGTGGTGTTCTGAAAATCTGGAATTGGCGTCCGGAAAGGCTGGCGTCCGATGGCGGTTTGGGCTCAGAATACGAAGCGCTGACCTGGCGGAACCGCAGAGGTTTAAGCGGCTCGTACCGGAAGTGTTGAGTGACGTGGCAGTGGCTTCTGGTGCTAAGGACTAGACCACGGACCTTTTGTAGGGCGGAAGTGAGGCAAGTCTGTTCCGCGGAATCATGGAGCACGATACATTTGCTGCTCGTGATTCACGGAAACCCATCGCAACCATGACAGCACCCCCAACCAAAACAGCGCCCCCCAGCCAACATCCATCAGCTCACACAGGGGTGGCAGGACGAGGGCTGAGAGGGTGACTGACGTGGAAGGCACGTACCAATCGGGGAGCATGACGAACATGAGACAAGGGCTCCCAGGACCTGTCCTCCGGACCATACCCCTTCCAGTCCACCAGGTAGAAGAGCCGACCCCGGGTACGACGGGATTGAAGAATAGCCCTGACCTCATATTCCACGTGATCGTCAATAAGGACCGGAGAAGGAGGAGATGAGACAGAACTCTCAGGATGAACAGGACGAAGGAGGGACACATGGAACACAGGGTGCACTTTCATCTGCGGGGGCAGAGCAAGTCTCATGGAAACGCGGTTGATCACCTTGTCAATGATGTAGGGACCTACGAAGCGAGGCAGCAGTTTCTTAGGGCCGTGCACATTAAGGTTCCGTATGGAGAGCCATACCCTATCCCCTTTTTTGTAGGTGGGTTCAATGACCCTGTGCTCGTCAGCGTACTGTTTATAGGTTTCCTTAGCCTTGGCCAGTTCAAACCGGGCCCGCTGCCAAAGACCACGAAGCATGGTGTGATATTCCTGAACCGTGGGCAAGGGACTGTCCCGTTGTTCCTCCCAGGCCTCCGTCCGCGGATGCCGACCCTGGAGGCAAAAAAAAGGAGACATACCAATGGCTGAGTGTTGGTTGTTGTTATAGGCGTATTCCACCATCCACAACACATCCGCCCATTCCTTCTCCACCGTTATCAATAAGCAGCGAAGGTATTGTTCCATGGTATGATTCGTCCTCTCCGCCTGCCCGTCGGTCTGGGGGTGATAAGCAGATGATAAGCGCACGTCCAGATCCATGGCTGCGCACACTTCACTCCAGAATTTGGACACGAACTGGGACCCTCGATCGGTTATCACCACAGAAGGAATGCCATGAAGGCGTACTACGTGTTGCAGGAAGATAACTGTCAGCTCCGCCGCTGAGGGTAGTTTTTTCAGTGGTACGAAATGAGCCATCTTGGTGAGGTGGTCTACGATGGTAAGAATAGTGGTGTATCCCGCTCTGGTGGCGGGCAAGTCCACAACGAAATCCATGGAGATGGTGTGCCAAGGATAGGGAGGAATCGGAATAGGATGCAATAAACCCACCGTGGATCCCGGCATATTCTTTCCTCGAGCACAGACCGCACAGCGAGCTACGTGTGTGTGTGCGTCTGCCGCCAGCGTAGGCCACCAGAAACGTCGTTGTAACAGGTCCATGGTCTTATGATATCCAGGGTGTCCGGACAGTACGTGGTCGTGACACATGTACAATGTCTGTTGTTGGCGTGCCACCAAGGGTAGGACATACCTGCCCTCTTTGTACATGAATCCGTTCTGTGACGAAACCCCTTTATGGTTCCTTATCAAGGCAACCTGGTCGATCTGGTTGACGTCGTCTTGTAGTTGGGTCAAAAAAGCGGAGGAAAGAACCACTCCCTGGAAACAACGTTCAGGTAGGATAGACACCGGCTCAGCTGTGGTTACGGTGTCCTCTGTTCCTTCTAGGCGTGATAATGCGTCGGCCTTGGCATTTTCTCTGCCGGGTCGGTACGTGATGCGAAAGTCGTACTCGTTAAAGAACAGAGTCCAATGCAATTGTCTAGACGTAAGGGCACGAGCTGAGCGGAGGAATTGCAGATTCCGGTGATCCGTGTAAATGGTCACAGGATGTTTGGCGTCCTTCAAGTAGTGGCGCCATTCCTCGAACGTGGCCTTGATAGCGAGCAGTTCACGGTCCGATATGGCGTAATTGCGTTCGGCAGGTTGCAGTTTACGGGAATAGAAGGCCACGGGGTGCAACAGACCTGTGTCAACATCTCTTTGTGACAGCACACCTCCCAGAGCGTCTTGTGAGGCGTCAGCTTCCACTATAAAAGGCCGCTCTGAGTTGGGGTGTATCAGGATGGGGGCCGTGACGAACCTCTTCTTCAATTCCTGGAAGGCGTGTTCAGCCTCAGAATCCCAGCGGAACAGGGCACCTTTGCGCAGCAGTTTGGTGATGGGGGTGGCTAACCCGGAAAAGCCTGTGATAAAACGCCGGTAGTAATTTGCGAACCCTAAGAACCTCTGGACGTGTTTCACGGTGTTTGGGGATGGCCAGTGAAGTATGGCTTCCACTTTCTTTTTGTCCATTTCGACACCCGCAGGGGAAAGAAGATGACCCAGGAACTCGACAGTTGTGGTGTGGAAAACGCTTTTTTCTAGTTTGACGTACAAACCGTTTTGTTCCAGTTGTTGCAGGACGATTCGTACATGTCGGACGTGTTCTGCAGGGGTTTGTGAGAAGATCAGTATATCGTCAATATACACAATACAGAAGAGGTCGATGAATTCCCTTAATACTTCGTCGATGAAGAACTGAAAGGCCGCGGGAGCGTTACAGAGTCCAAAGGGCATGACCAGGTATTCAAAGAGACCAAACCTGGTCCGAAACGCGGTCTTCCACTCGTCGCCCTTCCGGACTCTGACGAGATGATAGGCCCCCCGCAGATCCAGCTTGGTATATATGGAGGCGTCCTTGACCTGGTCCAACAGGTTTGATATTAAAGGAAGGGGGTATCTGTTCTTTCTGGTGATGGCGTTTATTGCCCTGTAGTCGATGCAGGTCCTAAGGTCCCCTTCTTTTTTGGCCACGAAGAAAAGAGGCGATGACACTGGAGACCTGGAGTGGCGGATGAACCCGTTGCGCAAGAACTCATCCAGATAAGAGCGGAGGTGGTCGTTCTCTTTTTCTGTGAGGGAATAGACCCGGCTACAAGGAAGCGTTGAACCAGGGATCAGGTCTATTCTGCAGTCAAAGGGACGATGAGGAGGCAGTGTATTGGCGCCCTTCTTGTCGAATACTGCGGTGAGGTCCCGATATGCTTCTGGCACTGCTCCTTGTGTAGTCACACCAGTTCCTGTCAAGGGTAGAGTGAGAACTTGCACGGCCTTGACACCGGAAATGGCTGTCCGAGGATAACAGGAAGCAGTACAACTGACCGAATCCAGGACCATCAGTCTGGATGCCCAGTCTATCCGTGGATTGTGACGCACTAGCCACGGGAGACCCAATATCACCCGGAACTGGGGTGCATCGATGACATCGAAGGCGATGGTTTCAGTGTGATTGTTGTCGAAAGTCATCTCCATGTCCTCGGTTTGGAAACGGATAAGACCGGAGGTAAGGTCTGTACCATCCACGGCTTTTACGGTTTCTGGTTTAGCCTTTGGTATGGTGGCCATACCCATGTTCACCATATACTGGGAGTCTATGAAGTTGCCTGTGGCCCCGGAATCGAGCAGGGCAGATATCTGCCATGTCTGGCCTGTCCGTGCTTGTAAGGATACTGCCACTCCTAAGTGTTGAGTGTTACCAACACAGGCAGGGGTCATTGTCTTGTTGAACGACGAACCCAGTAGCTGGACCCCACTATCTACTGGGTTTCTTCGTTTCCCGACTTGTTTCCTTTGGAAACAGAAAAGGCAAACGGTCTCTTCCCTCTAGTACGGGTAGGTTTTACTGGGCAGTCCCTAACGAAGTGGCCGTTCTTGCCACAGTACAAACACTGATTCTGACTCCGTCTTCTCTCCCTTTCTTCTTTGGTAAGAGGGCCCCGGATGCTGCCTATTTGCATTGGTTCCGGTGCCTCGCTAGACTGGTCTGGTTCGTTTTTGGTTTTGTCCCTGAAGGCCAAGAACCGGCTGTCGCCCGTCTTGGTTTTCTCAGTTCTTCGCTCCTGTATCCGGTAGTTCATCTTGACTACTAAATCAATGAACGGTCCTATTTCTTCTGGTGGTTCGGGCATCTGTGACACCAGGTCTTTCAACTCGTCACGTAAACCCCTGTAGAACACGGATATCTTCTTGGTTTCTGGCCAGCGAGCTTCGATGACGAGTCTGTTGAATGTGGTGATATAATGGAGCAGGTCAGTGCTGCCTTGTTTCAGACTGAGTAATTCATTGTCAGCGGCTTGGACAAAGGTGTGGCGGGCGAACATCCTTCTCATGGTTTCCTTGAATACCGGCAAGTTGTACAACATCGGATCATCGTTTTCTACTAATGAAATGGACCATTGGGCGGCATCGCCCCCCATGTAGGAAAGGATAAAGGCGACCTTGGCTGCGTCATCCGGGAAGGAAGTTGCTCGCGCCATGAAATGTAGATGGCACTGATGCAAGAAGACGCTATATTTGGCGCTTTCGCCATAAAAGCGTTCAGGAGGAGCTAGTTGCACGGTATGTGGAGCTATTACTTGTATGGAGGTGTCCTGGGAGGAAGAAGGACCCCCAAAGGTAAACGTAGGTGGCCGCAACAGCCCCTCCTGCCTAGCTCTAGATGTGGGTGTTTGACCCCAGGGTCCCGTCACACCAGCAGCCATTTGGCCTTGTAAGGCTGTCATGTCCTGGCGCAGGCTGAGGTTTTCGGCCTGTATACTGGTGAGCATGGCCGCTATATCCTGCAGGGTGATCTCGGGGTTGTTCATGTCGCCCGGGCAAGACGTTTATGCTTGGGCTTCGTATTCTGTCAGGCACCCCACAAGACTTACCTTATGCTTGTGAAGCGGTCTTGCAGAGACGACATGACCCACCGCCACCGTACCCACCTTATCCCAGTAGAACGCGTAATCTAGCTAGGATGGCGTTGGGAACGGGGAAGGAAGCTAGAGGTGATGGAGTTGGTGTCCAGATGACAAGGAGGGAATCATCCGTAGTCCAGTAAGATGGCCGGGTGTACCGTCTAATAAAGGGAGATAAGGGAAACCCCATTACACGGGCACACGCAAACCCCCATTCCTTAGTATAGCAGTTTTTTGTGGAACAATTGATCACCTTGTATACATACAGCTCCAACTAAGGAGAAAGTAACACCGGCCAGGAACTAGTTCGAACTCCGGTACACCAGAAGAGAAAAAGGGGGTAACTACACCACCTCCTCTTGAAAGTAAAAGAAAACGTGAGCGTTCCTGTACAAACAGTCAATTACTGAAACAGGCAAAATCAGCAAGGCGCTCCAGCGCGGGTAAGTATAATACAAAAGGCAAAATCAGCAAGGCGCTCCAGCGCGGGTGAGTTACAACACAGAACGCAAAATCAGCAAGGCGCTCCAGCGTGGGTAAGTACAACACAGAAGGCAAAATCAGCAAGGCGCTCCAGCGCGGGGAAGGCACAAACAAAACAGACAACAAGAGGCAAGGCGCTCCAGTGCGGGAAAAAGAGACAAAACCAAACAGGCAAAATCAGCAAGGTGCTCCAGCGCGGGAGAAAGAGACAAAACCAAACAGGCAAAATCAGCAAGGCGCTCCAGCGTGGGTAAGGCACAAACAAACAGGCAACAAGGGGCAAGGCGCTCCAGCGCGGTCCTTTACCTGCGGCTCGGCAGCTTCCAGCGTGGTGTTCTGAAAATCTGGAATTGGCGTCCGGAAAGACTGGCGTCCGATGGCGGTTTGGGCTCAGAATACGAAGCGCTGACCTGGCGGAACCGCAGAGGTTTAAGCGGCTCGTACCGGAAGTGTTGAGTGACGTGGCAGTGGCTTCCGGTGCTAAGGACTAGACCACAGACCTTTTGTAGGGCGGAAGTGAGGCAAGTCTGTTCCGCGGAATCGTGGAGCACGATACATTTGCTGCTCATGATTCACGGAAACCCATCGCAACCATGACACCAACAGTATGCAGGAAGCTTACAGACCGAGCAAGCGTAGCACCTTCAGGACTGGAACAACCGCTTCATCGTAAAACAAAGGAATCATCTCCTGAATGTCGAGAATCCTCTGCGGAGGCAAGAAAGCTTGACACACAGTTGTGTCCATACTGCCCCTCTGAACAGGTTGCACGGTGAGGCCATCAGGTGAGATTTGGGCACATTTATCGAGAAGCCCAAGTCGAACAACAGCCGTGCTGTTACCTGCAGATGATGAAGCACCATCTCTGGAGACTTTGCTTTGAGCAGCCAGTAGTCCAGATAGGGGAAAATAGGAATCCCCGACTTTCTGAGATGAGCTGCCACCACCGCCATCACCTTCGTGAAGACCCGAGGTGCAGAAGTAAGACCAAATGGGAGGACTGCAAACTGGTAGTGCTGAGACCCTACCGTAAAACGGAGATACTTCCGATGCGACATCAGGATGGGAATGTGAAAATATGCATCCTGCAAGTCGATTGACACCATCCAGTCTTCCTGCTGCAGCGCCAGAAGAACCTGAGCTAGGGTCAACATCTTGAATTTCTCCTGCTTGAGGCAAAAATTCAAGACCCTAAGGTCTAGGATCGGTCTTAACCAGCCGTCCTTCTTGGGGATCGGGAAATACCAGGAGTAGCATCCCTGTGTTATGTGCGCATTGACTCGAGCGCGCTAGCATAGGTGAAAACAATTGCATTCAGGACTTATGTCTAGTTTTCAGCGTAAGCAACCCGGAAGAAGTGCCTAAAACTAGCATACCCATGAGACATTGCGAGGCTACGCATGATGCCGCGAGGAACCGCCCATAAAGGAAGTAGCGGTGCTCGCGCAAGCGTCGATAATTCTTTGTCCTCGCCTTGGATTTCGGAGTCCGTGTTCTCCGCAGAGGTCTGGTAAGGGTGCTCTGCACCGACTCCCTATACTCTTGTTCCTAGCACAAGTTTATGGAAATCCTTCCCGTCATCTGTTGGTAAGCGATATCGCTCGTGCCGAGGAAGGTCCTTTGATTCCTTTTGTCTTGCCCGGCATTTCAGCCCTTGGATTCAGCCGGCATTTCACTTGGCAGAGACTTTGCTCATGTTACGCTGTGAAGTTTAACTTTGGGATTGTGACAGATGGAAGCCAAATTACTGGGTCTTAACAGCAACACTAAACTGCTTGATATATGGTGTTTCGCCACTCTCGTTTTTGTTATTACATCGTGTTACAAAACAAACGGATGTTAATGGTGGGTTAACCATTTGTTGGATTGTGACACTCTGGATTGTGATAAATGCTTGGATATATCTGAAGGAAAGATTCATATATTGCTCTTCTGGCTCTATTTAACAGGGGTAATAGGAGTGGTATGGGACTACGCTCTATCCCTGTTAAGCAGTGTGGAGTCTAGAAAGGGTAGGTTACTATTGAACCGATTCATGTGTAATATTGAGGATGTGCACACTCTACAGCTTGTTTCTTATACAGGGTATAACACATGTTCAATTATTGGTTTCTTCTATGTTTCCCACACTGCAGCCATAACGAAGTGATTGGTGTTACCACACTGAAGTTGCAATCTCTATAGAAGTATCTCAATCTACAGGTGTCGTTCTTTTTTGTTACAGGTATAGGAGGTTGCATATCCAAACCATTGTTCTTATATGTATGTATTGTGTGGAGATGAATAGACTGTCTTTATGATTGTTGTTGTCGTTTCAGATCTCCCTCCATGCTGTTCCCGTCCTTTCCTTCCCTCACTTGATCCTCCCACTGACCTGTGTAATTACGGCTATTAAGGCTTGGGTATATCAAGAGGTGGACCATTCTGAGCAACAAACCAATCCTGAGGACATACACTCTGACAGAATTTCCGACCCACAAATTATTGTCCTCCCGGTCGGGTTGTGCAGGAATGGCCACTCTTGAAGACGTTATCGCTGTTCTTGCCAATGTACAGGCTGAGTTAGCTACGTCCCGTCAGGAAGCTGCAGATCTAAAAGCCATGGTGGAAGGGATGCAACGAAACCCTTTTAGTGTAGGGGTCCAGGCGGCAGGGCCTACTAATGCGGTAGTGGTAGAAATGCCTGTTTCCATACCATTAGCTACCCCAGAGCGGTTTCATGGGGAATCTAGTAAGGCACAAGTGTTCTTAACGCAGGTCATGCTCCACTTTTCCTGCAAACAAAAGTCCTTCCCCACCAACCAGGCGAGAGTAGCCTTTCTCATCTCCTACTTAGCAGGCGATGCGGCACAGTGGGCAGTGCCTTTGGTGAATAGAGATGATCCCCTTCTACATGATTGGGAGGCATTTATGTTATGTTATGTTATGTTAATGATATTTATACAGCGCAGCTGTTACCCTGAGGTGTCCTGGCGCTAGTTACATTTAGAACCGAATTTTTGAAAGTATTTGATAGACGCGCTGAATCCTTTACAGCTGATAGGGAATTATTAGAGTTGAGGCAGGGTAATAAGGATCTGTTGATCTATCTGAACGCATTTAGGAGATTAGTGGCGGAAACAAAGTGGCCAGAGGCTAAACAAGCTGCACTCTTCCATCAAGGGTTGCGGGAAGACCTTAAGGATGTAATTGCTCAGATAGACCCACAACCTACTACATGTGAGGATTTGATTAGCTTTGTGCTGCGTTTAGATCATAGACTTAGTGAGCGTAAAGGGGATCACAAAAGGAAGGAAAGAAGCATGCCACCATTTGAACGACAGAGAACCACGGAACCAAACAACACCTCAGGATCTGAACCAATGGATATCGGAACCATACGAGCAGCATTAACCCCGGCAGAAAAAGACATCCGTCGTAAACAAGGCCTTTGTCTATATTGTGGCAAGAAAGGCCATTTCGTTAAGGACTGCCCAGTAAAACCCAAGACTAACCGATTTCGTAGCAGTAGACAGGCGACTGCCGCCATGGATACGGCAACAGAAAACTAGCTGACTCAAGGAAAGAAGAAGGGGTTTCTTGGAGTCAGGCCTACCTCCCTTCCTTACGTAACAACGACCCATCTGCACAGGGACATTTTTTTATCGATTTACTACTGCTCATACAATCCGAGTGGATACAAGCATCAGCCATGATAGATTCCGGAGCCACAGGCATGTTCATGGATTTAGGAGAAGCAAAACGCAGAGGCGTATGCCTAGTGTCTAAAGACAAGCCGGAAGAAGTCTATGCAGTAGATGGGAGGAAATTAGACACAGGACCCATAGGATATTACTCAGACGAAATAGAAGTTCAATATGGAGCTTCCCACAGGGAGCATATAACATTTAACATCATACAAGCTCCCCAATATGGTATTATTCTGGGTTTACCGTGGTTGCAAAAACACAATCCTGAAATCAATTGGATATCCAAAACTGTGCTTATGAATTCTCCCTACTGTCTGGAACGTTGCCTAAAGATACCAGAAGGGCCTGCTACAGCGCTGGCTTTTGGTATGTGCATAGCCACTGCAGCTGAAAAGGATATCCAATTACCCGCAGTATATCATGAATATGTAGAGGTGTTTAATGATGTCCAGGCGGAAGAACTACCACCCCATAGACAGTACGACTGTCAAATTGTTCTCGTTCCTGGGGCAGTAGTACTCAGTGGAAGAATATACGCCTTGACTGAGCCCGACAATTGTCACCTCAGAGCCTATTTGGACAAATACTTAGAATTAGGATTTATCCGTCCCTCTAAGTCTCCTGCGGCCTCCCCGCTTTTTTTCATACCCAAGGCGAATGGCGAGCTACGCGCCTGTATTGACTTTAGAGCGCTGAACGCCATCACGGTGAAGAACCGTTATCCATTACCGCTGATACCTGTATTATTGGAACAAGTGAAAAAGGCGAAGATATACACCAAATTGGACCTCAAGGGCGCCTATCACCTGGTTCGCATGAGGAGTGGCGACGAGTGGAAAACGGCATTTAAAACCCTTTATGGATTATTTGAATTTCTAGTAATGCCTTTCGTATTATGCAACGCCCCCCGTGGCGTTCCAATATTTCCTAAACGAGGTACGACGTGAGATCCTAGACCACTACGTTGTGGTGTATATTGATGATATTCTCATCTATTCAGAAAACGAGAACTTACACATACAACATGTTGAATCTGTGTTACAGATCTTGCAGAAACACCACCTGTTCTGCAAATTAAGTAAATGCGAATTCCATGTGAGTACGGTGGAATTCCTCAGAGTCATGCTCACTCCGTCTGGACAGGAAATGTCCGAAAGAAAAATCACAGCGGTAAAGAACTGGCCTCCTCCCCAGAACTTTCGGGATGTTCAGTGCTTCATTGGTTTCGCAAACTTCTACCGTCGGTTCATAAACCAGTTCTCCAAACTGGTTGCACCCATAACACAACTGCTGAAAAAAGCACATAAGTTCGAGTGGAATAAAGAGGCTCAAGACGCATTCCTCGCCTTAAAAACAGCTTTTGTAACCGCCCCAATCTTAACTCACCCTGATCCAGAGAAACCATACATTGTTGAGGCAGATGCCTCTGACGTGGCGTTGGGAGCAGTGTTATCTCAAAGACACTCTTCCACGGGACAACTCCATCCGGTGGCATACATGTAGAGAAAATTAAATGACGCTGAAAAGAACTACAACATAGCGGAAAAGGAACTCCTGGCTATCAAGGAAGCCTTCATGGAGTGGAGACACTTTCTGATGGGAGCCAAGCATGTGGTTACGGTATATACCGACCACCGAAACCTGCAATTCATGACAGCCGCTAGACATCTTACCCCTCGTCAGCTCCGATGGATGTTGTTCTTCTCAGAATATCATTTCATTATTACATATCGGCCTGGCTCTGAGAACAGAAAAGCGGACGCCCTCACCAGACAGTCATCTTCCAAGGATCTGGAAGTCAGACGGGAGCGTTCCATCATTGATCCCGCGAAAGTACTGTGTGTGATACAACCTGATACCTTCCTCAAGGAAGTACTTAAGGGAGTTAACACTTACACATGGAGAACCTGGCTAAAGAGCCATACAGAATGGCAAATAAAGAACGGCTTCCCAATGAATAGAAACCGTCTGTTAGTGCCTACTGAGAAATTGAGGAAACAAGTGTTCCACTGGTGTCATAAATTACCGAGTGCAGGACATCATGGGGTAGGAAAAACCGTGGATCACATCAACAGGCAATTCTGGTGGCCATCTCTTCAGGTGGACATTAAAAACTGGATAAAATCTTGTGAAATCTGTGCGAAAATGAAGTCCGACCACCTACGCCCACAGGGTTTGTTGCAGCCTCTCCCTACTCCTAGCAGTCCTTGGGAGAGCATATCATTAGACTTCATTGTTGGTCTACCGCCGGATAAAGGATGTACCGTGATTCTGGTAGTTATCGACTATTTAACAAAGATGGAACACTTTGTGGCATGCAAACAGGTTCCTTCAGCAGGCCAGTTAGCACGGATATTGATGAGGCATGTTGTTCGTTTGCATGGTTTACCTAGGACCATTGTGTCTGACAGGGATTCTCAGTTCACGGCCCAGTTCTGGAGGGTATGGTGTTCTTCATTACATATAACCACGGCCTTGTCTACGAGTTTCCACCCGCAAACGGATGGACAGACAGAGCGTCTCAACCAAACGCTCAAACATTATCTGCGCTGCTATGTGGATAACAGCACTGAAGAATGGGTGGATTATCTCTGGCTAGCCGAAATTGCTTACAACAACGCCACACATAGTTCCACTCATACTTCTCCGTTCTACTGCACCTATGGTCACCATCCACGGTTTCTTCCCTTTATTCATCCTACGGAGAATACCAAGTTACCTGAAGTGTCGAAAAGAGTGGCCCATATGCAAGAAACCCTGGTACACAAACAGGAATATCTGAAGGCAGCTAAGGACAAGTACAAAGCCGCAGCGGACAAACATAGAAGACCTGGACCTTTGTACAAAGAAGGAGACAACGTTTGGTTATCTACCAAAAACATCAGTTTCAGAAAACACAGTGTGTTTAATCCCAGGTATATCGGGCCCTACAAGATCAGTAAATGCATTAGCCCGGTAACCATGAAACTAAACTTACCTTCGCATCTAAGGATTCATCCCGTTTTTCATGTGTCTTTATTAAAACCCTCCTACACACCAGTGAGAAAGCTGCCACTGCCACTACTGGTCAACGATGACACAGAGTATGAAGTACGGGGTATTATAGACTCAAAACTGCGTGGCCGCAAGCTGTGGTATCTGGTAGCATGGAAGGGTTACGGTCCTGAAGAGAATTCCTGGGAACCGGCATCGGGTGTGCATGCACCTAGACTAGTGTCCTCTTTTCACAAGAAATGCCCACAGAAACCTGGCCCCCTAGCGCGCTCTCGTTAGGGAGGGGATGTACTGTTATGTGCGCATTGACTCGAGCGCGCTAGCATAGGCGAAAACAATTGCATTCAGGACTTATGTCTAGTTTTCAGCGTAAGCAACCCGGAAGAAGTGCCTAAAACTATCATACCCATGAGACATTGTGAGGCTACGCATGACGCCGCGAGGAACCGCCCATAAAGGAAGTAGCGGTGCTCGCGTAGGCGTCGGAAATTCTTCATCCTCACCTTGGATTTCGGAGTCCGTGTTCCCCGCAGAGGTCTTGTCACGTTTAGGCGTAGATAGCGTGGGAGACACACAGACTACACACTATAGGCGTGGAACGGGGAGAATGGAGTGTGCATGCTTAGGTACTACAACTACCATAATGCCAAGGGAGAGGAGTAAGTCCTACCTCTGAACACTATTTAAGCACCGCCTTCTGGCAGTCGGGTGCTTGTCAATCAAGATCCGTTCTTACGCCCGACAAGTCAATGTACTGCATCGAGCACGGCTGGCTGAGGTCAGGAGATCTCGTATCCCCGCTGCCTCCGTGCAGTCTTCCTCAACTCTTCTGCTGACACTAGGCAGATTCCGTCTGCCGCGCTGGTGCGCGAGAAGGAGTCCTAGCTCGACGGAGCTACTTCCGGGTCTACCGCACTGGAGCGCGGTTACAAGACGCAACAAGCTCCGAACATCCTTCTACGGAGTCTGCGCCGGGACACATTGCCTCAGCGCTGGTGCGGGAGATGAATTCCTGGCATACCGCAGCTCCGTCTGTTACCCCGCGCTGGAGCGCGTTTGGCGAGCTGTCCGGGGGGGGAGTAGCAGCCCGTATTTTGTTACATTCGCGGCCTGTGGGTCGTCTTTCAATTCCTCAAGGAGCCGGTGAGAGGCTCGGAGATTCTTGCAGTAGTTTCACGACTGTGGGGTCGATTACGGAACATGCAGAACCAGCGTGTTCTCTCAGGAAGAATCCTACAAGTTCCAGGGCCTTCATCCCTTCAGGCGTAGTGGGAATTGTCGCATTTCCTTTGGACTGACTACTCCAAAGCCAAGTACTGTTACATTTTTACTTTTCCTGATGTTCAAGGATGCAGTGCGTCTATCGGCAAGGGTGCTAGCGCCTTGGACTCAGTACTGGAGTGTTTATTCGTTTATTGCTTTATTTTTGGGTTTTTTCCTTTTTTACATAAGGATGAATGCGGCATGATTAGCTGTAAGTGCCTTCACATACTTCTACAGTTCTTGGTAGTGTTTGTTTATGGCGATTATTACATGCATGTTGTGCTTGTGTCTCAAAACAGGAAACACGGGGCTAGTCAGCAGGAGTGACGTCTACAACTCCTGGGCCAGTTTCCAGTGAGTGTTTTCGCAGCCGCACCTTTTTTGTTTCCTTTGTCCCTTTTTTCCCTTTCCCCTATTGTGGTGTTTCCTGTTTGAGTGGTTGCTACATACTCGCAGGTGATTCCATTAAGGGGATAGGGTTACTTGGCATCTTTCATCGCTCCCGCTGTATCTGGCTTCTAAGGTTAGTGATTACCTAGTCTGTGTCTTGACAGATTGACAAGCCCATGGTTACCTACAGCCTGAGCGATGGATACTAACACTATCCTTATGTCAGTGTTGGAAACCTTGACCGCACTACGGATGGAAGTGGATGCCTTCCGTGGGGAAAACCTAGAATTAAGAAATGAGATGGGCACGATGTGACGAGAAGTAGCGGGGCTGTCTCGCTCAAGTCCTACGGGTGCAAGGGGAGGTTCGTACATCAAAGACTGGACCTTACCGTCCCGCTCACATCTCAAGGCTCCGACATGGGGCGCGGCACCCACTCGCAGGGTGGAGTAGCAGGGCCTTTTCCTACCTCTTTCTCTAATCCTTCTCAGGCAGGCCCTTCATCTATACAAGTAATACAGCCCCTACAGCTGCCCCTTGCCCCTCCTGAGATATTCTTTGGGGATCCCAAGAAGTTTGGAATATTTTTAGGTCAATGTAGACTGCACTTTATGTGCAAACCTGCTGTGTTCCCTAACGACCAGTCAAAGACGGCCTTTGTTATGTCCTACCTTGGAGGCAATGCGGCCAGTTGGTCTTTTCCCTTGATAGAGAGGGACGATCCCGTTTTGCACAATTTTTCTGACTTTTGTGTAGAGATGCGCAAGCTGTTCGATAGAAAGGCACACCAGCTTTCCTTAGACAGGGAACTTATTGCGCTTAAGCAAGGCACACAAGATCTGCTCACATACATTACCACCTTCAACAGGCTCTTAGTGGAAACCAATTGGCCGATGGAAAAAAGGACTTCCTTGTTCTACCAGGGCCTGAGAGGGGAGTTGAAGGACGTGTTGGCTCAAGTCGTACACATGCCCACCACGTGTGATGAACTCATAGATCTCACGGTTCAACTGGATCATCGGCTTCAGGAAAGGAAAGGGGATAAGCAGCGAACAGACACGAAGTACCTTCTATCGCGACCTAGGCCCATAACGGAAGAACACCCTTCGACCCCTGATGGGACGGAGCCGATGCAAATCAGTGGGATACGAGGGCCAATGAGCCAAGACGAAAGAGAAAAAAGAAGAAGACAGATGCTGTGCATGTACTGTGGGAAGCCCGGTTACTTCATCAAAGACTGTAAAACCAGATCCAAGCTGGTGAACAAAGGAAGTCAGGGAACCAGGAACTTGCCCGTGGTGGAGTACACCTCTGAGAACCAGGCACACTAACGCACTCAAACAAGAACGAGACCCCTTGTTTGAGACTTAGGAATGAAGAGGTCTCTTCAGCAGTGGCCAACACAGTTCAAACTTCAGTGGCCCATATGAATGTGTGTGTTACGCTGGAATTTCCGGGTGGGGAGCCCGCAGTTGTGCATGTGCTGCTAGATTCTGGGGCTACCGGTAACTTTATCGACCAGCAGTACGCACAGGAACTCGGTGTACCCTGCATACGAAAAAAGACACCGGAACCAGTCAAGGCGGTGGATGGTACGGTGTTGACTTCAGGCCCTGTGCGTTTTCACACACAGTTGATTCTAATGCAAGTTGGGGTGGATCATTTCGAATACATCCAGTTTGATCTCATAGACGCCCCCCACTTCAAACTCATCTTGGGCATGCCTTGGCTAACACATCATGATCCGTTAGTGCAATGGGCTGCACGCACGGTCACCATGAACTCCTCGTTCTGTAAAGAACATTGCTCAAGAGAGAAGGTACGAAAACCTGATGCCGTGGAGAATCCTGCCAGGCTGCTCGCAAGCGGTTGTAATGCACGGATCTTATGCTGTACCTCCACGTTACCGAAAGAATACAAGCAGTTCCATGCCGTATTCAGTGAACAAGAAGCAGGGAAGCTGCCCCCACACAGGAATTATGATTGTGTGATTGATTTGGAGCCTGGAGCCAGCATACCATGCAGTCGTATATATGCCCTTACGGAATCCGAAACCGCTTATCTGCAGCAGTATCTCACCAAGCTGCTGTCCTCCGGCTTTATCCGTCCATCTTCTTCTCCCGCTTCCTCGCCGATATTCTTCATTCCGAAGAAAGAAGGGGGCTTACGGGCTTGCATAGACTACCGGGCGATCAACAGAGTGACCAGAAAAAAAAACCAGGTATCCTCTTGTTAGGATTTGCGCCATAAACATGGCTAATCCTCATACCGTGTATTAGAATTGACCCAATATATGTAGCATGCTCAGTCTTTATTTCTGGTTTGCTATATTTTGGATTGCTTTATGGAATTGCACAAGTGTGAACTTTCATGCTGTTATTTTTCTTGTATAAACTGGTATGGTATGCTGTAATACTGTTATAAACATTAAGTAGTTCTTGGTATCTGGATCCATTTAGCTTGAAACAATTTGATTCAGCAGAACTAATGACAGTTAACATGTGCCTGCCACACCCGCTTTACAGTTGGCAATTTGCATAGGAAACCATGGATCAGCAGGACTAATGACAGTTAACATGTGCCTGCCACACCCGCTTTACAGTTGGCAATTTGCATTTCTGTTAAAACCACCCCACCCACCTGAAGCCTATAAAAGGCTCGAAAGCAGAATGAGACGTGCTTGCCCTCGTCTTCACGATTCCCCACTTACCTGATTTCCTTTGAGTTCCCGCGCCGCAGGCAGTATTCCTCCTCTTCGGTTCCAGTCAGTCCTTGGTGGTTTCAAGGATAACTCCACGACTTCCTCCTTCGTTCCGTCAAGGAAATAACTCCGGCCTGCAACAAAGAAAGAAAAAGCAGCGCTCAGTCAAGTAAGGCATTTCTAATTAACAAAGCTTGCAGTGGAAGCGCGTCAAAGATTAAACAGGTACTTTTCTGTTTTATTCCAAAGGCTGATAATTTACGACTTTTGCGCTCTCAGAGGAAATGCTCCAAGGTTCCTTAAATTATAGTTTCTTCGTATTTCAAGAGTGAGACAAATAAGACTTTTCAAATTAAAGAGAGACAGACTCATTTCCTACTCAGGAATAAATGGACATTTTCTGCTGAAACTTATTTTGTGTTGTATTACTTTTATTTTATGATATTCTTGAAGACAAGAAAAAGGTGTTTTTGTTAGTAAGTGTTTCATGGAACATTTAAATTTCAGTTATTGGTGTGTTATGCTGAAAAGGTGACAAGGTGTTCTTTTATTTCACTACAGAGAGCAGCATTATACACGTGTTTAAGAACGTCACTTTAAGCACGTGATGCATCTGATGATAAAAGGGAGACATTATCTCTGCTATATGTTGAGCAGCAAATTACAGTGAAAGGTATAATCTTTATGTACAATGTAAATCAGGATACTAGTGGATGTATTCAACTAAGTAGGTTAATGAATGTTTATTGATCTTTATCGTTTGTACATAGATATTGTCCCAGAAGAATTGCTGTGTTTACAGAGTGGTTAAGGTATCGCGATCAGCGCCACAGTCGTGCCAAGATCCGAATCCAGCAGAGTGTTTTCTTTCTGTTCTTTTTTATTTTGTCCCATTTTCCCCTTCCCCTGAAGATCTGTTCTTGTTAAGCTGTGTTATACATACGGTTTGACAGGCGTAGATTTTTGGGGGCGTAGAGAACAAGCGTCTCATCTCTCAAATCGAACATCCTGGATTTCAGGTGAGTGGAGACTTGACACCTCTGCCCTTAATACCCATTCTGCTGGATCAGTTAAAAGGAGCCACGGTGTTTACCAAACTAGACCTCCGCGGAGCCTACCATTTAGTGCGGGTGCGGCAACGAGACGAGTGGAAAACGGCCTTTCGAACGAAATTTGGGCTGTATGAATATCAGGTGATGCCCTTCGGACTCTGCAACGCACCCGCCACGTTCCAGTTTTTCATGGATGAAGTCCTGAGAGGCCTGTTGGATGTATCATGTATCGTGTATATTGATGACATCCTGATTTACTCGGCATCCATATAGGAACACATCCTTCATGTATCAGCGGTACTGGAACGTCTACAGCGGTTCACACTCTATGCCAAATTGGAGAAGTGCCTTTTCCACGCCACTGAAGTGGAGTTTTTGGGATACGTCATCGGGCCAAACGGTCTTTGTATGGACGATAAAAAGATACGGGCCATTCTACAATGGGAATCACCCTCCAGCGTGAAGGCCTTGCAAAGCTTCTTGGGCTTTGCGAACTTTTATCAGAGGTTTATTAAAGAGTTCTCAAGAATCATACAGCCATCGACACACCTTTTACGGAAAGGAGCGACGTTTCTCTGGACTGACTCCGTAGAAAAGGCTTTCAAACGCGAAAGAACTGCTTTATCAGTGCTCCAGTATTGAGACATCCCGATGCCACTCGTCCGTTTGTGGTAGAGACGGATGCATCCTATTACGCGATAGGGGGGATCCTATCCCAAAGGCATCCTGAAACAGGCCAACTCCATCCCGTTGCCTTCTTTTCCAAGAAATTGTCGTCTTGTGAGGTCAACTACAGTATCACAGATAAGGAGCTTCTGGCTATAAAGAGAGCGTGAGAAGAATGGAGATGCCATCTGCTGGGGGCTAAACACACGGTGGAGATATACACCGATCACCGGAACCTGTTATTTTTGAAGAGTGCAAGAGCCTTAACCCCTAGGCAACTCCGTTGGTCGCTATTTTTCTCCGATTTTGATATTGTGATTCGGTACAGGCCAGGATCACAAAACGGCAAAGCAGACGCACTGTCAAGACCCGCTCGTGACCCCGAACTCAGTCCAGTACCGACAGAAGAACCCCCTGTCGTACTACAGAACGCTTCCTTTCCTGCGGAGATAATGGCCTTGGCGACTACACATGACTTCCTGGGAAGGGTGAGGAAACAAATTGAAGGGCTAGATGAGCATGCATGGGTTACTGAAGAGCCTCAGCACCGTTCCTCTCTGAACAAGTTGCTGTATTACGACAAGCGGCTATACATACAGGAGGGTCCTTTGCAACAGCAAGCCTTGCGCTGGATTCATGACTCCACACTGGGTGGACACTTGGGAGTCCAGAAAACCATACAGGCTATGAAGAGACACTTCTGGTGGGTAACATTACGGACGGACACTGCGAAATACGTCTCAGAATGCACCATCTGTGCGCAGGGGAAAGCACAGCACAAACGGCCAAGTGGATTGCTCCGACCTATACCTATACCTCCAGCCCCCTGGCACACCTTGTCCATGGACTTTATAGTGGAGATGCCTTCCAGCTCAGGCAATATCACCATACTGGTCGTCATCGATCATCTGATGGGTCATCTGATGGGTCATTTCATTGCATTGACGAAATTACCTACATCGGTGGAATTGGCTAAGGCATTTTTACAACACATTGTGCGCCTGCATGGGATACCAGCAGTCATCATTACGGACAGGGGAACCCAATTCACTTCAAGGTTCTGGAAGGCGCTATGTGATGTTATGAAAGTCGATGCCCGTCTCTCCACTAGTTACCACCCGCAGACAGACGGTGAAACAGAGAGACTGAACCAAATGCTAGAACAGTACCTCCGATGCTTTACTCTCCAACATGAGGAAGAATGGAGCACGCTTCTGTGGATGGCAGAGTTTGCATATAATAACTCGGACCATTCCTCTCTGGGGTGTTCACCTTTCTTTTGCCTCACCGGTTACCATCCTAATATGTAACCCTTTGAATGGCCTGTGGTGGCTAGACATCCCACAATCCAAGAACATCAGACACACCTCAGAAAGGTACTGCAGACAGCCAAAACACAGTTAGAAGTAGCACAAGCACATGACAAACAGTATGCAGATAGGAAGAGAACCCCATAGCTTTCCTATAATGTGGGGGATAGGGTGTGGCTCTACACGAAACATCTGCAATTCAAGGGTAATACCCGGTTAAAACCTATGTTTGTGGGCCTCTATCCCATTGATAGAATAGTCAACCCTGTAGCGGTGAGATTGACACTCCCTTCTTCTTGGCACATCCACCCTGTGTTTCATGTTTCTCTCTTACGGCCCTGTCTCCCTCAAACCAGACTACCTGTGAGACCACGACCACTGACTGTAGAGGGGGAGGAAGAGTACGAGGTCAAGGGTATACTTCATTACAAACTTATCAGAGGGAGGGTGCATTACCTCATTGAGTGGAAAGGGTATGGCCCCGAGGAGCGCTCATGGGAGCCTGGTACCAATCTCCACTGCCCTGGGCTTCTTAGACGTTTTCACTTGCGGTGTCCCTCTAAGCCTGGTGGACCGCAGAGACGTCGGTCGTTGAAGGGGGGTTCTGTCACGTTTAGGCGTAGATAGCGTGGGAGACACACAGACTACACACTATAGGCGTGGAACGGGGAGAATGGAGTGTGCATGCTTAGGTACTACAACTACCATAATGCCAAGGGAGAGGAGTAAGTCCTACCTCTGAACACTATTTAATCACCGCCTTCTGGCAGTCGGGTGCTTGTCAATCAAGATCCGTTCTTACGCCCGACGAGTCAATGTACTGCATCGAGCACGGCTGGCTGAGGTCAGGAGATCTCGTATCCCCGCTGCCTCCGTGCAGTCTTCCTCAACTCTTCTGCTGACACTAGGCAGATTCCGTCTGCCGCGCTGGTGCGTGAGAAGGAGTCTTAGCTCGACGGAGCTACTTCCGGGTCTACCGCGCTGGAGCGTGGTTACAAGACGCAACAAGCTCTGAACATCCTTCTACGGAGTCTGCGCCGGGACACATTGCCTCCGCGCCGGTGCGCAAGACGAATTCCTGGCATACCGCAGCTCCGTCTGTTACCCCGCGCTGGAGCGCGTTTGGCGAGCTGTCCGGGGGGGGGGAATAGCAGCCCGTATTTTGTTACATTCGTGGCCTGTGGGTCATCTTTCAATTCCTCAAGGAGCCGGTGAGAGGCTCGGAGATTCTTGCAGTAGTTTCACGACTGTGGGGTCGATTACGGAACACGCAGAACCAGCGTGTTCTCTCAGGAAGAATCCTACAAGTTCCAGGGCCTTCATCCCTTCAGGCGTAGTGGGAATCGTCGCATTTCCTTTGGACTGACTACTCCAAAGCTAAGTACTGTTACATTTTTACTTTTCTTGATGTTCAAGGATGCAGTGCGTCTATCGGCAAGGGTGCTAGCGCCTTGGACTCAATACTGGAGTGTTTATTGGTTTATTGCTTTATTTTTGTTTTTTTTCCTTTTTTACATAAGGATGAATGCGGCATGATTAGCTATAAGTGCCTTCACATACTTCTACAGTTCTTGGTAGTGTTTGTTTATGGCGATTATTACATGCATGTTGTGCTTGTGTCTCAAAACAGGAAACACGGGGCTAGTCAGCAGGAGTGACGTCTACAACTCCCGGGCCAGTTTCCAGTGAGTGTTTTCGCAGCCGCACCTTTTTTGTTTCCTTTGTCCCTTTTTTCCCTTTCCCCTATTGTGGTGTTTCCTGTTTGAGTGGTTGCTACATACTCGCAGGTGATTCCATTAAGGGGATAGGGTTACTTGGCATCTTTCATCGCTCCCGCTGTATCTGGCTTCTAAGGTTAGGGATTACCTAGTCTGTGTCTTGACAGGTCTGGTAAGGGTGCTCTGCACAGACTCCCTATACTCTTGTTCCTAGCACAAGTTTATGAAAATCCTTCCCGTCCTCCGTTGGTGAACGATATCGCTCGTGCGGAGGAAGGTCCTTTGATTCCTTTTGTCTTGCCGGCCTTTCAGCCCTTGGATTCAGCCGGCATTTCACTTGGCTGAGACTTTGCTCATGTTACGCCGTGAAGTTTACCTTTGGGATTGTGACAGATGGAAGCCAAGTTACTGGGTCTTAACGGAAACACTAAACTGCTTGATATAGTGGTGTTTTGCCACTCTCGTTTTTGTTATTACATCGTGTTACATAACATACGGATGTTAATGGTGGGTTAACCATTTGGATTGTGACTCTCTGGATTGTGATAAATGCTTGGATATATCTGAAGGAAGGATTTATATATTGCTCTTCTGGCTCTATTTAACAGGGGTAATAGGAGTGGTATGGGACTACGCTCTATCCCAGTGAAGCAGTGTGGAGTCTGGAAAGGGTAGGTTGCTATTGAACCGATTCATGTGTAGTATTGAGGATGTGCACATTCTACAGCTTGTTTCTTATACAGGGTATAACACATGTTCAATGAATGGTTTCTTCTATGTTTCCCACACTGCAGCCATAACAAAGTGATTGGTGTTACCACACCGAAGTTGCAATCTCTATAGAAGTATCTCAATCTACAGGTGTCATTCTTTTTTGTTACAGGTATAGGAGGTTGCATATCCAATCCATTGTTCTTATATGTATGTATTGTGTGAAGATGAAGAGATGGTCTTTATGATTGTTGTTGTCGTTTCAGATCTCCCTTCCTGCTGTTCCCGTCCTTTCCTTCCCTCACTTGATCCTCCCACTGACCTGTGCCATTACGGTTATTAAGGCTTGGGTATATCAAGAGGTGGACCATTCTGAGCAACAAACCGATCCTGAGGACATACACTCTGACACCCTGACCCCTTTCCTGCTCCGGAACCACCTCTATCGCACCTTTCTGAAGTAAAGCAAGAACCTCCTGCTGCAGAAGCAGGAAATGGTCCTCCGAACACCAGCCCTGGCGAGGAAGGTGGAAACTCTCAGAAGGGCAGGGCGTACCCATTTTCCACAAGATTCAAAACCCAAAGGTCTGAAGTGATAGATTTCCAATCTTGTAGAAAATGGGACACCCGACCCCCTACAGGACCAACATGCTCCAAGATGGGGTATCTAGAGCTGCTTTCCCATGACACCAGCGGTGGGTGCAGGGGAGGAAGAAGAGGAGGAGGAGAGTTGCCGGGAGGCCCCCGCAGACGACCTCTACCCTTTCCTCTGTACGACTTGTACAGAGGGTTGTGCTGCTGCCGAGGCTGCTGGCGGCCCCGAAAGGAAGCTGTCTTACCAAAACCACGGTACCTCCTTTAACCATAAAGCCTAGTTTGGGACAGCAGACCCAAGGACTTTGCAGTAGCTCTACTGTCTTTGAACCTTTGCAGTGCAGAATCCGCCTTTTCACTAAAAAGTCTGGATCCATCAAACGGTAGATCAAGAAGAGTAGCCTGCACATCTGGAGAGAACCCCGAAGACCTGAGCCAGGCATGCCTCCTGGTAGCAACAGAGGAACCCATCACCCTGGCCACCGAATCCGCAGAATCCAGACCAGACTGAATAACCTGACGGACCGCAGCCTGCGTATCTGCCAAAACCTCCAAAAAGGAGCCACAATCATTGTCTGGTAACTTAGGAGCCAACTGCTTGGCCGAGTCCATTAAGGCATGGATATACCTCCCCAACAAGCACATGGAATTAATTGACTTTAACGCCATACTTGAAGAAGAGAAAACCTTCTTGGCAGATTGCTCCTATTTCGAAGAGTCTCTGTCCCCCGGAGTTGTAGGGAACGACCCAGCCAACTGTTTAGAACAGGAAGCCTGCACCACCAAACTTTCTGGCGAAGGATGGGCAGTTAGAAAGGCAGGATCATTAGGAGCAGGCCTGTACCTCCTTGCCACAGTCCTTGAAACAGCAAGAGCAGATAAGGGCTTCCGCCACACCTCCAGAATTGGCTCTGTCAAAGCCTCATTAAAAGGCAAAAGAGGTTCAACAACAGAAGATGGTGAATGCAACACCTCAGTGAGAATATTTGGCCTGATGTCAGCTGTGGGCAATTGAAGGTCCAAAAGTTCAGCAGCCTTCCTGATGACAGCATGGTATGGTGCAACATCCTGAGAAGGTAAAGCCTTTGGCGATGAAAGCTCCCACTCAGGGGAAGTCTCTAAACCACTGGCCTCTTGAAGACCCTCGAACTCATCAACGGAATCGTTGATCTCCCCATCTTCTGCCTCATCCTGCTGGTATTCGTCTTCCTCCAGCAGTCGTTGGGCTTCCCTCCTTGACCGCATCTTCAGAATCCGCATCGGCAGTGCCAGACGTGGCGCTGGAGACACTGGCGCTGGCGTTGAAGGAGGACCCTCCGAAGTAGGTAACGGTGCCGCTCGAAGACAAGAGGATGAAGGGTCACCAGTAGGCGCCGGAGACTGTGAAATCTGCGTCAAAAACCTCGGAGCCGGAAACTGCCAGGACGGCGCAGTCGGCATAAAGGGCACGAAAAGGGTGCCTGGGCATAATGCTGAGGGGTGCCCAAATTAAAGGCAAGCGGACCCACGGGGCCAGATGGCGTACCGGTAGGGTAGGCTGCCCTGGCAAACATGCCTTACATCGCATTAAGAAAATACGACGGATCCGACCCAGGCCCAGGAAAGGGTGGATAAGGAGCCGAGGCTGAATCCACTCGAGGCCGAGTTGAAGGCTGAGGCTCCGGCGACGCCGGATCCAGAACAGGCAAGGCCACAGGAACAGGAGAAGACTCTCTGGGCTCCGGAGAATCCCTTGGCGTCGGAGAAACCCTGGGCGCCGGAGAACCCCTCGGTGTCGGAGAGTGAGCCGTAGTCGCTTGAGGAGAAGGAGAAGGCGACGGCGAGACGACATCCTTAGAATGACGTAGCGGAGCCGGAGAAGGCGACCTCGAAGCCCTACCCTTCGAAGATCGATGTCGAGAACCATGCCTTCTCTTCTTCTTGTGTTTCTTCGACTTCGAAGTATGCGAGGTCGAAGACTTCGATTTTGACCTCTTACGACCCCTCTTCTCCTTTCTCGCTTTTGCCATGAAGAGCTTAGCTTTACGCTCCTTTAGTGCCTTCGGATTCATCTTCCAACAACTGGAACAGCCTCCGATGTCGTGGTCCGACGAGAGACACCAGAGACAGTCATCATGGGGATCCGTGATGGACATCCTTAGAATGACGTAGCGGAGCCAGAGAAGGCGACCTCGAAGCCCTACCCTTCGAAGATCGACGTCGAGAACCATGCCTTCTCTTCTTCTTGTGTTTCTTCGACTTCAAAGTATGCGAGGTCGAAGACTTCGATTTTGACCTCTTACCACCCCTCTTCTCCTTTCTCGCTTTTGCCATGAAGAGTTTAGCTTTACGCTCCTTCAGTGTCTTCGGATTCATATTCCAACAACTGGAACAGCCTCCGACGTCGTGGTCCGACGAGAGACACCAGAGACAGTCATCGTGGGGATCCGTGATGGACGTATGTCCCCCACACTCTCTACAAGGCTTAAATCCAGACTTCTTCAAAGTAGCCATCACACTGCTACTCCAGGAGCGAAGAAGAAACAAAGTAATAACGAAACCAATTGGAGAGGCCCAGAAAACCGTTACGCGTCCACAGCGCGGAAAAAAGGGAACTGATGTCAGCACGCCGATGAGGTCTTCTTATGGCTCCGATGACGTCATACGGAGTCGCGAGCGGAGCCGTGCCATAGTGACGTCCTCGTCAACGTGGGAGAGCTAAGAAAAGGTTTCTGTGGAATGCTGGCGCAGGGGTAATTCAAAAGGTGAGGAATCCACAGGCAGATGTATCCATCAGAAGATGGCCTCACTGATTTGACACAATGGAGGCCGAAACGTCGATACCTAACCCATTCTTCTTTCTTTAGTTTTTGTTTATTGATTTGATTTGAGTTCTGTATCCCATGTATAGGACAGACTCATTGCCTAATTGTTTGAAGATGGTCTTTGTACATTGAGAACCAGGATATTTTTGTATGTTTAATATATGTGTTTTCTGCAGTTAATGTGTGTTACGATTTATTTAATGTTATTTCTGTACCCCTATTTGTTTGTTTTTGGAATATAAAATCAATCATTTTTTGATACACCCGTTTTTTTAAATTGATTTTCTTATTGATTCTTTTTTTAAATTCTCAAAGGTATTCTAATGGGTGTCGTTAGATGTCACCATATCTAAGACAAAGTTACTTTGAATCACAGTTTTTTTTAATGCATCCCTTGTAGGCACTTTTACCTTCTAACTTTATTACCCAAGCCCACAAGGGTTGTTTGAGTTGCCCACTATTTTTGCTACTTTTAGAAAGTTGGCATTTGCCTGCCCTACTTGATGCCTGCAGCCTTTTCCTGGGTCACATGACTGTGTGTAATTGGCAGTTGAACTCTGTATATTTCTCCTAGACAGCCACATAATAGGGGATTAGCTGTGCCTGGATAGGCCATCACTGGCAGGATAGGGAGCGGAGCTGGGCACAGCCCCACTTGCAAATCGATAGGCTGTGCCCTGCCTTCACCCAAAGGACTTCACACTACCTCATTGTGTCTGCAGTTAGGTGGGATATAGGGCAAGGTGGACAGGAATTTCCAAGATTTCTAGAAATGTCACCTACTTCAAAGAAGGAACCAGGTATCAGGTATAAAAATAGGACCCTCAGATCCACTCTCAGTTCACTTTCTGGACCTGTGGAAGGACTGTCAGAGGACTGCCTGCTGCTGTGGCCATCTGTGTACTTCAAAAGACTGCTTTGCAGCACCTGGAAGGACTGTTCTGCTGCCTGAAGCCTGCCGTGAACCCTCAGGGGCCTGCCGTGCTGCTTGAGCCCCGTTTGACTTCTTGCACCCATGAGTACTAGAGTGACTCCAAGGGCAAGTTGGATGACCTCCTGATCAGAACCTCAGGGACAGAAAAGGCACCCTCCATCTTGAACCCATATCTTGACCCAGCCTGAGTGAGACCTGACCCTCCAAGTGGTGCCTCACCAGCCCTAGACCCTTGAAAGTGGTGCTAAATGTGCCCAGATAGCCAAAGTCCAAATCTTGGGACTTGAAAAGTCTCTGGCTAAAAACTGCTTTGAGAACTGAGAGAAAACCGGGTCATCCTGCTCGTCTAGCCACCCAAGGTTCATCGGCAGTCGGCCTGACTTCGCAGCAGCTCCTGCTACGTTATTCTCGGCAGCAGCAAATTCTGTTCAGCGGTCCTTCGCAGAAGGGGTGTCTGGTCCCGTGGAGCCCTCGTTGGCTACAGCCTCCAGCCTCGTGCTGTAGGATATTTTCGACTTCCAAAAAAGAGACTAAGTCCGAACATGGAAATCTTCACTGGGACCTCATCCAGGGCTCCCCGACGACATCGCCTCCTCGGACAACACCTGCAGCCTTGCCCTGCTGAACTTGACTTTTTCAAGACATTTTTGCTGAAATTTCTTCTATGTCTGAAGGTAAGTACCGATCCGGCCCAATCCACTTCTTGTATCTGACCCATGCTCCATCACGGTCAGCCATATTTTTCGACTTTGACCCAGTCTCACGCAACTAGATGTCTGTAGTTGGTGCTGTGATCTTTTAGGTACTAGTTTTTAACTTAAACTTTAAAAATGCATAACTTTGGTACTACTGACTGGATTTTTGTCCTTTTGGTGTCAAATAATTTATTTTAAAAATACTCTATTTTTCTAAAGTGGTGTAGGATTTTTCATGTGTTGTGTTTTCACTTTATTATGGTTTGTGCACTGTATAAATACTTTACACATTGCCTCTAAGTTAAGCCTGACTGCTTTTGTGCCAAGCTACCAGAGGGTTAAGCACAGGTTAATTTAGTAACTTTAGTGGTTCATCATGACAGGTACTGTGGCTGTTGCTTGTGCAGGGGTAACACCTCACTAAACCAACAATCCTATTTCTCACAACTACCATATCCAATGCCAAGAAGTGAATACTCTGTGCAGGGATCAGCTGGGATTTTGGCTTGTTGAGGGAAAACCCCAAAGATTCCAGTCATTGTCCAGACATGATCTGTGACGGAATGCAGCAAGATCCACCTTGAGCCTGTAGTCTTTAAGGTGCAGGAATACATGTATACCCTACCTCCTAAAATGGGTTGCAACCACCACCATCACTTTCATGAACACCCATGTGGCTGAGGCGAGCCCAAAGAGCAGCATGGCAACCTGGAAATGTTTTAACTCCACTGTGAACTGCAGGTAACGCGGTGGGACTAAAGAACAGGTATATGAGAACACACATCCTGCAAGTCCAGGGACACTATCCAGTCTCCACGATTGAGAGCAGAGAGAATCTGGGCCAGAGTGAGCATTTTGAATTTGTTCTTCAGAAAGCTATTAAATGGCAAGTGGTGCAGTAGAGGCCTGAGGTCTCCTTCCTTCTTCGGGCAGCAAGAATAGCAACTATCGCCCCTCACTGAATCCAGTGCCAGCAGTAGGAATGAAATAAAAGGCGGTGTAGTCCTTCTGAACAGTTTATAAGTCCTATCAGTCTGACGTGATGGATCTCTAGGCGGGGAGAAAATATCATATCCTGACCTCAACTGGCTGGTCAGGAGGGAAAATTAAAGCAGCCTGCTGCAGCAGGGACAGAAATTTTGGAGGATAACTGTCCCTGCTGGTGGTTAGCAGCTTTGGCCACGAGCGTGCCCTTTGCCATGAAAGGGCTGAAATTGCTGTTTCACTGCCAGAGTAGATTGGCACTTACCATAAATTAGGCCTCTGTAATAGCCCCCAAACTTTCTGTACTACTGTAATTGTCTGGCAGGGGACAGACACTTCAAGGACCTAACTGTGGTGCAACTATCTTTGATTTGCTTGAGTGCTAAGTCAGTCTTCTTGTTGAACAGTCTAGATCCATTGCATGGCATGTCCATAAGAAATGCTTTGACATCCCTGACAATCTGATTGATCGCATCAAGTTGTACATTCTAAGCACTACACTGGTACCAATAGAATAGTCTATGTCATCGGTGGTATCCAAGTCAGCATGCAACACATACTTAGTTCCATTCTGTCCATCTTGGGTCCTTTGGGCCAGTGAGTTCCTGAAGTCCTCTGGAACAGCCAGCAAGATTCGCCTGGTCATGTCCCTATAAGGCATGGCTGTACCTTCCCAGAAAGCCCAACGGACCCAAAGGGTGTAAAGCCAGGCTAGCTGAGGTGAACTTTCTTTTTCTTGCCAAAGGCATTGATACATCTCAAAAACATTCAGGTTGGCTTTACTTGGGGGTGCGTGAACTACAAGGCTTTCAGGCTTTGTATGTTTCCTCAAAAAGCCTGAGTTGCCAGTGGCTGGTTTGAATCATCTAGCCACAGCCCAGCTCACCAAAGAGGTTAAACATGGCTTAGACCAAGTGGTCATAAGGGCCTCATTAAATAATAGCAGGCGTTCAGATGAAGTTGGGCATGGTTGTGGAATTTCAGTTATTAAATTGCCTTTAGTTCCCAGAGTAGGCAATTGCAGATCTAGCACTACTACTGCAAATGAGGCACTTTCTACTGTATATAGACCAGGTGGTCAATCCACCCCTCTCGCGTGAGGTATCTATCCCACAGGCATCTTGCAGGCCTATATACATCTCTTCATCAGTGTAATGAGAGGGGAGGAGATTGTCCGCCTCATTATCAGTGCTGTGAGGGACATTGCTCTGGACCACATTGGAGTCAGAGCCAAAGAGGGTCTCTATCCTCTAATAGCACTGGCATTGAGGGAGAAGCCAAGGCTGAAGGCCTGCCTGCATAACCACTGGTGGTCCCTTAATAATTTCATAGTTTAACAAAAACCTGAAATGAGCTGTAGACTCAGGGTCAGAAACAGGCATCACATTTATAACTGGCAGCAGCGCAGCAGGGTCGGCACCGGCACAAAATGAATTGTCATGGACCTTTGGGGCCTGAGTGAGATCAGGACAGTCTTTATACAGACACAGGAATGGGCTTCAAGGGGTCCACCAGCCTGCTGGCGGAGCTTGAGCTTTGGGGCCGAAGGTCCGCCAGAGGGAACTGGTAGCATTTGGAAAATTTGCAGCATGGTCTCCTTGAAGGCCCCTATCTATTGCAGGTTTCATGAAAGCCTGGGGAATTGGGTGCACACAAAGACCAAACATGGCTTGGAGTCAGAAGATACCGGACTTTTTGAGTGCCGTCCTTGTGACAGCTTGCCATACTTTGAGTGGCAAGATGGGGAAGAGCTCTGCATGGCTTTTTTTGGACATATGGTTCGACTTCAACTCAGCAGAAGACTTAGAGGAGGAATAGGACTTTATGTGGGCATAATGACTGCGACTGAGATGACCCTGTGACTTGGACTCTGTTTTGAATGTGACCTCTTCTTATGCTCAGCGATGTAAACGTTGTCTCCAGCTTCCTGGCTGCCTTCAGGTGCAGGAGAGCGACCTACTCCAGAACTTCAAGTCATGACCAGAGCACTACTACCACGGGCACATGCTGTGCAGGCCCATGACCGACATCTGCTTCCTACAATCATGAACAGTATGAATCCTGTCCTTTTCGGGGGAGACATCTTCCCTGAAACAGTGTCTTAGATCAAAATGTGTTTTTTGTAAAACCAACACAATGGGGTGCAGAGCTCCGTATCCATATTTTATAGGAACATTGGTCCTTGACAAAGAATTAGTGCAAACAATTCTTTGTCAAGGACCACTGTTCCTATAAAATATCGATACCCAAGGTCCTTGCATACCATATTGGGTCCCCTTGTTTTGTATAAATATGAGCTCCGTATCCATGTCGAAGTATGCGGAAAGAAAGGAACTGACATCGACTCACAGGGGTGGCACTTATATGATGCTATTTCCTGACAGTTCTTAGGTGGTATGAAGTCACCATGGAGCCACTTAGCATAACCTACCAGCACGTGGGGTACATGACAAAAGAAAAACCCCTGCAAATACAGTCTGGTGCCTCAGATTATTCTAAAGGCGAGGAATCTGCAGTTAGAAGTATCTATCAGCTAGGTATGGATTTAGGTAGGTGTTGCTAGAGGAAAGTAGTCAGCATTAGTTAGTGAGCCTCCGTGAGGAAATGTGGTTAAGATAGGAGAAACGGGGGCGTGGCCAGGACCTCGATGGAGTAGGACGCACGCCGCGAGAGCTCCGGCCTCCAGTGGCCGGCCGGGGGATTTTAAGGCTGTTCAGAGGCACGGGGGTGCGATCGAGACCCCCCCATCTGGTGCGAGCTCCCCCCTGTGTGTCCTGGTGGGTGCACTGGTGATTCTGCTGTGGCGATCGCCCCAGAGAGAGACGGGCGGATCTTCACGACGCGCCGACCCGCCATCTTGCCCGGGGACGTAGGAGAGGCCTGTATTCAGAGAGAGTCCCGGGTCCTGAGGCGGACTTGGCGGCTGGGCTCCGAGGAATTGCCGGAACGCTTTTTCTCCCCCGCGACTGGCTTGGCACCTCGTGGGGGCCCCAGACGACCCGATTGAGCCTGGGGGCTGCCCCGTGTGGCGGGCCGCGTACAGCCCTGGGCCGGGAGGCAGACTGAGGCCAAGGAGCCCATCGATCGACGGCCCCAGCGGAGGGCCTGGAGGTGAGGTGGTGGAGGGCCGGGTGAGGCACGCTGGACCGGAGAGCGAGGGGTGCATGCGGGGCCCGGAGACCGGGACGCTGCCCTAGGAGCGAGGCAGGGCCTGGCCCCCGCCGCACATGGGCCTCTCGTGAACCCTGGGACCCAGACGTGCGCCACCACACGGAACAGTGCACCATCTTTCTTACCCCCCCCCCCTGGACAGAGTGTAACGCGCGGGGGGATTAAGCGCCAAGACACGAGAAGCCTGGGGCCTACACGGCCTGTACCTCCCCGCGTGGACCCGGACTGACGGGGGCCTCTGGCTTGTGCACAGGCAATCCGGCGGTGATTCCCCTGGGAGAGACAGCGGGGGACGCCCGCTCCCCTGCGCCAGACCCCGGCCCAGCGACCGAGGGGGGAGCGATCCCAATGCGGTGACCTGCACTGCCCCGGAGCGCCCCTGGGGCCTGAGGCACGCAAATACCGGCAGACCTAGCCCGTGGGGCCCCACCGGATGGAGCGGAGCCCTTCCCTACAGATCTGTTCGGCGTAACTGCTGGGCACTGGTTGCTGCCTCTCGCGCTCTCCCCCGAAGACGGAGTGTGTGCACCGGGAGGAGGACGACCTCCCCCGAGGCCGGATTATCCGGGGACCGTGTCCTGTTCGTCATCTTCCCCCTATCTGGGCACTGGAGCCGGTTGCGCGGGATGGGGCCTGCCCTTGATGTCCTGGGCCGATCTCTCTCTGGCCCCCCCAGGGAGAATTTCTTGGTGGGCCCGGTTGCGGTGGGGGGGCCACCTGCGAGGATGGTACAGCGCTGAACCTGCAACCCGGAGGGAGACCTGTGACCCCACCTGAGATTGGACCTCCGAGGGGCCTGAGCCTGCACACGGGATATCCCTTGGGGTCTGCCTGGGACCTGTGGCGAAGAACGTCAATCCCAGCGTCTTGGGCTACTCAATCTTGACCTCCCTCTCGGGGCCTCCCCAGCAGGAGCACGACCCGATGGTGGTGGTGGAGCTCCCGGGCTAGTCACAAGTTGCGGCTCCTGCAGACTGGGGACCCCCCTACTCAAGTTATGACCCGCGACAAGCCACGGTACAGTCAACGCCCAGGGACACGTCGGTGGTGGATCTGTGGGCCAAAACTGCCCAGACCCCTTGTTCGAAAGATCCTATGATGGCCGCCAAGCCGGAGGCCGCTGCAGCCACCCCCATCACTCAGGCCTTCATGTCCAATTTCCTCCAGGAGATAAAGAGTGAAATTAGCTCTCTCAAATCGGAGGTCAAATCCTGCCTCGGGGACATCCGGTGAGACGTAACCGAAATCGGCTCAAGAGTGGACGACCTAGAACGTACCCTTGATACCAGAACGGAAGACCAGGAGGAGCTGTGGCGCCGTGTTATGGCGCTAGAGGAACAACATATCGAACTCCAAATAAAGCAGGAGGACTTAGAAAATAGAAGCCGGCGGAACAACCTCCGCATCAGGGGAGTTCCACGAGGGGCGGAGGGCCAAAATGTAATGACCTACGTCGCAGATCTCCTACAGGCGGTGCGGGGGGATGATGACGCCTCCCCTCCAACACTGGACAGAGCGCATCGAGTTGCACCCCCACGTGGAAAGGCCGATCTGACCCTGGACATTTTGACCCGGGTGCACTTCTTTACGGAGAAGGAGGCAATCCTTCAGGCATCGCGGGCATCTGGAGATCTGTCAAACGAGGGGCATCGAATTCAAATCTTCCAGGATCTCTCCCAACTCACCCTGCGCCGTCGCAGGGACTTCAAGCCAGTGACCGACAAACTGAAGGAGTCCAACATCAAGTATCAATGGGGCCATCCTTTTGCCCTGATCTTCCAATGGGAGGGAAAGCGCAGATCTCTGAGGTCCCTTAAGGAGGCCTGCCAACTGCTTCGCCTCCCGCCTGATCCCCGGCCCTCCACCCCCCACCTCTGCAGACTCGGAGGCCCGGACTGCTCTACGTCCATAGTGGTCCAAGGTTCGATCTCCCCGCACTCGATCCTCCAAAACCACTGCGATGGCTCTCCAAGCCAAACAGGACATTATCCACCACCTGAAGTCAATAGAAGCCTCGCAAACCTCGGATGGAAGGGGCTCAAAGTCGGGGCCCCCTTCCCCCTCTGGCTCAGGCACTGAGTTGGTGGCTGCTTGATAGACTGCGACCCCTTTGAGGTTGGTGGGACCTACCTCTTTCTCTTGCCAATGCAGCCCCGTGCCCCTTTCGTGAATATGAGCGCCTGCTGGGGCTCCCATGATGAGGGAGCCGCCTTTGGTGTCGTGCTCTTTGCCGGCCCTTCACGGACAAGGCTTTTCATTTCAGACCACAGTCGACCCCCTTCATCCTGTGAAGTCGCACCTGGTGGGTCCCCCTGGTGACATGTGATCTTCAACTCCTTGGACTCGTACTGTGTTTTACGGATTTGACCTTGAACTGCATTTGGGGACTTTAGGTTTAACCCTGGGGGAGACCTAGTGCCCTACAGATGTTCGAGTGGTTGGTCAGCCACTGGGGGAGGGACAGCGGCCGCTCTTTCATTTCTACTGGCCCACCCCGCCATTCCCCTAGTCCCGATGGGGAGTGACATCCTCAGAGCCGCCCTGGTTCACACCACTGGGCCGCTCTTGGACTGGAATGGTAGTCTTTGGCCCAGTTGGCCTTTATTTTGTTTGGTTTGTTCTTCTCTTCTTTCCTCTACCTCCTTCGATTCTTTCCTCTCTCCTTCTATCCCCCTCTCTGGACTTTTTGGGAGAGAGTACAAAAGCTCTGGGGGATGCCCGGGCCGGGGTTCCGATGGACGTGGGGAGGAGGGTACACCATTCATCGCATAAGCACATCGCGCTATCCTCCCCCTACCCCAACACTAAGGATGATCACTCTGTGGGAACTGGGATCGGTGCAAAAGGGGTGTGATGACTTATATACCTGCCTGCGCTTTGCTTCACCTGTAGTGGACAATGGCACACCTTAAATGCCTGTCTCTTAATGTAAAAGGCCTCAATGCCCCTAATAAGAGGAGACAAATATGGCGGTACCTTCTCATGCAGGACCCGGACGTCATTTTTATTCAGGAAACTCATCTTTTACACGCGGACACCAAGCGCATGTCCCACCCTAGATTCCCCACACAGATCTGGGCCTCCGCACAGACCAAAACAGCAGGGGTAGCTATTTTTTTCAAAGCAGGCACTCCTGTGCAGGTCACTCGAACGGTGCGCGTCAAGGAGGGACGCTTCCTAAAACTGACACTTCTCATACAGGGTAAACATCTCACGATGCTTAATGTATATGCACCTAATCACGCACAAGACGCATTCCTTCGGAACTCGCTCTCTCGGGAGCTGGACCCTATTATCCTTGGGGGTGACTTTAATTTAGTGTGGGATCCCAATCTAGACCGCACTGCCTCATCTTTCCAGGGGACTTGAGCCATGTCAGCAGCGCTTAAACAAGACTTCGAAGCCTTGGGTCTCACGGACGCTTGGCGCTACAAAGAGCCTGGGTCACAGGATTACACATTCTATTCCCATGTGCACCAATCTTATTCTCGCATCGATCACTTTTTCCTGTCCCATTCTCTCATTCGCACGTTAGAATCCGCAGTGATCTCAGATATATCCATTTCCGATCATGCCCATTTAGAAATTACTCTGACAGGTATGGGTAGGAACCCCGCTTCAACTCCTAGGTGGCGCCTACCCCCTCATGTCCTCCGGGATCAGGTAGATGTGGCAGAATTACGCCAGGCGATACAAACGTACTTCGCCACCAATGATCTCCCGGAAACTCACGGGCACGTCCTATGGGACGACTTTAAGGCCACAATCCGAGGCATAATCACTTCCATTTCCATCGCCCGCACACGGTAGTCTCGCCTGGTGGAAAATAAGCTTGCCAGCGATATCAAAGCACTTGAAAGGCAAGCCCACAGGGCACCCTCTAGGCAAGCACGGAAACAACTTGCCTCGCTCCGGGGCCAACTTAAAGCCTTAAGAGTTAATAAGGCGGAACACTCCCTTTTAGCCCTCAAACAAAAATTCTATGGAGGAGGCAATAAGGTGGGCTCCATGCTTGCGCGTCGTCTCTGCCTCCAGGTATCCCGTAACCATATTTCCAAAATTGCACTGCCGGGGGGGCGGTGGGCTACCTCGGAGCAAGCTAAACAACAGGAATTTGGCGAGTTTTTCTCTACTCTCTATGACCGGGGGGATACCTGTTTGGACCAGATAGACCCCTTTCTAACCTCCTGCCCTAGGCCATCGCTCGAACCTTTGTTCAAGCAACAACTGGAGGAGCCCATCACGGCTAAAGAGATCCAAATAGCGTTAAAAAGCTTTCCCACTGGGAAATCTCCAGGCCCTGATGGCCTTACGCTAGCGTTTTACCGTCTTTTCTTCCCGGAGCTTCGGGGTCCATTGCTGAGACTCTTCAATTCCTTTTCAGACCTGAAGGCTGTCACGCCGTCGATGGCCGAAGCCGAGATAGTGCTCATCCCCAAGCCCGGGAAAGACCCGACTTTGTGCGTGTCATACCGCCCAATCTCATTGTTAAACGTTGACGTTAAATTGTACACAAAAATTTTGGCCCAACATCTCGCCCCTCATCTCCCTGGCTTAATCGAGCCTGACCAGGTGGGTTTCATCCAGGAGCGCCAGGGGGCGGATAATCTCCGAAGAGTAGCCCACTTAGTGGAGAAAGCTCAACGCTGGAATATCCCGGCCTTCCTTCTGTCCCTCGATGCTGAGAAGGCCTTCGACCAGGTCGACTGGTCCTTTCTCAGGGCAGTGTTGCAGAAAATAGGACTGGGCCCGATCATGATTGCACGAATCATGGCCCCCTTCACGGCGCCATTGGCGCGGATCAGAGTCAACGGACTCCCCACCCCTCCCTTTTTTATTCATCGGGGCACACGCCAGGGGTGCCCGTTGTCACCCCTCCTTTTTGCCCTCGCGGTGGAGCCCCTGGCGATTGCCATTTGTCAATCGGCAGATATACGAGGCCTCCGCCTCGGAGGGATTGACCATAAGATTGCCCTCTTCGCCAATGACCTCCTTTTGACACTCACCGACCCCGCGAGCTCGCTCCCTGCGCTCCTTGCTGTACTCTCCCAATTTGAATCGATCTCCGGACTCATAATCAATCTCGCAAAATCACAGGCGCTTAACCTTACCCTCCCCCCGCAACAGCTGGAAGACTTGGAAGATACTATTCCCTTCCAATGGGCTCCACGATCTATCCGCTATCTAGGCATTAATGTTACGGCTACTCTAGACTCATGGACACAGGCGAACTGGCCGGCTTGTCGAAAGTCAGTACGAGACGACCTCCGTCGTTGGAAATCACTACCCATTTCCTGGCTGCGCCGCCTTAATGCGGTTAAAATGTCACTTCTTCCCAAGGTGCTCTACCTTTTTCAGGCACTCCCGACGCCTATACCCCAAAGGGACATCCAGAGCCTACAGCGGGATGTCACTACTTTCATTTGGGGAGGGGGGAGGCCGCGCTTCTCTACAAAAGTTTTAATGTTGCCTCGAGACCGGGGAGGACTGGCATGCCCCGACTTCCTAGCCTATTACTGGGCGTCACACCTGCGCTATATCTCGGAATGGACGGTTCGGGAGAGTGAGAAACACTGGTTCCACATGGATAGGGCCGTGGCTTGTCGCCCGCTATGGGACCTAGCCTGGCTGCCGCGAGGGGCCAGACATCGTAGTGCCTATATTGCTACCCCTACGAAAACGGTCCTGGAGATCTGGGACAGGATAGCACTGTCTCGAGGCTTGACCACCTTTTCCTCCCCCAACACACCCCTAGCGCGTAACCAGGAGTTCCCACCGGCCCTACACCCCGCCTCCTTCCCTGCGTGGGCTGCTGGTGAGTGCCGTGTCATACCGCAGCTTTTCGAAGCAGGACGTTTCAAATCCTTTGAGCAGTGTAGTACGGACTTTCGTCTCCCTAGAACAACACGCCTAGAATATTTTCAAATTCGCCACTGGCTCCACACCCCTTCCTACACAGAGGGCGCGACACGCCAACTTACCCCATTTGAAACTTTAGTCCAATCGTTTAATGGCTCCCGAGGGCTGATTTCCAGGACCTACAGAGTTCTCCAACACGCACATATAGGGCCCCCCCCATACTTATCAACACAGTTGGCAGAGAGACCTCGAGAAAGATATTCCGCCTGACCAGTGGGAACAGTTATGGTGAGACATTCCACGCATTTTTAAGAGCGTTACGCAGCAGGAGTCGGCGTACAAAATTATGACCCGCTGGTATTATACTCCCCTTAGACTCCAAAAGATGTTCCCGGGCTTCGCTCCCCTTTGCTGGCGTTGTCAGGCCTCCTTTATGCATATATGGTGGTCTTGTCCCCTTATTACTATCTTCTGGAAAGAGATCCTGAGCCACATTAGGGAGGTGGTGGGATTTCCTCTACCGAGTGACCCGGGGATAACGATCCTAGGGCTCCGTCCGAGGTCCCTTAAAGCTATGACACACTCGGACTGGCGCCTGATCTTCCACATGCTCACTGCAGCGAAACAGGTTATTGCGCTCCATTGGAAGAAGGCCTTCACCCCGCCCTACACGGTATGGCTTACTCGTCTGTGGCATGTCATGGCGATGGAGCTTCTCTCTCACAGACTAGCTCACACTGATGCTAAATTTGAGCGCACTTGGCAGCCCCTTGTCTCACACCTCTCTAAACTGGAGCATGCCCGATCAGTTCCTCCTCGCTTGAGGGCCCTCCAACTCTTTGCCGACCCCATACTTCCAAGGGGAGAACCATGCGATGACGAAGCGGGATAGAGGGAGGGGGGAGCCCACACTTCCCCCTGCAGAATCTGAATATGGTCCCACGCCAGGGGAATCTGCTCAGTCTCTCCTAGGGCACCCTACACCACGGAGACAATGCATAATCCTCCCTCCCCTCCTTTTCTTTCCTATTCTTCCTTTTCTTATTTCTATCGCTCCAAGTCATTGGATGTTGGGACTTTACCCATCCCTATTGTTATCTCTCTACAGGCCAACAGAATTGAGGGGACACACCCCTGACCTTTACGTACTGGCAGTACTTGGCACTGCTACAAGCTGTTGGCCCTTGGTAAAATGCCCATGGCAGCAAGGGGGCTAATTTGGACAGACCTTATTGAGGCGCTATGTTTAACTCAACTGATGCTGTGCGCTGTAACTCAAGGCTCTGATATGTGCACCAGTTCTTATAGCCTCAATGCTGTGGACTAACGATATATACTCTGTATCTTGCTTGCCAAGATCTGCCTTTTATTACTTATGGCCTGGTGTTTGTTAATGTTCTTTCTTTTGTTGGTGCATAAACTCAATAAAAGAGATTTAAACAAGATAGGAGAAACATAAGAGTGGAATGCGGAGAGGGTCAATATACAAGAGGATATGAAAGGTATAAGGATTCTTGCACTGTGCCTTACCTGGCCACAACAGGCCCAATCAGATAAGAGAAACTGCCATAGGAAGACCTTAGTGTAGGAGGCTGGCTTAGTATATGGTGTACACCTAATGATGATACACCCTACACTAAGTCCAGGCAACCCTTAGTGATAGTGTAAGAGGTCCCTGATAAGCAAAGATCTCAAGGGGTAGCTGTGGAGAAAGCTAAGGCTTATCCAGGAGGGTGTAAAGTGGGTGCATTTACCACACAAGTCAGTCAGTGAGAATCACACAGTAAAGAACCACACCAGTGTTAGAAAAATACTGTAGTATTTATTACACCAAAACACTAAACTACTTTGGTATATTTTCTACCCAGAGATGTACATACACAATAATAATATCAGTAAAACACATAAAACCACATGGGCCCCTATGGGGCGGGGCAAACCATATACCAAGTGAGTGGAATGCGCAAGGGGTACCTAACCAAGAGTACCACCCAAGGATCTGTAGGCCACGGAAAGCACAGAACCACCCAAGGTAAGTAACTAGGAGTCCCTAGGTGTCTGGGTGCAGAAGTGATACCCCGGGTCAGAGTCCATAGAACAACATGGGGAAGTCGCGGTTAGGGTTTTGGAGTTTCACGACCTTTCCCAGATGACCCAGAGAAAACTCTTTGGAACCAGGGAGGTTGGAGAGCACCCCCACCCGTGAATACCCAAAGAAGCATTATACCTACACCAGGGAGCCCAGGTGCATAGGTGTGAAGTGGTGTAGGAACTGTCCGTTGAAGTCAATGGGGATCTTCGGATGTCCAGCTGCTACCATGACCCGTGGTCAAAGTCGGTGGAACCCAAATGTGGATTCCAGACTAGGAGCCCCTGAGGAGAGAGGAGACAGAGTCCAAACCACCCGGAGTCGTTCAGAAGGTGGAAGAGCACAACACCTACCCTTCTCCGGGCCACTTCATGGCAGGAGATGCAGCTGTGGAGCCCAGGTGAGGATGTAGAACACAGGAGCCACCCACAAGCTGTGCCACAGTGGTTGAAGAAAAACAGGAGGGTCAGGTGCCGGCAGGACCACCAATAAGCCTTGGCAACTGCAGCAGACGTGTTGCAGGAAGAGTTGCAAAAAGGAGGACCAGCAAGGTCCCGGGAACTCATCCAGCACAGGTAAGTTATAACCAACCCTCAGCAAGCAGGAGAGCCAGCAGGAATTGATGGAGACCCCAGAAGGACCCTCTGGCAGCAGGCACAAGGATTTGCAGGGAGGCCTCAGCAGCAAAACAAAGATGGAGACCCACTTCACACGAGATGTAAGGAGGAGGTCGCTTTTGCTGCAGGGTGATCCTTGAGGCTGGGGCTTCTTGGAGCTTGAGGATCTTTGGATTGGAGAGTCCACAAGCCTAGGTAACGGGAGACAGACACAGTGCACAGGGCCACAGTTCCAGCAGCTCCACGAGGGATTGCAGTCTTCTAAGTTGCATAGAAGACCGGTCAGGCCTTGGGAGAACCACCAAACCACCACCTGTGTTGTAGAGCATTGAAGAGTCCATAGGACAACAGGATCTACAGACCAGTCATCGACGTTGAGGTGCCTGCGGTTGCAGGGGTGTGACTCCTCACTCCAAGGGAGATTCCTTCCAGCTGTCCTTAATGCACACAGAGTCCTTGTGACTCTGGAGAATGCTGAGCCACAGATGTTGCAAGATGGGTGCAAAGCACGAAGACGAAGTTGCAGTAGGAGACTTCCTACCAACAGCAGTCTTGTCTTTGGGTACGGCACAGCCCAACAGCAGAGTCCAGTGTCTAGGAGTAGAAGACTCTTTTGGAGAATACTGAAGATGAGTCTTGAAGCGGAATCCTTGTTCAGATGAATCTAGGGTCACACCCTCAGGGGAGCCCTTAAGTAACCCAGGATGGGGGTTGAACAGCTTCTGCGGTGACCCACCAATCGGGGGGGGGGTACTCTCATGATCTGACCAGTCAGATGCTCCCAGGGGCATTCAAGATGGCAGAATCAAGTGGCCACCTGGTGGAGCTCTGGGCACCTCCCTGGGGGAGGTCCTGGACAGGGAGGTGGTCACTACCCTATCCTTTGTGTGGTTTCATGCCAGAGCGGGAGCCAATGGCTCCTGACCTGGGCAAACAGGTTTATGCAAGGAGGGCTCCAAATGTGCCCTCTTAAGCAGTCCGGTGGCGCTCGGAAGCACTCCTACCCTAGCCCAGAGACACCTAGTTCTAAAGAAGGGGTGGCTAAACCTCTCCCATACAGAACATTCTTTGTTCTGCCTTCCCCTGGTGGGGTTAGGCTCACCAGAAGGAAGGCAGAACAGTCACAAAATCAACAAAACAAACCCAACTGCCTGAAAGCTATTTCTTTAATATTGCGGGAAATCTCAACCATAAAAAAGGGATATATATCACCTCATCCACAAGGAGCTAAGGATAGTGTGCAGTTAAGGACGCTTACATATAGAGTGATGAATGTCAATTTTCATATTATCAAGATATATATCATCAGTTTATTGTACATGTCCATCATACAAAAACTGTATATATCAGTGAATCATAAATAGTCAATAAAATTCATATACAGAGAAAAATATAATAACAAGTACCCCTATGGATTAGAAACATACTTCATAGTTGTAATGCACAATCAGCCCCACACTACAATATATTAATTCAACACAAGCTCTTACATTCACACTCTCACTCAAACACATGAACAAGACACAAACATAACAAACCTACTGACCAAATACAGAATACTAACAAATAACCATAAATATCCAAAGTGCCAACACAGTGTTTATACACACAAATTCCTATACATTGCTATGTTGATGTCAACAATTACTGTTATTTCTTTTTAATTTTTATACATTTTAAAAAAAACATGTTTGTCGTCCAGTCTTGTTTGAATAGTGCGCCGACTCGCGTTTCGGTGAAAGGTCACACCTTCTTCAGGGCACTTAAAGAATGGAAGTTTGGGGCAGCAGAAAGGGGTATCTGAAAATAATACAACGCATCCATAAATATATTAACTTGAATGATAAAACTGCATTCTAAGATGCACACTAAAGCTCCATAAGGTGAGAGCACTATCCTACCAATTTCTTTTTCTTAATTAAAGAAAAGGAGGTGGAGTCGTGCATCGTGCACCATATAGAAACGTTCAAATTCACCTTATAGCCCTGTGTGATAGCTATTAGAAAAAGTGATAACCAAACAAACCAAAAAAGACTCCTCAGAGAGATCCCAAAAGAATACCATAAGACTGAACAAATTTAATAGTGTATTACGAGTAGCGGATAGGAAGGTGGTTAATCCAAGTGTTCCAGCATTAATATCTAATATGTCCCATAATAGTGAATTAAAGAGCAAGATATTATTTCATTAGGAGAAACAGGTACCTGAACACAGCACCATGTATGCCCAAACCATATAGATGCGTAGCCTCACTATCGCATCTACCCGGCTGAAGATGTAACAACCTGATGAAAAATAGGGGCAACTCGTAAGGGATACGGTGTACGTTGTGGTAGTACTAAAAAGGCATACAAAGTCAAAGAAGGATAGAAAAAATATCGCAAATAGAGGAATTGCGGCACAGTCACAACAGCACAGCAGACAAAAGGCCCGAAAGTATCCAAAGGTTGTTTTTTTTTTAATAAAAGGTACCAGGCTCCAACAGGGTTCATATGAATACCATCATGGATGTGGATTAAACCCTGAAAAAGGAAAAAAACAAACCTGTCTTATGTATGTACTTGGTCCAGCATCAAATACATATACTGGAACCAGAGAATTAATAAATTAGTGAAAAACATGTTGAAGTCTCACGGAAATTAGGAGATATAAGTTGTGCCCAGAATAGACACTACTCAGCCCGAAGTATCGGGCAGAAATGAAAAAGAATTACCAGATGAACCCGTCCCTAGAAAACAGAACTGTATAAGTTAATTCACGGGCACTCGTCCGACAAATAGTGCAGGTAGTGGAAAATAAATTATAATAGCAGTGCAGAAGGACCCGAACCAATAGAAATGGAATTCCCCAAGCACAGTGCAGGGATAAACTGAGCCCAACCCCCTATATATAAAATCTAAAATGATGGAACAGGGCTAATGGGTGGTCGTAAAGGGACACTACAGCACCAGACACCAGGACTGCAATAAATTGTACGAGGGTTACAAAAGTTCAAACCCACAGATAAGGAACGAATAAACCCTCTGTAGATGTAGTGAAAACTGAGGGTAAAAGGAGTGAGCGCCAAATAGCACAGGGTCCTTACCCGAGAGAGAGTTCTGGTGATCCTCACAGTGCGGGATCCATCTCACCACGATGTGGTCGCTACCGTGGAAATGGATTCCAGGTAGGATGGCTCAAATACAGATACGCGGGGCAAATCAACTCGCGACTCGGATGGGGAAGAGCTCAAGAAAGCATACAATGCCTCAATACATGGACTGAAACGGCGGCCATCTAAGAGTGAAAAACAACAATGAAAGAATCGCCCAACACACAAGCATACGGGTTATATTAAAGAATCTTAGGTCAAACATCCATGGGCGATAAAACATTCTCACTCTCTAAGGGTCTAAATGAAGATTGGATTAAACTGTTAAATCTAAAAAAGAAATTCAAAAGGACAGAATCTCATGCAAATTTCATGCTAGAATGCTAGAATACCTTAAAGCGGGTACTATCCCCTTTAATGACACGGGTGAATTCTTGGTAACTATGGACTTGGAGGCCCATTTAAGTAAAAGACTTTATACTTAAATGCCTGGACATAATCCTCAATGAAAACTTTTTCGAATTTGATGGGAACCTATATCAACAAATCAAGGGGGTTAGTATGGGGGCAGCATGCACACCCAGCATAGCATGCCTCTATATGGGCAATTTTGAGTCAAAACATGTATACAACGAGGTTGTCCCAATCTTTGAAAATGTCTTCTATTGGTCATGCTTTAAAGACGACTTCTTATTCATTTGCAGAGGGAATGAGGAAAACCTTATGGAATTTGTGCAATGGATCAACGCTTGTGATACCAACTTGAAATTTACTGCCCATACTAGTAAAATCAGAGTGGAATTCCTGGACGTGTGGCAAGAACATCAAGACCAACAGCTACAAGTGTCTTTATACATGAAATCCACTGCCAGGAACACCCTCCTTCATTTTAGCAGCTTCCACCCTCGATGCCAAAAACAAAGCATACCATTCAGCCAATTCCTGCGTATGTGTAGGAATTGTACTACCATCAAGGACTTCCTGACCCAGGCAGAGATCCTTAAACTTAAGCTGGTCACCAGAGGATATCCTGAAAAACTGATAAAAGACTCCCTTAAAAGGGCACGATACTACACCAGAGAAAGCATGTTTACCCCATGGAATAAACATACAGAAGAGAAATTGGTTTGTGTTACAAGACACTCTAAACTGTTCAATCTAAAAAAGAAATTCAAAAGGACAGAATCTCATGCAAATTTCATGCTAGAATGCTAGAATACCTTAAAGCGGGTACTATCCCCTTTAACGACATGAGTGAATTCTTGGTAACTATGGACTTGGAGGCCCTCTATACAAACATTCCACAAGGTGATGCCCTTGGGGTTATACGTGAGGTCCTCTAAAAGAAGACAACGGTAATAACCATGACTTTATACTTAAATGCCTGGACATAATCCTCAATGAAAACCATTTTGAATATGATGGGGACCTATATCAACCAATCAAGGGGGGTAGTATGGGGGCAGCATGCGCACCCAGTATAGCATGCCTCTATATGGGCAATTTTGAGTCAAAACATGTATACAACAAGGTTGCCCCGTTCTTTGAAAATGTCTTCTATTGGTCATGCTTTATAGACAACATCTTCTTCATTTGGAGAGGGAATGAGGAAAACCTTATGGAATTTGTGCAATGGATCAACGCTTGTGATACCAACTTGAAATTTACTGCCCATACTAGTAAAATCAGAGTGGAATTCCTGGACGTGTGGATAGAACATTAAGACCAACGGCTACAAGTATCTTTATACACGAAACCCACTGCCAGGAACACCCTTCTTCATTTTAGTAGCTTCCACCCTCGATGCCAAAAACAAAGCATACCATTCAGACAATTCCTGCGTATGCGTAGGAATTGTACTACCATCAAGGACTTCCTGACCCAGGCAGAGATCCTTAAACTTAAGCTGGTCACCAGAGGATATCCCGAAAAACTGATAAAAGACTCCCTTAAAAGGGCACGATACTACACCAGAGAAAGCATGTTTACCCCAAGGAATAAACATACAGAATAGAAATTGGTTTGTGTTACAAGACACTATAACTTGGACGGTAAAATTAGACAAATTGTAAACACCCAATGGCACCTTCTAAACATCAATAGCGATGAAAACAGGCTTGTTTGACCGCTATTTGCCTTCTGGAGAAATGACAACTTACGGAACCTGTTGGTGAGAGCCAGAAAAAAACAATTTCTGTCAAAAGTCCATCACAGGCGGTGATCCCATCAGAGGCAATCACAAATGTGGCACGTGTCAGGCTAGTGCCAATGCGATTGAGGCAGATACCATCAGAATAAATGACAGAACTGTCTATCTTAAAGATATTACCAATTGCTACTCATCAAACATCATCTATCTCATCTTGTGCCCATGTGGATTTGGGTATATTGGTGAAACAGACGTGAATGCAGGACCAGAATAGGGGAACATAAATCCAACATCCACACAGAAAAATATGCAGCTCCCTTGGTCCAACATTAGAAGGATCTGAGACATTCAGATAAAGACCTGAAATGGACTATCATTTAAAATATTATCCCCCAGACAGGAAAAGACACTGTCGCAATTGGAAAGAAACATGAGGTATTCTGGATTTTCACCCTTAAAATCCATAAAAAGGGTTTAAATGAACAAACCCCCAGGAAAAATGCTACAAGAGTACCCTTTGCCAACTGGTTTTCTTTTTTCTGGATGCCTACTGATGGTCCATTTCCCCGTCTCTAGGCATGAAAGATGTCTTTGCTATCTTAGAGACCTGTTCTTATTGATGGCCTTTTTTCTAGTCACCTTGTTTTTCAGGATTTCTTGGGCACCATTCCCTCCACATATTTTGGGGTTATTTGGTTTTTATCCCCAAACATATGCAGAATCTTTATTATAACCCGTATGCTTGTGTGGTGGGCGATTCTTTCATTGGTTTTTCCACTCTTAGATGGCCGCCGTTTCAGTCCATGTCCTATGCATCTAGGCATGTTGTATGTTTTCCGAATTTCTTGGGCACCATTCCTCCACAATATCTGGAGATATTTGTTTTTTATCCGCGAACTTATGCAGATTCTTTAGTATAACCTGTTTGCCTGTGTGGGGGTGATTTTTTCCTTTTTTTCTTCACTCCAAGATGGGCGCCGTTTGAGTCCATGTATTGAGGTATTGTATGCTTTCTCGAGCTCTTCCCCTTCCGGGTTGCGAGTTGATTTGCCTTGGGGAATTCCATTTCTATCGGTACGGGTCCTCCTGCACCGCTGTTGTAATTTATTATCCACTACCTGCACTATTTGTCGGACGAGTGCCCGTGAATGAACTTATACAGTTCTGTTTTCTTGGGCCGGGGTCATCTGGTAATTCTTTTTCCTTTCTGCCCGATACTTCGGGCTGAGTAGTGTCTATTCTGGGCACAACTTATATCTCCTAATTTCAATGAGACTTCAACATGTTTTTCACTTCTTTATTAATTCTCTGGTGCCAGTCTATGTATTTGATGCTGGACCAAGTACATACATAAGACATGTTTTTTTTTCTTCCTTTTTCAGAGTTTAATCTACATGCATGATGGTATTCATATAACCCTGTTGGAACCTGGTACCTTTTATATAAAAAAAAAACAACGTTTGGATACCTTCGGGCCTTTTGTCCGCTGTGCTGTTGTGCCAGTGCCGCAATTCCTCTATTTGAGGCAGTTTTTCTATCCTCCATTGACTTTGTATGCCTTTTTAGTACTACCACAACGTACACCGTATCCCTTACGAGTTGCCTCTATTTTTCATCAGGTTGTTACATCTTCAGCCGGGTAGATGCGACAGTGAGGCTACGCATCTATGTGGTTTAGGCCCACATGGTGCTGTGTTCAGGTACCTGTTTGTCCTAATGAAATAATATCTTGCTCTTTAATTAACTTTTATGGACATATTAGATATTGTTGCTGGAACACTTGGATTAACCATCTTCCTATTCGCTACTCGTAATAGACTATTCATTTGTTCGGTCTTATGGCATTCTTTTGTGATCTCTCTAAGGAGTCTTTTTTGGTTATTTTGGTTATTACTTTTTAGGTCGAGCTAGACAGTGCATGCACTGCCTCTTCGAGACCTGCTGTGATCAGTGTGTGTGTTTCAAGTCCATCCCCTTTCATGACACTACTTTTCATTTGTCTATGTCGGTGTCCTTTAAAAATCCCTGTTTGCTACTGGCAGTCCTGCCTCTTTGTCCCTCCTTTCTATCTTCTGTTCCTCCCACAGAGCAGGGGCTTAGCACTGTCTCATTCCACTATGGCTCTATCTGTTCTCTGGGGGACTCTTTCTGTCTTGGTATCCTGCTCTGTTACTGTTTGTCTGTGTTTAGCTGCAGCTCCCTAGCTGCTTACATTCAAACATAGCATTGTTCCTCCCACCTCCTCTTATTGCCACAGTTGTGGTACTGATGCCTTTTCTATTACTGCCTTCCCCACCATGGCTTGTATTTTTTTTATTAGGCTTTTGTTTTTGCACTTTTCGATCTCCACCGTCAGTTGGGCTTCTTCTAGTAGTACATTTGCTTGGTTTGGGCTTTCTTTTAAGGGGGATTGGGCTTGTTTTTAAGGTATGGCCTGCAAAGGGTTTGCATCCCGTCTCCTCACTTTCCTGACTTTTCATTGGTTCCTGTGCGGGCCACTTACTTTTCCTCCAGTTTTATTTGCTTTAGCATATTTTCTTGCATTGACCAATGTTTGTTTGCAGTGGCTTATAACTATTGGAGAGCCTTCCATGAGTGCCACTTAAACTATTTGGCAGGCGTTGCTTAAAGTATTTATTTACAGTTGGCAGGCAGCGCTTAAACTATTTATTTTATTAATTTTGGCACAGCAAATCTAGCGATTCGCCCGGAATCGGACATTGAGTCCACGTGGAGACTCGAACCCTGCTCCTCAGCTCCAAAGACAGCACATTTAGCTGTTACCCTATATGGTGTTCTGTTTTTCGTAATATTGCTTTTAGCAGATGAGGCATTTTATGTTCGGATGGATGATTACATTCAGTAATTGCCTTTCTTAAAGCATTAATATTGCGATTCACCTAGAATCACAGGGTGTTGAGCTGCTGAACCGGGGTGTGTTTGAGTGAGAGTGTGAATGTAAGAGCTCGTGTTGAATGAATATATGGCAGTGTGGGGCTGATTGTGCATTACAACTATGAACTCGAACCGGATTGCCCAGCTCCAAAGTCAGCTGCTCTGGCCATGAGGCCACTGGACTGGTGTCTGCAGTTTGAGGCATAGGCTCCTGTTTATTCCTGATAATCCGCCCTGAGCAAGAGGTGAACGATTCCTGGTTCTTGCTGTGAGCAGCGTATGCCCTCCCTGTGCTGCCGTCCTTCTCTGGTTTTGAAACCTTGCTCTCTTTCTTTGGGTCTGATATGTAGCAGCAGCAGGCTCTCCCCTCCTCTTCCCAAGAGCAGCTCTGCCTTTTCCATTCACGTTCTCTTTTACAGACTGCCTTTCATTCCTGCAGTCCTTTCATGGCTCAGTGGAACACGCGCTGGGTGGAAAACTAACCCATTATGGCACAGAAATGTGATTGCTTCCTTTCAAATGGGTGATATTTGTGATCTGTAAAACTAAGCTCTTGCTCTGTGTGTGTGATTTTTCTTTACCTCACTTTTTAAACCTCACCCTGGATTCAGGCGCGCAACGCCCATTGGGCTCAAAGGGCTTCAGCCCCTCCCCGTTGTGTGTGTCAGCCCGGGCTGAGACAGCTTCCCTGGAACACACACAACCGCACCCGAGTACTTCACAGGTCTTTAAAAGACCATTTGCTTGTTAATAAGGCTTTGTTGTTTTTTCACCCCTTCTTAGAGCCCCTGCATCTCCACTCGGCTATTGCAAGAAGATTTAGCCCCCCCCGAAATTTTTCTTAGCCCTCCCCAAAATTTGGCTCTAGTTGCGCCTCTTCCTGGATTTAAATATAGGTGGCTATAGTCGGGCGCACGTGCTGTACCATTGTATTTATGGTCTGTTTCAGTGATCTCTCGCTTTGTCTGCTGAGTGAGTGAGTCTTGGCTCCCTGCTATCTCCCTCCTCCCCCACCCTTCTCACGCTTCCTTGTCCTACGGACGGCTTCCTATTGACAGAGAAAACAAGCATTGGCATAGCCAATAGGTCTCGCCTTTGAGACATATAAGTGCTTAGCAATGCAGCAAATTATCCTGAGTGCTGTGCCACCAGGAATTGTAGAGCTATACAATTGCTGCACATTGTATACCCCATCAAACTACACTTCTCACAACGCAACGGGCGCTGCTATACTTAACCGGGACAGAGAGGTGCAGCTAACTGGGAGGGCTGCAATGAGGTGGGGGAGGAGTTTAGAACGTGCTGGTCTTATTCCTCGTCAGAAAGGTGATATTTTGCTCTCGTGTACAGGTACCCATCGCTGTCTGCAGCAGTTAAAATTCATAAAAACATTTGCAAAAGCGCCTCATGCAGCGCTTTCACTGTAATGGCGGCTCATGTAAACAAAGGGGCACGGCCGCCATTAACGTGAAAGCGCAGCATGGGGTGCTTTCACAAACTAAAGTTAAAAGAAAACAAGCGCAGACAAGCACGGTCGCGAGAGTGAAAGCGACCGCGCTGGGTTAATTAGTAACCTGATCCTGGAATGCAGCTGGCACAATGCGCGCCGCTGCTCGCTCCGCTCGCTCCCGAGACCCATATGCCATGGGAGTGAACGTTTACAGAAAAGGCGAGACATACCCCCGCCTTTGGCCATTTGCGTGCTTTCATTTTTGAAAGCCACACGCAATGGCCAATAAAATGTGTGGGAGGAGTCCGACCCACACGGAGAAGTCTCTTGGAAGTCTGGAGCGATTCCAAGAGGCCCTCTCCTAGAGCAGCGCATGCGCGCTGCGCTAGGCTCGACCTAAAAAGGCAATTTTCTGCTTTAGAGACAATGACTATTTTATGAGCATGTTTTTGTAGAAGGACCAAGTAGCCCAGTTATCATTGCTAATCTGTTCATCCATTCCTCGTGCTGCTGTACTACATGGACACAGCAAACTTTACAGACAATATTAAAATGATTATATGGTTTTGTGTAGCGTCGACCGGGCCTCAAGAACGTCTGAGCGCTGTGCAGAAAATAGGTAACATGTCTGCTCCCTAAATGGAGAAACATAAAAACACACATTGCAAAATCACGTTTACAGTCAGGCGTTGCAGTATGTACAAATGTGTCACATAGCAGTAGCAACATGCTCAAGCATCTATAATAAATAATTTGGCACACAGAAATACGTAATATACCCTTGCATGGGGAAAATATCTGACTATAGAGTGTTCACATCGGCCTACAAATAGTTCCTTTCTCTTCAGTAGTAAAGCTGGTTCAAAGTACGCTTTTTTATTTAATGTATTTTTTATAATAATTTTACATACCATCTATTTTTTCTGCACTCCTTTTTAATATTTATGTTAAAGTGTTTGTGCGACCTTGTAGCTGCCTGCAATGTGAGAGATTAGTTAGGTGGGGATTTATTCATGTCTCCTTCACTAATAATAGAACAATGCATAGCAGAGCTGAAAGACTTCTTATTTTTTTTTAAATCACTAGTAAAACAGCTGCAGTGGAGAATGTAATTTTGTTTTGCAAATATAAAGCAAGTCATGCTTACGTGATAGCATTATTTTTTATTTTAGCATAGTTTACTTTTTTTTTTATTTTTACAGTATATGCTTGCACAAAGGATAAACTTGCACTAGCATGTCAAGGCCATACCTATTGTCTTTGCCAGTGTTTGTTTCTCTTGTGTCAATATTTTTGGCGTATCCCTTTTTAAGGTTGCAGACTACCACACAGTGCAGCTGTCTGGTTTTCAAAAGACATCTTGGGGACATTCAAAATTCATTCCGCCCATTACTTACCATTGGCTTTGTAGTTTGTAACTCTCATTTACTGGCTTTTTATTTGTTGGCTTTATTTGCTTTTTTTATTGGGGCCAGTCAGGCCTTTAGTTATGATGTCACATATTGACAACTCTGCACCACACGACATATTTACACTCCACATACTACCACTCAAAGCCACATAATTACACTCTACTCAATACAACATAAATACACCCCACATAAATGCACTCTATAACGCATACCAGCAATCCACATAAATGCACTCCACACCATAACATATAAGTCCCATTAGCATAATTTCGCTCAATGCCACACAGTTCCATGCTACACAATTCAACTCCACACATTTCCAATACACACCACATAATTCCACACCAAACCACATATTTCAAATACACAACTACCTTCCATAACACACCAGATACCTCCAATACACACGACACATTTACACATCATACCAGAACTAACAATTACAATACAACCCACATACTTCCACTCCACACGCGTCCACTACACTCCAAACCAAAACACATAGCTAAAACACAGTGTAATTCACAACGCCAATAGCTGTAACTCTTAGAAATGCGAGACCTATTGCATTGCAAATGCTTGTTCTAAGAGCTATCACACAGGGCTATAAGGTGAATTTGAAGGTTTCTATATGGTGCACGATGCACAACACCACCTCCCTTTCTTTAATTATAAAACATTTTGGGGGAGGATAGTGCTCTCACCTTTTTGAGGTTTAGTGTGCATCTTAGAAAGCGGTTTACCATTCAAGTTAATATATTTATGGACGCATTGTATTATTTTCAGATACCCCTTTCTGCTGCCCCAAACTTCCATTCTTGAAGCGCCCTTAAGAATGTGTGACCTTATCTCTTGGGTCTTTCACCGAAACGCGAGTCGGCGCACTATTCGAACAAGACTGGATGACAAACATGTTTTTTTTAAAATGTATAAAAGTTTAAAAGAAATAACAACAGTAATTGTTGACATCAACATAGCAATGTATAGGAATTAATGTGTATAAACACTGTGTTGGCACTTTGGATATTTATGGTTATTTGTTAGTATTCTGCACTTGGTCAGTAGGTTTGTTATGTTTGTGTCTTCTTCATGTGTTTGAGTGAGAGTGTGAATGTAAGAGCTCGTGTTGAATGAATATATGGCAGTGTGGGGCTGATTGTGCATTACAACTATGAAGTATGTTTCTAATCCATTGGGGTACTTGTTATTATATTTTTCTCTGTGTATGAATTTTATTGACTATTTATGATTCACTGATGTACACTGATATATACACTTTTTTATGATGGACATGTACAATAAACTGATGATATATATCTTGATAATATGAAAGTTGTCATTCATCACTCTATATGTAAGCGTCCTTAACTGCACACTATCCTTAGCTCCTTGTGGATGAGGTGCTATATATCCCTTTTTTATGGCTGAGATTTCCAGCCACATTAAAGAAATAGCTTTCAGGCAATTGGGTTTGTTTTGTTGATTGTGTAGTTTCTTTCTCCTGAATCCCTGCCTAGTTATCAGCCCAGGGGCCTCCTTTAGTGTGACTTATTTAAGGTGGGCAGAACAGTGTCTGGGGTTGGCGGCAGCACTGGCTTGGAGGCAGGCCCTGCAAGGCTGCACAGGTAGACATGGGGGGGTCCTCTAAGGAACCCCCCCAGTACACAGTATCATGCAACTAACACTGCAATTGGCGTAGTTGCATGATTCCAACATATTTCATAGCAAACATGACCAGGTTCGGTGAAGCCACTATGTAGTTGGAAATCTCGAGTTTGCCAGTGTCCACTACATACATTAAAATTGCTTCCCCGAACTTACAAAGCCCAGGGAATGGAGCCCGGGTTTGTAGGGGTGTCTCTGCTCATGCAGGGGCACTCTCACACTTAGAACCATGCACCCTGCCCATGGGCTGGAGGGCCTACCTTAGGGGTGACTTATAGGTTTTAAGTGCAGTGACCGGGATACAAGGTAAACCTTATATCTAAAATGAAAGTTGCATGCACCATTTCACGCAGGCTGCAATGGCAGACCTGCAGACACAGTTTGCATGGGCTCCCATGAGTTGAATAATATATGATGCAGCCCTTGGGAGACCCCTGGTGTACCAATGCCCTGGGTACCTTAGAGGGGTACACCAGTATGCCAATTGTGGGGTGTGCAAAGTACTTACCTGTCAATTTAGAGGAGAGATCCCTGACACTGGGGTTGTGGTTAGTAGGATCCCAGTGTACTACAGTGAAAACACACTGACATCAGGCAAAAAGTGGGGGCAAACATGTCAGAAAGATCCAACTTTCCTACCTAGACCACCCCCCCAACGAAAGAAGATAAGACTACCTTTGCTCAGTTGAGTCTTCATTTTTTAAGTGGAAATATCTGGAAAGCCCTTCTCATTGGCATGGTTACTCCCATGTCTATTTTCCAATGAGAAGTCCATCCCCTGTAGTGAAATGGACCACCTCAAAAGTTTGAGGTTTTCACCTTTCATCTGTTTGAGCCATAAGAGGGGCTGGTGGTCAGTCTGAACAATGAAGTGAGTGCCAAACAGGTATAGCCTCAGCTTCTTTAAGCCCCATACCACAGCAAAGGCCTCCCTGTCTATGGCTGACCAACGTTTCTCTCTGGGGGTCAACCTTCTGCTGATAAAAGATACTGGTTGATCCTGTCCCTCTTCATTAAGTTGGGAGAGTACTGCTCCTATTCCTATCTCAGATGCATCTGTCTGGACAATGACTGGCATGGAGTAATCAAGACTCTTCAGAATTGGAGCTGAGAACATGGCCTTCTTCAGGGCATCAAAGGCCTCTTGACAGCTGACTGTCCAATTCACCTTTTTAGGCATCCTCTTAGAGGTAAGATCCTTGAAGGGGGGTCACAATGGACCCATACCCCTTCAAAAATCTTCTGTAATACCCAGCCAGGCCAGAAAAGCTCCTACCTGAGTCTGAGTAGTGGGAGCAACCCAATCCATAACAAGTAGCCCTTAACAGTAGCTACTGCACAACCCTGTTGTGCTAGGGAAAGAGAAAAACTCAAAACATCAGGTAACTGGGCCTGCAAAGGATCAATCAATCTCTCTCCACACCATTTAAAAAACTTGCCGCACCTACCAGAATAGACGGATTTGGTGGAGTATCTTCTGGCCGATAATATAACATCCATTACATCCGATGGGGGAGAGAAAGAATTCAGGTTGCCCCTTTCAATCTCCAGGCAGAAAGGTGCAGGCTCTGGAGGTGGGGGTGTAGAAACTGCCCCTGCGACTGTGAGAGGAGTTCTGCCCTGAGAGGGAGATGGAGCGGAGGGTGCAACGAGAGGTAAAGGAGGTCTGTGTACCACACCCTTCGCGGCCAATCCTAGGCGATCAATATTGACTTGGGTCCGGTCTTGGCGAAACTTCCTCAGAACTCGAGGAATTAAGGGTATGGGAGGAAACGTGTAAAGAAGCTGTGAGCACCAATCTAACTGAAACACGTCCACCAACGCTCCCCGCATCGGATACTGGAGACTGCAGAACACTGGGCAGTGCACGTTCTTGTGAGTGGCAAACAGGTCCAACTGAGGAAACCCCCACATCCTGAAAATGTGAAGGACCACCTCCGGATGGAGACGCCACTTGTGATCGGCCAAATACTGTAGACTGAGACTGTCCACAAACACATTCAGTTCTCCGGCCAGATGATTTGCAATTACGCAAATCTGATGGTCCTGAGCCCAGGACCAGAGTCCCAGAGCCTCTCTGCAAAGAAGATACGACCCTACTCCTCCCTGTTTGTTGATGTACCATTTTGCGGTAGTGTTGTCCATTTGGACCTGAACCGACTGACCGCGAAGGGAGGGAAGGTAGGCCTTGAGAGCCAAACATATCACCCGCAATTCCAGAAGATTGATGTGAAACAATCTTTCCTCTGGAGACCAAAGACCTTTGACCTCCAGATCCCCCAGATGGGTTCCCCACCCTAGAGTGGAAGCATCTGTTAGCACTGTGGCCACCAGAGAAGGAGGTTGAAACGGCTTCCCTTGAGACAGGTTGCCTGGAACACTCCACCATAGCAGCTCCACTGCAGTGTCTCTGGAGATTCTGACCACCTCTTCAAGCTCTCCATTGTGTTGAAGCCACTGCCTGCGGAGGCACCACTGAAGGGCCCTCATATGCCAGCGCACATGGTTGACCAACAGTATGCAGGAAGCAAACAGACCGAGCAGGCGCATTCTGAAAAAGTGGAATCATAGCCTGGATGTCTTGAATCCTCTGTAGAGGCGGGAAGGCACGATTTACAGTATTGTCCAGTACTGCCCCTATGAACAGGTTGCACTGAGAGGGCACCAGGTGAGATTTGGGTACATTTATTGAAAACCCCAAGTCGAACAACAGTTGTGTTGTTACTTGCAAATGATGTAACACTATCTCTGGTGACTTTGCTTTGAGCAGCCAGTTGTCCAGATAGGGGAAAAGAGGAATCCCTGACCTTCTGAGATGTGCTGCCACCACCGCCATCGCCTTTGTGAAGATCCAATGTGTGGAAGTAAGGCCGAACGGAAAGACCGCAAACTGGTAGTGTTGAGACCCTACGTGAAACTGAGATACTTCCGATGCGACTTCAGGATGGGAATGTGAAAATACGCATACTGTACATCAATCGACACCATCCAGTCTTCCTTCAGCAGCGCAAGAAGAACCTGAGCCAGGGTCAACATTTTGAATTTCTCCTGTTTGAGGTAAAAATTTAAAACCCCGAGGTCGAGGATTGGCCCAAACGGCCGTCCTTTTTGGGCATCAGCAAGTACCCGAAGTAGCATCCTTGACCCCTTTCCTGCTCCGGAACCACCTTGATTGCACCTTTTTGCAGCAATGACAGAACCTCCTGCTGGAGAAGCAGAAGGTGCTCTTCTGAGCACAAGCCCTGACGGTAAGGGAAAGAAGGGGAGAACTCCCGAAGGGTTGGGCATCCCCATTCTCTATTATATTCAACACCCAGGGATCTGTAGAAACAGACCTCCAATGCTGTAGAAAATGGGACACTCTTCCTCCCACGGGATAAGTATGCTCTAGGATGGTGGAGCTAGAGCTGCTTCCCTGCCACCCCAGTTGGAGGAGCAGAAGAGGAGGAGGAGACCTTTTGTTGTGCAGCACCCCACAGACGACCTCTGTCCTTTCCCCTATAGGATCTGTACAAGGGATTTGCCTGCTGCTGTTGCTGCAGCTGTTGCCTGGCACGAAAGGACAAGTTCCTTCCAAAGCCACAAAACTTGCCTAAATGTCTAAAGCTCCTGGGCTGAGACTGAAGTCCCAATGACCTTGTGGCTTTACTGTCTTTAAAGCGCTGAAGCGTCGAATCCACTTTAGCCCCAAACAGGCGAGAGCCATCGAATGGCAAATCCAGTAAGGTAGCTTGGACATCAGGAGAGAACCCTGAACTACGCAACCAAGCATGCCTCCTAGTAGCCACAGATGATCCCATCGCCCTGGCTACCGAATCGGACGTGTCCAGACCAGACTATCACCTGGCGGGCAGCATCTTGGGCATCCGACAACACCTCTGCAAAATGCCCTTGTCCCTTCTCGGGCAATTTTGGGACCACCTCCCTGGCTGAGTCCATGAGGGCATGTATGTAGTGACCCTAAAGGCATGTGGCATTCATGGACTTGAGGGCCATACTCCCCGACAAGAGCACCTTCTATGCAGATTCCTTCATGCATTTTGAGTCCCTATCCACGGGCGTAGATGGGAAGGAACCTGCAGACTGCCTCGAGGAGCACGAAGTCTGGACCACCAAGCTTTCCGATGAAGGATGGGTGGATAGAAAAGCAGCATCCCCCGGAGCCACCTTGTACCTCCTTGCTACGGCCCTGGAAACCGCTGGAGCAGACATCGGCTTCTGCCAGACATCAAGAATGGGCTCTGTCAATGCCTCATTAAAGGGGAGTAAAGGCTCTAAAATAGAGGAAGGAGAATGGAGCACCTCCGTCAGGAGATTAGACTTTAACTCTGCTGTAGGAAGAGGTAATTCCAAGAGATCCACAGCCTTTCTGATTACAGCGTGATATGTGGTCACCTCCTGCGTCGACAGACCCATTGGAGTGAAAGCTCTCATTCTGGAGAGGTGTCCAGGCCATTAGCCTCCTGTAAATCCTCAAAATCCAGGTCAGGATCCACAATCTCTCCTTCCTCAGCCTCTCTCCATGTTCTCCAGGTACTCTTCTTCCTCCAATAATCTTTGCGCCTCTCTCTGAGACCTCATCCTCGGAACAGGCCTTGGCGGCGCCAGACGTGGCCTCAGTGACTTCAGGATCAGCGTCGAAGGGAGGTTCACAGGAACAGGAGTCCAAGCCAGTCGAGGTCGAGTAAGTGCGGGTTCGGAACCAGACGGTGCCGGGGATGAACCATCCAGAGGAACTCGCCTCTCCAAGGACTGCAACGGCGTCAAAAATCTCGGCGCCAGAAGAGGCCAACTCCCTGGAGCCATAGGCATGAAAGGCATGAGCGGTGCCTGAGGAAAGTGAGGTGGCAAACCTCCCAGGGAATACGCGAATGGACCCATTGGGCCATCAGGCGCACCAGTAGGGTTTGCTGCTCTGGCGAACAAGCCAAACATCGCATTAAAAAAATGTGACGGATCCAAACCCGGAGTCGGGAAAGCAGGATACATCAGATCCGGTACTACAGGCTCTGGAGCAGTGTGGGGAGCCACTAAATTCGGCTCCGGCTGCGGTGCCTGAGACCCTGGAGCCAGAGGTGGAGTGGTCAACTTAGGCAATGGTGGATGAGTTGCATCTCTCGGAGCCAGTGGAGTCACTGCTCTCGGAGCCGGGGCCGGAGTCACCTCGGGTGAAGGAGTCGGAGAGATATCATCCCCGCGATGACGTCTGGGACATGGAGACACCGACTTCGGAGTCACATCCTTCGATGAGCGATGCTGAGAACCATGACGCCGCTTTTTCTTATGTTTTTCCGCCGACCTCGAAGTGTGTGGAGTCGGCAACTTCGAATGGGTCCTTGACCTCCTGCGACCCATTATCTGCTTCTTCGCCTTGGCCATAAATAATTTGGCCTCCCTCTCCTTCAGCACTTTAGGATTCATGTGCTTGCATGAATTACATGTCCCGACGTCGTGGTCCGACGAAAGACACCATAAAAAGTCTTCATGGGGGTCAGTGATAAACATCTAACCCCCACATTCTCTGCATGGTTTGAAACCTGATTTTCGCGGAGTAGTCATCCTCGATGGCTACAAAGTCACGACAATCCGCAGCAAAGAAACTCCCAGAAATGGAGAGCCTGGGAAAACTGTTACGCGTCGATGGCACGGAAAAAAGGGAACCGACGTGAGTTCCCTGTCTAATTTTTCAATATTGGGGGACTTGAATGTCCATTTTGAGGACATTTCCTCACCATATGCGGAGGAACTGATCGATAGCCTAGGTGCCCTCTCCCTCAATCAAAAGTGAATAGTCCCACTCACCTAAAAGGTCATTTACTCGATCCCATTTTTACCAATATTAATAATTTAATAGTGGAGAATCCTGTTCCATTACCTTGGACTGACCATTATTTAATATCCTTTTCATGGTCTCCGTTGATCAGTGATCTACCACTGGAGCCAGTTAAGAAACTTAGCCGTAACTGGTCCAAGCTTTCCATCGAGGCATGGGTTAGTACTCTTAACAATACCCGCCCGGTATTGGAAGCCGATCCAGATCTAGCCAACCATGAGTTTAACCAATGGATTGAAGCCTCTCTGGATTTGGTGGCTCCGAAGAAATGGATTACCATTAAGAAGGGCCCTAAGAGCATTGAATGGTACACTCCTAAGCTTAGAGAATTGAAACTAAAACGTAAACAATCAGAGAGGCAGTGGAGGAAAGATTTCTCAGATGAGAGTAAGGGCGTTTACAGGGAGGCTACAAAAATGTATAAGCTAGAAGTCAGGAAAGCCTAATCCCTGTATTACGCAACTAAGATTTCCTCAGCTTCTAATTCCCCTCGTGAAATTTTTAAAATTGCTAAATCTCTAATTTGTCTCCCGTCCCCAGCCCCACCTTCTGCTGATACCTTAGGACGCTGCAACAATATAGCAGAGTTCTTTTTTTAAAAAATTCAATCTATTTATCTAGCATTTCCCCCAGTAACCTTGAAGGACCTCACGTTGGTAAACGAATCGAAAGCATCGGTTACTTCACTGGCGGTTATTCCTTCCCTGGACATAAAATCCCTCAAAGTCCATTTCAATAAATTAAAAACAGGCTCCCCTAGGGATATGGCCCCTCCCACTGTTCTGAACCAAGTTTTTGATACAGTTTCGCCCACGATTTTAGAACTTGTCAATCTCTCTTTGGCATCTGGGACTGTTCCCTCCCTATGGAAACGAGCCATGGTGAGAGCATTGCTCAAGAAATCTGGGTCCGACCCTGAAACTATGGCAAATTATCGGCCGATCTCGCTACTTCCGGGATTGCAAAAATCGCGGAAAGGCATGTCAATTCCATTTTGTCCACCTTCTTGGAAGAAAATGACTGCTTTCATCCATCGCAAACTGGGTTTAGACCCCATCAGGGCACCGAGACAGCTCTGATTGTAGTGGTTGAGGAAGCAAGGAAAATCTTGGATGCCGGAGGTTCAGCGGCAATAGTCCTCTTAGATCTGAGTGCGGCTTTCGATACCGTTAATCATCAGCTGCTGGTGTCTAGACTTAGAGATGCTGGGGTGACGGGAACTGCACTAAGGTGGTTGGAGTCTTTTCTAGACGACCGCTCATTTTAGGTCTTTGAGGACAATTCTATCTCCAAGAGTAGGTTATTGAGTTGTGGGGTCCCTCAGGGTTCGTCCCTGAGTCCCACCCTCTTTAACATTTACATGAGTCCGCTAGCCCATATCGCTAAACCCTTTGGCATACAGATCGTCACATATGCGGACGATACTCAATTGATCGTTTCCCTTAATCAATCTGGGAACGGGGAAATCAAGTTAGCCGATTGTTTGGAAAAAGTGTCAGCATGGATGGAGGGCTCATATTTGCAATTGAATGTATCAAAAACTGACCTGATGTTTTTGGGTAAACCCTCCCCATTAGCTTTTAGCTCTTTATGGCCTAAATGTCTGGACAGTATGCCCCCCCCTAAAGAACAAATAAAAAGCCTTGGAGTATGGCTTGACCACAATCTAGATATGAAGGAACAATCCCGGAAGGTAGCAGGAACCTGTTATGGACTGCTTAGGATGATTAGGAAAATTCTTCCCCTGCTGCCATTTAAGGCAAGGAAGCTGCTGGTCCAAGCCTTAATCCTTTCTCGTCTGGACTATGCAAATGCCTTGTATTTGGGCTCCCCATGTTCAACGATAAAAAAGCTCCAGACTGTGCAGAACTGTGCGGCTAGACTCCTCCTACAGATCCCCATAGAGAATCTGCACGAGCATCTATTGCCGCACTTCACTGGCTTCCAGTTGCAGAGAGGATCCAGTTCAAGTCCCTATGCATTACTCACAAGATTCTTGCCTCCAAGGGTCCATCTATCCTGCAGTCCATTGTTACTCCGCACTGTCCTAGCAGAGCCATGCGCTCTGGGAATAAACGTTTGGCGGTAGTCCCCAGAATATATAGGTCTAGGAGTGGGGGTAGACAATTCTCCTACATAGCCTCCAAGAGTTGGAATGCCCTTCCAAATCACATTCGCTTGGAGGACGATTATATGTCCTTCCGTCGACAACTGAAAACGTTCCTGTTCCCGGTTGTTTAAAGCTGGTCATCTGGGTTGGCTCTATTCCTTGCGCTGGGAGGCCTTCTGGTAGCCAAGCGCTCTATAAATGTCAATTCATTCATTCATTCATTCACACCGACGAGGTCTTCTTATGGCTTCGATGATGTCATGCGGAGTCACATGCGGAGCCGCTCCATTGTGACGTCCTCGTCGAAGTGGGAGAGCCGAGGAGAACATTTTCCGTGGAATCCTGCTCATTAGGATAATTCAAAAGGTGAGGATTACACAGGCAGATGAATCCATCAGAAAGTGGCCCTACTGTCGTGACCCCCCTCTTCAGGCCCAGGGTTCTCCGTGTGGTTCTCTTCAGAATCCTCATGGCTCTGTCCAGAGGAAGGGTCAGATGTTTTAGGCACCTCTTGCCCTTCCTCTGTAAGGTCATCCCCCGCCAAAGCCTTCCTCCTCCATTGGCCTTCCAGGATTCTGGAGGTCATCTTGGAGAAGTAATTCTATGGGAAAAGACCTAGCTGGTACTACTTGTCTTCAGTTTCCTAGCCTTACACAGGACCCTAAGTTCCTGGGACCTAAGGGCACTGTACTCAGACACCTGAGTCTGACTAGATTTCCCATTAGAAGTCATGGTGCTAGTGTAGTGTAGTGTATTTACCTTACCCTAGTGTTCTAAACTCCCAGGGATTTGGAGAAAGGGTTGTGTTAGACCCTTGACACCTAACCCAAAAAATTAGCAAATAATGTAATACCTATTCTGTTACAGGTACAGCATATACCTAAGGTAGCAGTGGTTTCCTGTGAAAACCTCACTTATGACTAAGAGGTAAAGCAATGCAAGTCTGAATCCCAACCGCTGCAACACCAATGTAGGAGGCTGACTCAGTATATGGTGGACACCTATTGGTGATACACACTACACTGAGACAAGGCAACCCTTTGTTGCGGGGATTCTGCTCATACACAGAACTATGCACAAGAAAACAGGACCTCAGTAAATAGGGGTGTACCTCCTATCACCTTAGTACCCAAAATCCCAACTGACTAGCAATAGTGTCTCATTCGGTCTCCTACAAATATCAAGAAGCTACGAATGTTTAGACAACCCAGAACACGAGCACTCCCGACTCACCTCAGAGTTGCGGGAACAAGACACTCTTTGCTCTCACGTACTTGTCCACAATAAAAATAATCAGAGTCACTAAATAAGTTCAAAATGTTTAATTTGACTATAGTGATCCATGATACAGTATGCGAACCACAACAAGCAGCAAAATGCATAAAGCAAGAATCATTAGCATTACAATACCATAGAATATAAAAGGAGTCGTCATTTTATAAAGACTGTGAAAAAGGCTAAATAACTGGGCCTAATCACCCTCCCCAAGGCAGTAAGAAGTTATTTTATATAACAGAAGATCTCTAGGCGTTATTAGCAGGCCCCTACCTGAAAGCCTAAACCCAAGGGTTTACATCATAGGAACAGCAGCGCTCAGCTCCATGGAACGGCTTTCTTCGAGTGTGTTTCAAAAACATGCAACAACGTTATATCAAAGCACGATTCTTCCGCATTGCAGCTGTTGGTTACATGTTTTGTCTAGGTAATAGGGACTGACCAGAACAGAATAACAAGAGACATTGTTGACCGACCTTGCACATTATGTTCAGACAGAATTGAAGGGAAGGCTGAGAACGTGAAAAACAATCTGTTATCATGTACAGGGCAGAGACAAAGTGTCGCGAAAACAAACGCTTAGCAGAGGCGTGCGCAAAAGCAGCAGCATAGGGCAAGTAAAACTCATGCTAACTTAGCAATGTCGACAATGTGTCTTAGGGCCTTATAACCCCATATAACACCCTCCCCCTGGTAAGTCAGTAGGACATAGATAGAAGAACAAAAACAGAGTTCAAAAGTCAGGCATTGTTTAAAATATTGGTATGGGACTTTCTAAAAAAAAACAAATCGGAGAAAAGAAAAGGGGAAAGTTTGAAAAAAACCTAACGGCACTTTGAGTTTGAAAAAAGAGTCTGTATGCCAGACAGTGGAGCAGGGACGAACCAAGTAGTCAATCCATGAAGGTTTGGGTGCAAAGGAATGCAATTCCTTCCAATAGCTCATCATTGTCATTGGTGGAAAAAAGTGAAGATATCCAATTAAGTAAGTATAAGGAACAATCATGTTCCTCACAAACAGGAGATTCCAAAAACAGAAAAGGCAAACTTGCGTGATATTCAATGAAACTTCGTTGTAGGAAAGTCTGCGCAGCCGCACACATATCCCATTGATCCAAGAGTCCAAGTAAAGCTGCACATGTCATTGGACCATCCACAGAACAAGCCACGTCATGAGCCTCTAAGGGACCCATCAACCGGCTGAAATCAGGGATTGGACACCACGTGTTTGATAAGCAAAGTTCCATCGCCCAGGAGAAATGACACCGTTTGCAATGAAGCACGGGTTGCACGCAAGTAAAGTAGGCAAAGCGGAATGTCAAGTTGTAACTGACGCCAAGCGTTGCTAAAGGCAAGCATCCAAAAGCCTCATACAGGCGATCACGGTACAGATGAAGCTGGTCCGGCCTGTGCAGAGCCACAAATTGAGCAGCCATTACGAAACACAAGAAGGAGAAGCAGGACACCAGCTGCGAGCACCAATATTAAGGGGAACCCTCGGAAGACGCTGGAAAATATAGAATGAATAAAAGCCGGAATCACCCCGAATATAGTTTGAAAGGAAGAGACCATGCCAGATCCCACACATTTAAAAAAAAATGGGCAAGGCCTGTCGTATCAGATGCATTAAATATTTGGTGAATTAATTCCCCAAAATGAAGTGGGAGGTTAGTGTTAAGAAGCGACTGTATCTCACTCGAGGTCCGAGCCACCTGCAGCCTGAAAGTTTCACGGGCGGAAGTGAGGGTCACCTCCTGTTGGAATAAAAGGGCTTTGAGCCTGCTCAACTTGTTGAACTCTGTTTTCAAAGTCGGAATGGAAGGCCAAAGGGAAGAATCTAAACTCCCATGCGGGGCGGGAAAAGGACATTGCTACAGCAAGTTACGCGCTGGGAAACAGTTACCAAGTATGGGACACCCGCCCGCAAACCACAGCAGTCTTGATTGTTTAAAATGAGATAGCTGCCGTTAGTAAGCAATGTAAAGACAGGCGTGATGGATGGTACTGGGGTCCCTTTCAAAAAGCAAGCTAGATTGGGCGCTGACACGTTACACTCGCCGTGCAACTTAACGTGTTTGCACACAAGAGAGTGACCCAGTACTGAATCACACTCCTCCCCTGTGAGGAAAACTTCTTTATCCTCCCTCAAACACCGATAAGCAAAGGGCAGGACCCATAATTCATGCAGAAAAGCAGTGGCAAGCGGTTCAAAGCGGCCAACAGGAAAGTGTTGCGTACATGATTTAAACTGAAAAAGTGAAAAGGGCAAAGTGATAACGCCATGAATTAACCAAACAGCAGAGTCCGTTTCCGCTACAGAGAACGGCAAAGGCTCCAATTGTTCAATATGTAACAGCGTATATACAGAATCTTTCATGGACATAAACTTCTGTTTATCAGTCAGGTTAAAAGGCAAGAATAAAGCAGTGGCATTCAAATAATCCCAAGGCACTTTACCCATTTTTAGTGTCTGCAACGTTCAAGCAAATTGCATGACCGACCTTAACTGATTCTGACCATGATATAACACAGAAACATCACTTTGCACAATATCTATTACAGAAGAAACAATATTGTCTAAGGTATAAATGCGTGAAGAAAGCGTATTAATGCTGTTGTCTACTACAGCAAGGACTTTTTCCAAGTTTGCCTGGTCAATTTGACGCAGACGGAAGGCAGCTTCCATCTGTGAAAGTTTCCAAATTTCATTATAAGAGGCATAAAGAAATCTCTTGGCTCTTGGATTACGTGGGCCTAGAAGAAAATCAGACAAACCAATATCATTCGATAGGATGGAAAGGTGCTGTTTGACAAATGCAAGGTTAGAGTGTTCTAGCCACTGCTGGCACAATTTACCTACCGAGTATGTAGTCACAGAATGATGAGGTGGATAACGAGGGTCAGGCTTAGTCTGAAAGAAACCAGGTGTAACATTATAGAAACGCAACTGGCATGCATTAGCATTAGATTGCCACAAAAACCATCCCAATGGATCGATTTCAGAGACATTAAAGGAGGCATTCTGAAGTAGAGCCTGTAAAGCCTCCATGGTGTAGTTATTATGTAACCGCCAATTATTATATTCAGCTAATGATGGAATTGAGGGGGTATTTAGATTTTTGACAGTTGCAAGGCCATAACAGGACGTTTGGTAAACGGTTTCATTTAAAAACAGCAATTGAGTCGGGATCAGGCAGGCACGATGTAATGCCTCAGTGCCCTGAACCTGCCATGGCTTTGTGCCCCAGATGGATTTTAAATCTATAATCTGTTTCCAATGGTCATAACCGTGTGTGGCCAACTGCGTTCTAAACGAGTTGGCATAAATTAGTTTAGTGTGTGATAACAGGTACTTCGATGTCGTGGATTTTTGAAGCCTGAAATAATAGGATTCAGGATTGGTCAAATCATAGTTAGAAAAATAGGTGAACTTATCCCTAAGCGTTTTAGAACTCCCCTGTGTGGGAGTTGGACAATGTTCCCATTGGGTAAAATTAAAAACAGGTCTCATGGTGTTTGATTTGTGTAAAAAATGATGCCCATAATGTTGATAGCAAAAGAGATCACCATAATTGGCAGAATTTAAATACAAATCCTCAGCATCAAAGGCAGCATAATATTTTAAATCTGAAAACAATGCATCCCAATCATCCGAATGTAAGCCCTGTGTCACCACATCCCCTAATGAGACGCGAAACACGTACGGAACTCTAAGGACCTCTGTCGGACCATGGATTTCATAAGCTACTTTGTCCCAAACGATGCCATCATGAACAGGAAAAGCTGAAATATTCACAAAAGTCTTGTCTCGTTTCATGATATGGGACGATGTGTAAGGAGCCAAAGTTCCATCGACCATTTTTACTGCAGAGCGTTCAGGAAGATAATGGCCATTTATGAGTAAAAAGAACACTGTCACAAATCCAATTGACATGAAGAGGAATATTAAGATAAGCACCAACCAAATGTAGGTCCATGGGGGAACGAAGTATGTCTTTTTAAACCAGGAGTAAAAGATACGCAACTTAGACTTAGGTGCATCAGGCAAACTAGATGACGAGGAGGACGAGTCAGAAGCAAGGTGTGCCGGTTCTCCTTCACAGGCACTCACTGGACTTGGAAGCAAAGGTGAAAGCGTTGAATCCTCCATTCGTGCACGTGGGCTAGATGGTATCTCACACACGGAGTCAGTAGCCGGAAAAGGACACACAAGATCCATCGCAGAAGATGATTGTCGCATAGGCTGAAGATCAATTACAGCGTCCATCATATGAGCAGACATTCTTGTGGCAGCAGGTGAAGACAAAGTTAACGGTGCTAAGGATATTGCGTTGCACGAAACTGCAGGTGTCACACTATTCAGAATCGGCCACACAGTTTAACTTGACATTGTCCACTGAGATGCATCTGTTGTCTTTGCAACCTGGCAATGGTGGTAGAATGACAGTACGAGTACCCTTCAGTCCAAATACAGAAACCGGAGCACGATAAGAGGGACCAAATTCTTTTTTGTTTTCAATCTTCTCCCGCACTAGATCTCCAACTTTAGGAAGCCTACCGGTAACAGGAATCAGTTGTGCATCAGCAGGCGAAGATGGTAAATGCTCAGTTGCCAGGGTATCACAGGACTTTTGTAGATCCTGTAACATAGCAGATTGATTATCTATGTCAAACTTAGAGGCAGCCGCCACAATGTTCAGACCATCAAGGTCAGGAACAAACATGTGAAAGCCAAAGAGCATTTCGTAAGGGGTCTGCCCACCCAGAGATCTTCTAGGGAGATTATTTAATGCACGTTGGACCCCATACAAATGGGACAGCCAGTCCCTGCCAGTACCTAAGACTCTAGCTGTCAAGGATTGCTTTAAGTCACGGTTCATTTGCTCCACAATTGAATTGCCCTCAGGCCTGTATGGAGACGAAAACTGCACCTGTACCCCCAACGACTTCATTGCATCCTTGTAAGCTTTAGAGGCAAACGCTGGACCTTGGTCAGAATGGAAGGTACCACAGGCAAACATCCCGATAAAGACACGCAAATCCCTGATGACATTTCGAGCGTCAGCACTACGTTGTGGCCATACCCAGAGGAATCGAGTGCACGAATCAACCGCAACCAAGATATACTTGTATGCAGTATCAGAAGAAAGAGGACCGCAGTGATCAAGATAGACACAGCCAAAGGGTCTATTAGAGATACACAGCTGTGTCCGGCGGACGTGTGACTGTAGAAGGCTTGATTTGTTGACAAACATCACAGCAAAGAACATAGTTACGAGTCTGTTTATATAAACTACGCCACCAGTAACGTTGCTGGAGAATAGAGACTGTTGCTGACACACCAGCATGTGCCGAAGCAATGCCTTTGTGTGCTGCCTTGATCAAAGCTTGTCTGCGGTCAGAGTTGGGAATCAGCCGATCCCCAACTGAAGGAATGGTAGCATAAGGAACCTGTTCGGGAGTTACATGATAAGAGTATTGTGAAGGGAAACCCGCAGGATAATTACCTCCCTCCCTAGTTGCAGCGACCGCTGCCAGAATTTCATTATCAACCTTAGTCATAGATCTTGTAACTGCTGCTACGGAACACGTGGCTACTGCAGACTTGGCCGCTTCATCAGTCAGAGAATTACCAAGAGCGTGTGTTCCGATACGCTGGTGGCCAAGAGTGTGAATAACATGTGTGAGAGGCAGACGTTGTTTAAGATCTGCGACTCGAACCCAAAGCGTTTTATGCTTAATTGCGCTGCCTTTAGAATCGCGGTAATCATTTTGAGACCAAAAGAATAAGTTGTCATTGAACGACTGGACACAATAGTAAGAATCGCACACAATAAGAGTATTCACAAGAGGATCAGCAAACTCTAGAGCTAGAACAAGAGCACGCAGCTCGGCCAATTGCGCTGTGCAGTCTCCTAGTGCCTGTGTGTGCACAATGGAAGACTTAAACTCTCCATCTTCAATGGAGCCAGCCACAATAGCACAAGCCGTCGAATAAGCATGTTTGGAACCCGTGTCCGGTTGCGCCGAGCCATCGGTATAAATGATACATTTGTATTCACATAGAGGAAGAAGCGACAAAGGAGGAGGATGAACAAATTCATACTGCAAAAACTCCTGAGTCTGAAGAGAAGGATCAAAGACAAATGTGACATCCGAAGACGTCAAAGAAGTAGCCCACTGAATCCAACGTGGGTGCAATGCTTTAGAGTTAGGCACACTAGCTTTAGTCACCGCTTCCAAAGCAGGGAAGGGAGTGACCATAAGAATGCGTTTGCCCTGCGCCAGTGAGCGTTCCTTTAGAATCGCCATCTGCACTGCGTTATGATTTTTTCTACAGAGGAAAAACGCATTTCAGCCGCAGTGTACAAGTGTGATTTGTATGCAATAGGTATTGTGTCTCCTTCATTGAACGTTAAGTACGTGAAACCCACTGCCCCAGAAACGATACGTATTACCAGGTTGGTGGCGTTATCACGAGTCATTAAGAAGTTAGTCGCAAGCAAATCCGCCTGCAAAGACTGCAGAACGGAAGTATGTTCCGGAAGCCAGCTGGCAGAAGAGAACTTAGGTTGTATCAACGCATAAAGCGGTTTGATACGCTGGGCATAATCGGGAATGTAAGTCCTCCCGAAGTTTAAAAAACCCCGCAGGGATTGTAACTTTTTCAAAGCAGAAGGTGGTTGCAAATGTGCACACTTCTCTAGGAAATTAGGTGCTAGACCCTTTCCCTCATTATTGAGCTCGTAGCCCAAAAAGAGCACTGCCAGATGGGCAATGTGTGACTTTGCAAAATTAAATTTGTAACCGTAGTCGTCAAAAGACAATATTATGTGGTCGACTCGGTCAAGATGCGGGGCGAGGTCGTCGTCAGTCAAATAGATGTCATCAACATACGACAAGGCCTCGGGGTCAATGTCATGCAACAAAGACACAATGCGTGCCGCACATGCCCCGGGGCTGTTCTTGTACCCCATTGGCAATCTTGTGAATTTTTTCTGATTTCCGACGGCACTGAATGCTGTCAGGTCACCACTGGCACGGTCGAGATTGTGACTGTAGAAACCATTCGAAATGTCAAGTGTCGTTTTGTATTTTTTACGAACAATATTATTCACCAGCGCTGAACTGTGTGTGTTTTGTACCGCAAAGGTGCGGCAATGGCTGTACAAATTTCTATAATCCAATACAATCCGAAAAGAACCATCAGGTTTAGGGACAGTAAAGAGAGGATTATTCATAGGTGATACACATGACTCAATGACCCCCTGATACTCCAATTGTCTTAGAATGTCACAAACCGAAGCCTTCGCTTCTCGTTTGATGGGATATTGAGGTTGAGGTTGTGGCATGGAACGCAATGGTATTTCATGAGCTGGCGAATCAACGTCCCAACCCACCTGATTGCGATATACCGCTGGGGCTAAGGCCAAAGCCCATTCCTCCGCGAAAGCCTGCGCTTGCTCCTCAGGGACACAACGTGAAAAACTCGGAAGTATCACATCTTCCCCCGAGAAGCGGATAACACAAAGGGTGGCGGCCAATCTTTCTCCGCCAATAAAATGTCATATGTAACGGTTAGATTCTCCCAGAACACAACATTAATGGGACGCAGTATATCACCCTCAATTTGGAAAAGGACTTCGCATAGTCTATCCGGGGGGGCAACCCGGGTATCGGCAGTCTCAATTGTAACAAATGTGTCAGTTGCTGTCACATCCAGACGGGGACGTAGAGCCTCCCTGACTATGGTAACTTCCGCCGCGCTGTAGAGCAGAGTCACTGCCCAAGTCCGATCCAGGAGTCGCGTCCTCGTCGTCTGTGGCATATCTTGCTGTTAAAGCCGCAACCTTCTTCTTTTGAAAAGGACGACGGGCTCGTGCGGAATCACCCTGCTTGTCCTTGACTTTAAACTGTCGAGGCTGTTCACGAAGATGTGACGCAGGTCGACTCCAACCCCGATCCTGGCGATCCCCTCCACCGGCTTGTGAGCCTGATGTTTCCTGTAAAGAACGAGGAGAACGCTGATCAGGAACCTGAAATCTTTCAGGAGACTTAATTTTAGCGCGATCGCGCAAGTCATAAGTACGCTCAGAAGCATCAGGGGTCGGTGAACTGGCACGCAAACCCTGCTTCTGTTGTTGGGAACCCTGTTTCTTATTTCTTTGCCAATTCTTTTTAGGAAAGAAAGGGCACCCATCCTTGTCAGGCTGGGCTTTCTGTTGTACGTGAGACTGCGTTTGTGTTTGAGTCGTAGGCTTATTCCCCAGACTATTGCGGCCTATGGTTTTGTAAGCCTTTGCAATAATCTTTGGTAATTCACGTGGCCTGTCGGGCTCTGCGACCTCCTCTAAGTGGTTTGCTACTTGAAAGCTAACGGCATCGCCCTTGACATTCGCAAGAATCATATCAGCAACCACGTCGAACACTCCCACCAGTCTCATCCCCAGCTCAACAGCCGCTTCTGCTCCGTGTTCATCTTGAAGGCGCTTAATCACAGAGGGGAGCACGGTCATGGAGGGGGTGCCGAAACACATAGAATATACCGCTGCAAACACCCTGCCCCAGGTGTTACAATCAGCCAATTCGGGAATTAAGTCTTTGGGTAAACTAATAGTTAAGATCCTGTGCTTATCCACAGGAGTGGTATTAGGAAAGACAGCTTCTATCTGTCCAAATTTCTCGGTAAGCCAATAAGGAAATTCATCCTTATTCTGTGGGCGCTTGCCCATGACAGAATTAACAATAACGGGACTGATGGTTACACCACCAGGACCCGCAGGTTGCACCACAGCGCCAGGTGGTCCCACCTGGACGGTGCGTGTTACGTACTGTATTACAGCTCTATAGACGCGTACCAACGATGTATGTAAGACGCGGAGCTCTGCCAGAGTAGCAGTTGTAAAAGCACATGGGTGTGGGGTAAACCCAGCCAAAACGGGCCATGTGGCCCCATCTATAGATAAAGGGCCTAAACGGACCACCGTTAATGGGTGAGGAAGGGCGCCATTAAACCAAATACGGTGTTGCCAAGCTGTAAGCGGAATCTCAAGCGCTCTATAAGGCTGATACTGCTGAGGAACGGCGGTGGCAGCATATGTGTGAAACAAATCATCAGTGCCATCCACCGCCGGAAATGTGACCCAAGAGTAAAAAACTTCAAACTGGTGAGCCGGATCGGCTTCCACCACAAAAATAAGAGCGGCCCCATTATCAGGAACCGCATAATGAGTCAAGTGCGCCCTCAGTGCGGCTCTGCTATGAGCCGGCTTATCAACCACAGCCATTATAGAGAAGAAAGCAGAACAACTTAAAGAGTGGCAGCGCAAACTCGGGTTAGAAGAAAAGAAATACCTTTTAAAACTTCAAGCTTGAATAAACCTACAAAAATGTCAATATAGGAGGTTACTCCGTCACAGCTGTCTCCGGAAACAGAAGTGAGGGTATTGTGGGCCAGCACTAGCATTACTCAAGCGTCTCGCAGATAAGAACCAGACCAAGCGTTGGCGGCGCAATGTTGCGGGGATTCTGCTCATACACAGAACTATGCACAAGAAAACAGGACCTCCGACCCTCGGTCTAGGTCCACTCTCTCCCCGCTGCTCCGCTGTGCCGTCTCTTGCCTCCAGACCCCGACCTCCTCCTTGGGAGGTTCGAGGCTGCTGCCCGCTCCAACTGGGACCAGACTGCCTCCAACCACCGTAACCTTTCTCAGCCGTTTTTTTTCTAAATGTTTTCCCTGTTGTGCCACTGTTATTGTGCCCATCTGTGTCTTGCTCTAATTCCACCACTGTTTTTATTTTCTCGTGCCTGCCTGTTCCTTTTGCATTTCGCCGCTGCTGCCCCTGCACCCCCCGGAATTCCCCCTGGAATTCCCCTGCTCCCGCCTCCCAGCCTCTCCTCCCTCCCACCTCCCCTACTTAATGGCGGACGCTCTGAAGCACCCCCATCTCTCCGCTACAGGAAATCATTTGTTCTGCCTTCCACACCCAAGTTAGGCTCACCAGCAGGAGGGCAGAACAGTGTATGGGGTCAGTGGCAGCACTAGCTTGCACATAGGGCCTGCAAGGCTACACAGGTAGACATGGAGGTTCCTAGAAGGAGCCCCCCCCAGTACATGGTATCATGCAACTAACACTGGAATCAGTGTAATTGCATGATTACAACATGTTTGATACCAAACATGACCAGGTTTGGTGAAGCCATTATGTAGTTGGATATCTCGAGTTTGCCAGTGTCCAATACATACCTTAAATGGCTTCCCCGCACTTACAAAGCCTAGAGAATGGAGACCGGGGATTGTAGGGGTGTCTCTGCTCATGCATCACTACCCTTTACCAGGGCACTAGGGAAGGAGATTAAGAAAACAGGGAAAGGATGGGGCAACATTTTAAATCAGACAACGAAAACACAAGCAAAACATGCACACAGGGAGCATATACATAAAGCAATAATAGTGATAAAAAGGTCCGGTCACAAACAGCTTGCTATTTTTCAAATCTCATGTAAAGAATACACAGAGAGTTGCTTTTCATGAGCCCCCTGAGCCACTGGTTGCTTTGAATTATCCCCATTTAGCCACTGCTTGAGAAGAGTCTCTTACACATTTGGGTCCGTCCTTTGGAGTATGAAGCAGTTTCACAGACTTGCAGAGGCAAACAAACGTTGCACAGGAATGCATAGCCAATTTCATCTGCACATAATCCAGTGCTATGTGGTGTGTGAACAGAGACTCGGTCAGACGTCAGCGCTCAGCTTGCTCTCCCTCTTCAGATCTTCTGATTTCCTCTGCACCAGTTATACTCCAGTCACCTAAACTTGCTGTCTTCTTGCTCAGCAGTTGCCACTGCTCTGCAGAGCCATTTCCAAAGGCAGGCATTGCACTGAAGATTACGGCTGCTGCCAACTGCCTCTGCTGTGGGAATCCTGTCAGGTGAACGTCAGAGCACATCCGTAAATAAGTTTCTGCATTTTCCCATGAAGAAGATTCTTTGTACCGCTCTCAGTTCCTCCAACGCCATCTCCGTGTTCAGCGCTAGGACGGGCTTCTGTGTCTATAGGTTCCACCACCATATTACTGTAGAGTGAAGGCTGACTCCACAGCTGTAACCAAAATCAGAAGTACTTTAAAGGTAATAGAACGGCACATCCTGGTGTTGATATTCTGTGATGATACTCAGACCTGTGGTAGGGTGGTTTTAGAAAGATGATTTGCAGCTGACCTATCTTTCTCTCCTCTGGGTCTCGTATCTGCATTGAGATGCTTCTCCTATCTCGCCGCCAAGACCTGGAACACCCTGGCCCTCCACCTCAGGCAATCTGCGTCGCTGACCCAATTCAGGAAGGACCTCAAGAGCTGGCTCTTTGAATGATCCTCCAACCAGTCCGATCAGCAGCCCCCCCACTCCCCTAGCGCCTTGAGACCCTCAAAGGTGAGTAGCCGCGCTATACAAGACCCTGATTGATTGATTGATTGAGATGCTTCATAAGTGTAAAATAACAAGTTACTTACCTTTGTAATGCCTTTTCTAGTAGACTCTCACTGGAGATTCCTCATCTTTTGAATAGCTCATGGCATCAGACTGGATCTGAAAACTTTTGCATAGCAATGTCCTTCAGTGTCGACAGGTGGCGCCGTGCATCATCATGGTTCTGCGTGCAAATCCATCTCGTGTGGCTGTGACGTCGGCTTCCCTACCTATTTGAACCTGCTCGCGCCGGCATCAGTTTCTGTCTGCCCTCCGCCCGTACCAACAGACGTGGAGCCTTAATAAACCCAATTGCAATGTGTATGTCAAGTATACATTTTATGAGTGCAGATATCCAGAATCGTAAGTATTTATTAACCTCTCATGAGTCCCTTCCACAGAACAGGGAGGTGAAAGGGAAGGTGAGGAATCTGCGGTTAGATAGTCTCTCCAAAAAGATCTCCACTAGAGTGCCCTCCTGTAGGGCCCGGGAGGGACTGCAGCGCCACCCCCACGAGGAGCAGTGCCCAATGAAGATGCTTTACACTCGCAAGGGTGTGTGAGGGCACAATACACACAGGAGTACCACTCCCCACTCTGACACACTCATTCCTTGTCTTTGGAGACATTCTACCCAGAATTGCAACCATAACAGGCTGCTGGCCTTTCTCTCTCTCTCTTTTTTCTAGGAACTGGTACCATTTGTTTGTATTTTACATTACCTTTAGGAGCATTGGTACAGGACCTATTTCCAATTAGCTCCTTGTCCCTCCTTCTTCGGAATTGTGGTTACAACATAGATAGTCTCTCTGCCAGAAAAGGCGTTACAGAAAATAAGTAACTTGTTCTTCTGATAGAGACTTCTACCTGCTGATTCCTCATCTTTTGAATATATACCATAGCAGTACCTCCCAGGTGGTGGGTCTGTGCACTGACTCAAACTAACAAATCTTGTAGGACAGATCTGTCAAAATGCTCTTCTCTCCTGACCTATCTAAATAATAATGCTCAGTGAACGTGTGCAAAGATGCCCACGTTGTAGCCTGTCAAATATCTAACACCAGCACACCTCAAGCCAAAGATGTAGTAGCAGCCTTTGCTCTAATTGAATGTTCACACAGCCCTCTGGAGGCTGTTTTCTGGCTAGACTATAACAAATCTTAATGCATGAGACAATACATCTAGAAATTGTTCTTTTTTGTACTTCCTTCCCCTTTTCTACTCCTAACAATCCAACAAAAGTTTTTCAACTTGTCGAAATTCTCTAATTCTCTCCAAATTAAAACCGAGCGCTCTCTTGGGATCAAGATGACATAACTGTTCTTCTTCCTTTGTTGGGTGAGATGGTGAACAAAAAAATGACAAAGTGATGGATTTGTTTTATGGCGCTCGTTTTTAAACTGCTTGTACCTGCATTGCGCTGATCTCTGTTCTGCTGAGGCAGGGTTGGGGCTCACACAGACGTGTATGGTGGAGTCAGGCGGGGCGGCCATCTTGGGGGTAGATAGGTCAGCGGACCAGGCTATTCCCTGACCAGGAGTTAAAATCAGATGCAGGTGCGAGCGCGCAGCGGACGCGCGCAGCGGGCGCGCGCAGCGGGCGCGCGCAGCGGGCGCGCCAAAGGCAAGCCCGTCTGCGCTCGTCCGCGCTCGGACCGGGCTCAGGGCGAAGACCCCTGGAAGTTGTAGGGCAGATAAACCCCTTTCTCTTACTTATACTTCTAAGACTCTATTAGAACTGAGGGGGGCGGACAGGGGTCGAGATTGCATATGCCTTTCTTTTGACTCCCCTCCTACACCACGGGTGCAGGTTTGTCTTAATTGTCAAACTATCCTTCCTAAAATCCTGTATTTGCCTACTGTTTGTTTTAAGGATCAAGGATCTGGGTCGGGTGGGGACAATACCCAAGTAATGAAATGTTGTTTGGTTAATGCAAGATCTCTAGTGAAGCACAGACTCGAATGCGCAAGGCTTATTGAAGAATGGGACATAAAGCTTGCTTTTATTACGGAGACATGGACGGATGATTCCTCTGGTCCTGACATATTAAAGGCCACCCCACCAGAGTTCCTATGCTATACGCACAATAGACATTACAGGGGGGGGGGGAGTAGCCGTGATATATCACAATTCCATCAAGGCATCATTTCAGTCGGTCCCATCTGAAATATGTGAGGCACTATCCTTTAATCTCAAGCTTTCCAACCATCATGTGTTTAAAGGTATTCTCTTATACAGACCTCCGGGAGCTAGAAATACTTTTCTAGCTTCACTGGATAACATTCTAGAAGAAGGCCTCTGCACAGATGCATATACAATCATGGGGGATTTCAATTTCCATCTGGAGAGTCTAACTGACCCCGATACTGTGACTCTGATAGATACAATGAATAGTGCAGACTTGAAGCAACTGGTTCTTGACTCTACACACATGGCAGGTCACACCTTGGATGGTATTTTCTCCAATCATCCTGGCCTTCAGTTTACCGGCCTCCTGCCTCTCCTATGGTCAGATCATGCTGCCGTCCAATTTGAGCTGACATTTAGATCTCGACCCACAAGTGGGCCTCACCAAAAAGGCCAAATAATAACTAGAGCCTGGAAGAATATTGAGGCAACTGTTTTACAAGAGCTTCTCATCTCCACGGCCAACCAGTTGCCGGTGAGTGTGGAAGAAGCTGCCTTGGTATATACAAAATGGCTTGAGAAGGCCTGTGACAAACTAGCCCCTAAAAAATCTTTCTGCCCTAAAAGACTACAACCATCTGCCCCGTGGTATACGGAAGACCTGAAAAATCAGAAGCTCACATGCAAACGGTTAGAGCGAAGTTGGAGAAGGGGCTATAAAGAATCAGATAAAAAACTCTACAAAATGGGGTTGTATAAGTATAAACAATTGCTCCATTTAGCCAAACAAGAGTTCTATGTGGCGCGTGTAGATCTAGCGAAAAATTCGGTTAAAGAACTATTCAGAACTGTCTCCAGCCTGGTTACGCCACGCTCAGCCATAGTTGATTCAAGTCAAGAGCTGTGTGAGGAGATAGCCAACTTCTTCTTGAAACCATTTTCTCAGCCTTCTGCGGGCTAAATGGTACCACGTTGGATATGGCAAGAGAAAAACTTAAGCCCTTAAAAATTCCCACTGAGATACTGGACACTTTTATGCCAGTATCTCCGGACAATTTGGAGAAACTGCTTATGGCTGCTAAATCAGGATCACCCTATGACCCTTGCCCCGTAGCAGTGGCCAAATTGGCACCTGGTCCCATTGCCCGATCGCTGGCCTCCATTTTTGAGGGAATGTGTGATTCAGGGCATTTCCCCACCTGTTGGAAATTGGCCTCTATTCTGCCCCTGTTAAAAAAACAAGTCTGGACCCTAAAGACCCCAACAATTTCCGCCCGATCTCGCGTCTTCCACTCCCAGCCAAGCTGGTAGAAAAAATTCTGAACACTCAACTTAGTTCGTTCCTGGCAGCAACACAAGCCCTGGACCCCTCCCAGTATGGTTTCAGAGGGGACACAGCACCGAGTCTGCCCTCATCAAGGCCACAGAAGAGATCAGAGAGGCCGTTGATAGAGGTGGGAGGGCGGCTTTGATCTTGTTGGATCTATCGGCGGCCTTTGACACGGTCCATCATGGTATCTTGATGGACCGTTTAAAGAGTGTGGGATCCAATCCAAAGCCTGGGCTTTGCTAAATTCTTTTCTATCCGGCAGAGTACATTCTGTTGCATTTGGTGGATATCAATCTAAACCCTTTTCGCTACCCTGTGGGGTCCCACAGGGGTCCTCCCTGAGCCCCACTTTATTTAATGTCTATGTTTCGTCTTTGGCCCCCATTATTAGAGAATTTGGGTTTGGTATTACCTCCTATGCGGATGATACCCAAATTGTGGTGTCTCTACGACCAGGTCAGGAAACGGGTATAGATCAGCGTTTCCAAGCCTGTATGCAATCAGTGGGGAAATGGATGGCAGAGAGTTGTTTGAAGCTTAATTCAGGCAAAACCGAAGTCCTACTGTTTGGAAAAGACACTAATTTTTGGACTCCAAGTTGGTGGCCTGATTCGATGGGCTCTCTCCCTCTGCCTTCAAAAAAGGTGAAGAATTTGGGGGGAATTGTAGATGAGAGACTCACCTTTGGGGATCAGGTCAATGCAGTAACATCATCAACTGCTTATGTGCTCAGAATGGTTAGGAAAGTAATGCCTTTCCTACCTCTAGGTAGTCGTCAAACAGTGGTCACAGCTCTGGTGCTGCCGAGGCTAGACTACTGTAACAGCCTGTATTTGAATATTCAACAAAAAAGTTTGAATAAACTTCAGCTGCTGCAAAATGCAGCAGCGAGAGTTCTGACTGGTACATCCAAATTTTCATCCATTTCAAAGGAAATAAGGAAGCTGCACTGGCTCCCAATAAGGAGTCGAGTGCGTTTCAAATCACTATGTATGGTCTTTAAAGCTCTGCATGGCAAAGGCCCAGACTACCTGAACAAGATGTTCCAGTGGTACATCCCGAAAAGAGCACTTCGCTCGTTAGGGGCTAAGCTGGTTTCTGTACCGCCCATGAAGAAAGCTCTGTGGGGGGCAGAAGCTTTGCTGTGTGCGCGGCGAAAGCCTGGAACGACCTTCCGTTTGGCCTAAGAAACGCGGATGATCTGTTAGATTTTAGGAAGGGTTTGAAGACCTGGCTTTTTGCTGAATGAGCTCAGTTGTCCTTGCTCGCTGCCTCAGGATAAATATGCTAGCGCCAGGACACCCTTGGGTAATCGTCGCGCTTTATAAAAGTTATTAACATAACATTGTCCCACATGAAAGGGCGTAACTACTTTAGGTAGGAATGGTGCTCCCGTTCACAGGACCAACTTATCAGGTAAGAAGGAAACATAAGGAGGCACCCATGACAAAGCATGAAGTTCACTTACTTGCCCAGTAGACGTAATAACTATAAGGAACACAGTTTTCAGAGTCAAAACCGCAAAGAACAACTGTGCATAAGCTCAAAAGGTAAGCACATTAGATAAGTTAACACTAGATTCAAATCCCACTATGGCATTATAAAAGGAACAGGAAGAAACAAATGGACCAACCCCTTCAAAAAACGAATCACAACAGATGATTAAAAAAATTACGGTTGGTCCAGTAAACGTACAAAAGAAGAAAGGGCTGCTAAATAACCCTTAATTATAGCTACAGCCAGGCCTTGCTAAACCAGTAATAAACAAAACAAGAAATTATCAGAAAGGGAAGCTTGTAAGTGAGCTCACATGAGGCACACCACACCACAAACTTCTTCCAGCATCCATCTTAAACAGTCTTTGTAGATGGGCACCTGGCTGCAAGGACTACACCAACAACTTCTGAAGGAAGATCATATGTTAACAACTGGCTCTGCTCAATCTCCATGCATGGAGTTGTAACCCACTCGGGCTCAGGTGCAGAACCTGATCCTGCTTCAGTGACAGGAGGGACTCCTGTAGACGCAGCTGAATCAGTGGACTGATGCTCATGGCCAGAAGTCATGGATACCACAGTATGCTTGTGCAGTCCGGAGCCACTAGGATGACTTGGGCCCGGTCTCCCTTTATCTATTTGAGCACTCTAGGCAGGAGAGGGAGTGGTGGATAGGAATATAGGAGTTGCGAGCCCCAATGAAGGTGCCTCCTAGAGAGGAATGCCTTGGGTACTCGAATGCACAAAATAACTAACCTTGCACGTTCTCTGTTGCGGCAAATAGATCAAGCCAGAGTTCTTCCCATCGTTGGAAGACACCCCATAGTACCTCTGAGGATAAATGCCATTTGTGATCCTCTAGGTATTGCTGGCTGAGTTCATCCCTCTGGCATTTAAAGATCCTGCCAGGTGTTGGACAATCAGAGATATGCCCTAATTGCTCAGCCACTCCCAAAGACGAAGAGCTTCCAGATACAGAACCCACAAACCCACTCTGTCCTGTTTTTTGCAATCCCACTTGGTGGTTGTATTGTCCGTACTTACCTGCACTTGTTTCCTTTTGAACTTTGGAAGAACAGCTTTTAAGGCCAAACGGATCACCTGAAGTTCTAACATATTTAAGTGAAGACGAGCTTCCGCCGGAGACCAGAGTCCTCTTATCTTCATGTCCCTCAGACAGGGCCAGGCTGGGAACAGCAAGCAGCCCTGGCAGATTACTGCTCGAGCGGGTGGGGCGGAGGAGGATGTGCTAGCAAGAAGCACCTGGCCCCCAGTGACAAAACCGGCCCCTGCAGGCACAAAACCGGCCTCCACCCCTCCGGCCCAACTGGGAAATGCCCGGTGCCCACTACGGTCAGTCCGGCCCTGCCCCCAGATGACCTCCCCAACCCAGTAAAGACGCATCCGTCACAACAGTAAGTTCAGGGTGGGGCAATGAGAGAGGTCTGCCTTTGGTCCAACTGCAGTCTAGTTGTTGGGCTTCGGCACTCTACTTGTTTGACTCCCATGCGTAATCTGTTGCGCAGAGCCTCAGGCAGAGTCACTTCTTACCTTGGTGGTCTCTGGAGGGTAGAAGTCAGTGTTAGCAGGACGCCTCTTCTCGCCAGCAGGAGGAAAGAGTTTAGAACACGCGGTGTAGGTGTTCTGACACAAGTCAGGCGCCATCTTGGATTGGATTTTAAATTTGATCCAAGATGGTGTCCTTCATTCCAGGATAGGAGTTGGCCAATCCAATATGGAGGAAAGTAATTCCTATTTAGGATTTGTCACTTCCAGGTAAGATAAAACTATTTCAGTGGAGTTTGTGGAGTGGTTGCTGCATTGCTACACTCCTGCTATGCTTAGTAGTGTTTTTGATGCTCTGTTTTGCTATTTTCTTGTAGTGTAGGTTCCTCTGGTGTTGTTCTGGAGTTCAGTTCCCTGCTGTCATCTTCGGAGGGTTTTTGCTTCTGCTTTTATTGCCTCCTCAGCAGTGGTTTCTTTCCTTGGACACTGACCTGCTGCTGTTTACTCCATCATTAGTCAGTACAGTGACTGAGGAAAGGAATCGCCAGTACCTCGGGGTCGACTCCTCAAAACTGCGAAGACTGCTGCAGCGTACAGCTCTTAACAGATTGTGATGGCAGCATATTCCAGAACCCGCTGCAGAAATGGACCCTGTCTCTGACTTACAAAGTACCTTTCAACAACAACAAGCTGAAATAATTTCTTTGAGGAATAAACTGAAGCTTTAAGTCAGCCTTTTGTGACTTGTAAATTCCTGGATCGCCCTCCTGTGTCAGTGGGGGTACTACAATTGGAGGGTAATCCAGAGAAAGTAAGGGAATTATTGGACTCCCTTACAGTGCATTTTACTTTCAGACCTTCACAATTTTCATCAGACAAGACCAAGGTGGGGTATTTAATTAATTGCTTTGCTGGAGATGTATTCTCTTGAGCTATTCCACTCATCACATCTTCTGATGCCAGACTAAGTAATTACAACACATTTCTAAAGGAGTTTTGGCAAACGTTTGGGGGACTAGATGCTGAATTTTCAGCCGAAGGGGCCCTCTCTGAGATCCAGCAAGGGTCACAAAGAGTTATGGCTTACATGACTAGATTTAGACGGCTAGCAGCTGAAACTCAGTGGGTGGAACGCACCCGGATGACCATGTTTCAAAGGGGATTGAAAGATTAAATTAAAAATGAGTGTGTCCATATCTCACGGCCATCTTCTCTGAAAGCAGCAACTGAAGCCGCTCTAAATATTGAGCGCAGGATTAGTGAGTTAAGGAAGGAAAGATGGCCAAGAAAAGTTGCCAGACCTCTCTGTTAGCCAGTCCTCTTTTCCCAAAGAAGTTAGAAGCAGTTAAGACACCTGAACCTCCTGAGGAACTCATGAAAATTGTATCGATGAGGGGCCTTCTGTCAAAAATTGAAAGACAGAGACAAAGAGAGAAGTGACTATGCCTTTATTGTGGGAAGGGGACTCATTCAATTCGTCAATGCCAAGTCCGTCCTACAAAGATGGCGGGAAACGCTTAAACCCAACCCTACTGAAGGAGGAGTTGGGTCGAAAAAAAATTCCTCAAGCTTCAACATCTCAGTTTGTTCCTGAATAAGGCTATCATTTGTTTCTACTTACAATTACTTTAGTAGTGGAAAAAACAAGAGAGATCTCTGTAAAGGGTTTATTAGATTCTGGAGCCATAGGAATTTTTGATGATCTAGAATGGGCAGCAGATCATAAGTTACATAAATAGATCAAGCGGAAGATTGAAATTGTTCATACACTAGATGGCATGCCATTAACATCTGGGCCAGTTAGAAAGTGCACTGCCCCACTCAAGATGTCCATATGTAATCAGCTAGAAACTCTAGTTTGTGATGTTATTGTGTCTCCTAATCATCCTAACATCCTAGGACTTCCTTGGCTATTCAATCATAATCCCTACATAAAATGGATGACCCACCCTATATCTCTTAGTTCGGCGCACTGTAACCGATTTTGCTTGAAGTCCACTTCACCTGAAGAAGGAGGAAGAGCTGCTTACTATATCTCAGACTTCTTCAATCTGTGGGGCGCGCCCCCCTGGGGGGACGCAACACCATCTCAGGGGGGGCGCGCACTCCACTGTAATCTTACCTTTGTTCCCTGCGTCGCAAGTCTTATTGGAGAACTCCGGTATGGTTGAAGGGGGAGGGAGGAGAAAATCGATGGGGCACGACCTGCCCATGCTTTTGTCATGTTAACCGTCCCAGGAGGAGGTTAATTCATAGAGCTGAAATGCTTCAGCTGCAGTGAGAGGCAGGAAGTCTCCTCTGCTAAAACCGAAAGGAAACGAACAGACAGTCCAGTTCCTTCGTGTTCGATTTCATAGCAGAGGAGACTCCTTGCCTCTCACTGCAGCTGAAGCATTTCAGCTCTATGAATTAACCCCCTCTTGGGAGGGTTAGCTCTTCCCAGAAAGGAGACAAAGTTTCTTTTAAAATTACACAGGCAGGCGCACAAAATGCCAGCCAGCCATGTGTTGTTTAAACAGCCTGCAAATTGCTTGTCTTGACACTAAATATGGTTATAAATAAAGAAGTATGTATTCATTTGTAATGTGACTTTTCTGTCTTTGTTCCCTTTAATTATCAGTCATGGATCATTCAGGCAGCCCTAGAACACAATTAAAAGTTCTTTCTATTTATATTTGCTGTTCAAAGTACGCACAGACAAGTGCTGACAATACAACTTTAGGTGACTGCTTATTTTTGTACCTCAGGGACATCAAAATAATGAGCTGGCAACCCTAATCATGAGACTGGAAGTTTGTTGCAAGATCAGCACATTATTTATTTCCTCCACCCAGATCCCTGGTTAATGCCTTAATAGCAATAGTTTAGCATATCTGAAACCCTAGGCTGCCGTCAATAACATGCTGAGTTATTTCAAGTGTCTAGGAATGCACCCTGCATTCAGACAACTCTCTCCTCATTCTCGCCCTTCACTTTCATGCTCACCCTGCACTCACAGCGATCACAATGCACTCACACCATTCACCCACTTACCCTGCACTCACAGTGATCACTCTGCACTCACAATGCACTTGCACTGTTCACCCTGTACCTCACCCTGCAATCACACGAGAACACTACTCAACCTGCACTCGTGACACTTCACTCACCTGTCCCCCTCACTGCTCAATCTGCAATCTCACTCAAACAAGCCCATCACTAACCATACATTCATTCGTCCCACTCTGCACTTACATCCGCACCCAAATTCATATGGTCACCTCACTCACCCTGCAGTCACTCCTCTTACCCTACTCTCACACTGTCGCATGGCTCACAGTGCACTCACATGGGCACTCCTGCCACCCACACAGTGCAGAGGTTTAATGTGCCTGCTACAAAGAACGTGTACCATGCAGATCACTGAACTGAGTGTGAGTAAACAATGAGTAGCACTATAAAAAAATTAAATGTTTGCCAGAAATGTGCTATGGAGAGAAGAGGTGCATCGTTGGTGAGTGGTAGTGAGGAAATTCATGGAGAAGGAGGAAATGGGGGAGGGGGCCCCAAAAAAGACTGTTGCACTGTGTGCGACAAGTGCTAGGGCCAGCCCTGGCTGGGAGTGTTAGCCCCCACCCGAAGTTCGGGTCTAGTTGCGCCCCTGTACACAAATATGGGCATGTCGTGCCCCATCAATGTTTTCGTCCTAAATTACAAAAGGACACATTTACATGCACTGCAATCCAGCCTTCAAGGGGGCCCCTTAATAGAGACAGCTCTGTTTTTGCCCTGATGGCCTGGAATAATTCCTAAACAGATTTTTGTAAATACCGTTTTGTTTCATTTCTTTTTAATGTGATTAATGTGAGGGAGTCTATTACTATTTGCAGAGAAGTGTGTTTGTTTCATGCAACAACCATAAAAAGTTTATTTTAGATCCAAGCGGGTCCTCACATATGAGAAATTGGAGGATATCACAGATATTATTCGCTGTAAAATTAGTGGGCTGCTGCTTTGTTACAACAGTGAAAACGCATCACTATCTCTGAATATTAGATGTAAACGCTTTTAGAATTTCGACCATAGTGCCTGTGCACCGTTAGTAGCCTGGCTAAAGAGGGTATGGCAGAGCTGAAAGTAAATCATTTAAACTCAAAGCTGTACTGAACAGGGGCCCCCAAAATAGTTTTGGCCCAGGGCACCCAAAATCCTTAACATGTCCCTGCCACCACAAAGTCTGTCAGACAACATTGCTCTGAAGTAAAATAGACATCATTAATTTATTATTAGTTCTATTTTTTTAAACATAAGCCCGACGTGTCCTAAACCCCCACTGCTTCAGGCAAGCAACTTATCGCACCACTAAGGAATTCTCAATTAGGTGTTCGTTCAGCGCCCTCTCTGTGGACTTTCAACTTTGTCTTCCGATCCATAACTGGTTGGTGGGCAATTATCCCATTATAATGCTGCCTAAAACGTTTGTTAATGATTTCTAGAGAAGATTGGTTTCTCGTGTACCAGCTCTGAGCTAGGGAGTGCTCGAAAAATTTGACAACACGGTCTCCCTTACAGTCCCTGTTTTGGCTGAAAATGTCTGCAGAATATTCAGCTTTGAGAGTAACTGCTATCAAAACTCTCTTGCCTTTCAGCTTGTCCTATTTATGTGAGATTGGGTTCTCAGCACTTGCGGTATTAAAGACTAAGGGGCATATTTACGTTCCCTGGCGCATCCCTGCATATCAGCAGGGATGCGCCAGGGAAAATGCGTCACGCAACTTTACCCTTGCGCCACGTCCGATGCGCCGCATTTACAATGCAAAATCGTGGCGCATCGTGGCGCAAGGATAAGCAGATGCGTGACGCATCTGCCGGCGGAAGGTTGGCGCAGTGCTGAAGTTGTGTCGCAAGCGCGACGCAACTCCAGCACTGTTCCAACCTTCCCTATCCCTAACATGGTGCGTCAATCCTTACGCCTGCTTGAAGCAGGCGTAAGGATTTGGCGCACCAGCGTCGGAAAAGTGACTGCGTGAAATCTTGTAGATTTCACTACGTCACTTTTCCGAGGCGTTCCTGCGCCGGAACGCCCCCCCCTGCGCCGGTACGCCCACATGAAACCTGACGCAGGTTTCATGTGGCGCAGGGGTTTACTACGTGACGCATCTCCCTAGATGCGTCACGTTGTAAATATAGCGCAACGCGGCGCATGGTTTGCGTCGCACGCAATGGCAGTGCAAAAGTGGCGCAAGGGGCTTGTAAATATGCCCCTAAGTACCGTTCAAGACTGGATGTGGGGCACAACCGGAGGATGGCAGTAGCACAAATCCATCCACAGATTGACCGTCTCTGTGGCGAAAAACAGGCACACCCATCACATTTATGTTGGTGGTGTTATTATCAATCTATGTCATGTGTAAAACAAAGCATCCTAGTAAAAACAATTTGCGCACATTTTATCTTGGAAAATGGTGTTTTGAGCTGTGTAATAAGCCTCTGTCATTTCACCACACCCACTCACAAACCTGCAGTTTACTAAACACTCTTATTGTGTTGAACATTATTTGCTGGATATGGCCCGGGATATGCGCGTGGCGGTCGATTATGTAGTGTACCAGATTCCAGAAATTTCTGTCAGGTGGTGGGGGGGGCCCAACATCTAAAAAAATTCAGCTGGGGGGGCTCAACCTACAAAAGTTTGAAGACCTCTGCTATATCTAAAGAAATGCCAGTCATAGCGTCACAAGCTTGTATTTCAGAACCTTACAAGAAGTTTTCTGATGTATTCATCCAGCCTGTGCAGAAACAACTGCCATCCCATTGTTTTTGCGATTGCGCAATTAATCTGAAGCCAGGGGTTGAAATTCCTTATGGACAAATGTACTCACTGTCAGAAAGTGAGCAAGAAGTGCTACAACAATACTTGCAAGAAAATTTAGAACAAGGATTAATGACCCCCTTAACTTCACCAGCTGGTGCTCCCTTATTTTTTGTCCCCAGGAAAGACCGTATATTTAGACCATTTATTGATTAAAAAATCTTGAACAAATGTCCTGGAAGCCATATATGGATCTCAGTATTTTACCAAATTGAATCTAAAGGGGGCTTACCACCTCCTACGAATTACGAACTGGGATGAATGGAAAACCGCCTTTCGAACCCCTTATAGACATTATGAGTATAGAGTGTTGCCGTTCGGCCTCAGTAATGCCCACTCTATCTTCCAGTGGTTTATGGATAGCATTTTCTCGGATGTCTTGAACATTTTTGTTGTCATCTACTCCGAAAATATCTGTATATCGTCTAAGTCTTTAGTCAGCCACTGGAAACAGGTAAATGAAATACTACAACCCCTTCATCAAAATAATCTCACTTGTAAACCAGAAAAATAATATGTCTTAGAAGTCTGAAAAGTGGAATATTTGGGACTTGTCTTGACTCCACAAGGATTATCCATGGATCAACGAAAGGTGGCTGCTGTCTTAGATTGGCCTTCTCCAATTACCATACAAGTGGTTCAGAGATTTCTTGGCTTTGCCAATTTTTATCATCAGTTTGTATATGAATTTTCCACATATTCTAATGACATTTCCAGAACTTTGAAGAAGGAACATCTTAAGGAGGGGTTTTTCAAGGACGAGAAAGCAGAGAAGGTGTTTCAAGCTTTAAAGTCCAGCTTCACCAAGGTACCGGTCCTTCGCCATCCTGGTCCCACTCACAAATTCTTGGTTCAAACTGATGCTTCTGCAGTAGCTCTGGGAGCAGCACTACTACAATTCCAATAAGATGACCTAAAGGAGCACTCCACCTTCTACTACTCTCGTTCTCTTTCTTCAGCAGAAAGGAATTATTCCGTCCTTGAAAGGGAGCTGCTAGTTATAAAAGAGGCATGTACGGAGTGGAGAAGTTTGTTGTTGGGAGTGAGATATGTCTTTGAGATCAGAACTGACAATAGAAACTTTCAAGCTTTGAAAACCATCCAGAGTAGGAACAACCATCAAGTAAAATGGGCATATTTCCTTTCCTAATACGAGTTTATCATCAGTTATATTTCTGGCACTGCATATGGCTTATCTTGAAGATACCCTGATGCTTCAGGTATTGAAATAACGAACATCATTTCACCTGATCGTACCATTTCCATTACAATTACCTTTCTGGAAGAAGTTCGAACAGCACAACAGTAACTGAGCTATCAAACAAGAGGGAATTGCCAAGAATCTCTACAGTTAACATTACGTAATGGGCTATATTTCTTTCAAAAGGCACTTTTTGTTCCGACCCCAGCGTTGAGAAAGAAAGTGCATTTTTTGTGTCATGATTCTCAGGTGGCGAGCCATCGAGGAATTAAGAACACTTACGAACTATCTCGATCCTTCTGGTGCCCATCAATGAAAGATGATGTCACTCGATATGTAAAGTCTTGTTCCATCTGTGCTCAGATGATGACTTCACATAAGAAACCAGTAGGTAGCCACCAGGCCCTGGGAAAATGTTGCCACAGACGTCATAGTTGAATTATTACCATTGAAAGGGAAAACAGTGATAATGGTTACAATTGATACTGTTAGAACTGAGGTTTCTGGTTGTCAGAGTATGCACCTTGTACAAACAGGAACCACCATTCTAGTCAGGGTAACCTAGATACACACTAAAAGATAACCTGTACGCACCCTCATGTAGCTTGGCACAAAGCAGTCAGGCTTATCTAAAGAGGCAATTTGTAAAGTATTTGTGCAACACACGCATAGTAACACAATGAAAACACTACAAAAATATTCCACACAGGTTAGTAAAATAGAGAATACGTTTATGAATAAAATAAGACCAAAAAGGCACAAATCCAATAAGTAGAACCTGAGTTATGAATTTTTAAAGAATACATCAAAAAGTAGTGCTTAGAAGTGAACAGTGCTAAGAGGTTACTTGAGGTCACGCAGAACCAGGGCAAATCCAAAGTTCACGCTGACCTGATGGAGGGCAAGCAGGCTAGAAGACTCACGCAGGTCCCGCTGAGAAAGTACTTTGGATAGAACAAAGTATTGAAGTCTCGATGCGTTGGTTCCGATCCACGCGGTCGGGTCAATGCATCGATGTCGAACCTCGCAGTCAGGTCCTGTGTCGAACCCCTTACGATGCAGGCGCTGTATCGTCAAACCTCGGAGTCGGGTCCCGTGTTGCTGTCGAGCTGCACAGGGGTGTCCTCGGATCCGCACTGCGCTGGCGTCGAAGGGCACTGTGCCAATCGGTGCAAAGTCGTCACTGTGTCGATTTTGAAGCAAAAACAGGTTCAGAACCCACTTCTGTGGCCCAGGACTGGATTGGCACCTCAGGCAAGGGAGGACTCACAAATGGCAGAGTCCAGCAGCAGCAGAGTTGTATGAAGTCTTTGATGGTCCGGAGACTTCAGAACAGGGGGCAAGCCAGCAAGCCCTTGGAGTAACTCTGGGTTCAAGTGAGATGGGTCCAGTCCTTTTTTCTCAGCAGGGCAGAGACCTGCAGGACAACTAACCAAAGTAGAGAAGCAGTTACTTCAGAAAAGCCAGTAAAGCATAGTAGCAGTGCTTGTAGCACAGCAGTCTTTTCTCCTGGCAGAGTCCTTCACAGGTCCAGTAATGCAGTGTCTTGGTAGGGTCAGAGCCCCAGTACTTATACCCAAATGTGCTTTTAAAGTGGGGGTGGCTTCAAAGCAAGCCCATGAAGTGCACAGGTTCCCTTTTATCCCAGCCCTTTCTGCCAGGATAACAGTAGGGGGTAATCAGCCCTTTGTGTGGGATCTTGCCTATTCAGGTGTAAGTGTTTATTCCCCCTTTCTCTTCCTGCCCAGCCATAGCTATCAGAATGTAGATGAATACAGATGGGTTCTCTGTCACACCCAACCTTCCTGTGTTTGTGGCTGTCTAGATGGAATGCACAAAGTGTAGCTGTCACCCATTCCAGACATGTACTGGAGACAGTCTGCAAGTCAAACAGAGCAGTAAGAGTAGAGAAATGCCCACTTTCTAAAAGTAAAGACGTAAAGAGCATGCACTCCTTCCCTTAATGCGAAGCCAAACTTGCAGACTTAATTGAAACGTGCGTGCAGACAGTAATTGCGGATCGCCCCTAACCGCAGATACTGATAAGTGTACGAAAACAGAGCTCTACATTTGCGCTCCTTTACTGTCGCACTGCTGAAAGCGGGAACAACTCCCTCAATTGTAAATAAAGTTCATCCTGGTATTCCCTGTAATCTTAGTGATCAACGTGATTTGTAAACTCCTTATTTCTGTCTTTTTTTCGTATTCTTCACCACAACGGAGACAGCCGAATCCAATTTGCAATCTTTATTAGACATTTCTTAACACAAGCTGTATGCCAATCTAGGCTTCGTACAACCGTATGTGCAGATTGAACTCCATATGAAATAAGCTCAACATATCGAATGCATTTCGAGCCCCGAGGGCTCTTCATCAGGGGAATATAAAACATATAAAAATGAACAGTATAACTCATCTGGTCCAATGTGACGCATATAAATGTCAAAAAACGCTTTTCACAAAAACCACAATCTCCTTAAAACATCCTCCCTACATTCTCACCAGTGAAAATCGTGATTCTAAATATTTCACCCTACTCTGCACCACTCATAAACAAACATGCTCTACCCCTGAAAAATACGCATTCATGCCGCTAAAACATACACACCCCTAACGACCAAAATTCAACACTCTTTTCTCAAATACCACCCCTCCCCTCTCTATCAAACTGCCCTCTCCTCCTTTAGCTTACTTTCCCTTCAGCCTCACCCACACTTTCATCTCATCTCTCAATATTAATCCGCACGCTCGCACTTACTAATTACCATCTGTCATCTAATCAATCCAAAAACCCTAATCTTTGTGACTCCAAACGTCCCCCATTCCATTCCTACTCTCCTCCATTATCGTCACTCACCCTCCTGCCTCTTATCCCTCGCTATTTAACAACGCGCTAACATTCCCTCATCATAAACAAACACATAAACACTCCAAATCCACTGCCTACCCATCGTTGTCAGTCTACCTCCTGCATACCAACCCCGCACCTTCCCCTTCAAGCCACAACCATACCCTCCTCACTTCATCATGCTGCCTGTAGGAGAGTAGGATCTGCCTCTTATGTTGCCCCCACTTTTTTTCTGATGTTAGCACTGGTTTCTGGCTATAGTCTGGCTGGGTCCCTGCCAATCAGGGCCCCAGCCTCTCTGTTCTCTCTAAACGACATGGAGTGCACTCTAGGTGCACTAGTGATTGGATACTGTGGTGCCTTATGAGTCCCTAGTATATGGTACCTTAGGTGCCAAGGGCATAGGTACTTCACAGGCCTACCAGGGGCTGCAGCATGTGTTATGCCACCCCTGGGAAGCAGTCTAAATCTGACACCACAGGCCTGCTACTGCAGCCTGGGTGAGGTGGTGCTAGCACCCCTCACTGAGATATAGGTTTCCTATATCTCTCTTGCACACACATATAAACCTATCAGTCACCCCTAAGGCAGGCCCTATCAATCCTGAGGGCAGGGTGCTTGGCTTCTATGTGAGGGGGTGCCTCTGCCTGAGCAGGGCCCCTCTGCAGCTCTCAGAGTCTATTCTCTGGTGCTGTTTGTGGATGCGGTTAAACCATATACTATTTAAGTGCATTATATCCTCGCGGTAAATGCTAACTTTGGAATGGCTGCATCAAAACATGTCGTGTTTGGTGTCAAACATCTTGGAATACTACCCACCCGCCAATCTTGGCGGCGGGGGTATCATTCCACCCTTCTAGAGGGATAAGACATGTACCTGCTGTGGAAACGCGGTAGAATCCTAAAGAGCCCTGGCATCACAAAATGGATGCCACCAGTCACAGAACACTGGGCTGCCCTCCTGCTGATGACCGAAACTCGCAGTGGAGGAAGCCCAACAATAGGCATCCTGTCACAGGGAGGTGTAACCACCTTCCAGACAGGGTTTAGTGTATTGGGGCTGGGTGGGTGCACTCTTAGAGTGCTTTGAAGTCCTGCACTGGGGGAGCAGAAGGCTCCTCTGTGCATATGCCAGTTCAAACCAGCTCAGGGGCTACCTGCCCCTGCTCTGGCGCGAAACTGGACAAAGGGAAGTGGGTGTAGCCACCCCTCCCTTGACCCTCCCATAGGTGGGGTCATAGAGCTAGTCCATCCCCTCTTTTTAGTATAAGAGGGGGAACCTTGCCATTGCAAAGCAGATAACCCCTGGACGACGCTCTACAGAAGAATCCTGGCCCTTCGACGTTCCACTACCTTTGGAAGACAGAAGAATCTCCCTTGGAGTCAAGGAGTGACTCCCCTGCTTGGCAGGCACCAAAAACGACAACGACGGTTGCAAACTACGCCGCTCCCGCCGGAGTCCGAAGTCCCTGCAGCCCAAGAAGTGGATTTCCTGACCTCTCCCAGGCCATCGTGAGTCCCCAGCGAAGCTGAGGCAAGTGGACCCCACAAGTAACGAGGAACCGCGACCCCTGGGTACCGTGCACTATTGTCGAGTGCAACCCCTTCACAACGTTCTACAAACTTGTGCTTTGGACCACGTGTGGTCCCGACCTCCAGCAGGAATCCTCCGAAGATCAGAGGCCTACACCGTCCCGAGTGACCGTGGGCCCCTGTTGAGTGATTCCGCCCGAGGTGTCTTCGCGATCCCTTGCCCGCCGGCTTGTGGGTCCCCAGAAGACTTCTTAAAGAAACCAAAGGGCTCCCCTGATTGCTCCAGGCCTGCCCTGACTTACCCTCGCTGGGTGAGTCCCTCAGACCTTGCTGGTCTGCGCCATCAACTTTTCTTCATCTCCCGAGACTTGCTGCTGCCAAGGCTTGTTGGCTCCAATCGAGTTGCCGACACCGCAGTCAGCTGCAGACGTCGAGGGACCCACCGAATCCAGCTCCTGGTCGTCGTCGACACCTCCTGGACCACGTGGCTGAAGAGTCAAGGCACCCGCAACCGACCTGAATCAACCGACGACGGTGGGCATCCATCTTCCTTGCCCCGGGTCACTGCCAAGTGACTTTGAACACTGTCCCCTCTGCTTTCAGGTCATCCTTCTTCAGAATCCAGGCTTGGATTCCACCGGACACTTCTTCAGCTCCCGCAAGCAGCAAGTCTTCTTTGTTCGCCATTGAAAACGACGCCGCGACCCGACACCAAAGGACACCTGTGCACCCGGCTTCCCTGGGTGAGGTAACTCCAGCACTATGGTGCTCCTGTGGGTGTGGGCCCTAGAACTACTTACCCTGTAAGTGACTTGCTTGTAGGTTCTCCCGAAGTATCCTAAAACTCTTATTTCCAACCGCGACTTGCCCCATTGAAGTTAACGGCGATCCGCGCCTGTGTATCCACACTGCACGCGTCCCCCGTGGGTCCTTTACTTACCTGCCTTGGGTGGTTTTGTGAGGCCCCAGCACTTCTGAAGGCCCTAGGCCTTGTCTCCCTGCAAGTCGTTGTTTCTAAGTCTCTTTCTTAGTATATGGTCTGGTACGCCCCTAGGGCCCCAGCCATATTTTGTGCTTAACTTATTGTGAAACGTTGATTTGTGCATATGTTTGTCTTCTAATCTCATAAAGAGATTAGTAGAGAGTTATTTAGAAATAAATACATATATATTTGATATATATACCTGTGTGGTGTCTTTTCATTTGGTGATTCAAGAGATTATATGGTGAAACAAGCTGCTTTACATTCCTCCGAGACTTAGCCTGAAGGCTGCTCTCCACAGCTACCACTAGGATAGCTTTCTTTAAAAGGTTGTCTTAAACCTATCTACCATAAGAGTCGATTTGCCCTGGTGCAAGGTGTCCACTTTAATTAGTGAACAGCATATACCAGGCCAACTTCTCACACTGCCCCTCTCTCCCAACACGCACGCCTGCATCAATCTCACCTGTTTTGGCTTCACTCCACAAAACAGGGGTAGAGCATGTTTGTTTATGAGTGGTGCAGAGTAGGGTGAAATATTTAGAATCACGATTTTCACTGGTGAGAATGTAGGGAGGATGTTTTAAGGAGATTGTGGTTTTTGTGAAAAGCGTTTTTTGACATTTATATGCGTCACATTGGACCAGATGAGTTATACTGTTCATTTTTATATGTTTTAGATTCCCCTGATAAAGAGCCCTCGGGGCTCGAAATGCATTGGGATATGTTGAGCTTATTTCATATGGAGTTCAATCTGCACATACGGTTGTACGAAGCCTAGATTGGCATACAGCTTGTGTTAAGAAATGTCTAATAAAGATTGCAAATTGGATTCGGCTGTCTCCGTTGTGGTGAAGAATACGAAAAAAGACAGAAATAAGGAGTTTACAAATCACGTTGATCACTAAGATTACAGGGAATACCAGGATGAACTTTATTTACAATTGAGGGAGTTGTTCCCGCTTTCAGCAGTGCGACAGTAAAGGAGCGCAAATGTAGAGCTCTGTTTTCGTACACTTTCTAAAAGTGGCATTTCTAAAACGGTAATGTTAAATATAACTTTACCAGTAAAGAGGATTTATCATTACCATTCCAGAGATATGAAACATGATGTAGCTACTCCTGTCTAATCAGGAATTACAGTTTAAACGTGTTTTAAGGAATTCCCGATGCTAGCCTATGAAAGGAGTAGGCCTCATAGTAGTGAAAAATGAATTTAGCTGTTTTTCACTTCCAGGACATGTAAAACTTAAAAGAACCTGTCCTAACATTTAGTTACACAGCACCCTGCTCTTAGGGCTACCTAGGGCCAATCTTAGGGGTGATTTAGGTGTAATAAAAGGGGAGTTTAAGGCTGTGCAAGCGGTTTTAAATGCCAAGTCAAAGTGGCAGTAAACTGCACACAAAGGCCTTGCAATGACAGGCCTGAGCCAGGTTTGAAAGGCTACTTGTGTGGGTGGCACAACCAGTGCTGCAAGCCCGCTAGTAGCATTTAGATTACAAGCCCTGGGTATATGGTATACCACTTTACAAGGGGCTTACAAGTAAATTAAACATGTCAATTGGGTATACACCAATGTCACCATCTTTAGGGGAAAAGCACATGCACTTTAGCACTGGTTAGCAGTGGTAAAGTGCTCAGAGTCCTAAGGCCAACAATTAGATACTGCAAATAGAGGAGGGAAGTAGGTAAAAGGTTTGGGGGAAGACCACCCTAAGGATGACTGGTCTAACGGATAATTTTCTAAGATGACAAATTTTTTGCTCTTTAACAAACTGCCATCCACTAAAGAAATGGAACAGACATTTATCAAGGATATCTTCAGACTACATGGTATTCCTGAAATCATCATCTCTGATCGATGTTCACAATTCGTCTCTCGATTCTGGAAATATTTTTGTTCTGCCCTGGACATCTCACGGGCTTTATCCTCTGGATTTCATCAACAAACCAATGGTGCCACTGAGAGAGTTAATCAGATTCTAGAGCAATACCTGAGGTGTTTTTGTAATGCTACAAGAGATAATTTGGTTTCCCTGTTACCATATGTGGAATTTACATATAATAGTGTGCACAGTCCTACCAAAGTCACCCTTTTTTAGGTTTCGCCTGTACAGCACTTGCGCTGTGCTTGTGAAATCTCTTATATTCAAAAATTCTTAAAAGGGGACTCTTAACAGTTCCCGTAGCCGAATTACTTTGTCCATTCGCTTTTGTGTGGAACTTTTTTTTTGTTAACTTCCCCTGGCTGCACACATTTACGATACTTCTACTAATGCTGATCACACTGTTTAAGCCCCATTCACTGTCAAGATAAGATCTCTATCCACGGTAATGGCAAACAGCTTCTAACAGTATGCTGGAATGCTTGCTTTTTATTACTTAGTTGTGTAAAGCAGATGCTTTAGCCTTGTGGCATTTCCTATTCATGCCTCAGTATCTTTCTTTGCACTTTGTGGGCATTATCAGATTGATTTTTTCAACTTAATCAATTTGGTCAAATTCTAAATGTTGTAATAAACATTGCATGTTAAAAATAAAGTTAATATACAAGAGCTATACTATATTTAACTACTAAACAAGCAGCCACAAGTGCAATTACCTTGCAGACAACCGGGTCATGGTTTGAATGGTGTAGCAGGTGCTGTAGCACCAGGCCCAAAAGTTGTCAGAACTCCTCCAAACACATAATATTGCTATATTTAACTACTAAACAGGCAGTCACAATTGCAGTTAAAAGGGACTTGATTTCAATGGTGCAGCAGGTGCAGTGGCAACGGGGGGGAAAGCTCTAGGGAACCCACTAAACCCAGATTATTGGTAAAAATTTTAACTAAACAGGCAGTCACAAGTGCGGTTACTTTGCAGACAACAGGGTCATGATTTGAATGGTGCAGCAGGTGCAGGGGCACCGGGCCCAAAAGTTATCAGAACTCCTTTAAACACCCAACATTGCTATATTTTACAACTAAACAGGCATTCACAAGTGCAGTTACCTAGCAAGCGCTGGGGTCATGATTTCAATAGTGCAGCAGGTGTGGTAGCACAAAGACCAAACGCTTCAGCCACCCCACTGAACACAGATTATTGCTATATTTTACTACTAAACAGGCAGTCACAAGTGCAGTTATCTTGCAGGCAACAGGGTCATTATTTGAATGGGGCAGTGACACTGGGGCCAACATTTGTCAGAACTCCTCTAAACACCTACTATTGCTATATTTTACAACTAAACCAGCAGTCATAAGTGCAGTTATCTAGAAGCACTAGGGTCATAATTTCAATAGTGCAGCAGGTGTAGTGGCACCAGGATCAAAAGCTCCGGACAACCCACTGAACACCTAATATTGCTATATTTTATTCCTAAACAGGCAACCACAAGTGCAGTCACCATACAGACAACAGGATCATGATTTGAATGGTGCAGCAGGTGCAGTAGCACCGGGGCCAAAAGGTGTCAGAAATCCTCTAAACACATAATTTCTATATTGGACTACTAAACAGGCTGTCACAATTGCAGTTACCTTGCAGTTAAAAGGGACTTGATTTGAATGGTGCAGCAGATGCAGTGGCACTGGAACCAAAAGCTTGAAGAACTTCACTAAACCCAGATTATTGTTAAATTCTACTACTAAACAAGACAGTCACAAGTGCGGTTATCTAGCAGGCAATAGGGTCATGATTTGAATGGTGTAGCAGGTGCAGTACCACCAGTACCAAAAGCTCTAGGCACCCCACTAAACACCTAATATTGTTATGTTTTACTACTAAACAGGCAGTCACAAGAGCAGTTACCTTGCAGACAACAGGCTCATGATTTGAATGGTGCAGCATGTGCAGTGACACTGGGTCAAAAGGTCGTCAGAACTCCTTTAAACACCTAATATTGCTATATTTTACTACTATACAGGCACAATTGCAGTTATCTGGCAGTTAAAAGGAGCTTGATTTGAATGGTGCAGCGGCACCGGGGCCAAAAGCTTTAGGGACCCCACTGAATGCAGAATATTGATAAATGTTACTACTAAACAGGCAGTCACAAGTGCAGTTCTAGCAGACACTAGGGCCATGATTTGACTGGAGCTGCAGGCACAGTGGCACCGGGGCCAAAAATTGTCAGAATTCCTCTAAACACCAAATATTGCTACATTTAACTACTAAATAAGCAGACACAAGTACAGTTACCTTGCAGGCACTAGGGTCATGATTTCAATGGTGCAGCTGATGCAGTGACACCGGGGCCCAAAGATCTAGGAACCCCTCTAAACTCCAAATATTGCAATGTTTTACTACAAAACAGACAGCCACAAGTGCAGTTACCTTTCAGGCAACAGGGTCATGATTTGAATGGTGCAGCAGATGCAGTGGCACAGGGCCAAAAGTTGTCATAACTCCTCTAATCACATAATATTGCTGTGTTTTATTACAAAACAGGCAGTCACAAACGCAGTTATCTTGCAGGCACTAGGGGCATGATGTAAATGGTGCAGCAGGTGCAGTGGCACTGGGCCCAAACATTGTCAGAACGCCTCTAAACACAATATTGCTACTACATCAATTAATTCTATTATTTTTCTCTTTAATTTTTCAAAATTTTGCTATATCTTACCCGCACTATACCACTAGTAACAGCACAATATATTCCCTTTTTGTACATAAACAAGTCATAACACTTTAACAGACTTTCTCTAACTTATATTATACAACTACTCAGCAAGCTACAACTTGCAACGAAAACAGCTTATTATTAATCACATAGGTGAAATCTGATGCATTTACCAATGCTTGTTCTGTAAGCAGGGTGTGATATGCTCCTGCTCACTTTTTCCCCTTACCCTCTGTATAGTGTTGTACATAGTTACCCTTTGTCTCTGTCTACTGCATTCTCTGCTGCTGCAGAGAATTCCATATGGCATGTATATAGTTAAATGTTACTGGAGAGTGACAGTTGGATCCTGTGGCTCTCTGTGTTGGTGGCTGGAGTATCTGTTTATGGAATAAACTTTATTTCTGAAACTTACCTGTGCTTCTTGGTTCAATCGGGATTGGAAATCCACATTGGCGATGATCGGCTCTTCAAACCTACGCTTTCCATTGGAAACTCCAACACTCTTAGTTGTGAGTACTTTCCTTTGTGCCCTGATTCTTTGCTTGCAATGAGTTTCTATGAGTGTTGCATTACTAAGGGGGCACCTACGGCTGCCTTAAATACTCTTTATTTGCCTGCTCCCCACTCATTGCCACTGCTAAGTACATTTATATCTCTGTTAATTGATACCCTCCCGAGGAATTTGCGTCGCTCTGCTTCACAATTACAAGCTAATACTGTTACTGACGGCATTTTAAAAGCAAACGTTTTCGATATCTTTTTAACGCGTTCTCGCGCTCAACAGCCAGCCCGAGCCTCACTCACGTACCGACGCCCCTGCTGCTTGGCCCTGGCTCGTGCACCAACGTGTACTATCTGGACTGCTACTACCGTATCGGAGGCTTCTTCTGTTTTTCCGGTCACGCGTTCTTCCCACTAAGCTTCAGTGGCCCTTTCATCGTGTGCTCCGCGTCTTGATTCATGGGTCGTTTCGACCCCCTGGAATTTCTAAGAGTGTGAGGAAGTCCTTTTGTTCATCTTCCAGTGACACCGACCATTTCATCATCAAGCCTTCACAAAAACAAGCATTGGCATAGCCAATAGGTCTCGCTTTGGGACCTTATAAGTATTTAGTTATGCAGCACAATATCCTTGGTGCAACAACATTAACTGTTGCATGGTTAAACACTTAAAAGGTCCCAAAGGCGAGACCTATTGGCTATGCCAATGCTTGTTTTCCATGTAGCTGGCAAACTCTGTAATGCAATGTGATCAGAGACACAATTATCTATAGAGTGTGTGATTTACAAAACTCAGCAATACATTCACATGCAAATAAACAGGCTTCCAGATGTTTAGAGCCAGTTAGATTTTAAACACACTTAGTAGAGAATGCGGCTGGCCTGAAAAAGTATTCATAATTAAGAAGAGGACAGTGTGGATTCCAAGCCCCTTGCCCACAGACCGGTCTTCACTTGATACTAAACGCCGAATGCCTGCACTGTAGTAATATGGTATATATTGAAAGGTAAAGGGTCTAAAGAACGCAGCTGAAAGTTACTACTAGGGAAGACCACCTCAGGGAAAGACAAGATCTGTGGGTCCGTAATGTGCCGGTGCAATCTTAATTCTGACACAACAGAATGATTTTTTTTTGTAATGTTATTGGGGAGATAGTTAAACGTGTTTTATTTATTTATTTATAACTTGGCCCAGACCAGTTAGGCTTAATTACGAGGTATTAAGTATGTGTGCCACACTCATTACTGTAAAGCAAAGGAAAGTAACTAAAACGCTTACACAGTAGTTACTAAGAAAACCAAACAAAAATTAATCCATGCAAGTGTCCAGATTAGCAGGGGGCACTATTGATGATGCGCTGCTGCACATTTTTACAACTTATTCCCATATCCGACATGACTGTTGTGTAAACGAGCAAGAAGGAAGTTTACTCTGGTGTTCACATAAATTGTTTTGTATTCCCGTAATTTGTATAATTTGTGCGCAACTAAAGCGCCGCAGTTACCTGCACTTCTATTGCTGTGTGCAAAATCACCACTTTGAACAGTTAAATTATATATATTTTGTAGGGAGGTTCACTTAGTGGGCTCACGCCTTGCAGTCAGTACGTGTAACACGATGGCACATTTTATTTAGAAAATGCAGACGGGGAAGAGAAGGAAAGCCATGTGTGCATCAAATGTGGTATGCAAGGTAGTACAAACATGATTGCATTTCTGAAATCACCTATATGCACTGGTAAAAACATACAGATAAAGACAAATATTAATCTTTATTTGCAAGCCAACTTGCTCTTACCAGAACACGCAAAACATGTTTTTTAATAAAATGCCGTCCTCTCCGATAAAATACACAACATTAAAAAACATGAGACAATATGCTTTGGCGGTATTGTGCAGCAACAAACAAAGGGCAGGGGGAAAGCTCTGTAGGTCCGTAATGTGCAGCTGCAATCTTATTTGTAACACAACTGAATGCGCTGAATGTGTTTGATTTCCAAAACGCTATTGGGGAGATAGCTGAACGCGCTGTATTTATTTATATATAACTTGTCCCAGAGCAGACAGGCCACACTTATTACAGTAAAGCAAAGAATACTAGTTCGTTGTTAGCAATTTGTTCAATATTAAGCAATTTGGTTAAACTTACCAATGTGTGAGTTCTGTAAATAAAACGCTAGTTACCGCTGCGCCTTGGTTTAAAAGAAGTATTTCTGTGCCACGCCCATGGACAGGACTTCCTGAAGGGGCTAAACATTAACATAACCTAGTCAGCAGACTGGAATTCACCCCCTGCACGAGGCCGGATGCTGTTCATGTATGTAGCAGCACAGTAAGCCGGGAAGAAGGTAGTGTGGAACCCGGCAGAACAAAAGAAAGTCCTGCCGCCTCCGGAAGCAGCTGCCATTATTTAAGATTAGCGCAGCAGCAGCGAGGCGTGCGCAGCGCTGATCTTGAACACATAGTAATAAAAATCGGGCGCATGCAGAAAATATGCATTTTAAAAAAGCGCAGAGCGCGCTAAGCCACGAAAAAGGTAGTGTGGAACCCGGCAGAAAAAAAAGAGCATTGGCCGCGCGGCCGTGAAACTGACGCGGCCGCGCGGCCGTGAAAGTAATATCGCGCGCTGTGAAAATGAAGCTGACGAAGGGGGAGAAGGGAGGGGGTAGGGTGCCTGCGAGTGGTGCGCGCGGCAATGGAAAGACAGATGGCTGAAGCTGACGAAGAGGGAGGGGGAGAAGGGAGGGGGTAGTGAGAGCAGAGAGGGTGGAGGATCATTGTAAGGCTTAATGAGCCATTACAAAAGCCAGATGGCCTGTGCACGTTCACACGATCGTGAACGCAAGCTGGAGGCCAGCAAAAGCCTGTGGGTAGCACTCTGAAAAGCCACCTACTAAATGTCTCGCAGGGCAGCGCATGCGCTGGCTCAGGCGAGACCTAACTATAGGACTACTGCGCTAGCACACAAGCCTCGGAGGTGCAATAACACTTGGGGTGTACTTCGAAGGAACATTAATTACGTCCGTCTGGCAAGTGTTAGCACCCTGCACATTAATTCTCCACAGTAACTTGAAGGGGAATATAAAATATCTTTTGCAAGAAAATGTATTTCCTGTTGGGTGTTATGTAACGTGAAGCTTTGTTTTTCCTATGCTTTTTATTAACTCTTGATTACGTCTTCTTACGTCATCATTTTCTTGTCTTCTTATTTTCCATTTACCTCTTTTGATTCATTCCTCTCTTATTTTCTTCTATTCTTTCCCTCTTTTTATCTATTGTTTCCTTACAGGTGGTTTCGGATACCATATCAGGTATCGATGTGTACTTTGTTTTCAAAAGTTTCAAGTTTTTATGTCATTGATTGTTTTCAACTGTAATTGATACCATGCAACACATTACTCCTCCGCCTTTTTTCTTTCCTCTCCTTGTGATCCACCATTATTATGGTCTAAGTGGAAAAAAGTGTTTCTCAATTATGTAAAAGTTACAGGACCTAATTTGTCTTCCGAAAGAAATACTTCTTTATTGATTCATTGTTTAGGAGCTGAAGGTCTGGAGGTATATGAGAACTTACCAGAGTTGGTTGGGGAAGGTGAGGGTGATGGTTTGAGTAAATTTGACACAGCCTTTAAGAAATTGGACAAACATTATCTACCTAAGGTCTCCATAATTTTACAAAGATTTTATTCTGGCAAACGAAAACAAATTGATGGTGAGAATGTTGAGGACTTTGTCACGGCTCTCAGAAAGTTAGCTGCGCTTTGCATCTTTTTGGGAGAGTACTGAGGAGAGGATTCAAGATCAATTCATGTCGGAATGTAAGAGTGATAAAGTTAGGGAGGAATAATGGGGAAAAGGTGATCCCAACCTTACAAAGGTGCTCACTATTGCTAAACAGTCCATGGAGTGTATACGTGAGCTGCAAAAGTCGAAGAATGAAGGCATGATGGAAACCAAGGGGGAAGCCTCTCAGGTCAGTGTGGTGGCTTCCTCCAAAGTTAGATCAAATGTTTCTCCCAGGTTCAAAGGATGTTCCTATAGGTGTGGCAACCCTAATCACATGGCCAACTCTAAAGAATGTCCTGCAGTTTGTGTGGTGTGTCGGATATGTGGAAAAAAAGGACATTTTGCCAAGTGTTACAAGTCTCCTAATGCCAGTAAAGGGAAAGTCAATGTGGTGGGGGAGTTTGAGCATTATATAGTGGTGCAAATTTCCGATGTCAATGTTAATGATTTACACAAAACATCTTGCATGCATCCTTCGGATGTTGTGAGTGTGAATGATATGGATGTGATGATGATGATGGACTCTGGTGCCAGACTGTCCCTCATAACTGATAGTGGTTTTGAGAGAGTTTTCAAGGGTAAGGTCACCCTTATTTCACCTGATGTTACCCCATACAGTTATGGTGGTAAGCCAATAGAGTTGGTGGGATATTTTAAGGCAGATATTTAGTTTTGAGGCAATTCAGCTAAGGGGAAGTTGTACGTACCGGTGAGAGGTGACTCCATTTTGAGTTGGCAGCAACAGAAGTTGTTGGGTATCTTTTTTGATCCTAATCTCGATCCTCCTGTCCAGGTCAGGAAAGTAGACACAATGGCGGAAAACTACGTCATGAATTTCCCTGTGTTTTTTCAGATAAAGTGGGATGTGTGAAGGGTTATGTACATCACATAAGGATCAGGGATGGAGCAACTCCTGTTGTGTGCAAAGTTGTGAATGTACCCCTGAGCCTTTATAGAGCTGTACAGGAAGAGTTAAAAGGCTTGAGGTTGAAGGGATTATTAAACCTGTCGAAGCCTCAGAATGGGTGGCTCCGGTTGTGGTTGCGACCAAGAGCACTGGCGAGATTCATCTCTCTGTGGATCTGCGTCACCTCAATAAAGAAGTTGTAGAGGATACATTCCCTCTGCCAAACATTCAGGAAATGGTTACTTTGGTAGGAAATGCTAAGTATTTCACCACTTTGGATCTTACGTCTGCTTACTACCAGGTCAGATTGAGTAGTGACTCTAAAAATCCAACTGCGTTTATCACACTCGGTTTAATCGTATGCCTTTTGGACTATGTTCAGCCTTTTCTGTCTTTCAGAGGCTGATGTCTAATTTATTGAAGGGTTTGGAGGGTGTCAAGTACTTCCAAGATGATGTGCTGATATTTGGCGATAATTTGTTGGATCATGATGATAAGGTTAAAGTGGGTTTAAGCATTTTTGAGCAAAGAGGCATCACGTTGAAGTTGGATAAGTGCAAATTTGGTTTAACACAAATCGCATATTTAGGTCATGTCATCTCGGGTGATGTCAAACCTAAACCTGAACTGGTACGTGCCATTTTGCAGTAGTCCCAACCGTCCGAGAAAGACGTTCAAACCTTTTTAGGGATGGTGGAATTTTATGCTCGCTTTGTCCCTAATTTGGCAAGCCGGAGAGGTGCGATAAGAGATCTGCTCAAGAAAGGTGTACGTTTTGAATGATCTGAGGAATGTGACAAGGAGTTCGCTGATCTTAACAGTGCTCTAGCGTCAGCACAGTTCTTGAAGAGCTTTGTACCTGGGATGTCGTATCTACTGTACACTGATGCCAGTGAAAAGGGTCTTGGTGCGGTTTTGAAACAGATGCAGGGGTAGCATGGAGTTATGATTGTGTTCGCTTCCAGGTCCTTGAGGGGTCCTGAGGAGCGTTACTCCACTATTGAAAGGGAAGCTCTTGCAGTATTTTGGGCCATTGGTAAATTCAGACAGTTTTTGTGGGGAGTGAGGTTTACTGTGTGTATCGACCACAAACCCTTACAAGACGTGTTTGCAAAAAAGGGTTTGGACTGTATTTCCACCAGGATTTGTAAATGGCTCGTCACACTGCAGGACTATCAGTTTAGAGTGTCCTATTTGCCAGGTGTTGAAAATAAGGTTGCTGATTGCCTTTCCAGGTTGGCGTCCAATTCATGCGACGATCAGGAGGTGTGTAATTGGTGAAAAGATGATGACATCAAAGTTTGCAGTGTGAGAGGCGGATGTGTGTCAGAAGAGCAGTGGAGTCAAGAGGTGGAAAAGGAGGAGGTGGTGAAAGAAATGATTAGGAATGTCATGTCTGGTGATGGTGCTTGGAAAAAATTGGAAAAGTTCTCTGGGTTTGTCAAGGTCAATGAGGAGTTGTCGGTTAACAACAGTGTCCTGATGAGAGGGGGGGAGGGGTATTGGTTCCCCCGTTGGGTATCAGAGAACGATTGATACACCTAGCTCATGAGGGTCATCAGGGTATCTGTAAGGCCAAAGAGCATCTTTGATGTGTTTATTTGAGGCCTGGGATGGATATCGCTATTGAAAGACTTGTGCGCGATTGCTGAGAGTGCAGGTTGAGTGACAAGAGTTTGAAAGTCCGCACTTCACCCATGATTTGCAGGGACCTTCCTGCTGATGTGTGGGAGGAAATTGCTCTCAATATTGTTGGACCCATAAATGCGGGGAGTACCACCAGATGTGTGTTGGTTGCCATGGACATGCTTTCCCGTTGGCCTGAGATAGGTACAAGTGAAATTAACACTGCGTCTGTCATCAAGTTTATTTCTGAAGTTTTTGCCAGAGAAGGGAATCCAAGATCGATCTTGACAGATAATGGTGTGCAATTTACTTCTAGGGAAATGGTGGCTTTTCGGGGCAGTAGGGGCATCTCTTACAAAAAATGTGCACTGTACCACCCGGAAACAAATGGTATGTTTGAGAGGTTCAATAGAACATTGAAAGAAACTATTCAGATTGGTAGGAGTAATGGGAATGAGTGGAACGCTGCTATCAAAAAGAGAGTTGAGGAGTATCGCTTCACACCTCATTCGACCGCTGGATTAAGTCCTTTTGTGTTACTTAAAAAACACAGTCCTAATACTTTGGTGGAACCTCCGTGGGTGAAGAGCTATAGCAAGGATGAAGGGAGCATGGATGAAATGTGTAAACGGGCTCATGATAAATAGTTGCATATTCAGGATGAGAGAAAAAGATGGTACGACTGTCGCCATGTGGTGAAGCCTTTTCTGGTGAAAGTTGGCGATTGTGTCAAAGTCAAATTACCTAAGAGAATTCGGGGTTCTTCTAAGTTCAGCAAACCATTTGTTGTGATGAAAGTTTTTCAGGGTGCAGCCAAGTTGGATGATGGTCGCATTTGGAATTTCAACCGTTTGGTAGTAGTAAAAAAATGAGTAGAAATGTTTGTGTGCTTTCGAACAGGGGGAAGATGTGTGATATGCTCCTGCTCACTTTTCCCCTTATCCTCTGTAGAGTGTTGTACATAGTTTCTCTTTGTCTCTGTCTACTGCAAAGAATTCCATATGGAATGTATATAGTTAAATGTTACTGGAGAGTGGCAGTTGGATCCTGTGGCTCTCTGTGTTGGGGGCTGGAGTTTCTGTTTATGGAGTAAACCTTATTTCTGAAACTTACCTGCGCTTCTTGGATCATTGGGGAGCCCTTCATCGCACCAGTCACTTTGCCGCCTTGCTGCCTGCCTGGGGACTTCATCCCCCATCCTGCCTTGCGGCTGGAGCCGCCAACAATCTCGGACCGCGCCAGGAGGTGCATATAAGCTGCTCGGGGCTTCCACAGCGCGGGAGCCCTTCATCGCACCAGTCACTTTGCCGCCTTGCTGCCTGCCTGGGGACTCCATCCCCCATCCTGCCTTGCGGCTGGAGCCGCCAACAATCTCGGACCGCGCCAGGAGGCGCATAAAAGCTGCTCCATTGCACCAGTCACTTTGCCGCCTTGCTGCCTGACTGGGGACTCCATCCCCCATCCTGCCTTGCGGCTGGAGCCGCCAATAATCTCAGACTGCGCCAGGAAGCGCTTATAGATGCTCAGGGCTCCCGCAGCACCGGAGCCCTTCATCGCACCAGTCACTTTGCCGCCTTACTGCCTGCCTGGGGACTCCAGCCCCCATTCTGCCTTGAGGCTGGAGCCGCCAACAATCTCAGACCGCGCCAGGAGGTGCATATAAGCTGCTCGGGGCTCCCGGAGCGCGGGCGCACTTCATCGCACCAGTTACTTTGCCGCCTTGCTGCCTGCCTGGGGACTCCATCCCCCATCCTGCCTTGCGGCTGGAGCCGGCAACAATCTCGGACTGTGCCAGGAGGCGCATATAAGCTGCTCGGGGCTCCCGCAGCGTGGGAGCCCTTCATCGCACCAGTCACTTTGCCGCCTTGCTGCCTGCCTGGGGACTCCATCCCCAATCCTGCCTTGTGGCTGGAGCCGCCAACAATCTCGGACCGCGCCAGGAGGCGCATATAAGCTGCTCCATCGCACTAGTCACTTTGCCGCCTTGCTGCCTGCCTGGGGACTCCAGCCCCCATCCTGCCTTGAGGCTAGAGCCGCCAACAATCTCGGACCGTGCCAAGAGGCGCATATAAGCTGCTCGGGGCTCCCGCAGTGCGGGCGCACTTCATCGCACCAGTCACTTTGCCGCCTTGCTGCCTGCCTGGGGACTCCATCCCCCATCCTGCCTTGCGGCTGGAGCCGGCAACAATCTCGGACCGCACCAGGAGGCGCATATAAGCTGCTCGGGGCTTCTGCAGCGCGGGAGCCCTTCATCGCACCAGTCACTTTGCCGGCTTGCTGCATGCCTGGGGACTCCATTTCCCATCCAGCCTTGCGGCTGGAGCCGCCAACAATCTCGGACCGCGCCAGGAGGCGCATATAAGCTGCTCGGGGCTCCCGCATCGCACCAGTCACTTTGCCGCCTTGCTGCCTGCCTGGGGACTCCATCCCCCATCCTGCCTTCCGGCTGGAGCCGCCAACAATCTCGGACCGCGCCAGGAAGCGCATAAAAGCTGCTCCATCGCACTAGTCACTTTGCCGCCTTGCTGCCTGACTGGGGACTCCAGCCCCCTTCCTGCCTTGAGACTGGAGCCGCCAACAATCTCGGACCGCGCCAGGAGGCGCATATAAGCTGCTCAGGGCTCCCGCAGCGCGGGCGCACTTCATCGCACTAGTCACTTTGCCACCTTGCTGCCTGCCTGGGGACTCCAGCCCCCATCCTGCCTTGCGGCTGGAGCCGCCAACAATCTTGGACCATGCCAGGAGGCGCATATATGCTGCTCAGGGTTCCCGCAGCGCGGGAAGCGCCCGGGCAAAGCCCGGGCCAAGGGTGGGCCCGTCTGCACCCGTCAGAGCCCGGAGGAGGCTGGGCTGGGCAACCCCTCTGACATTTGGTCATCTCCACGCTTTGCCAGACGAACACTATCCGGTATTAACTTATTTATATTTGCTTAGTGAAGTCTTGAAATTGAAGGATTGATCCTGCAGCTCTAGAGCCTTTGGACAATTTGACATTGGTGTAAGCTCTGAAGACCATCCGTTAGTACTCTCCTTTCTCTTAATTGTTACTTCAGGGTCCAAAATGGGTAAGAGAAAAGCCTGTGAGGGAGGTATGGGCAACGGGCACAAAAAGAAGGTGAAGAAGGGTAAAAGTAAAGGCCCATGCACGACCCAAGAAGTAGGGGGTGGAGTACTGGATAGAATAGATAACTTACTATTTGAATGTGAGGGTCTCCTCGATAACACACTCACTGATACTGGGCCCATGAGTAGTATTCTGCAGGCTTTGGGAAGTAACACATCCAAAGGGCGAATCCTAGAAATGTTCAAAAAGTCTGCTAGAAAGGTTCAATCCCCCGAATCCATAGGTGGCCTCCCTGTGAGCCCTGCCGCTGAAGGAGTCCCCTCGCCTACCTCACCTACCTCCAACGGCACCCTGGCTGTCTTTTCTTGCAGCAACAGATTTACTACCCTGACAGAGCACCCAGAGTCAGTGGATACTCCCCCCAAGCACTGGGACCCAGGCACTTAGGGAGGGCGTAGAGAGTAGCACAAACTATCATCCAGGAGCAAGTTGTAACAGGAGAAGGTAATCATAATGGCAAAGATAATTGTGTTAGTACTGGGCAAGCCAGTAGGCTCTCTACAAAGATCTGTGTCCATGCAGCTAATTGATTTGATGAGCGGAATTAATGCCCTCAAAGCTTCGGTTTGTAACCTTACTGATTCCCTAAGCAGGGTCTACTCAGTTGTACAGCAGGTCAAATCCTCACTGAGAGACCACCCTATAAGTATCTCCTGCACACCACGGGACGTGGCCCAAGTCAGACAGCCCCCTCATTATAGCAGTGCTCAGGCCCCACATAGCAGAGCAGCTCAGTTAGGAATCCACCAACAAGTAGCACTAGCATGGGCTACACTCAATCTAATAGGGAGCCTAAAAATGTGTTCACACATTGGAAACCAACATATCCCTCTTTGGCACCCCCACCTCCTATAACCCCTGATTACACTAGACCTACTGGACCGCAGGCGTTACGAAGCGCCCCTAGTACATCAGGCACGGGCAATGTTGTGTACTTGACAAATGTCCAGAAATGTCCCGGAGACGCACATAAAGAAGACGAGGGCTCCCTCCAAACCAAGTGCACCCAATGGATTCGCCATGTAAGGGGCTGTTGGTCCCTAATAAGGGATAACATTCTTCAGGCCAAGCGACACACATCCCCAAATGCCCCCCTAGATTATATTGCTCTTACACTTTCACACCACCACCTGGCTAAAATCCTTGTAAATTTTGATATTTGAACCCAAAACCTCACTTGTTCCAATATTCGATTCAAATTCAACCCCCCTGAACTAGCTACACACTCTAGCTCGTCATCACTCAGGGAGATAGATTGAAGGTTTCCCCCACTCGCTGGCGTTCCCGGGGAACACGTGACGCAACCATCCACCAGTGAGTTTGTTGCACCTGCTGAATCAGTCCTACCACCCTCAGCATTGATCAATATAATTACAACTGTCTCTCATGATGAGGGAAGGTTGGATACCGTAGGAAAATCAGCCTTAAGGTGTAATGAGCAGACTGAGTCCCATCACGCATCATCTAGACTAGATTTAATGTCATGAACATAGCTGGGCTAAGGTCTAGGGGTACATCTCCTGAGTGGCACACCTTTATCGAACAGTATGATATCTGCCTCTTTCAGGAAACATGGCTAGTAGACCCCCTTCATCATCTAGGGTACCTAAACTATCACATCCCAGCCATATGTGGGGGCAAAGGTCGGCCATCAGGGGGGCTAACAATCTGGGTTAGGCACGCTATCAGCTACAAGATTCTGGAGCTCCCGACCAAGAGCAACGATATTCTTGCTATTCAGTTGCTGACAGGATCTCATGGTAATACTGACATTTATAATGTCGATGTAAGGGGGCTTAGTAGGGGGAAGAGATTAGAAGTCTTAATGGTTCTTGACGATCTCTTAGATCATCTATCCCGGGACTCTATAGTGATAGTTGCAGGGGACTTCAACTCGTCCTTTGAGCCCCTTGGCAGTGAGGACCAGGATCTCGCGAGGGAAAAAGATGCCCAGTGGGGAATCCCAAGCCTTGAATTAGCACCTGTTAAAAGATGGGCAGACGTGGAAATCCAAATCAAAGCCATTTGTCTAGAAAAAGGTCTACAAGCGGCTAATGGAAGAACTTCTTCTGACAGACACGGGGCGAACACATTTAACAACGGCCATAATGCGAGTCAGATTGACTACTTGCTAATTAATCTAAAGTTATGGCACGCCCTCCAGGTTATGGTTGTGCGCGAACCTTTGGAGAGTGATCACAACCCGCTATGTTCTATCTTCGAATTACAAGCCCAATATGAACCCACACATTCTGATAACCAACTTATTACTCGTGACCTGGTACCCACCAACGACATGCAGCGCCTCAAATGGGCAATGGTCCTAGAGAAACCAGACATCCTAGCTACCATTGCCATGGAAACTGAGCACATATTAGCTGAATTAGAGGCTCTCCCCACTGGACCTGATTCCCTCACAGCCACAACCACACTTCATAATAAGTTTTTTGCCAAATTGTGCTCCCATTTCATTAAAGAATGTAGGGCTAAGAGTACTCCGCAAGAGAACCTGTGTCAATGGTTCAATGAAGAATGCAAAACGGCATGTAGACACCTTGGAGAAGTGATCAGTTCAGGAGAGCCAAGCAGTGTACGGTCCGCTAGGACAAAGTATAGGAGGGCCCAGGAGAAGGCAAAAAAAGAATGGGACGAAACCTGATGGCAGGACCTTAAACTGGCAGGTGCCAAAAATAGCTCCCAAAGGTTTTGTAACTTGGTTAAATGGGGCAGGGGTGGACACCGTCCGCAGCCACAAAATCATGTAGCCCAGGATCAATGGGTTAACCATTTTGAATCACAATATGCAAATGGTGCTGAAGAGGAAAATGCTCCCGCGTTCCCTCACCTATACTATTCTGACAAGGTCTTTGGCCCAGCTGATGTTAATGCAGCTCTCTGTGCAATCACAGGGGGGCAAAGCGCCAGGTATTGATGGTATTCCGGCTGATATCTTCCTCCACGACAGGTCCAAGTGGAATAGGTATATTGTGCTATTGGCAAATGCGATCGTCCTTGGGGCCCCTGTCCCGACTCCTGGAGAAGGACAGAGATTATCCTGGTGTATAAAAAGGGTGACAAATCCCTCCCAGGCAACTATAGGCCCATTAGCCTAATTGACTCTATTCAAAAGGTGGTAGCGCAATTGGTACTGGACAAGGTCCAAGACTGGATAGAGGAACAGGACATTCTTACTCCCTTACAGGTGGGCTTCCAGGATCACATTAGTACCATAAACCAGGTGTTTCGGTTCAGGCTAATTCACTGGCGGATCGTGGTCTTAGGCAAGGGTCGACCTCAAGTCAGCATTTGACCTGGTCTCGTGTAGCAAACTTTGGGGCGTGTTGCAGGACCTGGGGATGCCCCCCGAACTTCTTTCCCTTATAGCTCGCCTATACGAGGATAACTTCGCTCAAATACGATGAGACATGCAGTGGAATGTTACTAACCCCTTTCCCGTAGAGAAGGGAGCGCGCCAAGGCTGTGTAATGGCACCTACACTATTCTCCCTTTTTATAAATGGGATCGCCAAGTTTTTAACATCTGTCCCTACCGACGCTCCGGTCTCTGCAGGCACTACAATCCCCATTTTAATGTTCGCTGATGACACGCTAATTATTTCAACAAGCATTTGCAATGCAATAGGTCTCGCATTTGCGAGAGTTAAAGCTATTGGCATTGTGAATGACAATACCTTTTATTTATGTGTTTTAAAAACCAACACATAAATAAAAGGCATTGTCATTTACAATGCTAACAGCTCAAAGTATCGCAAATGCGAGACCTATTGCGTTGCAAATGCTTGTTGGAAGCAGTAACCAGCCGATGTCTATTAAGGAGGACAGCAACCCCACAGCAGTCCACGAGGGGGCAGCAGAGCACGTGAATCTCTCCTCTGAGCCCCAGATCTGAGCAGCACAGAAGGCAGGACTTAGGAGCAGGGCGGACCGAGAGAGTTCATGAAACTACCACCGGAGGGCAGCAGAGGGTAACAAACCTCTCAATGAATGTCTAAAACCTTCCATAAGTGGGAAGCATTTCTGTATGTATTTATTTTATGTTTGCAGTTTTCTGGACGCAGACTTGGCCTGGTGGCACTAGAGCGCTTCACAAGAGAGCAAGATGTGTGTTCCGGACAACAAATAGAATCAAAAGGAGTTGGCAGCTTATGTCCGCATAGGAACAGTGCCAGAAAGAATTACTTTAGAAGACAGTCATAATGAAGGGGTCAACAAGCAGCAAAACGAAACAAGCCCGGGAGTGGTGCCTGCGTGCGCGTGCAGTCTTCACTTTTCAAGCACTGCACTCGTGCTTGTGGCGCGCCCCTGCTCGCTCCCGCAAGGTGGATGCCGCCACAAGCACGAGTGTGCTTGAAATTGAGCAGAGCGACGGCTAAAGGCCCTCCTATGCAGCGCATGCACGCTGCGTAGGCGAGACCTAAAAACCCCTAGCGGTCTACAGCGAGCTTTATTTCTCTTTGAAAAATTTTGCTCCTTACTGGGCTTGGAAATTAATGTAGCGAAAACCAAGTTTATGACCTTCAATCAACATAGATCATTCAGAGGAGGCATACTCCTGGATAGGCGCCCACTGGAACAAGTCAGTGTATTTACCTACTTTGGGGTTATCTTGCAAAAAGATATGAGATGGGGTCCTCAGATTGATACTGCCACTTTGAAACATCAGCAACTATCAGGTGTCTTATACACTGAGTTTAACACCTCCTTGACCAAGCCAGTCAGTCCGGTCCTACAAATGTACAACAGGAAAGTAGTAAGCTCGGTGTTATATGGAGCGGAACTCTGGGGGTTTGAGAATCTTTCCCAGTTATCCATGGCAGAAAATAGGTTTCTGCGAAACATCACTAGCCTCCCTCAAAGCACCCCGGTACTACCAATGTTACAAGATCTAGGTAGGAAAGCATTGGCTGATCTCGCCAGGTTACGCCCTATCTTGTACTGGCACAGAATTTGGTGTACAACGGAACTCTCAACATACGCTGCAGGCCTTAGGGACATAATTAAGGCAGATCGCTTCCCTACTCAATATTGGCATGTGAAATTTGTGGGAAAACCCAACGAGCACCCAATTTCCTCCCTGAGAGATCATAAAGGAAAGATACTGGGAATTGGTATACCATAACAGACATAGAAAAAGAGACAGTTCAACGCTAACTGGGGCTTATTTAGCAGTTAAACCATGGCCAAGCTTGGAGCAGTATTGGGACAATATATCCAAACTCTTTGACCGGAAGTTGTACCTCCAATTTAGAGTGAGATTCTGCCCATTAAGAACATCTACAGCAAAATGGATTACATCAGGCAACAGTAGATGCCCTTTTATGAGGCATTGGATGAATCCTATGCCCACAAACTGTTTGTTTGCCCTGCTTACGCTGGCCCTCGTAAAGTGTGGCTTACGCCAATTTGCAGGAATCTGGGTACTAGAATGAGTAGTGTTGCATTGAGAATATTGCGCACTGACACATCTCCTTGTATTGCAATTTCAGAAGCCAAGGTCTTGAGCTGGATGTGGGTAATCAGATCGCACACATTTCCTGCAACTTAAAAAATCCCTACGCCCTACTTGTGTCAGAGTTACTGACTTCCCAAACAATGAGTGCGTTTTATCTCAAATATTACACATATCGAACAAGTTACTTACCTTCGGTAACGCATTATCTGGTAGAGACTCTATCTAGCTGCAGATTCCTTACCTTTGAATTTCCCAGGCGTCAGGCTGGATCCGGAAACTTTTGCAGAGCAATACCCCTTGCACGCGATGTCGGGTGGCTCCATTCGGCTTGGCGTGACGTCGATTGCGTCGGTAGCATCGGTTATGACGTCGCGGTGCCTACATAGGCGCCACCCAGGCGTGCGGACATCAGTACTTTTCGTTTTTCCACGCCAGAAGCGCAGAGCCACGAAGTGACTGACGTAAACGTGTGCAAAACTAGGGCCCTGAAAGGGGAGAAACACTAGTCCTACAACATCAGTACGCAAAGCGGGGAGGCATGGGTGGGGCTGTAAGGAATCCGCAGCTAGATATAGTCTCTACCAGATAATGCGTTACCGAAGGTAAGTAACTTGTTCATCTGATAGAGACTTCTAGCTGCAGATTCCTTACCTTTGAATCAGATACCCAAGCCATACCATCCCGGCGGTGAGTTGCGGACTCATGGACTAGACTAAAAAGTCTTGCAGGACTGAGCGGGCAAAGTGCCCGTCCCTGCGCACTTGATCATCAAGGCAATAATGTTTTACGAACGTGTGCAATGATGCCCACGTCGCTGCCTGACAGATGTCTTGGACTGGGACACCCCGAGCCAAGGCTGTAGTCGCAGCTTTTCCCCTGGTGGAATGGGCCCGTAATCCCTCAGGGGGCTGCTTCTTCGCCAAGGCATAACAGATTTTAATGCAGAGAACAACCCAGCGAGAGATGGTTCTTTTCTGCACCGCCTTTCCCTTCTTTGCTCCCACATACCCCACAAAGAGTTGGTCATCCACCCGGACCTCTCTTCTACGGTCAAGGTAGAACGACAACGCTCTTTTTGGTTCCAATCGGTGGACACGCTTCTCTTCCTTAGAGGGATGTGGGGGATCAAAGAAGGTGGGCAAAGTGATGGACTGACCCAGATGGAATGGGTCACAACCTTTGGTAAGAATGATGCCCTGGTGCGAAGCACCACCTTGTCCGGAAAGGACATAAGATAAGGAGGCGAGCTGGATAACGCCTGAAACTCACTCACCCTCCGGGCCGATGTAATCGCCACTAAGAAGGCTGTTTTGATGGTCAAAAGCCGGAGGGGACAATTGTGCAAAGGCTCGAAAGGAGCACACATCAGGTAAGTGAGGACCAAATTAAGGTCCCATTGTGGCTTAGTAAAGGGCTTGGGTGGAAACAAGTGAACCAGCCCTTTAAGAAATCTATTTACAATAGGAGATTTAAAAAGAGAAGGTTGGTCTAGCAGCCGCAAAAAAAGCAGACAGAGCAGAAAGGTAATCCTTGAGAGTTCCCAAAGCAGAGCCCTGCTGGCAAGGGTCAGAATGAACAAAAGGACAGCAGAAAGAGGAGCAGAAAGAGGGTCAATAGACCTTTCTGTACAGTATAATACAAATTTCTGCCAACGGCAGGCGTATATTGACTTAGTGGAGGGCCGCCTGGCCACCAGAATAACATTACAGACCTCGAGAGGAAGGTCAAAAGCCATCAACTGCCGCCGCTCAATCTCCACGCATGGAGGCGCAGAGTTGACAGGTTCGGGTGGAGAACCCTTCCCTGCTGCTGCGACAGAAGATCCTCCCGAAGGGGCAGCCTGATCGGAGGATCGACACTCATGCTCAGAAGCTCTGGATACCAGTCTCTCCTTGCCCAGTCCGGCGCCACAAGGATGACTTGGGCCCGGTCGCTCCTGATCTTCTTCAGAACCCTGGGCAGGAGTGGTATGGGCGGAAAGGCGTACAACAGGCCTGAGCGCCACTCGCGACAAAACGCGTCGCCGAGCGATAGCCGTCTTGGAAACTCCAGCGCGCAGTACTGCTGACATTGCGCATTCTCTTCGGAGGCGAACAAATCTAACCAAGGTTCTACCCACTGCTGAAAGAGACCTTGCGCCACCTCCGACTGGAGACAGCATTCGTGATCCGCTAGGCATCGACGGCTGAGATCCTGCCAGGTGTTGAACCACCAGGGTTATGCCCTGTTGTTCCAGCCATGTCCAGAGATGCAGGGCCTCTCGACAAAGGGTCCATGACCCCACCCCACCTTGCTTGTTGCAGTACCACATGGCGGTGGTGTTGTCCGTGAACACCTGCACCAACTTCCCCTTGACAGAGGGAAGAAATGCTTTCAATGCCAAGCGAATCGCTCGGAGCTCCAACACGTTTATGTGGAGCCCCGTCTCCGCCGGAGACCAGTGACCTCTGTTCTCCATCTCTCCCAAGTGGCCGCCCCATCCCAGAAGTGACGCATCCGTCACGATTGTGAAATCCGGTTGGGGAAGGGAGAGGGGTCTGCCTTTGACCCAATCTCGGTTCGTTAACCACCACTGCAGATCCTTCGCAGTTCCTTCCGAGATCTGAACCACGTCGGTGAGATTTCCCTGATGCTGTGCCCAAAGGGAACTTCAAGTCCCACTGCAGAGCCCGCATACGCCATCTCGCGTGTCTTACCAACAGGATGCAGGAGGCCATGAGGCCCTACAACCTCAGAGTCAACCTCACCGAAATCCAAGATAGAGGCTGAAATATCGGAATCATAACCTGAATATCCTGGACTCACTGCTCGGGAGGATAAGCCCGAAACTGCACTGTGTCCAGAACAGCTCCGATGAAAGGGACCATCTGAGAAGGAGTCAGGTGTGACTTCGGCACGTTTATAGAGAACCCCAGCGAATGCAGGAGGTCCACCGTAGTCTGAAAGTGGGAGATGCCTTCAACAGCCAGTCGAGGTAGGGGAAGACTGAAACCCCTAACCTGCGCAGATGAGCCGCAACCACCGCCATCACCTTGGTGAACACCCGAGGGGCACTGGTAAGGCCGAAGGGGAGCACGGTAAACTGAAAGTGCTCATGGCCTACCTTGAATCGCAGGTAACGCCTGTGGCCCGGCAGGATGGGAATGTGAAAATACGCATCCTGCAGGTCCAAAGCCACCATCCAGTCTCCTTGGTCTAAGGCAGACAAGACCTGAGCCAATGTGAGCATTTTGAATTTCTCCATTTTGAGGAAGAGATTGACGGTCCGAAGATCCAAAATGGGCAGAAGCCCCTTGTTCTTCTTCGGAATCAGAAAGTAGCGGGAATAACAGCCACTGCCTACTTCTGAAACTGGAACCCTTTCTATAGCTCCTTTGGCCAAAAGAGCTGTAACTTCCTCTTGGAGCAGCTTTAAGTGATCCTCCGCCAGCCGTTCCTGACTTGTCAGAATAGTAGGAGGAAAAGAGAGGAAAGGAAGAGAATAGCCCTCCTGGACGATCTGCAAGACCCACTTGTCTGTTGTAATAGATCTCCAGCGGGGGAGATGATGACAAATTCTCCCACCCACTGGAGTAGTGTGATCCTGCAGAATCAGCCTAGGAGTGCTTGGAGGCTGCGGCTGCCGGGGGCAGTGTGGTAGACGACTTCTGGCTTCCATTCCGAGGACAGAATGTACCGCATCCACGCACGGCTTGGGCAGTCTGTGCCGGACAGTGACTAGGATAGGGCTGACGCGGCTGAAAACCCCTTCCGTTGCCACGAAAGGGGCGAAAGGAAATCTGGCCACGAGGAGTGGAAGAGAGGCCCAAGGATCTGGCCGTAGCTCGAGAGTCCTTGAACCTGACCAGGGCCGAGTCTGCCTTTTCCCCAAAAAGGCGGGTTCCATCAAAAGGCATGTCCATCAAATTGGCCTGGACATCCCCCGAGAAGCCAGATGTGCGAAGCCAGGCGTGGCACCTCAAGGCCACTGTCGTTGAAATAGATCTGCCCAGCGAATCGGTCATATCCAAACCACACCGTATGGTGAATTTCGCCGCATCTCTCCCGTCCTTGACAGCCTGGGAGAACACAGCCCGAGCCACCTCGGGGACTTGTGGCAGCACCTGCGCAACCGTCTCCCAAAGAGAGTGGGAGAAATGACCCAATAAGCATGCAGTATTCACCGACCGCAATGCCAGACTGGAGGAAGAAAACATCTTCTTCCCAAATGAGTTCAGTCTCTTGGATTCCCTATCCGGAGGGGCGGAAGGGAATGCGCCCTGGGAAGTAGAGGCCTGCACCACCAAACTTTCTGGGGTGGGGTGTTGGCTGAGGAACATTGGGTCGCTGGGCGATGGTGGCGTGCAGTCGTCCTGTTCACAGGAGCCCCTGTGCTAGGCTTGGACCAAGTTCCTAGTAGGACGTCCGTAAGTGCCTCAATAAAGGGCAAAAGGGGTTCAGACGTGGAAGCCCCAGATTGAAGCACTTCGGTCAGGAGATTAGTCCTGACCTGCACTGAGGGCAGTTCCAGTCCAAGGACCTCAACTGCCCTCTTAACCACCATAGCATAGGACACCCCCTCCTCCGTAGCCACTGTAGGTGGAGAGAGCATGCCAGAGTCTGGGGAAGTATCCAGACCACTGGCTTCCCCAAGTTCCCCATACTAGTCCATTGTCTCCTCAGAGACATCCTGGTTCTCTAGAGGGTCTCCAGACTCCTCCCATTCCTCTCCTGAGCCTAGCACGTCCACAAAGTGCTCAGACGACAACATAGAACCTCTGGGTTCTGTCGATGTCGGAATCGGCATCGTACGACGCCGTTCCGGCTCCGTGTCGTCGGGGATGAGGATGGGGCTTGCGCCACCGACAGCCGCCGGCGATGCCGCTGGCACCGGCTTCGGGTTCGACACCGAGGGAGGGCGTGTTGGTACGACTGGTGTCGAACCGGATCCGAGATTGGATCCCTGAGGCCCCACCATCGCCGTGGCTGAAGCCGACGGCGTCGAACCCAATGGGGCTCCATCGGACCCCGCGGGGCCCGAGGGCTCACCAATGGGGTAGTTCCGCTCAAATACGCGGTGCATGGCCTCATAAAAATCCTTCATTTGAGCGGGAGTCGCTCCGGCGCCCGGAAATGGAGGGAGGCGTGAAGTTGACTCTGGCTCCGGCTCCGCCGAACCGCGCCTGGAGCGTCGGTGCTCCTTTCCTCTTTCGACGACGGACACCAGTTGAGGTGAAGTCGAAGTCCGCTTGGACTTCTTCTTCATCTTGTGCCTCTTCCCCGAGTGTCCAGATGACCTCGAATGGGAGGAAGAGGACTTAGGGCTCCGTGAGCGATCCCGCGACCTTCTCTTCTTCGAACGGGATCGTGACCTCCTCGAAGTCTCGCTAGATGGTGTCGACTGCCGGGCCAGGAGCAACTTCATCGCCTGCTCCCTCAAGATCTTCGGAGCCATCGCAGTCTGAACATGACTTTGAATCGTGGTCGCGTTCAAGACACCACAGACATACGCATTTGGGATCGGTAACCGACATCATGCGGGAACAAGTCCCGCACGGTTTAAAACCTGTCTTCCTACCTGACATCCCTCGCACACGAAGTCATCAAAAATATCGACAAAAGTCAAGAAAAAGCCTGCCAAAAAGCGGCAGAGGGGTAGCTCTTCCCGTATCGGCGCTTAACTGGCGCGGAAAGAAAAGAACTGACGTCCGCGTGCCTGGGTGGCACCTATGTAGGCACCGCGATGTCATAACAGACGCTACCGATGCCATCGACGTCACACGGAGCCGAATGGAGCCACCCGACGTCGCGCGCAAGGGGTATTGCTCAGCAAAAGTTTCCGGATCCAGCCTGACGCCTGGGAAATTCAAAGGTAAGGAATCTGCAGCTAGAAGTCTCTATCAGATATAAATGTTCACGATGTCTTCTAAAATAAGCTCCCATAGCTATTTCTATGTGCCACTGTTTTATTACTTGCTACGACGTGTGTTTCCTCTTTTTAATCTCACAAATGTGTTTTAATTTTGATCATGCTTGTTTGCACATAATTTTAAATGTTTTTACACTTCTTGTAATTTCTGTGTTTTTGGCTGGAAATTATTCCATTTTATTGTAGATCTGCTTTTATGACATAAGCTGTCGAATAAAGCTTTTTGGAAAGGAAAGGATCATTGGGGATTTGAATTCCACACAGGGATTCCATCCTAAGGTTTTTATTTTAAACCTTCAATGTTACGGATTCTGTCCCAGCAGTCACTGGCCTCATACAACAGCAAGGCGAAGTCCACAGACTAGTTGCTGAAAATTTATGGGGGCTTCAGCTGGGATGAAGAAGCAGGCTGATAAAGGCTTCAGGAACCCATCTGGGGGGGAAGGGGGAAGGCCTGGCTGTGATCTCGATTTTTGCCTACCAAGACGGGACCCTCTAAATTCAGGGCACGATTGTTGAGGCCCTTCACCATTGTCTGCAAAATAACTCCTGTAGCCATCCGTCTCAGGTTGCCATCTTCTTGGAAAGTCCATCCCACATTCAATGTATCTCAGTTGAAACCCTTTGTCTTCGATGATTTCGTAAGGAATCATCCTCCACCTCCACCAGTAAAGATTGATGGCCAACCAGAATATTAGACTTCTGATATTGTTGATTCTCAACTCTTTCGAGGTAAGCTACAGTTTTTGATGAGGTGGAAGGCTTACCCAATATCAGGAGTAGTCTTGGGAACCTGTGACTGCAGTACATGCCCCAGATTAGTTTGAAGATTTTTTCTTAGGCACCCGGATAAAACTGGTGTTCCAAGGAGGGGGTATACTGTTGGGGTTTGGCGCTCCATCCGTTTGGCTTTTGCGTGCATTTAATTGCGTAGAGCCTCAGGTGGAGTCACCGCATACCTTGGAGGTCTCTTGAGGGTAGGAGTTGGGTGCTGGCAGGATGCCTTTACTCCCCAGCAATGAGTAAAGAGTTTGGGGCACACGGTGCCAGTGTTCCAAAGTAAGTACAGGCATCATATTGGATTATAAACTTGATCCAAGATGGGGTCCCTCATTCCAGGACAGGAATTGCGCAATACAATATGGAGGAAAGTAGTTCCTGTGTAGGATTTTTCACTTCCAGGTTAGATAGGACTATTTAAGTGGAGTCTGGGGATTGGTCTTTGCATTGCAATGTTTCTGCTAAGCTTAGTAGTGTTTTCGATTCAAAGGTATCATATTGGATTTCAAATTTGATCCAAGATGGTGTCCCTCATTCCAGGATAGGAATTGTGCAATACAATATGGAGGAAAGCAGTTCCTGTGTAGGATTTTTCACTTCCAGTTTAGATAGTACTATTTAAGTGGAGTCTGGGGATTGGTCTTTGTATCGCAATGTTCCTGCTATGCTTAGTAGTGTTTTCAATGCTCTCTGTTGTTATTTTCTTCCAGTTTAGGCTCCTCTGAGGTTGCTCTGGAGTTTGGTGTCCTGAGACCGTCTTCGGAGGGTTTTTGCTTTGGATTTTTTCACTCCTCAGCTGTGGTTTCTTTCCTTGGACACTTACCTGCTGCTATTCACTCTATCAGTCGGTACAGTGGCTGCAGAAAGGAATGACCCATACCTCGAATTCAAATCCTCAAAGCTGCGAAGGCCTCTGCTGCGTTCAGCTCTTAACACTATAGTAGCCACCACTGCAGGTCTTTTGCAGTCTCCTCCATTACTTGGATGAAATCTGATAGATTTCCTTGGTGTTGAGAACAATGAGACTTCAGAATTCCACTGCAGAGCACGCATGTGCCACCTGGCATGGGCCACAAGAAGGATGCAGGAGGCCAAGAGGCCTAAAAGCCCAGAAGCTTCAGAGCCACTCTCATTAAGATCCAGGCCGCAGGCTAAAACACAAGGATCACATCCCGAATACTCTGGACTCGACGAGGCGCAGATATAGCTCGAAACATCACCATGTCTAGTAGAGCAGCAATAAAAGGAAGTCTTTGTAAAGAAGTCAGGTGTGACATTGGCGCATTGATGATAAAAACCCAAAGACATCAATAGGTCGTCCTTCGTCTAGAGATGGTTGGCAACTGCCTGAGGCGAGCCCACCTTTAGCAGCCAGTTGTCGAGGTACAGGAAAACTGATGTTACCAACCCCCGCAGATGTGTTGCAACCCCTGCCATTACTTTTGTGAACACCCGACATGCACTGGTCAGCCCAAAAGGGAGTATGGAAAATTGACAATGCTCCTGTCCCACCTGAAAACACAGATAAAATCAGTGAGATTGCAGAATGGGAATGTGGAAATATGAATCCTGCAGATCCAACACTACCATCCTGACTCCTGGATCCAGGGAAGACAGAACTTGGGCCCAAGTAAGCATTTTGAACTTGTCCTTTCTCAAAAAGAAGTTCAGGGGTCGAAGATCTAAAATGGGGTATAACCCCCATCCTTTTTTGGTATTAGAAAATAACAAACATTCTCTTCTTCTGAAAGTGGAACTCTCTATATTGCTAGTTTCGTCAACAGAGCCTGAATTTCTGCCTGAAGAATTGACAAATGGTCCACCGATAGGAATTGTTGTGGCGGAGGAATGTTCGGAGGGAACATTTGAAAATGTAAGTAGTAGTCTTGTGCCACGATCTGCGGCACCCAATGGTGCGAAGTTATGCTTTTCTAGGCCAGAAGGTAATCAGTGATACGACCCCCGACCGTGAGGCATCAAGTTCAATCTAGAGAGGCTTTGAGGTTGTTGCAGAAGGGAGTGCTTGAGTATGGGCCGATCTTTGTGTTTGGGTGGCTGTATGCTGTCTATCTGCTCTTGGACCACATCCTCTAAATGCCCAATTGGACTACTGGTATGTAAAGTCACTGGCTCTAAAGGAATCTTCTACCCAACCCTTTAAAAGGGTGCTGTTGTTGAGACAACTGGCCCACCAGAGGTGCCAACCTTAAAGAACGAGCAGTTGCTTTGCTCTCCCTAAATCTTTCAGGGCTATATCGGCTTTCTCTCCAAGCAATCTAGAGCCATCAAATGGCATATCCATCAAAGAATGCTGGACATCCGTTGAAAAACCAGTCGAATGGCGCCAAGCATGCCTTATTACCACACTGGTCCTAAAGACTCTACCCAAACAATCAGTTTTATCTAGTTCAGATTTTATAGAACATTTTGCAGCATCCTGCCCCTCCAAAACCAAACTTTGCAGGATTTTCCGAGTGTCCTCCAGTATTGCCTGTAAAACATCAGCAACTCTATCCCACAAAGCATAAAAATATTTTCCCTAATGACCAGAAGTATTTACTGAATGTAAGGCCAAACTTGTTGAAGAAAAAGCCTTCTTTGCATATGCTTCAATCTTTTTAGACTCCCTATCAGGTGGAGTGGTTGGAAAAGAATTTGGATTAGTACGACTTGAAGAAGCCTGTACTATTAAACTCTCCGGAGTTGGATGCTGGAGGAGAAAATCCAGATCTCCAGGGGCTGGCCGGTGCCTTCTCATAATCTGCTTATTTATTGGAGGGCAAGATCCAAGCTTAGCCCAAGTGCCCATCAAAACTTCTGTTAAAGCCTCATTAAATGGTAATAAAGGCTCCTGAGAAGCTTGTGTCGGATCCAAAATTTCAGTCAGTAAAGTAGTTTTAATCTCTTGAGTAGGTAAAACTAAATCAAGAATTTCGGCTGTTCTGCGTATTACAGTTGCACGGGTGATGTCTCTTCAGAAGCCATAACTGGTGTAGGGGATGATAAACCTTTATTAGGAAAAGAGTCAAGGCCGCTAGCATCTTGCAAATCCTGCTAAATATCTTCTTGAGGATATTCTGCATCTAAAATATACTCTTCTCGTGAAAGATTGGGTTCTCATCTAGCATACACCATAGTAGAAGGAACTGACCTTCAGAATCCAATAAAACAACCTGATCCGCCATTGGAGTTGGCGACGCCCATCCTGGCATTGCATGCAACCTCAGACAAGGAATCTGTGGTGTCAGTTGCGGCACTGAAGAGAACGAAGTCATAGGTTCCATAACCACTGATCCTGACATTGTCCCCCTCAAACCTGAAACAAGAGGCATAATTGGCGTGGAGGATGCATCCGTCGACGTCTGACCAACCGGAGGCCTCCTCGGATCCATGCAGCCAAAGGCCTACCAATAGGATCCGGACTAAAATCAAAGATTGAGCCCATAGCTTTCTGAAGCTGTTGGATCTAATCTGCCACTGCTACCTTACCCACTGGAACTCGAAAAAATGAAATAACCTCAAAGGAGGATCCTATGAAGGAGGATCCCTAGCTGGAGAACGACTTCGAATCGAAGTCCCCGGTACCTCATGCGAGTCCGAATGGTGGGAACGATGAAAGTGGCTTGATGCTTAGATTTCGTATGGCTCTTTCTTGACTTCGACAAAGTCCTACCTTTTGACCGACCTCTCGATGGAGAACAAGACCACTCGCTTGACCTTGGCCAAGATCAACGAGCCATGGACATCGAACAGGACATAGTCTTCAATTTCTTGAACTCCGCTACTTCAAGTTTCGTTTCTTGCTCCCGAATTGCCTTCTTGTTCATCCTGGCACACGATGAACACGACTTTGAGTCGTGGCCAGAACCAAGACACCACAAAGAGACATGTGGATCTATGACTGACATCTACTGATACAGGTCACACATGGTGTAAAACCTGAAGGTTTTGGTGATGTCCTGCACACAAAAAAGTAATTGTTAAAATAAATTAACCAATAACCGTAGAATGACAGTTGAAGCTCTGGATCCACGTCAGTTAGCGCGAAAAGAAAGAAACTGGCGCTAGCACAAGCAGGTGATATATATATATATATATATATATAGGGAAGCCGACGTCAGAGCCGCACCAAATGGAGTTGCACGCGGATCAATGCCATCGCACAACACCACCTATTGATGCTGGAGGACATTGCTATGCAAAAGTTTCCGGATCCAGTCTGAGACCTAGAGGTATTCAAAAGGTGAGGCATCTGCGTTTAGAAGTCTCTATCAGAAATACACATATTGCAAAAGACAATGGCAAAGACACTAGCGATATCGATTAAAATGTTAAGGGTGATAATCTTTTGAGGGTGGGTATCTGCATAATTCTCAAGATCTACAGAAGTTGAGAGGTCAATGGCAAGGTGTCATATGATGATGAAAGCATTATTGTAAGCTGTGCACACCACTCAGACCTAAGCATTCTTAAGTATTTTGCAATCATGAACACAGCCTTTCAAACTAGATGGCTGTAAACCTATGAAATAAGTAGCAAGATACCTTGCAGAGTTAGTCTCATAGATTATCTGGGGATTCTGAACGGCAAGATGGTCAAACTAAGGGTGTCCCATACAGTAGTTTAAATGATGTATATTATGGGAAAAGGGCTTAGGTCTGTGGTGGTTTAAGAACAGGTGACACTCCTCTTTTGCGGTCAGTGGACCTATGGTAGCTAGCACTGGGCTGATATCCCCTTAGGGTAGGGGGTTGCTGTAGGGTGTCTTCGTAGATTGGGGAGTGGCCTGGAGAACTAGCAAATATGAAATTAAAAAGTTGAACAAGTTTTAGTAAAAGAGGGATTAGGTGTTCAGAGGAGAGCTCTCTCAGTTTAAGGCTGCGGTAGTCAAGGCTCATTTTGCCTTTATGGATCAAGGACTGTTTCAGCAATTGGGATATGACCTTGTAGTTTGTACAAACTAACTGGTCTCAATCCTAGAAGTTATTGTGCCTAGAAAAAGGATTGTACATGTAGTTAAGACAGCAGCAGATGCAAGCGGAAGGGAGACTGCTCAAATTGTTTATGATTAAATTATGTGTTGTTTGTACAATCTTTGGTCCCATTGTTCATGATTCCATTTTATGTGGGTATTTCATCTGTATACTATATTCGAATATGGATAAAATTAATCCCAGATCATGCTTTCATAGGTGGTTTGTTAAAAAAGCTATCACAAGACTGGTTCAAGTTCACGGTCTAGCAGATACCTGGTGGTTATTGCGAGCCAATGAGCCTGAATATATATATTTTATTCTTGCCTAGACAAACAATATTTCTGCATCGAAACTTTTGTCCCTCATGAGATCTTACATGATACTCAAGTTGACATTTTTCCTTGCATTTCTTCTCATCCTAACACCCTTTTATTCCAATCCAGACTTTTTAGGTAAAAGGAGGATGGTCAGGTGAACCCTTGAATGGCCCCTATTGGGAGATGAGAGCTACAGTCCCACAAATTGAAGATTACGGGTACGGATCCAGTACCATAGTTTTTCAAAGCAATTATTTGTGCTGCTACTAATAAATATGTGTCATTTATAAAACCAAAATGGGATCATGGGAGTGGTAAGGAGTAAACAAAATTGTCCAAAAAAGAAAATAAGGCTCTTTGCCAAAATTTGTGGGATGAAAGCAATCTCCTTCTGTGACTAATAACACTAACGGCATGCTCACTGAGACATATCAAGAAAAGGACAATAGCAGTGTAGGAGGCTGGCTTAGTATATGGTGCTTCCTTATGTAAGTGTAGCAAACACAAGGAGATGATGGACGGAGCGCTGAAACTTTTCAGACACTCACCCCCAGTCACAGATCTGGGTTGAATCCATCATCGTTCTTTAGCTCACTTCGCCACCCCAGTTCAGACACAGCTATATGCAAATCAGTCTTGACCCTGTGCCTCATGGGAACAGTCCAGCCCGAACTGCCAAGCCATGTCTTCCCTGGACCGGAAACAAGCATCCTGGGACCGGTTTCGGGCTAACAGCCCTCATCAGCCAGGCTAGCTTGAATCCAGTGGCAAAGTGAGCAAGGGACCCACGTCTGGGCATACCCGGCGCACTTAGAGCGAGAAAACAAAAGACACACAATTGATGGACGGAATGCAGAACAAATCAAAACATTCACCCCCAGTCAAGAGATCTGGGTTAAATCCATCATTCTTTTGCTCACCATGCCACCCCAGTTTAGACCTGGCCATATGCAAATAAGTCTTGACCCTGTGCCTCATGGGAACAGTCCAGCCCGAACTGCCAAGCCAGGTCCTCCCTGGACCGGAAACAAGCATTCTAGGACCGGTTTCGGGGTTTCACCTCTCATCAGCCAGGATAGCTTGATTCCAGTGGCACAGTGAGCCCGGGACCCACGTCTGGGCATACCCGGCGCACTTGGGCGAGAAAGCAAAAGAAACACAATTGATGGACGGAATGCAGAACAAATCAAAACATTCACCCCCAGTCAAGAGATCTGGGTTAAATCCATCATTCTTTTGCTCACCATGCCACCCCAGTTTAGACCTGGCCATATGCAAATCAGTCTTGACCCTGTGCCTTTGTTTGCCCTAAGTTGGCAGGGTATGCCCAGATGTGGGTCCCTTGCTCACTTTGCCACTGGATTCAAGCTAGCCTGGCTGATGAGGGCTGTTAGCCCGAAACCGGTCCCAGGATGCTTGTTTCCGGTCCAGGGAAGACATGGCTTGGCATGCCCAGAGCAAGCAGAGGAGCCCACTGGAGCCAAAGAAGACCCTCAAGAGGACCCACAGGCCGGAGGCACAGGAGTCGCAAGACAACTTAGAGCAGCTCGCCTATGATGAAGGCCCACAGTGCAAAGGATGTGGTGAGGACTAAGATCTTAGTAGCAGGAGATGCTTGAGGCTGGAGCTTCTTGGAGCCTGAAGATCTCTGGAGGAGAGAGTCAACATGCCTTGGCAACGGCAAGTTGACAGAGTACACATGGGTACTGCTCCAGCGGTTCCGACGAGGGATACTGGCTTCAAACTTGCTGTGAAGACAGTGCAGGCCTCGAGGGAGTTGCAGAACCACCACCTGTGTTGCTGAACCTTTCAGAGTCCGTGGGAGCTCAGGAACAGCAGACAGGTCAGCTTCGTTGTGGTGCCTGCAGATGCAGGGGAGTGACTCCTTCAAGGGAGATTCCTTCAGGTGTCTTGGATGTCCACAAGCCTGTAGAAGAACCTGTATGGAGCACAGGCACAGATGATGCAGAAGACTGGCAGGACGATGAGACCAGGAGCAGCAGGAGTCTTACAAGTTGCAGTCTCGGTTCCCAAAGCGAAGTCCAAAGTGCCCAGACGATTGAAGATGAAGTGGTTTCGGATCTGAATCTTGTCCCACAACGAATCTAAAGAACCACCCACAGGTAAGTCCATAAGTACCCTAAAGAAAGGGTTGGGACGATTCAGGGGTCCATCCCACAGGAGGGCTGGACAGTGGGGAATATACTCCCATGTCTTTTGTCCAGTTTCGTGCCAAAGCGGGAGCCAACGGCTTCCTGAACTGGTTCCAACTGGAGTATGTAAGGAGGGCACAAAATGTGCCCTTCAAAGCAGTCTAGTGGCACTGGCAAGCGCTCCCACCCTGGCCCAATACACTAAGTCCTATCTGGGAGGTGGTAAAACCTCCCTGTGTCAGGAAATCTATTGTCCTGCCTGGCTCAGCAGCAGGAGGGCAGAATCGTGTCTCTGGTCGGCAGCAGCCATAGTTTGCTGTTGTGTCCAGAAGACTTGTATCGGGAGCACTGAGGGCCTCCCGAGAAGCTTTACAGTGCACGGAATCATACATCATGATTCCAACATGTTTGATACCAAACACGCCAGGGTTCGTTACAGCCAGTTTAGAGTTAGCCATCGCGTAATGACGCATGGCCAATCTATGTATTGAAATGGCTGATGCACTTACAACCCGGGAGAATGGACACTGTGGATTGTAGGGGTGTCCTGCTCATGCAGGGGCACCCTCACACTTATAACCAATCACCCTGCCTTCAGGATTGAAAGGCCTGCCTTAGGGGGTGACTTATAGGTTTTACGTGCAGTGACCTCAGATATAAGGAAACTTATATCTGTCGTAAGTGCAATGGAAGGCCTGTAGTCACAAATTGAGCGGTCTCCCATGGGTGGCATAATACATGCTTCAGCCCATGGGGGACCCCTGGTGTACCTATGCCCTGGGTACCTTGGTACCATATACTAGGGACTTACAAGAGTACACCAGTAGCCAAATTGGGGGGTACCCAAGTACTCACCATGGTCCAATTTAGGGGCGAAGCACAGAGACTGGGGTCCTGATTAGCAGGATCCCAGTCAGACTAGTCAGAAAATCATAATGACACCAGCAAAAAGTGGGGGTAACCATAACAGCAGATCCTACTTTCCAACACAGCATATCTTTCTCTAAGGGAAAAGGTGTATGAATATGGCAGATCCATATGACATATTGTAGCTTATAAAATCATGGAGGATAAAAATTCAGGAAAGATTAACAGGTGTATAATTTTCCAAACGGCTGACAAAGTAGATCAATTCCAATTAATTTATCAGAAATTGTATGCAGAACATATAAACACCACACTCTCAGAATTACGAGTCTTACATGAGATCGATCCAGATGGACTCTCCGACATCAGAGATGGCTTGTGAATTAGAACTTCCATTCGCTCGGAAGTTCAGCAACGTATCAGCGCACTTCCTGGTGAGAAAATCACTGGTGAAGAGGCCATACATTTGGATGTGTATAAAACCTATTCTGATATGCTAGCTCCACTACTGTTCTAAGTCATCAACAGAACAAATAGTGGGTGTAGTAATTCCTCCATCATGGAAATATATCAAAATGGTGGTAGTCACTAAGAAATGCAAACCCACAAATAAAGCAAGGATCAAACTGACCTATTTTTTATGAACTCAAACGCAAAATCCTTAAAAAGTTTGGTCATACACCTGGAGATGGTTGTAGGAAGCACTGTCTGGCCACATCAGCATGGATGAACACCCAGACTTGAAACAACATCATGTTAATGAACAAGTTGCTTACCTTCGGTAACGATATATCTGTAAGAAACATAGGTTAGTTATAGATTCCTTACCTTAGAATCTCCCCCCAGGCATCAGACTGGATCCGGAAAGTTTTTTCGTCAGCAGTACCCCTGCACGTCTGAAGGTGGCGTCGGTCGACTCCGCGTCCGTCGTCGGCGTTGTGGTCACCGCGATGACGTCGCAGAAGTTACTTAGACGCCGCCCTCGCGCGCTGACGTCAGTTCTGTACACGACTTTCCACGCCAGAAGAACAAGTTACTTACCTCCGGTAACGATATATCTGTAAGAAACATTAGTAGTGATAGATTCCTTACCTTAGAATATCCCCAGGCGTCAGACTGGATCCGGAAAGTTTTCGTCAGCAGTACCCCTGCGCGTCGGTAGGTGGCGTTGTGCGGCTCCGCGTCCGTCGTTGGCGTCGTGGTCGCCGAGATGACGTCGCGGGCGCTACTTAGACGCCGCCCACGCGCGCTGACGTCAGTTCTGTACATGACTTTCCGCGCCAGCAACGCAGAGCCATGCAAGATACTGACCACTGGTGCATTGAAACTAGGGCCCTGAAAAGGATGACCTTGACCCTAGAAATCAGTTCGCAGAACGGGGAGGACAGGTGGGGCGGTAAGGAATCTATCACTACTAATGTTTCTTACAGATATATCGTTACCGGAGGTAAGTAACTTGTTCATCTGAAAGAAGCACATAGTGATAGATTCCTTACCTTAGAATAGATACCCCAGCAATACCAACCCCGGTGGTGGGTCTGCGAACCAGGATCACACCAGAAAGTCACGGAGAACAGAACGGCCAAAGAAGCCGTCTCTCCGGACTTCGCTGTCCAGGCAATAATGCTTGGTAAACGTGTGCAGCGAGGCCCACGTGGCTGCCTGACAGATGTCTTACAGGGGGACACCACTTCCCAATGCAGTAGTGGCTGCAGTAGCTCTGGTGGAATGAGCACGCAGCCCCACCGGAGGTTCTTTTTTAGCCAAAGAATAGCAGGCTTTGATACACAAGACAACCCAGCGGGAGAGAGTTCTCTTGTGTACCGCCCGACCTTTCTTGGTGCCAACGTAGCCAACAAAGAGCTGGTCATCCACCCGGAACTGCTGTGTGCGGTTGAGATAAAAGGAGAGCGCACGTTTTGGGTCCAGACGGTGGAGCCTCTCTTCCTCTCTGGAAGGATGCGGAGGCGGAAAGAAGGTGGGCAAGGTAATAGTCTGCCCAATGTGAAAGGCCGTAACCACTTTTGGCAAAAAGGAAGGACGGAGCCTGAGCACAACCTTGTCCGGATGGACTGATAGGAAAGGAGGCTTACAAGAAAGAGCCTGGAGCTCACTCACTCGCCTAGCGGAGGTGATGGCCACCAGGAAAGCAGTCTTCAGGGTCAAGAGACGAAGAGGACAGTTATGAAGTGGCTCAAAGGGAGCACACATCAAGTATGTAAGAACCAAATTCAAGTCCCACTGAGGCATCACGAAAGGAATAGGAGGAAAAAGGTGTGTAATGCCTTTGAGAAATCTATTTACAACAGGGGACTTGAAAAGAGAGGGCTGATCAGGGAGCCTAAGAAAGGCCGAAATAGCAGAAAGGTAGCCCTTGACAGTGCCCAGAGCAGAGCCCTGCTGGGCCAAAGAAAGAAGGAACAGTAGAACTTCAGAAAGAGGGGCAGAAAGGGGATCCACAGCCTTTGCTGTGCACCATGCCACAAACTTGTTCCACCTGCAGGCGTATACCACTTTAGTAGATGGACGCCTGGCTGCCAGAATGACATCACAAACTTCAGGAGGCAAGTCGATAGGAGTCAACTGCCGCCGCTCAATCTCCACGCAAAGAGGTGGAGGCTGGACAGGTTCGGTGGAGGACCGTCCCCTGCTGCTGCGACAGAAGATCCTCCCGAAGAGGCAGTCTGATTGGGGGAATCGATGCTCATACTAAGTAGCTCGGGATACCATACTCTTCGAGCCCAGTCGGGGGCCACAAGGATGACTTGTGCCCGGTCGCGCCTGATCTTCTTCAGCACTCTGGGCAGAAGTTGTATAGGCGGAAAGGCGTACAACAGACCGCAACTCAACTCCCGATGAAAAGCGTCGCCGAGCGAGTGCCGCCTTGGAAATTCCAACGTGCAGAAATGATGACATTGCGCATTCTCTTCGGTGGCGAATAGATCTAACCAAGGCTCTCCCCACTGCTGAAAGAGACCTTGCACAACCTCCGAGTGCAGACGCCATTCGTGATCCAGCATGCACCTGCGGCTGAGTTCGTCTGCCCTGGCATTCAGAGAACCTGCCAGGTGTTGAACCACCAGGGACATGCCCTGATGTTCCAGCCATGTCCAGAGACGCAGAGCCTCCTGACAGAGGGTCCACGACCCCACCCCGCCTTGCTTGTTGCAGTACCACATGGTGGTGGTGTTGTCTGTGAACACCTGCACTACTCTCCCCTTGACAGAGGGAAGGAATGCTTTCAGTGCAAGCCGTATTGCCCGAAGCTCCAGAAGGTTCATATGGAGCTTGGACTCCGCCAAAGACCAGAGGCCTCTGATCTCCGCCTCTCCCATGTGGCCGCCCCATCCCAGGAGGGACGCATCCGTCACCACTGTAAACTCCGGTTGGGGAAGGGAGAGGGATGTGCCGTCGACCCAATGCCGGTTCGTGAGCCACCACTGCAACTGTTGTGCAGTGCCCTCCGAGATCTGGACGTGATCGGACAGGTTCCCCTGATGCTGCGCCCACTGGAACTTCAGGTCCCACTCCAGAGCCCGCATATGCCATCTGGCATGATTGATCAGTAGGTTGCAGGAGGCCATGAGGCCCAGCAGCCTCAGAGTCACTCTGACCGAAACCCGGGACAAAGGTTGAAAGATGGGACTCAGAGCCCGAATATCCCGGACTCGCTGTTCGGGAGGATAGACCCGAAAGTGCGCCGTGTCCAGAACCGCTCCGATAAAGAGGAGCTTCTGAGAGGGAATCAGGTGCGACTTCGGTACGTTGATGGAGAACCCCAGCAAGTGCAGGAGGTCGGCCGTAGTCTGGAGGTGGGAGACGACTGTCTGGGGCGAGCCCGCCTTCAACAACCAGTCGTCGAGATAGGGGAAGACTGAAACCCCTGATCTGCGCAGATGAGCTGCGACCACCGCCATCACCTTTGTGAACACCCGAGGGGCGCTGGTAAGGCCAAAGGGGAGCACGGTGAACTGAAAGTGCTCGTGGCCTACCGTGAACCGCAGGTAACGCCGGTGGGCTGGCAGGACGGGGATATGGAAATAGGCATCCTGCAAGTCCAGCGCTACCATCCAGTCTTGTGGATCGAGAGCAGACAAGACCTGAGCTAGAGTGAGCATCTTGAACTTCTCTTTGCGGAGGAAGCGATTGACGTTCCGGAGGTCTAAGATAGGACGCAGGCCCTTGTCCTTCTTGGGCACCAGAAAGTAGTGGGAATAGCAACCACGACCTACTTCTGGCGTCGGAACGCGCTCGATGGCCCCTTGGCCAAGAGGGCCGCAATTTCCTGCTGAAGAAGCACCAAGTGATCCCCCGACATGCGGTGGTACTGAGGTGGCATGGCTGGAGGGGTAGTCTCGAAGGGGAGGGAGTAGCCCCTCCGGACTATCTCTAAAACCCACCTGTCCGAAGTCATGGTGCGCCAGTGGGGGAGGTGATGGCGAAGCCTGCCGCCCACTGGCGTTTGATGGGCCTGAAAGTTCGGACTAGGAAGGTTTGGAGGCAGTGGTGGCCGGGGTGGTGGTGGACAGACCCGCCCGCTGGCCGCTTGGTCCGCCACGGCGGAACCCGCGTCCGCGCTGGGATGCTTGCTGCGCAGGCCTGTGGCTCTGTTGTGAACGCTGCGGGGCGCCCCTTCCGGTACCACGAAAGGAGCGAAAAGCAGAAGGCGGAGGAGGGCGGACTGCAGAGAGTCCCAAGGACTTGGCCGTAGCCCGTGAGTCCTTAAACCGCTCCAACGCGCTGTCTGCTTTGTCGCCGAAGAGGCGACGGCCATCAAAGGGCATGTCCATAAGTGTGTTTTGGACATCCCCCGAAAATCCAGTGGTCTTCAACCAGGCGTGGCGGCGAACCGCCACCGTCGTTGCAATCGATCTGCCCAGTGAGTCGGCGGTGTCTAGGCCACAACGAATCATGAACTTAGCTGCGTCTCTCCCCTGTGCAACAGCCTGGGAGAGAGCTGGCCGGGCCTCCTCCGGACAGTGGGGCAGCACGTTCGCCACCGTATCCCACAGAGTGTGGGAATAATGGCCCAAGAGGCATGCGGTGTTCACGAACCACAGCGCAGAACTGGTGGAAGGAAAAAAATCTTCTTTCCAAACTGATCCAGTTTCTTGGATTCCCTATCTGGTGGTGCGGAAGGGAAGGCGGTAGGGGAAGCAGAGGCTTGGACAACCAAGCTCTCGGGGGTAGGATGTTGGGAGAGGAAAAGGGGGTCACCCGGAGCCGGGCGATAGCGTCGGGCCACGTTCCTATCCACAGGAGCCCCTGTGGTGGGCCTGGACCAAGTGCCCAAAAGAACGTCAGAAAGGGCTTCATTAAAGGGAAGCAGCGGCTCCGCAGAAGTAGCTGCTGGCTGAAGCACCTCTGTCAGGAGGTTAGTCCTGACGGCCACCGTAGGAAGCTCGAGGTGTAGGGCCTCGGCCGCCCTACGCAACACCACAGCAAAACTAGCACCCTCCTCCGTAGCCACGGTAGGAGGAGACAGCATGCCAAGGTCTGGTGAGGTATCCAGACCACTGGCACCCCTCAACTCCTCAGCCCAGTCCTGTTCAGACTCGCAAGCAGCTGCAAGAGGGTCCTCAGACCCCTCCCAGTCCTCCCCTGGCTCCTCAGGCTGTTCAACAGGTGTAAAATAAGGAGCATGGACATGGGGATAGAAATCCCTGAGCAACATCGAGAACGGCATCGATCGACGCCGGCTTGACGCCGCGTCCACTTCGGGGCTGAAACCGGGGTCGACGTCGTCCCGAGGAGCAGGCGTCGTCAAAAGTGGTGCCGGTGGGGTCTACGTCGGAGAAGGTGTTATAAGGTCAACCGGCGTCGACCGGGATCCAGGCCTGGATCCAAGGGTGTCCTGCGGCGCCAGGGCCGGAGCCGAAAGCGACGCCGGGGCCGGAGCTGCCGGCAATGAAAGGCGAGGACCCCCAGTTGGGACCGCGGGGCCCGAAGGCGCACCAGCGGGACCCGACTGCCCAAAGAGGCGAGCCATGGCCGACAGGAATTCCTGTATTTGGGCCGGAGTCGCCGACGAACCCGGAAAGGGCGGGTAGTCCGGCGGTGTCTGCATAGGCTCCGCCGGAGCCACGGGGGAGGCACCACCCGCACCCTCAGCCGTGTCGCGCGACCAGTGAGGGGAAGTCGGAGAACGATGGCGTTTCTTCGACTTCTTGTGCTTCGCCTTACCTGACCCCGAGTGCGAAGACTTGGATCCCGAAGATCGATGGTGATGACTACGCGCAGGGTCCCTCGACCTCCCACGGGACCGGGACCTCGAACGGCGCGGAGCCAACTGCCGGGCTTCCAGCAACTTTCGGGACCGCTCCCGCAAGGTCTTCGGCGCCATGGCCCGGCAGTCGGGGCACGACTTGGGGTCGTGGTCGCGCCCCAGGCAGAAAAGACACACACGGTGCAGGTCCGTCACTGACATCATACGGTGACAGTCCCCGCAGGACTTAAAACCGGGCATCCTATCTGTACCAGGAGTCGAAGACTCGATGAAAAAACAGAGACAAAAAGCCTCAAAAAGTCAGTCAAAAATTGACTGGGGGTTCCTGCTCTGTAGTGTAGTTCCTATTTCCCTAATAGGTTCTGCGCATTGGAATAACATACTCTATAGGCTTGGCATAGGACTAAGGTCGGTATGCCCCTATCGCGTATATTAAACTTAATTACTGTGTACCAGCTAGCTCAGAGGCCACTAGAAACTTCTTGACAACAAGAAGGGAATAGCTTCTGGCAACCATATAACATAAAACCCTGATCCCTCAGGATCGTGGAAACAATATACTACTTTTCATTCAGTCACTCATCTCAGAGAAGTACATAGAAGAAACAGCCGGGTGTGTTTACAATAAAATTTATTGCACAGTTGTTATTCTAGTACTGGTTATATGTGCTGCGACAACTGTTGGACAGTAGCAGAGAAATATGGCCAGCAGTGCAGTTAAATAAAAATGCATGGTACAGTTTTACTATTGTGCAATAGTAATGAACACATACATGAAATGCAGAATGCATTAAGATAAAGCCTATACCCCTATGATGCCTAACTAGATGTACCTAAGTGTACCTAGCATGTGTGTAGGTCTTAGAGAGCCAAGAATCCCCCTAGGATTTAGTCTAACCCCATTACCTCAGTGGGACTTCATCTTGATCTCGAGCTGGACACCCCAGGATGGGTGGATGGACCTCTGCCAGCTGGAGCTGTGGCATGATGCAGGTTGCAGCGTCTCAGGTCAGAGTGTCGGCATGGAAAGTCTCGGTCCCCTCTGCTTTGCTTGGGCAAAGGGAGGTATATTTATACCTGATAGGTGCCTTGGAATGTTAGTATTGACGTACAGTCGGTCAGAGGAAGACGTCAGGAATGAACCCTTAGGAAATAGTGGTTCATGCATATTTAATGAGTTCTTGGAGAAATCCATAATCCCGTGCTAGGGAAAATCCCAAGAGCTAAGGGTCTGTTTCTAAGAACTCGTTGTGACGTAAGTTAGTCACTGTTGGACATGGATATGACGTATTGAGGATGGACCGTCTTCTGCACCCAGAGCACACGTCAGATAAGGGACAGCCTCTGTTGCTCGTTATTTGTGAAGGGAGGGCCAATGTAGGTGAAAGGGCCTGCCTGTCTCTGTGGCACGAAGGATTTGTGCCTCTGAAACGGCGCACCTATGTTAGGGCCTCAATCCAGCACATAACACCCACTCCAATTTATGGACAATCGTGAATAACCCATTAAAAGCAAACTACGTGACTAAAATAGGCATTTGCATATAATTGGCAGGTAGTTGCATGAGAGTGGTTTATGAGCTGAAAAAATAGCAGCTGTTAAAATATGTAAAATTACTATAGACTCTGTGGAGACAGGAAAAATCTATAGTGTCATTAAAAAATACTCTCTTAGAGTCAGTAGTTACTTATAAAAGTTCCTGTTTATAAAATTGAAAACTCTTACAAGCTGTTCAGAAGACCATGCTTTCTTTAGAGAAAAAGAAAGAAAAGAAAGGTCATTTTAGAGGGAAAGCTCCAAGCACTCGGTCAGAGTTGAAACAATAAGAGAAAAAATGTGTCTCAGGACATGTTTTAGCAAAATGAGAGATAACAAGTGGCTGAGAGACACAACATTTTTGTTGCTAGTTACTGCAGGGGACGGACCTTTGTAATACCTCGCAGAATCGTTGTGGGAGCACAGAATGAGCAGTGCTGCCAGTTGCTGGTTCTGAGGCAGCCGGTGCTGTAATCAATACCTTGGTGCTGCTAAAGGAATGCTTGGGTTTGATGGGAATACGCTTGGGACACAGCCAAGCATGGGACTTCAGCAGTTCCAGCCTGGTGGTAAATGCCGCTGGCGTTTCCTTTGGAAGTGTCAGACAGATGATGACCACGCATTCTTCACTGCAAAAAACAGGCATCAGAGAACAGGTATGTTGCAGTTGCAGTCTTTTCAGACTGGTCTTTTAAATATTAGAAACCATGAGAAGCATAGTTCCTGTTTGCAAGGTATTCCCAAGGTGTATCACACTGCTTGTATGTGAAAGATAACATTTATCAAAAAAGAGAGAGGGGCAGTCTGTATTTAAGAGAGCTATTTTGCAAAAAAGAAAAAATATTTCTTTAGCTGATGTGAAATGAAAAATAAAAGTGCTGCACAAGCATGGTTTTCAGATTGCTCAAAGCATTTGAACTTTATAAAGGAAACTTTTGTTTCACTACTGTCAGTGTTGGGGCTTCTAGCCAAAAAGGGCACAACTTCCCTACACTGTAGGATTTCACTACCTCTGGATGTTATCTGTACATAACGTAGGTCTGGCTTATGTATACTGAGTCCCTTGGTGATGTTCAGGAATCATTTTTGTGACAGGTATTTGTGTCAAAGGTCCAAACCATCCATACTTTCCTAACTGGGTCTGTCCTGTTGTTTTGTAAATGGCATCTAATGTTGCCCCTGCTGATGTATGTCAACTATTCCACCCCGTGCGATGGTGTTTGGTGGTGTTTGGCAACGTTCCTACTGGTGTTTAAACAACCACATTTCTAGATTCATTACAATTGTGTAGGAGTTGATATCCTTAATGAAGGTAACAGGTATAAAGCGTCACAATAAGAATAAATCTCTAACATTTCATGATCTGAAAATGTAGCAATTATTCCTCAAACAGACAGCATATTATTCACTATCAGTAACCCAATTTTCAGAAAAATGTACTGCAGGTAATGACATCACTGAATGAATGATAAAATGAATGAAAATGAATGAAAGTTCAAAATACATTAATCAGAATTAAAAACCGGATGATTAAATACATCATTTAGAATACAAAGGCTTGTTCAGGCCGAATACATTTATACGTCTCTTTTGCATTTGAATTGAAAATGGACGTGGCTTCAGTTTTATGTTGATCCTGTGTTGTAGAAAGTGTCCACTAAGAGTCATACTAAAAGCTAGCTCTAAGCAAAGCTAGAACAGAAAAAGATGAACCCAGAAATACTCCATAGTTCTACCCATGGTGAAGCCAGGTCTGTATCTTTTGGAAAAAGAAAAGGTTCAAAAGTTTGTACTTACATGTTCGTTTTTAGGCTGGCTTCACTTCCTGTTCACGTGGAGCCATGGAAAACGTATCAAAGTTAATGAAATAGCCAGTAGCTGTATGATCAATTGTTGAAATTGCATCGTGTTTAGCTGAAGTTATTTCTGCTGTTTTTGTTGAAAAACGTTGAAATGTTGAAGTCAATAGTTGATGTCTTTGCTGAAAAACGTTCAGATGGTGAAGTTAATATTTTATGTTTTTGTTGAAAAACATTGATGCATTTATTAGTTGTTGCAATAAATGCATCAATGTTTTTCAACAAAAACATTTTTGGTTGAAAAACGTTGATGCATTTATTATTTGATGCTTTTGTGAAAAAACATTGAAGCTTTTATTATTTGATGCTTTTGTTGAAAAACGTTGAAGCATTTATTATTTGATGTTTTTGTTGAAAAACGTTGGTGTACACATTTATTTTTGGCCAAATTGCAACTTGAGTGTTGTCTTGACTTTTATTTTGAATTTGAAAGGTTGGTTCAAGGAGAACTAGTTCCATTGCATTGTTGCATAGTCCCCCACTCCATGGATTTGATTTCTCAAACGTGATGAGCTTTTCAGTTTGAAGTTCTTGAATAGTAGTGAGAGGGACGTCTACTACTGTGGAGTTCACGAGGCCTACTGCTCAGTATTGGCCACATAGTTTTGGTTGATTCTTTCATTTGAAATGAATCTGTTTTCCTTTTTCACGGCAAGATGCGGCAAAAGTACAGTTCTTGTTCCTTTCACTTCAAGGAATGGCACAGGTTTTCCTGTATGAGGGGCCAAATTCCTTTGTGTCCGCGATCTTTATCTCTCTCTGCCCAGATCCCCGACTTTTGGGATTCCGACAGGTCTTGCCGTGATTACCTCGACTTCCCAGTGGCGGCCTGTTTCACTTTGACAGAATCTTTGTTTGTTTCCTTTAGTTCCTGTAAAACAGCCAAACGATCATAGATACAGAATGGTTTTCATCCGCCACTGTGCCTTCACATTTATGATCAGGTTCCCACATTCGTAAATGGAGTCAGACCTCCTAGAGAGCTTCTTGGCTGGGTGTGTATTGCCCCCTGAATCCATATAAGTGTTTGACTTCACTAACGCCCCGCCTAATACCCCCATAACACTCAGAATCTGGGTGATCTCCCAGTGAATATGGAAGCAGTCACCCTTGAGATGGAAATTAGCACAACACTGGACCAATTTGCACCTAAGCTAAAACCCAAACGAGCACAAAGATCCACCACGGAAAAGTGGTATACTCCCCAACTCAAGGCACTGAAAAGAAAGTGCCAAAATATCGAACACCAATGGAGAGAGTCCAAACTGGAAACAGACAAACTACGGTACAAGTCTGAACTTAAATCTTACAACCAGGCGACTAGAAATACAAAGAGGGCATATTTTGCCCAACGAATTAACGAAAACTGCAACTCAGCTAGGGAACTATACAAAATAGTTAAAGAACTGAGTAAACCAACCAGCATGTCTCAATGCCTACCCCCTCAATAGAAGCTTGTGAAATAATTAGTAATTTCTTCTCGGAGAAAATAAACAAAATATACTCCACTTTTAGCTCGACTACGATTACAGAAACAACCAATTTGAGATTCTGGACCCCTCACCCAGAAGCCTCATCAGCATTGAGCGACTTCTCTCCCCTCTCAGAGATTGAGGTTCTAAAAGCTATGGGCGAAGTTAAGGCTGGATCACCTTTAGACCCTTGTCCTCATTTCATTTTTTCTCAAATTGCTTCAACTCTGTGTCCTTATGTCACGCAGCTCTTTAACAACTCTCTTAATTCAGCCGCATTTCCTGACATTTGGAAACAGGCAGTTGTAATTCCGTTACTAAAAAAGCAGGAACAAACGTCCTTAATCCTGAAAATTATCGGCCAATCTCCCAATTGCCTTACCTCTCCAAAGTTTTGGAGAGGTTAATAAATAAACAACTTTCAAATTTCCTGGAAATTAACAATCTATTGGACCCCTCTCAGACTGGCTTTAGGGCTACCAATAGTACCGAGGCCACACTACTGGCAGTATTGGATAATATCAGAATGTGCACTGACCAGGGAGGAGCTGTTGCCTTGATACTATTGGATTTGTCTGCAGCGTTCGACACAGTCTCACACAACAGACTGCTAGAAACCCTCTATGAAAAAGGAATCCATTATAAAGCCTTGGAATGGTTCAGATCGTTCTTAAGCAATCGTACTCAAACGATTCAGTTAGGGCACTTTCGATCTCAACCCAGCGCCATCAGCTGTGGTGTCCCGCAGGGGGCATCGCTAAGCCCAACCCTATTTAACGCCTATGTTTCATCCCTGGCGAAAATCGGTAGAAAATGGGGAATAGGCATTTGCTCTTACGCGGATGACACCCAACTGATGGTGGCCCTTGAGGAAAGATCTGAAATTACTAAAACAAAACTGCATAATTGCCTCTCAGAGATGGCACAATGGATGTCTGAGCATTATTTAAAACTAAATGCAGGAAAATCCGAAATCCTGCTTTTTGGGGGTGCCAACCTAATTTGGGACGCGTCTTGGTGGCCACAAACCCTTGGTGCTGCCCCAACCCCCAAACAGAGCGCAAGAAACTTGGGCATCATTATCGATACCACCCTATCCATGAAGGACCATGTGCGGGCCCTCTGCGGAAAAGGCTTTGCGACTCTGAAATTATTAACCAGACTTTTTCCTTGGATTCCATTGGAATGCAGAAAAACAGTCACTCAGGCACTGCTCATAAGTCAGCTTGATTATGGAAACGCTCTATTTGTGGGCATGAATGAGCTCCTTTTCACGCGGCTTCAGGTGCTCCAAAACGCCGCAGCCAAACTGGTATGCAATAAAAGCAGACTAAGTTCCGCATCAGCGTGTATGAAACACCTGCATTGGCTTCCAATACGACAAAGAGCAGTATTTAAACTGCTCTGTCATGCACATAAAGTACTACATCTAAGTGGACCCAGAATTCTCCAGGGGAGAATTGAGTTCTATGTCCCTACAAGGAGCCTTCGGTCACTCCATCAAGCACTAGCCAGAACTAAACGTATTAAGAAAGTAAGGACCGGTGGAAGGTCCTTCTCATACTTAGCAGCTCAGAGATGGAACAAACTCCCCTTGGATCTACGTCTTACATCCGACTACTTGATATTCCGGAAAAACTTAAAACCCATCTGTTCCCTAAAAATTAACAATCATTAATTCCTTTAGACCAGCAGCCAAGCACTGTTGTGACTAGCGCCTTGATATCCCTTGGGATGAATGCTGCGCTCTACAAATAAATAAATAAATAAATTAAGGATTGCTCTATGCCCCAGTCCTTCCTCTCCTCTACCTAAATTCCCTCAGGATGGCGTTGGAGAGGAGTACCGCAATATTACGTCCATCCCTTCCATGGCCTCTTTGTCAGCCCGAGAGCTAAGCGTGGAGCCACAGTCAGGGTGTAACGTTGATTGCGTATCTCCTGTTATGGACTCGCAAATCTTTCTATAACAGTTTTGAGCGTCAGCCGAGCGCTAAGGCCATACCGATAGGAAACTTGAGCACGGATCCACTGCCACCAAGATATATTTTTAAGCCACCTCAAAATTTGAGGGGCCACAGTGGTCCTGTTACATGACACGATCAAGTGGACAGTCTGATGCTGTCTAGCAATGGGACCTGCACGGGTCTTGCGATGGTGTAGCCTGGCATTTGTTTGCAGATTTTGCAGTTCAAGACAAAGCCAATAGTCTGACTTCTGATCCCTGGCCACCAATATCACTGTTGCAATGAAGAAATAGTAGCTATTACCCCTGAATGCGTGGAGCCCAAGCCCTTGTGTGCTTTAAATGATTAATTCCTGCCTACTATCCATATTTGGAAATACTCTATCCCCCACTCCAGGAATCTGAGCATATGGAATGTTGTTTGCACCTAACTTGTAGGAGTATATGAGTGGAAATTTCTTAGGCACTGCTGTGCTGCCTTTGTGTGAAGCAATTACAGCCACCATATTCTAACCGTCTATTCTCGTTGTTGAACGAGTGTGCGCAGCTACGGAAGCTGTGTGAACAGCCCCCTGTGTGGCTTCTACTGCCAATGAATTCCCTGCAACGTGCACGCCATCACGTTGATGACTCAGTGTCGTAATCACGTAAGTTTTTGTTTGGTAGGTCGTTTTTCAACTCCACTACCTGTTCCCATAATTTTTGTGTTTAATTATGCCACCTTTTTCATCTTTAAACCCATTTTGTTCCCAATGGTGTAAATATTTATTATATGATTGAACACAGTAAAAGGAATCGCACACTATAAGTGTGGGGAATTCGCGATCTGTATTTACAAGTGCCAGTTTGAACGCTTGTAGTTCAGCTCGCTGAGCTGTACAATCTCCTAGAGATTGAGTTTTAGTGACCATTGGTCTGAAGTTACCATCGCGCATGCGACCTTTAACGATTGCACACGCGGCACTGTAAGCTTGCTTACTTACTCCCTGTAGCGGGTTGTGCTGATCCGTCAGTATAAATCGAGAGGCAAAATTTCAGTGGGCAGAGGTAGTTCGTTTCTCAACTGAACTACTTGTTCCCAAAGCGTTTTATGCTTTATTGTATGATTGCACACAGTAAAAGGAATCGCACACAATGAGTGTGGGGAATTCTCGATCCATGTTTACAAGTGCAAGTATCAGGGCTTTTAAAGCTGCCAACCGAGCCGTGCTATTACCTAGAGGTAGTTTTTAGGTGCAATGAGGACGGAACTTGCCATCCAGCATCTGATCTTTAACAAAGGCGGCCGGTGGGGCAGACCCATCAGTGTAAATTTTAAAAATTCATACTGATCTAGAGGCAAGACTTCATTTGGTAGATGATGTTCTTTCTCATATTGCAGGAATGCCTGTGTTTTTAAACTTTGATCAAATCTGGATTCAAAGTCTGATGCAGCAAAAGAATTAGCCCTTTGTATCCATTCTGGATGTAAGGCTTTGGCATTAGGAATGCTAGCCCCGGTACTGGGGTGACGACAATAATGCATCATCCCATGAGCCAGTGCTCTTTCTTTTGCTACAGCAGCCTGAATGGTTGTCAGAATTTTTTCCTGTTGAATTAAAACTCATTTCTGTGTTTGTGTACAGATGAGATTTGTATGCGATTGGTACAGTTTCACCTTCATTAAAGGTTTAATAAGTGTACCCGCATTGACCCAAAATGATACTGAGTACCAAGTGGTGCAAGTTTACACGTGTGTGTATGTGTTTGGAAGCAATAATATCTTCCTGGAGTGAACAAAGAATATTGGTGTGTTCTTGTGTCCAGCGTTTGACTGAAAAGTCAGGTTTGAAAAAGGTCGTAGAAAGGTTTTACTCTCTCTGCGAAATCCAAAATGTATGTTCTGCCAAAATCTAGGAATCCCAGTACTGATGGGAAGTTGTTTTAATGTCTTTGGAGGCTGGAGCAGCGCACACTTTTCTAAAAGTTAGCTGCCAGGCTTTTTCCTTCACTTGAAAACTAGTATCCCAAAAATAGGACACAGAGGTGGGCAATTTTTGATTTCTCAAAATTAAATTTGTAGCCCTCAGAGGCGAATCCCATAATAATGGTGCTCACCCTGGTCAAGTGTTTCCCCAATAGGTTGTCCGTTAGATAAATATCATCCATATAGGACAACGCTTCTTCATCAAAGTGCTTTAGCCATTCAGTAACTCTTTCAGAAAATACCCCTGAGCTGTTTTTATACCCACGGGGAGATGACAAAAAATTGTCGCTGGGACTCTAATATACTAAATGCTGTTAGGTACCTGTTTTCAGGTGCTATAGTTTGACAGAAAAATCCATTTGAGACAACAAGTGTCGTTTTGTATTTTTCCGCATAATGTTATTCATTAATGCGGCACTATCTGCATGTTGGACAGCATATGTCTTTGTGCAAGTGTTCAAGTGTCTGTAAATGAAAACTAGACAAAATGTATTATGTTTTGATAAGTGAAACAAGGGATTGTTCTTTTGTGAAGTGCATTTTTCAATGATCTCCTGGTATTCAAGTTGATCTAAGATCTTCCTGACCTGTGTTTTTAGCTTCTTGCTTAATAGGATATTGTCTTTGAGCATGTGGTGAAACTATTAACGGGATCACGTGGTGGGTTGAGGCATCATCCCATCCAGTGTGATTTTTATACAATGCTGGAGCTTGGGCTACTGCCCACTCCCATGCATATGTATGTTTAAGGTGAACTGGAACATGGTTGGAAAATGCAGGAAAAATATACTTTCTCCCTTTGGGTGCTCCCTGACGAATGCTGGCGGCTAATCTTGTTCTGCTAACAGTATGTCAAAACCAGACAATAGGTTCTTCGCAAAGAGACCTTTTACTTTCCTGTGTTTGTCCTCCTCCATGCGGAGTGTTATTTCATATAACTTGTGTGGGACGCTCACCCTTTTGTCTGGTGTTTCCACCGTGATGTAATCATTCAATTTTGCGGTCCAGAAATTCCTTCAGGTTCTGGCGAGCTATTGTTACTTCTGCCGCGCTGTCTAGCATTGTCTGAGCCCATTCCCCGTTCAGAAGTTGAGTTCTTAGGATTCTGTGCATGTCTAACTTTGAGACCTGCAACTTTCTTCTTTTTAAATTGAGGTTTGGATTGTGGCTTGTCTTCTGTTTTAGAAGAGTCCTGAGCGTGCTTGTCCCTGGACTGCTCGCGCTCTTCTTTGTGTGCTGACTTTCCTTCTCTCCCTGTGTTGTTTGTCGAGAGGAATGTGCATCAGTATCCTGATACCTGTCAGGTTTCCTAATATTATCCCTATTCCTAAGGTTATACCTCTTTGCAGAGGGCTCCTGTTGAGGAGACCTACCTCGGAACTGAGACTTTTTTCTGAAAATTTTTGTTTTTTATTATTATCCCACTTCTTTTTAGAAGAAGTAGGTGTCTGCTTAGAATTGTCCTTCTCAGGACTGCCCATTAGCTGTGGTTTTAAAAGCTTTCCTACCCAAACTGTCCCTTCCCAGTTCTGCATATGCAGTTTCAATTATTTTGGGAAGTTCTTGTGGTTGGTCTATAAGACTGACCTCTCTTAGGTGCTGGCGGATCGCCACTGAAGCTGCTTCCCCTTTAATGTTAGCTACTATTATTGTTGATACCTGGTCATAATTACCTAGTAATTTCATACCTAAGGTCAGAGCTGGTTCAGCTCCATACTTGTTCTGTATGTGTCGTAAGACATCTGGAATTACCGCTAAGGAAGGAATACCATGAGTCCTGGTATATATGGCAGCAAAGACTGTACCCCAAGTGGTGCAGTCCTCTAACTGTGGTGTGATCCCATGGGCAAGCAGAGTGTTTGCATTATATGCTTTCAAATGGTGTGGTATTTGGAAATACTGCTTCTAACTGGATAATTTTCTGAGCTACCCAGAAAGGAATCTGTTCACATTTTGTGGGTAGTTTACCCATTACTGTGTGTAATGTTTGTGGAGTGATTTTAGTAGCGGTGCTCTGTGTTGGAGCTGTGTTATTTGTAGCTACTGTGGGCTGGACACCAAGTGTCCTCATGACGAGTTGCGTCATGGCTCTGTAAGAGTTTTACCAACTCTTTGTGTTGTAAAAGCAGTGCATCTTGTGGCATTATGTCAATGTCAGGATGTGGTGTGTAGCCAGCTAATATTGGCCTTGTAGCTCCTGGTCTACCTAGTGGACCGAACCTGGTTGTATTTATTTGTTGTAGGGCGCCATTAAACCAGAAATTGTGGTCCTGGTCAGTGTGCGGAATCTTAATCTCCTCGAACGGAGTGTAGACCGCTGGGACTTTTTCATGTATGTAAGAATGAAAAGTCTGAGTTGTTGCATTTACTGCTGGGAATGTAACCCAAGAATAGAACACATCTGTTTGATAATCTTCGTGTGCCTCTATTAATATCACTGTACCCTCTCGGTCTTTTAAACCATGTCTGAGGGGTTTTTGTGTAAGTGTATGCCTGATTTTGGATGCAAAATGTATTGCATTTGCTTCCTCTTCGTCGTTTGAGACCTGTGTCCCAGTGACAGGAGCAGCTGCCTCGACGGACATTGTGTTGTGAAAACAAAATGTCCTAAAAAAGGGTTTTAAGATGAGGTTTTAAAAGGCACAATTGTTCGGGAACTTTTTCCTTCAAGCTTGATTAACCAACAGCCAATACATAGGAAGTTTGCCTACTCAGCTGTGGCGGAATTTTGTGCCTACCCACTCCAGACGTCTCTGGCGTTTTGTGAGTAGGGGTCTCTGAGAATAAGCATGACTGAACTACTCAGATTCTACTGTTAAATAAGTGCCAAATTCACGTTTGGGCGCCATGTAGTGTAGTTCCTATTTCCCTAATAGGTTCTGCGCATTGGAATAACATACTCTATAGGCTTGGCATAGGACGGAGGTCGGTATGCCCCTATCGCGTATATTAAACTTAATTACTGTGTACCAGCTAGCTCAGAGGCCACTAGAAACTTCTTGACAACAAGAAGGGAATAGCTTCTGGCAACCATATAACATAAAACCCTGATCCCTCAGGATCGTGGAAACAATATACTACTTTTCATTCAGTCACTCATCTCAGAGAAGTACATAGAAGAAACAGCCGGATGTGTTTACAATAAAATTTATTGCACAGTTGTTATTCTAGTACTGGTTATATGTGCTGCGACAACTGTTGGACAGTAGCAGAGAAATATGGCCAGCAGTGCAGTTAAATAAAAATGCATGGTACAGTTTTACTATTGTGCAATAGTAATGAACACATACATGAAATGCAGAATGCATTAAGATAAAGCCTATACCCCTATGATGCCTAACTAGATGTACCTAAGTGTACCTAGCATGTGTGTAGGTCTTAGAGAGCCAAGAATCCCCCTAGGATTTAGTCTAACCCCATTACCTCAGTGGGACTTCATCTTGATCTCGAGCTGGACACCCCAGGATGGGTGGATGGACCTCTGCCAGCTGGAGCTGTGGCATGATGCAGGTTGCAGCGTCTCAGGTCAGAGTGTCGGCATGGAAAGTCTCGGTCCCCTCTGCTTTGCTTGGGCAAAGGGAGGTATATTTATACCTGATAGGTGCCTTGGAATGTTAGTATTGACGTACAGTCGGTCAGAGGAAGACGTCAGGAATGAACCCTTAGGAAATAGTGGTTCATGCATATTTAATGAGTTCTTGGAGAAATCAATAATCCTGTGCTAGGGAAAATTCCAAGAGCTAAGGGTCTGTTTCTAAGAACTCGTTGTGACGTAGGTTAGTCACTGTTGGACATGGATATGACGTATTGAGGATGGACCGTCTTCTGCACCCAGAGCACACGTCAGATAAGGGACAGCCTCTGTTGCTCATTATTTGTGAAGGGAGGGCCAATGTAGGTGAAAGGGCCTGCCTGTCTCTGTGGTACGAAGGATTTGTGCCTCTGAAACGGCGCACCTATGTTAGGGCCTCAATCCAGCACATAACAGCTCTTCCCGGATCTGCGCTTGCTGGCGCGGAAAAAGAAAGAACTGACGTCAGCGCGCGTGGGCGGCGTCTAAGTAGCGCCCGCGACAACATCTTGGCGACCACGACGCCAACGACTGACGCGGAGCTGCACGACGCCACCTACCGACGCGCAGGGGTACTGCTGACGAAAACTTTCCGGATCCAGTCTGACGCCTGGGGATATTCTAAGGTAAGGAATCTATCACTATGTGTTTCTTTCAGATGCGCAGAGCCATGCAAGACACTGACCACTGGTGCACAAAACTAGGGCCCTGAAAGGATGTCCTTAACCCTAGAAGTCAGTTCGCAGAACGGGGAGGATGGGTGGGGCGGTAAGGAATCTATAACTAACCTATGTTTCTTACAGATATATCGTTACCGAAGGTAAGTAACTTGTTCATCTGAAAGAAACAGTTAGTTATAGATTCCTTACCTTAGAATAGATACCCCAGCAATACCAACCCCGGTGGTGGGTCTGCGAAACAAGTTCACACCAGAAAGTCCTGGAGAACAGAACGGCCAAAGAAGCCGCCTCTCCGGACTTGATTGTCCAGGCAGTAGTGTCTCGTAAACGTGTGCAACGACGCCCACGTAGCTGCCTGACAGATGTCATTCAGGGGGACTCCTCGCCCCAAAGCAGTAGTAGCTGCCATCGCCCTGGTGGAATGGGCGCGCAGCCCCACTGGAGGCTCCTTCTTAGCCAAAGAATAGCAGGCTTTGATGCACAGAACGACCCACCTGGAGATGGTCCGTTTGTGCACGGCCCGACCTTTCTTAGCGCCCACGTACCCAACAAAGAGCTGGTCATCCACCCGGAATTGTTTTGTGCGATCCAAGTAGAAAGAAAGCGCACGTTTTGGATCCAGACGGTGGAGCCTCTCTTCCTCTTTTGAAGGATGCGGAGGCGGACAGAAGGTGGGCAAAGTGATGGCTTGGCCAATGTGGAAAGAAGTAACCACTTTGGGAAGGAAGGTCTAGTTCTCAGGACGACCTTGTCCGGATGGATAGCCAGAAAGGGAGGCTTAGAAGAAAGAGCTTGGAGCTCACTCACCCTGCGAGCAGAGGTGATGGCCAACAGAAAGGCAGTTTTCAGAGTTAAAAGCCTAAGAGGGCAATTATGAAGCGGCTCAAAGGGAGCGCACATAAGAAGAGTAAGAACCAAGTTCAAGTCCCACTGGGGCATTACGAAGGGAACAGGAGGAAAGAGATGAGTAATGCCCATAAGAAATCTATTTACAACAGGGGACTTGAAAAGAGAAGGCTGATCAGGAAGCCTAAGGAAGGCTGAAATGGCCGAGAGGTAGCCCTTGATAGTGCCCAGAGCAGAGCCCTGCTGTGCTAAAGAGAGGAGGAACAAGAGAACCTCAGAAAGAGGGGCAGAAAGGGGATCCACAGCCTTTGCTGTGCACCATGCCACAAATTTATTCCATCTGCAGGCGTATACCGTCTTAGTGGAGGGACGCCTGGCTGCCAAGATTACATCACAGTCTTCAGGAGGCAGGTCAAACGACGTCAACTGCCGCCGCTCAAAGGTGGAGGCTGGACAGGTTCGGGTGGAGGACCGTCCCCTGCTGCTGCGACAGAAGATCCTCCCGAAGAGGCAGTCTGATCGGAGGATCGATGGCCATGTTGAGCAGCTCGGGATACCAGACTCTTCGTGCCCAATCCGGAGCCACAAGAATGACTTGGGCCCGGTCGCGCTTGATCTTCTTCAGCACTCTGGGCAGAAGTGGTTTAGGCGGAAAGGAGTATAGAAGACCGCAACTCCACTCGCGACGAAAAGCGTCGCCTAGCGAATGCCGCCTTGGAAATTCCAACACGCAGAACTGCTGACATTGCGTGTTCTCTTCGGTGGCGAATAGATCTAACCAAGGCTCTCCCCACTGCTGAAAGAGACCTTGCACCACCTCCGACTGGAGACGCCATTCGTGATCCGCTAGGCATCGACGGCTGAGATCGTCTGCCCTGGCGTTCAGAGGACCTGCCAGGTGTTGAACCACCAGGGTTATGCCCTGATGTTCCAACCATGTCCAGAGGCGGAGGACCTCCTGACATAGGGTCCACGACCCCCCCCGCCTTGTTTGTTGCAGTACCACATGGCGGTGGTGTTGTCCGTCAACACCTGCACTACTCTTCCCCGTACAGAGGGAAGGAATGCCTTGAGTGCAAGACGGATCGCCCGAAGCTCCAGAAGGTTGATGTGGAGCCCGGACTCCACCGGAGACCAGAGGCCTCTGATCTCCGCCTCTCCCATGTGGCCGCCCCATCCCAGAAGGGATGCGTCTGTCACCACTGTATGATCTGGTTGGGGAAGGGAGAGGGATCTGCCGTTGACCCAATCCTGGTTCGTGAGCCACCACTGCAATTGTCGTGCAGTACTCTCCGAGATCTGGACGTAATCGGACAGATTCCGCTGATGCTGCGCCCACTGGAACTTCAGGTCCCACTGCAGAGCCCGCATATGCCACCTGGTATGATCGACCAGCAGGATGCAGGAGGCCATGAGGCCCAGCAGCCTCAGGGTCATCCGGACCGAAACCCGGGATATGGGCTGAAAGATCGGAATCATAGCCCGAATATCCCAGACTCGCTGTTCGGGAGGATAAACCCGAAGCCGCGTCGTGTCCAGAACCGCTCCGATGAAGAGGAGCTTCTGAGAGGGAATCAGGTGTGACTTCGGCACGTTGATGGAGAACCCCAGCGAGTGCAGGAGGTCGGCCGTAGTCTGGAGGTGGGAGACGACAGCCTGGGGCGAGCCCACCTTCAACAGCCAGTCGTCGAGATAGGGGAAGACTGGAACCCCTGATCTGCGCAGATGAGCTGCGACCACTGCCATCAATTTCGTGAACACCCGAGGGGCGCTGGTAAGGCCAAAGGGGAGCACAGTAAATTGAAAGTGCTCGTGGCCTACCGTGAACCGCAGGTAACGCCGGTGGGCCGGCAGGACGGGGATGTGAAAATAAGCGTCCTGCAAGTCCAACGCTACCATCCAGTCTCCAGGGTCGAGGGCAGACAAGACCTGAGCGAGCATCAACATTTTGAACTTCTCCTTCCGGAGGAAGCGGTTGACGTTCCTGAGATCCAAGATAGGACGCAGGCCTTTGTCTTTCTTGGGCACCAGAAAGTAGTGGGAATAGCAGCCACAACCTACTTCTGGGACAGGAACGCGATCGATGGCACCCTTGGCCAAGAGTGCCGAAACTTCCTGTTGGAGAAGGCCCAGGTGATCCTCCGACATGCGATGGTACTGAGATGGCATGGAGGGAGGGGTATTCTCGAAGGGTATGGAGTAGCCCCTTCGGACTATTTGCAAAACCCACCTGTCCGACGTGATGGTGCGCCAGTGGGGGAGGTGATGGCGGATCCTGCCGCCCACTGGCGTTTGGTGGCCCTGAAATGTCAGACTAGGAAGGTTTGGAGGCTGCTGCAGATGGGGCAGTGGTGGACTGGCCCGCTCGCTGGCCCCCAGAACCACGCTGGTGGTTCCCACGTCCCCGGCCGCACTGAGACTGTACAGCTTGCCCCGGCCTGTGGCCCTGGGTGGGACGTACTGGGGCACCCCTTCCGTAGCCACGAAAGGGGCGAAAAGCAGACTGTGCAGGGTGGGTGGTGGAGAGGCCCAAGGACCTGGCAGTAGCCCGTGAGCCCTTAAAGCACTCCAGCGCGTTGTCTGCCTTGTCGCCGAAAAGGCGACGGCCATCAAAGGGCATGTCCATAAGGGTGGATTGGACATCCCCTGAAAAACCAGTCGAGCGCAACCAGGCATAGCGTCGAAGGGCTACTGACATTGAAATCGTCCTGCCAAGTGCGTCGGCGGTATCCAGCCCACAGCGGATGGTAAACTTCGCTGCGGCTCTCCCCTCGGCAACAGCATGGGAGAGCACGGCCCAGGCCTCCTCCGGGCACTGAGGCAGCACCTGCGCCACTGTATCCCACACAGAGTGGGTATAACGGCCCAACAGACATGCAGTGTTTACCGACCACAGTCCCAAGCTGGCGGAAGAAAACATTTTCTTTCCAAGGTGGTCCAGCTTTTCGGATTCCCTTTCCGGAGGTGCGTTAGGGAAGGCGCCCTTGGACGTGGAGGCTTGGACTACCAAGCTCTCAGGGGTGGGGTGTTGGGAGAGGAAAGTGGGGTCGCCTGGAGCCGGGCGGTGGCGTCGGGCAAACATCCAGTCCACAGGAGCCCATGTGTTGGGCCTGGACCAAGTGCCCACAAGGATGTCCATAAGGGCTTCATTAAATGGGAGCAGGGGCTCCGAAGAGCTCGCTGCTGGCTGAAGCACCTCTGTCAGGAGGTTAGTCCTGACTGCCAGCGTAGGAAGCTCGAGGTTGAGAGCCTTGGCCGCCCTACGCAACACCACTGCGTATGACGCTCCCTCCTCCGTAGCCACGGTAGGAGGAGACAACATGCCTAGGTCTGGGAAGGTATCGAGACCACTGGCCTCCCCCAGTTCCTCTCTTCAGTCCGGATTGTAGTCCAACTGGTCAGTCAAAGGGTCACCAGGCCCCTCCCAGTCTTCCTCACCCTCTTCTGGCTGCCAATCTGGTTGAAAATAGCCAGGGTGGAACACAGGGGCAAAAGTACCCGTCGGCGTCGGATCCGGTGTCGGCCGACACCGGTCCGGCTCCGTGTCCACATCGAGGTGGGAGCTGGGGTCGGCGCCGGCTGGGGGTCCAGTCGGCGTCAGCTGCGGACGTGGTGCCGGTGGAGTCGGCGCCGGTGGAGGTGTAGGTGTAACGAGGTCGACCGGCGCCGATCCGGATCCAGGCCTGGATCCAAGGGGCCCCTGCGGTGCCGAAGCCGCCGGCGTCGAAGACATAGGGCCCCCAACCGAGTCCGGGGGCCCGAAGGCGCACCGGCGGAGTCGGGCTGCCCAAAGATGGCGTGCATCACTTCGTAAAATTGACGAAGCTGGGCAGGGGTCGCTCACGGACCCGGGAAGGGAGGGAAGGCCGGAGTCAACCCTGAAGGCTCCGCACGCGGAGCCGCGGGAGTGGCACCACCCGCACCCTGCGTCGCGTCGGCCGACGGACGAGGGGAAGTCGAAGAGCGACGGTGCTTCTTTGACTTCTTCTTGTGCTTCGACTTACCTGACCCCGAGTGCGAAGACTTGGAAGAGGAGTGATGATGACTCCATGATCTGTCCCTCGACCTCACACGCGACCGGGACCTTGCGCGACGCAGAGCCGACTGCCGGGCCTCGAGGAGCTTTCGGGACCGCTCCCGCAAAGACTTCGGGGCCCTGGTTCGACAGTCGGAGCACGACTTGGGGTCATGGTCGCGCTCCAGGCAGAAGAGGCACACGCGGTGCGGATCCGTCACCGACATCATTCGGGAACAGGAACCGCAGGCCTTGAAACCGGGCATCCCTCGTGCACCAGGAGTCGGATCATGACTCGAAGCACAAGTTACTTACCTTCGGTAACGATATATCTGTAAGAAACATTAGTTAGTGATAGATTCCTTACCTTAGAATACCCCCAGGCGTCAGACTGGATCCGGAAAGTTTTCATCAGCAGTACCCCTGCGCGTCGGAAGGTGGCGTTGTGCGGCTCCGCGTCCGTCGTTGGCGTCGTGGTCGCCGAGATGACGTCGCGGCAGCTACTTAGACGCCGCCTTCGCGTGCTGACATCAGTTCTGTACACGACTTTCCGCGCCAGGAACGCAGAGCCATGCAAGATACTGACCACTGGTGCATTGAAACTAGGGCCCTGAAAGGGATGACCTTAACCCTAGAAATCAGTTCGCAGAACGGGGAGGATGGGTGGGGCGGTAAGGAATCTATCACTAACTAATGTTTCTTACAGATATATCGTTACGGAAGGTAAGTAACTTGTGCATCTGAAAGAAACACGTTAGTGATAGATTCCTTACCTTAGAATAGATACCCCAGCAATACCAACCCCGGTGGTGGGTCTGCGAACCAAGATCACACCAGGAAGTCCCGGAGAACAGAACGGCCAAAGAAGCCGTCCCTCCGGACTTGGCTGTCCAGGCAATAGTGCTTAGTAAAAGTGTGCAGCGAGGCCCACGTAGCTGCCTGACAGATGTCTTGTAAGGGGACACCATGTCCCAACGCCGTAGTGGCAGCCGTCGCCCTGGTAGAATAGGCGCGCAGCCCCAACGGAGGCTCCTTCTTTGCCAGAGAATAACAGGATTTAATACACAAGACGACCCATCGGGAGATAGTCCGCTTGTGTACGGCCCGACCTTTCTTGGCGCCAATGTAGCCAACAAAGAGCTGGTCATCCACCCGGAACTGATGTGTGCGACTCAGGTAAAATGAGAGTGCACGTTTTGGGTCCAGATGGTGGACCCTCTCTTCCTCTCTGGAAGGATGCGGAGGCGGAAAGAAGGTGGGCAAAGTGATGGTCTGCCCGATGTGAAAGGCAGTAACAACCTTCGGCAGAAAGGATGGACGTGTCTGTCACGGATTCCCTGGGGAGTGGGCCCCACAAGCTTCCGACATTGACTCTGTACTCCTCGTCCATGCACAGGAATGGCCTGACCCCTTTAAGACTGCTCCGAAACCAGGGGAGGGAGTGTCATCAAGCGGGACGTTGGATCCTCTCCTCCTGTTGGAAGGCCCCGCCGGGATGAAAAGGGAGGAGCCAGAACCCGGAAAAGGACAAGCTGGAAGACCGATTGAAGAAGAGGATCGTGAAAGCGGACCGGAGGGGAAGCAGTTGGATTCCGTGTCGTCCGACACTCCTGACGCTCAGGAGAAAAAGCCGGAAAAGGACCCTACGCCAGGAGGCCAACGTTTCCACGCGTCGCCCCGCCACGCTCTCCTCGGAGTGTGGCTGGAGCAGGTACGTCGTCGTCTGCGGGGGCTATCGTTTTTACGGGGTGGGAACGGGTAGGGCTGTGAGGGTGGGCACCGCTTTGCAATATTCTTTTGGCACAGGTGACGGTGGTTCTCGGTGATCCCCTCGCACCCCCCCTTTCCCTGGTCAAAACAGCTTCCTCGAATGTTCCACTGATCTGTGGCCTGTTTTCTTTTCTTTTGGTGATGTCCGGGACGTTCGCCTGCCGGTGCTGAGATGACGCGGCTTGCCACAGACCCTTTCTTGAAACCAAGGATCAAACCGGACTAAAGAGACATTTCTGTTCCCCCCCTTCCCTTCTCCTCGTCCCTAGCAGAGCTGGCTGGACTTTATTTCTTTCACTGAATAAAATCCCTTCGTCTTGCAATACTTCCTGGGTCTCCTCCTCTTCATTCCTGACGCAACGGTCCCTGGTCCCGACAACCACTCAGGGGTCCGTGACAACTTGGTGTCAGAAGTGGGATAACGTCCACTGATACAAGATGGAAAACCTCATCGCCCAAATGAGAGAGGGACAGAGCAGACTCGAGTTTGCCATGGAAAAAACTGCCAGTCAAGCCGAAATGGACAGAGCTGTCTTTAAGTCAGCCATACAGACTCAGGCTGACAACCTTACCAAACTGGCTGAGGGACAGTCACAGCTGATGGCTGTCCTGGGACAAGGAAGAGCGACCACTCTGCCTGGTACCGTGGTTCCATTACAAAAGTATGTACCGGGAGACGATCCTATGTCCTTTTTCCTTAATTTTGAAAGAGCAGCCAGGGCCAGCACATGGCCTGGAGACCGGTGGCCATTCTATCTGGCCCCCTTACTTACCGGGGAGGCACAAGCAGCGTACCAGATGGCCAATAGGGATGGTACAGCCGCCTATGGCCATGTAAAACAATTCATCCTGGACAGACTAGGCGTCGACGAGGAGGCCCATCGCCTGAAGTTTAGACAAGAGAGGGGCATACCTGGTGACACCCCAAAAACTTTGTTTTATAAACTGAAGGACGCCGCCGACCGCTGGCTAAAGCTTTTAGAGTCCAACCGCGAGGAGATCATGGACAAGATCTACCTTGAGCTGTTCCTTGAAGCACTACCCTACGGTACACAGCGCTGGTTACGCCAACACGCAGGATTAACCCTGGCCCATGCCATAGAGATGGCCACATCGTATTCCAGGGCCCAGAATCGCCCAACGGTGAAAGAACCAGAGAAAAACTCCAAGTTCCCGCAAGCGGGAAGGGTCGAAAAAAAGCCTATAAAACCACCCTTTGACTCCACAAGGCCAAGATATGGGAAATCAGAGGCTCCCCCTACGTCAGGTCCCCAGTGTTTTGACTGCGGGGAATGGGGGCATATCGCAAGATACTGCAGAAGAAAAAAAGAAAAAACAGAGGACGAGCCCATGGACATGAGCTACCTCCCACAGTCCATCCTTTATGCTCAGGAAATGGGTCCCACCTTCTATGTGAGTGTTGCATTGAACGGCCAGCCCATAACTGCCCTGTTAGACTCAGGCTGTAAGCAGTCAGTGGTCAGTGGTCAGAAAAGAGCTCGTGTCCTCCTACCCTCTCCTTACCAATAAGACAGTCAGGATACGGTGTGTACATGGTGACACAAAAGACTATCCGTTAGCCCGGGTTAACCTCAAAACCAAGCTAGGGGTTGGGTTTCAGGTGGACGTAGGGGTTTTACCTTTTCTCCCCGAGCCCCTTATAATAGGGATAGACAACCCCTGTTTTTCCACCCTTATGTTGGAAGCCTTGTCAAAACCACCAAAGACTGATAGTCCCCAGAACACCCTGTTGACGTCTGAACCGTGGGCCATTGACACACACTTCAGGACGGCCCAGCTTAACGACGCTACACTCAGCAACGCATGGCAAAGCGCCAGAGAAACACAGCAGTCCTTACGACGGGTGTATCCCTGTTTTCTTGAACAGAACGGACTTCTCTATAGGGTGGCTAAGGACGGCGAAGAACCCCAGTTGTTAGTACCAAGCGGGTTCAGAGATCAGGTCCTTTTGTTTGCTCACGCCCATCTCCTTGCCGGGCATTGTGGAGCCGAAAAAACGACCCAATCCATACTTTGCAGTTTTTATTGGCCAGGGGTATATGCACAGGTACGGCGCTTCTGTCAGGAGTGCCAAATATGCCAGACGAGAAACCCCTATGTTCCACCCGGCGTCCCATTAAATCCCCTTCCTATTATCGGTAAACCATTCGATAGAGTTGGTATGGACCTTATAGGCCCCCTACCTAAATACAGTCGGGGTTATCAATATGTCCTTGTTATAGTGGACTACGCCACGAGATACCCGGAAGCCCTTCCCTTGAGGTCAGCCACGTCCACCACAATAGCCCAAAGACTGATAGAGGTGTTTTCGAGAATGGGGTTTCCCCGTGACATCGTCACCGATCAAGGGGCTCCTTTTGTGTCAAGGCTAATGAGGGAGGTTTGCAAGGAAATAAATGTCCGACATATAAAAACATCAGTCTACCATCCCCAGACGGATGGGCTTGTGGAGCGCTATAACGGCAATCTCAAGCTCACACTCAAAAAGATGCTCACTGGGAATGGAAAGAATTGGGATCAGTTACTACCTTTAGCATTGTTCGTGCTCAGAAGTCAGACCCAGAGTAGTCTTGGTATGTCCCCTTTTGAGCTACTCTTTGGCCGAAAACCCCGTACCCTCTTAGAGATTACAAAAGAGAGTTGGGAAAAAGAGGGGGTACAAGAAGCTCAGTCATTGTTGGACTATGCAAATCAAGTCAAATCCCGTTTGCACAAACTAAGAACCTTAGCCCACATGTCGTTAGAAGAGGCACAACAAAGACAAAAACACTTCTACGATAAAGGGAGGCAGTGGCGTGAATTAGACATAGGGGACTGGGCTCTAGTCCTTCTTCCGTCCTCCACCCACAAGATGAGGGAAGAATGGCAGGGTCCTTTCCAGATCACAAGAAAAATAGGAAAAACAACTTATATCCTGAGCCTATCCCCGAGGAAAACTCAAATGTATCATATAAACCTTCTAAAAAAATGGCTAGGCCCTCCACCTAAACAGACCCATAGTGTATCGACCGTAGATACTCTGCTCCACACCGTACACGACACCGTAATTAATACTGAGTTAACTGACAAAGAACAGGAAGAAATCAGAGGCCTCCTGCTTAACCATAAAGGGATCTTCTCCGATCAACCTGGCAGGACCCATTTGGCCGAACATTCAATCCCGACACAAGAAGGAGTCGTGATCAGACAGACACCCTATAGGGTCCCTGAGGCCCGGCGCCTCGCTCTCCAGAACGAGGTGTCTCAGATGTTAAAGACAGGGTTCATAGTGCCCTCTAAGAGCAATTGGTTTTCCCCAATTGTCCTTGTGCCGAAACCGGATGGCAGCATCCGGTTTTGTATCGACTTTCGAGCAATAAATCGTGTCTCCAAACAGGACGGCTATCCCCTTCCCAGGGTGGATGAGCTGATAGAGCGCCTTGGTGAGGCCCGGTACATTTCCACCATAGACCTCACCAAGGGCTATTGGCAAATTCCCCTAAACCCTGCTGACCAAGAAAAGACGGCTTTTTCTACACCCGATGGCCTATACCACTTTACGGTCCTCCCATTTGGGTTGCATGGTGGCCCAGCTAGTTTCCAGAGGCTGATGGATACGGTATTAGCACCTCACCTATCCTACGCCTCTGCATATCTAGACGATATTGTGATATATAGCAAGTCATGGCACGAACACCTCCAACACCTTCAGGCCGTCCTCACCGAGCTTGGTCTCGCGCGGTTACACATCAACGCAAAAAAGTCCAGATTCGCTTTCCAGAAAGTCAAGTATTTGGGGTATGTCTTAGGGAAGGGTCTGATAGAGCCCCAGATCGAGAAGGTAAAAGCCATCCAAAACACTCCCTTCCCAGCTACCAAACGTGACCTTCGGGCTTTCCTCGGATTGGTGGGGTACTACAGACGCTTCATCCCCCAGTTTTCCGAGGTCGCTGCCCCCCTCACGGATCTATTAAAAAAGTCAGTCACTGCCTCACGGTTACGTAGCCCCTCGGTCCCTGAAAACCAAGCCTTTCTGCTCCTTAAGACCACCTTGACAACCTCCCCTGTACTAATGACCCCAGACTTTCAAAAACCCTTTGTCCTCCGGACGGACGCCTCTGGGGTGGGTATCGGGGCAGTGCTGTCCCAGGTTGATAGTGAGGGTGAGGAAAGGCCTGTCATCTATATCAGCAGAAAATTGTTCCCGAGGGAAAGGGTCTATCCCACGATCGAGAAGGAATGCTTGGCGGTACGATGGGGCATCGAGAAACTGCGCTACTATCTTGAGGGAAGACCCTTTATTTTGTATACTGACCATGCTCCCCTGACGTGGCTCCAGCTGAACAAGGGTCGCAATGACCGTGTCCTCCGTTGGTTCCTGGCCCTACAGCCTTTTCGGTTTGAGGTGCATCACCGTAAGGGAACAGAACAGGGGAACGCCAACTTCCTTTCCCGCTATCCTCTTTCCCCCGATCGGGGAAACCCAGGGGGGGAGGTTGTGTCACGGATTCCCTGGGGAGTGGGCCCCAGAAGCTTCCAACATTGACTCTGTACTCCTCGTCCATGCACAGGAATGGCCTGACCCCTTTAAGACTGCTCCGGAACCAGGGGAGGGAGTGTCATCAAGCGTGACGTTGGATCCTCTCCTCCTGTCGGAAGGCCCCGCCGGGATGAAAAGGGAGGAGCCAGAACCCGGAAAAGGACAAGCCGGAAGACCGATTGAAGAAGAGGATCGTGAAAGCGGACCGGAGGGGAAGCAGTTGGATTCCGTGTCGTCCGACACTCCTGACGCTCAGGAGAAGAAGCCGGAAAAGGACCCTACGCCAGGAGGCCAACGTTTCCACGCGTCGCCCCGCCACGCTCCCGGAGGAGTGTGGCTGGAGCAGGTACGTCGTCGTCTGCGAGGGCTATCGTTTTTACGGGGTGGGAACGGGTAGGGCTGTGAGGGTGGGCACCGCTTTGCAATATTCTTTTGGCACAGGTGACGGTGGTTCTCGGTGATCCCCTCGCACCCCCCCTTTCCCTGGTCAAAACAGCTTCCTGGAATGTTCCACTGATCTGTGGCCTGTTTTCTTTTCTTTTGGTGATGTCCGGGACGTTCGCCTGCCGGTGCTGAGACGACGCGGCTTGCCACAGACCCTTTCTTGAAAACAAGGATCAAACCGGACTAAAGAGACATTTCTGTTCCCCCCCTTCCCTTCTCCTCGTCCCTAGCAGAGCTGGCTGGACTTTATTTCTTTCACTGAATAAAATCCCTTCGTCTTGCAATACTTCCTGGGTCTCCTCCTCTTCATTCCTGACGCAACGGTCCCTGGTCCCGACAACCACTCAGGGGTCCGTGACAGTGTTCTGAGGACAACCTTGTCTGGATGAACAGACAGAAAAGGAGGTTTACAAGAATGAGCCTGGGGCTCACTCACTCTCCTAGCAGAGGTGATGGCAACCAGGAAAGCAGTCTTCAGAGTTAACAAATGAAGAGGACAGTTGTGAAGAGGCTCAAAGGGAGCGCACATTAAGTATGTGAGAACTAGGTTCAAGTCCCACTGTGGCATTACAAAGGGAACAGGAGGAAAAAGGTGAGTAATGCCTTTGAGGAATCTGTTAACAACAGGGGACTTGAAAAGAGAGGGCTGATCAGGGAGCCTGAAAAAGGCCGAAATAGCAGAAAGGTAGCCCTTGATAGAGCCCAGAGCAGAGCCCTGCTGGGGCAAAGAAAGAAGGAACAGTAGGACCTCAGAAAGAGGGGCAGAAAGGGGATCCACAGCCTTTGCTGTGCACCAAGCCACAAACTTGTTCCACCTGCAGGCGTATACCAACTTAGTGGAGGGACGACTGGCTGCCAGAATGACATCACAGACTTCAGGAGGCAAGTCGAAAGGAATCAACAGCCGCCGCTCAATCCCCACGCAAGGAGGAGGAGACTGGACAGGTTCGGGTGGAGGACCGTCCCCTGCTGCTGCGACAGAAGATCCTCCCGAAGAGGCAGTCGGATCGGGGGATCGATGGTCATACTGAGTAGCTCGGGATACCAAACTCTTCGAACCCAGTCCGGAGCCACAAGAATGACTTGGCCCCGGTCGCGTCTGATCTTCTTCAGCACTCTGGGCAGAAGTGGTATAGGCGGAAAGGCGTACAACAGACTGCAACTCCACTCGCGACGAAAAGCATCGCCGAGCGAGTGCCGCCTTGGAAATTCCAACGCGCAGAATTGCTGACATTGCGCGTTCTCTTCGGTGGTGAATAGATCTAACCAAGGCTCTCCCCACTGTTGAAAGAGACCTTGCGCCATGTCCAAGTGAAGACGCCATTCGTGATCCATCATGCACCTGCGGCTGAGTTCGTCCGCCCTGGCGTTCAGTGAACCTGCCAGGTGTTGAACCACCAGGGAAATGCCCTGATGTTCCAGCCATGTCCAGAGGCGCAGAGCCTCCTGACATAGGGTCCACGACCCCACCCCGCCCTGTTTGTTGCCGTACCACATGGCAGTGGTGTTGTCTGTGAACACCTCACTACTCTCCCCTTGACAGAGGGAAGGAATGCCTTCAGTGCAAGTTGGATCGCCCAAAGCTCCAGAAGGTTGATATGGAGCCTGGACTCCGCCGGAGACCAGAGGCCGCTGATCTCCGCCTCTCTCATGTGGCCGCCCCATCCCAGGAGGGACGCATCCGTCACCACTGTGTTCTCCGGTTGGGAAAGGGAGAGGGATCTGCCATTGACCCAATGCCAGTTTGTGAGCCACCACTGCAGCTGGTGTGCAGTGCCCTCTGAGATCTGGACGTAATCGGACAGGTTCCCCTGGTGCTGCGCCCACTGGAACTTCAGGTCCCACTGCAGAGCCCGCATATGCCATCTGGCATGAGTGACCAGCAGGATGCAGGAGGCCATGAGGCACAGCAGCCTCAGGGTCATTCTGACCGAAACCCAGGATAGAGGCTGAAAGATCGGAATCAGAGCCTGAATATCCTGGATCCGCCGTTCGGGAGGATAGAACGGAAAGTGCGTTGTATCCAGAACCGCTCCGATGAAGAGGAGCTTCTGAGAGGGAATCAGGTGCGACTTCGGCACATTGATGGAGAACCCCAGCAAATGCAGGAGGTCGGCAATAGTCTGGAAGTGGGAGACGACTGTCCGGGGCGAGCCCGCCTTCAACAGCCAGTCGTCGAGATAGGGGAAGACTGGAACCCCTGATCTGCGCAGATGAGCTGCGACCACCGCCATCACTTTCGTGAACACCCGAGGGGCGCTGGTAAGGTCAAAGGGGAGCACGGTAAACTGAAAGTGCTCGTGGCCTACCGTAAACCGCAGGTAACGATGGTGGGCCAGCAGGACGGGAATGTGGAAATATGCGTCCTGCAGATCCAACGCTACCATCCAGTCTCCAGGGTCGAGGGCAGACAAGACCTGAGCCAGAGTTAACATCTTGAACTTCTCCTTCCGGAGGAAGCGATTGACGTCCCTGAGGTCCAAGATAGGACGCAGGCCCTTGTCCTTCTTGGGCACCAGAAAGTAGTGGGAATAACAACCACGTCCTACTTCTGGCGCAGGAACGCGCTCAATAGCCCCCTTGGCCAAGAGGGCCGCGACTTCCTGTTGAAGAAGTGCCAAGTGATCCCCCGACATGCGGTGGTACTGGGGTGGCATGGCTGGAGGGGTAGTCTTGAAGGGGAGGGAGTAGCCCCTTCGGACTATCTGTAAAACCCATGTTGTATTCAAAAGAAGTCCGGTACTCCAAGCGTAGATTAGATAAGTTCTTTATTCAAGATGTTATAAGTAGAAAACAAGGAAAACCCCACCAGGAGCAGCCGCCCTGCTGCTCAGCCCATACCCAACTGACATTCACAGACATCCAACATTCCATCCATCCAACATTCCACGCCACACTCATTCTGGCTGAGCAGCAGGTAAACATAAGTTACAACATATCTCCCTTCTTTAGGGGAAACAAATGCATTGTGAAATAGATTAGATGAAACAATTAAAATAATGACAATATGGTAAAAAACATTTAGGGCCATATGTATCAAGCCCATTTCCCGTTCGCAAACGGGCCGATTCTCAGAATCGGCCCGTTTGCGAACGGGAATAAGCCTTTTGGGATGTATCATCCCAAAAGGCATTCGCAAAATAGAGAATCGCAAAATTGAGATTCTCTATTTTGCGAATGCATTTAAGGAATCGCAAATTGCGATTCCTTAAATGAAATGTATGAAGCACCTAAGTTGTGCGATTATGGCTTAAGGAATCGCAAATTACCACCAACTACAGGTTGGTGGTAACTTGCGATTTCTTTGAGAAATGCATTTTTGCATTTTTCAAAGTGGCATGTGGCGCACATACATGCCCTTAGGGCATGTATGTGCGCCACATGTGCACCCATGCTCATTTCAGGGGTGCAACAGGGTGTCCTTTGGACACCCTTGCAACCTTGAAATTGCATTCTCAATTTGCGATTCTCTAATTGCTAATCGCAAATTGAGAATGTCCTCCCATTCATTCCTATGGGCCTCTAGGCCCATAGGAATGAATGGGGAGGGTTTCCTTAACTGCGATTCACAATTTGCAAATCGCAATTAAGGAATATGTAGGATTCGCAAATTTTCTTGCGAATCCTACATACATCTCGTTTGCGATTCTCAAATAGCGATTCTCAAAAATTCGCTATTTGAGAATCGCAAACACAAACTTTGATACATATGGCCCATAGACATATCATCAAGAAATTGGATACAATGCATAAATTAAATTGAAAAGAACGTGCAAGTGTAAATACTAAGAACAACATCACATCACATCTCTTACTCATATAAACCACCATCCAAACAACATCACATCACATCTCTAACTCATATAAACCACCATCCAAACAAAATCACATCACATCTCCTACTCATATAAACCACCATCCAAACAACATCACATCACATCTCTTACTCATATAAACCACCATCCATCCAACAAACCAAACCCCACATGCCACGGATCATGTCAGTTGGCCAGACCGGCATGAAGAGCAACACACAGGGAACAAACCTGGATGCGGTATGTAAGGGAACAACACAACATAAAAGCGCACTACACATCAGCGCACTACACATCAGCAATCCAACACCCTCATAACACTGCTATACGCACAACTGAAAACAGTGCATAAAGAAACAACACAACGTAAAGGCGCACCACACATCAGCAAACAAACATCCTCATAACAGTGCTATACGCACTCAACAACATGGCGCATCACATATTCGCTAGCTAACATACCAATCAAAACAATACTACACTCTCTTACCCACAAAAGGGGAACTCAAACAGTGAGACAATGGGTGACTTATTCACACACCGTCATTCAACAACAAATATCTTGTAATGAGTGACTTAACAACACACAGCCATCTCATACACGACTCAGACCAATGAGTGGCTCAACACTTCACAGCCACCTCATACACAACATCAATCGTGGTTCAAATTCTGGGATCTTAGTCCCCTCCCAATTCTAATTATGGGACTAGGCTCTCTGTCGTGGTTCAAATTCTGGGACCTTTGTCCCCTACCAATTCTGGCTCAATAACCAGCTTCTGGGATCACTATCCCGATTCCAGGCTCACTCTGGACTCTAGGTTCTAGAATCACTGTCCCGGTTCTGGGCTCACTATGGACTCTGACCCTCATCCGGGCCCAATCTGGACTCTCTGACCCCACTTGAGAGATCACAGTCTCGGTTCTGGGCTCTCTGCCCCTTTCTCTCTCTTGTATTTTTTTTTAATGCTCACAGTTGCCATACCGGTTTTTTGGGCTCTCAACCCACTGCCGATATTCACGCAGCGATATTCTAGGCAATCATCAGCTTTTAATCAACGCTGTTGCCATAAGAGTAATGTGGTTGGCAAGAAGAAACTGCACTGCACTGAACATATCTACACATTTCTCAATCCCCTCGTAGCGACATTCACGGTAATATGGAGCTTTCTGTTAGCTGTATTGACAGTACCTGGTATGACAGTTTATCCATTAAGTTCTGAGTAACTCATGGATGCCACAAGACAGTTCCAGGAAAGTACCACGGAAATCTTGACACACCGTATCTCTAACAAGTCAGCTTTTCTTTCCTTGTTCTGGTGCAGTGGTGCTAGATAACCACTAGATGACACTGTTGTATTACTTCTAGATCCATTTGAAGAGGGTGTAAAAGTACGATCCCACAACACGACACTCCATCAGCACCGGAAAGCAGTGCACCGTGAGAATGAGAAACACGCATCTGAGAAGGAAGCTCTCTTACACGGAGGAGGAAGACCTGAGTATCTGGAAATGAAACAGAGACATGCGCCTCGTAAGCGCAATACAAACTCGGTGCTTGTGGCTAGATCCAACCACAAAATGGCGGCACGTACGTGACGTTGAGCCGGATGGCTCACGGCACGTTTTTGCAGGCAGCACAGAATGAAATTGGCAAGGCACTACGCGAGGAGAAACAGAGCTCGCGCTGGCAACATCGAATGAAGGAAAGGAGTCCGTCGAAGGTAGGCAACGGTTTGAAGTTGAAAATTTTAAACTAGTGTGGCACCAAACACTACACAGCATTGCCCCAAACACTGCACAGTCTGCACAATAAAGTCGGCACCTAGACAAAAGTAGCGCCCACAACGTCTTTCCCACGGGAAGCAAGTGAACCACTCCCAACTGACTGCCGCCGAGGATCATTCCAGCATCAAAGCAGAAAAGTGCCCATCACCAATACAAGACAGCGGGGCATGGTCCTTGCCCACATCTGAGACTCCATCAGTAATCATGTAGTTAGCACCTCACACTGGGGCTCGATCTCTGCCCCCGATCACCATATTTCAAGGTGTGAATCGTTACAGTGCCAACACCATCACATGGCCAGTACTTCACACCGGGGCCCGATCCTTGCCCCCGTTCAACATATTTAAAGTGCAAGTCCACAGAGTGCTTAACAACTTCTCACTGAGGCCCGGTCTTTGCCCCCGAATACTATATCAACAATAAACACCGGGGTCCGATCTTTGCCCCCGATCAACACACTTCACTGGGAGGTAATCCTTCAACAGTTAGCACTGGGGCCCGATCTTTGCCCCCGATCAGCACATTTAAGTTGCGAATCTTCACAGTGCTCTGTGCTTAATCACTTCACACCGGGTCGTCAACACTTCACACCGGGTCGTCAACACTTCACACCGGGGCCCGATCTTTGCCCCCCCCCGATCAAATTTACACTATGCCCTTGATAAACACAGCTGGATCTGGCACACTTGGGTTTTAGGGCGACCGATGGCAGGGTCACTGGTGGGGTTCGTGCGCCAGACAGCCTTACATACATGTTTTTATTCTCCATTTACCTTGTGACTTCAAAGGGCTTCATTTTCCTGTTTCCATTAAGTTTCTGTTAGGTTATTTTCAGTTTCCTTCAAGTTGCACACGTGGATTCTTCTTCAAAATCGTCGCCAAATGTTGTATTCAAAAGAAGTCCGGTACTCCAAGCGTAGATTAGATAAGTTCTTTATTCAAGATGTTATAAGTAGAAAACAAGGAAAACCCCACCAGGAGCAGCCGCCCTGCTGCTCAGCCCATACCCAACTGACATTCACAGACATCCAACATTCCATCCATCCAACATTCCACGCCACACTCATTCTGGCTGAGCAGCAGGTAAACATAAGTTACAACAACCCACCTGTCCGAAGTGATGGTGCGCCAGTGGGGGAGGTGATGGCGAATCCTGCCGCCCACTGGCGTTTGATGGGCCTGAAAAACCGGACTAGGAAGGTTTGGAGGCAGTGGTGGCCGGGGTGGAGGTGGACTGACGCGCCCGCTGGCCCTCTGACCCGCCTCGGCAGGTCCCACGTCCGCGGCCGCGCTGAGACTGTTGCTGCGCAGGCCTGTGGCTCCGAAGCGAACGTGTCGGGCCCCCCTTCCGTGGCCACGAAAGGAGCGAAAAGCAGAAGGTGGAGGAGGGCATGTGGCGGAAAGGCCCAGGGACTTGGCCGTAGCCCGCGAGTCCTTAAAGCGCTCCAACGCACTATCTGCCTTGTTGCCAAAAAGGCGAATGCCATCAAAGGGCATGTCCATCAGGGTGTTCTGGACATCTCCAGAGAAACCAGTAGTCCTCAGCCAGGCGTGGCGACGGAGCGCCACTGTCGTGGAAATCGCCCTGCCCAGCGAGTCGGCGGTGTCAAGGCCACATCGAATCGTGAACTTTGCTGTATCTCTCCCTTCAGCAATAGCCTGAGAGAGCACTGTCCGGGCCTCCTCCGGACACTGAGGCAGCACTTGCGCCACCGTATCCCACAGAGAGTGGGAATAACGGCCCAAGAGGCATGCGGTGTTCACAGACTGCAGCCCTGAACTGGCGGAAGAAAAAATCTTCTTCCCAAATTATTCCAGTTTCTTGGATTCCCAATCCGGAGGTGCAGTAGGGAATGTGCTCGGGGACGAAGAGGCTTGGACAACCAAGCTCTCAGGGGTGGGGTGTTGGGAGAGGAAAAGGGGGTCGCCCGGGGCCGGGCGATGGTGTCGGGCCACGTTCCTATCCACAGGAGCCCCTGTGGTGGGCCTGGACCAGGTGCCCAAAAGAACGTCTGACAGTGCATCATTAAAAGGCAGCAGTGGCTCCGCAGAGGTAGCCGCCGGCTGAAGCACTTCTGTCAGGAGGTTAGTCCTGACGGTCACTGTAGGGAGCTCGAGGTGGAGGGCCTCGCCCGCCCTACGCAACACCACGGCGTAACTTGCACCCTCCTCTGTAGCCACGGTAGGAGGATTGAGCATGCCAAGGTCAGGAGAGGTGTCAAGACCACTGGCATCCCCCAGTTCCTCTGCCCAGTCCGGGTCTAACTCACACTGTGCTGTGAGAGGGTCCTCAGACCCCTCCCAGTCCTCCCCTTCCTCCGAAGGCTGATGAACAGGCCGAAAATAAGGAGGATGGACATAGGGATAGAAAGGTCCCATCGGCGTCAGAATCGGGGTCGAGCGACGCCGTTCCGGCGCCGTGCCCACTTTGGGGCTGAAACCGGGGACGTCGTCGTCCGATGGGACGGGCGACGTCGGAAGTGGTGCCGGAGGGGTCGACGTCGGTGGACGTGTTACAAGGTCAACCGGCGTCGACCGGGATCCAGGCTTGGATCCATGGGGGCCCGCCGGGGCCGGAGCCGACAGCGATGCCGGAGCCGTCGGCAGTAAAGGGCAAGGACCCCCAGTTGGACCCACGGGCCCGAAGGCGCACCGGCGCGGCCCGACGGCCCAAAGAGGCGAGCCATGGCTGACAGAAATTCCTGCAGCTGGGCCGGAGTCGCCGACGGACCCGGGAAGGGCAGGTAGGCCGGCGGCGACTGCGTAGGCTCCGCCGGGGTGGCACCACCCGCACCCTCAGCCGCATCGCGTGAGGGGAAGTCGGAGAGCAACGTCGCTTCTTCGACTTCTTAGAGTGCTTCGTCTTACCTGACCCCGAGTGCGAAGACTTCGATCCCGACGAACGATGGTGGTGGCTCCGCGACCGGTCCCTTGACCTCCCACGGGACCGGGACCTTGAGCGGCACGGAGCCGACTGCCGGACTTCAAGCAACTTTCGGGACCGCTCCCGCAAAGTCTTCGGCGCCATGGCCCGGCAGTCGGGGCACGACTTGGGGTCGTGGTCGCGCCCCAGGCAGTAGATACACACGCGGTGCGGGTCCGTCACCGACATCATGCGATGACATTCCTCGCAGGACTTGAAACCGGGCATCCCTACGGCACCAGGAGTCGATCGACTCGAAAAATAGAGACAAAAAGCCTAGAAAAACTCAGTCAAAAAATGACTGGGGGTACCGCTCTCTCCGGATCTGCGCTTGCTGGCGCGGAAAAAGAAAGAACTGACGTCAGCGCGCGAGGGCGGCATCTAAGTAGCTGCTGCGACGTCATCTCGGCGACCACGACGCCAACGACGGACGCGGAGCCGCACAACGCCACCTTCCGACGCGCAGGGGTACTGCTGACGAAAACTTTCCGGATCCAGTCTGACGCCTGGGGGTATTCTAAGGTAAGGAATCTATCACTAACGTGTTTCTTTCAGATGTAGACTTCACACTGTTTGACAGTGATAAGAATTTGGAAAAAGAGGTTGGCATATTCCTATTAGGTGCGGAGAAGTTCTTCGAAAGGATCTCTTGTATTATCTTTGGTTGTCTATGAAAAAGATGAGATTTTGGCCAAAATGTATTATATGGGTTCAGGCTTTGTATAATGCAGCCACTGCCAGGATAGTGATGATGGAGATGGTTTCTCTAGTTGTTAAGATTACCAGGGGCATCCATTTGGAGTGTTTTGTTTCACCTTTACGTTTACCATCTATTAAGAGTTCTATCTCAGATAATCTTAATAAAAAAAGATATAAGATCTGAGGGGTTTAATGGACATGCGGTAAGGCTAAATGCCTATGATTATGACTATGATGTGGCAATATATGCTATATCTGCTCAAACTCAATTGAGAATTGGCCAAATGGTTCTGCAAAGTATCTGGGTATCAGCTAAACATGTCCAAATTAGAGATTATAGTGGACCATAAAACTGATACACAAGCTTTTCATATTGTAAAAGAAGCTGTTGCAGATGCAAAGTATATGGACATCAGTTGAATATGCTCATATTGTAAAAAAAACAAAAAACAGTTTATGTAGAAACTGAAATTACTAGTGGGAAAGCATAGAAAGTGAAGATTACCTACATGGCTATCCTCAAGCAATGTATTGCATCTGGAATCCATTTCCCATAAATCTTTTGGGCTGCTGTACCATTGTCAAGACTAATATACTTCCCAAATGTCTTTACCTGTTTTGGTCCACTCAACTGTCAGATCATAGTTCCTTTTTTTCATAGACTGGACTCTGCTATCTGCAGTTTTATCCCGGGAAATCAAAAAACTAAATGGGCCATCATGTTCTTGAAATTACCCTTTAGGGGCTGGGGGTCATGGAAGTTTCATGATTTTAGATTCTATTTCTGGGCTGCTAAGGGGAAATGCATAAATACCTTAGTGAGTGAATTTTTTGAAAGCTCTATCTCCTTTGTCTAAGCAAAGCGTAACTGGTCGCTTTTTAAGATTCAAGGGTCCTAATGACTATAAAAGAGTCAAATTCAAGATTATGAAGAATGTTTGGGCTACTCTGCAGGCTTCGTTTAAGATGTTTACTATTTGGAGATTTTGTTCCCACACTGTGTGTGTGGGGTACATTCTTCTTACTAGACTTCCTTAGAATCCAATTTGCAGGGTCTGAGCACAAAATGTTTTTGGAGGTGAGGGGGACGTTTTCTGTGATGGGTATTTTTGCTTGTTTGTTGAATTCTAGAAGAAGCATGGAATTACTGGAATGTATTTTTTTTAAACAAATAAGGGACTTTTTCTATAAGGTCGATCTAGCGTGCATTAATTTGGATAAAATCAGGTTGTTATCAATATCAGAGCTCTCAATCAGGTTTTCAGTTATCCTTGGAGGATAATCTCGAGAGTATTGTGGGAAATGGTCTAAAAAACTAAACTTGGAGGTATTGGCGGAGTGTGATCCCACTGTTTTGATCTTGGTTGTGACATTTTTGCTTTGCTAACCCACGATCAAAACTGTCCGAATGAAAGATTTGAGCTGATTTTAAATGAGAAGTGGTCTGAAGGGCACCGATGATCTAGATGTTAGCCCACTATGCAGTCACAGAACTGCTGCTTAAAATAATTATCACAGATGTAGTTTTAACTGTCTAAGCTACTATATGTGGTACTAATGAGAACATATTTCAAACAGGCACCTGTTTTAGCCTAACTGTGATAGCTACTGTGCTGTTGTGTATCACGAGAAATGGATCAGCCAGGATACTCCAAAAAAGAATCAGTGTCATAATTACAAACTTGAGGCCTAAAACGGTTCAGGCTGAGGCGACTACAGACTATTTAGGGGACTGTTATGTCAGAGTGTCTACTTAAATCTGCATTGTTTTTATTTAATCTTGTGGAACCTCTCTTAACAGATGAATAACGAACGTACTACTTTCTCAATACAAAATGCACAACGTTGGGCTTTTAAAGCAACTAAAAATATATAAAATGTAAAAATATATTGCAAATAAATTTAATTTCATTCACAATAACAAAATAGTAGTTGGCAAACATATAACATCAAACAGCCCATAGCGAGGCAGAAACTCTGCATGGTTTTTATTTAAAAGAGTATTAATGAGTGAAACATCCACTTGAATTTGCATCATCAATTTTTTTAATTTGCTTTGTAAATGTATGAATCTATGATTGTAACTCTAATTAAAACACACATTTGTTCCCAGATACACTTTTTGGTGCATCAGCAATTTTTCCAAATTTGAAAACTGCTGAAATCATGGGCAGGCCTAAACCTTGAACAATCTGAATTCTAAAGAGGAATAAGGTTTGAAACGTTCTTCCATCAAACTGCTCTAAAAACTCCTTTACAGGTCTCCAGCGGCAATATCATTTACATAATGTGCAACTGCACAGTTTTAGGTTCAGGTTACCATGTGCATAAACTCGGTTCCTTCATTATAGTGTTTGAACACAAGATTTTCAAATACATTGAAAATAATCATATAGTACAATTTACAAAATATTTTTTAACTATTATACTTTTTAAATTAAAGTATCCTGAGCATGTTACAAAATTCACTATTGGCTTACTGCTAAATTGACAATATCAACCTTCGATGATCATGAAACAGATAAGGTTTGTAACACAAAACAATGCTTGTCTGTACAATAAAATATTTTACAAAACAATTATATTTCTATTGGCAACAAACATGTAGAACAATTGAATGCCATTGGCCATTATATTTGCATTTAAGTCTATTTTCACATGTCATCCAATAATTCAATGTATATTTTCTCATACTTCACTGAAGCAGCTCAGGGAATCATTTCTATAAGAGTTCCAGAAATAGTTTCGGCATATTAAAAAAGGTTTTAAAGGCTTTGTGCATTTCAGTATTTTGGTCAAAACGTTAATATACGATTTGGCAAAACCAAAGTGCCCTGAACTCCCCTATTATAATTTTTACTTGGTTTTCTACTTAACTACAATTTTCTTTTATCTTTCCTAGAGTAAGTATTTTACTTCTTGAAGCATAGTATATTTAATGAATCAGCTTAATTAAATGATACAGTAAATGTTTTAAATGTAGAAAATCATTTCTGCATTGTAGACTAGTGCCACCCCTAAACGATATATTCAAATTAGCATTTTCTATTCTGTTGCTTTTATCTACAGTAGAAGCATACTCTTGTCATTGAAAGAATACAACTTTTTTTATCCTCTAGACATTTTGTAGTTTCCCTATACACCAACAGAACTAAAATATCACTCATATGATAATATTTATATATATATATATATATATATATACATATATATTTATATAAATGGTTATTAAATTATAATCTTTGAAAGATATATACAATGTTTAAAAATAGTTTTCTAAATGTGCATATTTCTGGACAAAGTTAAAACATAGGCAGTTTGTTACTAATAAAAGACTTCAGCAGCAATGCACATTATATGTATATAACATATTTTTACATAGTCACCTATGTCTCCTACTGTAGGCAATAGAGCAATTGAGTCTGAACGACCTTCTTAATCATCTTTAAGGCATCAGTGCATTGGAAGGGGTGGAGGAGAAAGGGGTAAGTCAACAAAGCTTCAGGATAAATTGTGACAAAGTAAAGCTTTTTAAATTAGGGGCACAATTGTGAAACTCGTAATTGCACATTCCATCCATTGGCCAGCTCCGTGGACTAGAAATGTCTTTGAAAGGAAATTAATCTTAGTGTGTAAATGTCATTAAAGCATAAACTTCACTTCGTTTTTCAGCACGTCATTTGCAGTGCTAAATCGATCAGCCAGGATTCTCATCTTCACTGTGCCATCAGCTCCACATGAGAAAATGTGATTGGCTGGTCCTGTTTCAATCTGCATTACACCAGTTCCAATATTACGAAAAATGGATTGTCGGGCATGCTCATTGATGAAAGTATGGAGAAGGTTAAAAGTTGACAAACTCCATATCTGAAAAGAATAGACAGTCATTATAATATCATAAAAACACAGACATCAAGCAAATGTACCTGTTTAGTAAAAATCTGAATTTAAGTAGTAAAGACAACATTTGCAGGAAGGTAATTTAAGATACTGAGTATGTCACAAATTCAACAAAGAATATATGTATGCGTTTTCTATAACATTAATTGCAATAGCAAATATGTTTAGAATAAAAGTAATTTATGCCATCATACACAACTAGATTTCTGAGCAGGAGCAGGCAGGTACACTGCCTGTGTGCGTGTGCATACACACACGTGTATTGACTCAAAATTACTATAAAAGTATGGTGAAGGTCATGAATATAGAGATCTGAAATACGCTTAGGAGCAGGGGCATGTCAGTTTCTATTTAGAACACGTACTGATTTTTTTAAATATAAACTGCAAAGGGATATTAGCATCAAATGAAGATGTTGTGCATTCTTTTGTCTTTAATTTCAGATCTCATTACTCATGTGAAATTACCATTCCATGCCTTTGGAAATCCCTCTGACATATCACTTGTAGTCTCACTGACTGTTAATATATGTACAACTGCTTAAAGATACACATTTGGAAGTCAGTGCAGCAAATTCACCTTATATGTACAGCCATTTTCCTCCTTTTTCTGGACCCAAGTTTCTTCTGGCTTTAGAACTCTGTGCACACATGCTACTGCTAAAAAGTATTAAAGTGCATATGCTTCTCCTTTAAAACATGTGCTCTACACTAGAAGTTCCCTGTTTGGGCAATTAAACTTCCCTATAAGTCCACGTTAAGTGGTGCCTATAGTTCACTTGTTGAATGGGAAGTTAAATGTCATATATGGGCTGCAGTGTATATTTACACTACCCACATATGTGACGAGAACATATTTCTTACAGGATCACCACCATGCTCTGGTAAGGTTGCAGTTTAAATGCCTTGCAGAGACAGATGGCAAGGAAAACTGGGTACTACGAAGCAAAGAGGAAGTGCTGCAAAAGGAGGTGGGAGGCTGTGACAAAATTGTTGGGATTGGGCGGCAGAAGTTCTCTAACCACTGGCTAGTGCACAGGATAAATCTGGCACCTCCACCTCCTAAGAAGGACCTTGGAAGACTCTATCTCTATCTGAAGAACATGGCCCTGCTGGAAGAAGAATCCCGACTCCTGGTTCTTGCAAGAAGGAAAGGGTCAAGTGGTTGGCCTCCTGTTTACCTTCTTCAAGGATACAAAAAGCAGAAGGACTCTGGACCTTAAGAGGGTCTAGTGGACTAAGGAGGTCTAGACCCTTCAGGAGACCAGGCAGGAGAGAGACCTGGTGGCCAGAACCTGCACTGAGGAACTAGGGCTACATGACTTCCCAGAAGAAGGTTTCCCAGGAGCTGGAAACTAAGCCTGAAAGAAAAACCCTTGAGCAGGACAACCCATTTTTTGTTTGTTTTAGTTTTATATAGCACGAACTCGACCCGAAGGTTTCAGAGCGCTTTACATGAGAACCAGTTGCTTTACAGACTGACAAATTAATTTTTTTTAGGCACGAGATTAAGTGATTTGGCCAGAATCACAGGATGTTTAGCATCCCTGCCGAGACTTGAACCCAGTTCCCCAGCTTCAAGGTCGACCGCTCTAGCCGTTAGGCCACACCCAGCCTCTGCTCCACTGCAGTCGGCCTGAAGTTGCACCTATGTCCCGGTCAAACATGAACTATTGCTTTTCCACAGTGATGGATTTTTTTCTAGGCGTTGTTGGCCTTAAAAATTCAGATATCCAGCTCACCTTAAGCTCGTATGAAGCACTTGGTGTCGCTTGGCTTGTTACATTTTTTCTCTATTTCAAGAAATGTTTTTATTGTGTTGTGTTCCATACTTTAAAATTGCTGCCACTGCTTGAACTAAGTACGCACTTTTTTGGGGATTGCCTGCTGCTTGTGTCACAGCTACCAAGAGGTGAGCACGAAATCTCTCAGAACTAGGTTTTGACCGAACCAGAGTGGGTTTGAGTTGGAAGGGGCAACAACTTCCACCTTAATTGGACTGCCAGAAAGAACACCTCCATGTAGATAAATTTCAGAGTCAATGCATATACAATAAGCATGTATGACAACTTCGAATCAAAGTCATACATGTTGCATGGTCCATGAGATATAGTGACAGACGTTGATTACTGAAGACTTAAAGTCAATAATATCTGCCAGAATCTACAGTTTTTGTGAAATTCTTTGCAGGTAATCAATGAATAAGAATGATAGCAAGGAGGGACCAGGTTAAGGGAAAAACTTTTGGAAATATACTTTTTTCCATACACACATCTAAAAGTGCTAAGTTTGTTTAAATCTGTTTAATTATATATTTTTATTATCTTTCTCTGCAATTACTTTTCAATACCTTTATACTTCCCTCTGCAGAGCCAGTGATAAAATATTCTTCTGTTGGATCAACAGCAACTGCTTTAACTGGAGATTCATGACACTGTAATATCTTCCTCTGTTGTCTTTGCCGAAGATCAAACAAACAGGTAAAACCCTTTCTTCCTCCTGAAATCAATAGTTGGTGCTTTGGAGCATATGCCAAAACTGTGGCTCCGCTATCATGGCATGTAAAAGCTGAAATCAAAAACAGGAGGCAACATGAGTGGAGAAAAATATTCTGTTACTTTTCAAGAGATATTGAGCTGCATATTACATTTACGTTAACCGTATTGTGCAACTGCATGTACATTGTGCTGGTTCAATGAATGCAACTGGAACAAGAGATAAATATGATCTAGATGAACAAGTTACTTACCTTCGGTAACGATATATCTGTAAGAGACATATATTAGTTATGGATTCCTTACCTTAGAATTACCCCCAGGCGTCAGACTGGATCTGGAGAATTTTTCTTCAGCAGTACCCCTGCGCATCGGTAGGTGGCGTCGGTCGACTCCGCGTTCGTCGTTGGCGTCGTGATCGCTGGAATGACGTTACGGTATCTACTTAGACGGCGCCCCTGCGTGCTGACGTCAGTTCTTTACATGACATTCCACGCCAGAAGCGCAGAGCCATGCAAGACACTGACCACTGGTGCATAAAACTAGGGCCCTGAAAGGGAGTCCCTTACTCTAGAAGTCAGTTCGCAGAACGGGGAGGATGGGTGGGGCGGTAGGGAATCCATAACTAATATATGTCTCTTACAGATATATCGTTACCGAAGGTAAGTAACTTGTTCATCTGAAAGAAACAGTTAGTTATAGATTCCTTACCTTAGAATAGATACCCCAGCAATACCAACCCCGGAGGTGGGTCTGCAAACCAAGTTCACACCAGGAAGTCCTGAAGAACGGAGCGGCCAAAGAAGCTGTCTCTCCGGACTTGGCTGTCCAGGCAGTAATGTTTAGTGAACGTGTGCAATGAAGCCCACGTGGCTGCCTGGCAGATGTGGCTGCCGTCGCCCTGGTGGAATGGGCGCGCAACCCTACTGGAGGTCCCTTTTTCGCCAAGGAATAACAAATTTTAATGCAAAGAACGACCCATCGGGAAATGGTTCGTTTTTGCACAGCCCGACTTTTCTTGGTGCCCACATAGGCAACAAAGAGCTGATCATCCACCTGGAATTGTTTTGTGCGATCCAGATAAAATGAAAGCGCACGTTTTGAATCCAGACGGTGGAGCCTCTCCTCCTCTTTAGAAGGATGCGGGGGCGGGAAAAAGGTGGGCAAAGTGATGGTATGTCCTATGTGGAAAGAGGTAACCACTTTAGGAAGAAAAGAAGGTCGAGTTCGAAGGACAACCTTGTCCGGATGAACAGCAAGGAAAGGAGGCTTAGGGGAAAGAGCCTGAAGCTCGCTCACAATGCGAGCAAAGGTGATGGCAACCAGAAAAGCAGTCTTTAAGGTCAAGAGTCTGAGAGGACAATTATGTAGCGTCTCGAAGGAAGCGCACATAAGGTAAGTCAGAACAAGGTTCAAGTCCCACTGGGGCATTACGAAAGGAATAGGAGGAAACAGGTGAGTAATGCCCTTGAGGAAACGATTTACAATAGGGGACTTGAAAAGAGAAGGCTGATCAGGAAGGCGAAGAAAGGCCAAAACTGCCGAAGGGTAGCCCTTGAGGGTGCCCAGAGCAGAGCCCTGCTGGGCCAAAGAAAGCAGGAAGAGGCGAACCTCAGAAAGGGGATCCACAGCCTTTGCTGCGCACCATGCCACAAATTTGTTCCATCTACAGGCGTATACTGTTTTAGTAGAGGGACACCTGGCTGCCAAGATAACATTACAGACTTCAGGAGGAAGGTCGAAGACTGTCAACTGTCGCCACTCAATCTCCACGCAAGGAGGTGGAGGCTAGACAGGTTCCGGTGGAGGACCGTCCCCTGCTGCTGCGACAGAAGATCCTCCCGAAGGGGCAGTCTGATTGGAGAATCGATGGCCATGTTCAAGAGCTCGGGATACCAGACTCTTTGTGCACAGTCCGGAGCCACAAGAATTACTTGGGCCCAGTGGCGCTTGATCTTCTTCAGCACTCTGGGCAGAAGTGGTATAGGCAGAAAGGCGTATAGAAGACTGCAACTCCACTCGCGACGAAAAGCGCCGCCTTGGAAATTCCAACGTGCAGAACTGCTGACATTGCACGTTCTCTTCGGTGGCGAATAGATCTAACCAAGGCTCTCCCCACTGCTGAAAGAGACCTTGCACCACCTCCGAGTGAAGACGCCATTCGTGATCCATCGAGCTCCAGCAGCTGAGTTTGTCTGCCCTGGCGTTCAGGGAACCTGCCAGGTGTTGAACCACCAGGGACACGCCCTGATGTTCCAGCCACTTCCAGAGATGAAGGGCCTCCTGACAGCAGGTCCACGACCCCACTACGCCCTGTTTGTTGCAATACCACATGGCGGAAGTGTTGTCTGTGAGCACCTGCACTACTTTCCCTTTGATAGAAGGAAGGAATGCCTTCAGTGCTAGACGAATCGCCTGGAGCTTCAGAAGGTTGATGTGGAGCCCGAACTCCGCCAGAGACCAGAGGCCTCTGATCTCCACCTCTCCGATGTGGCCATCCCATGAGTGACGCATCTGTCACCACTGTGAAATCTGGATGGGGAAGGGAGAGAGATCTGCCGTTGACCCAATCCTGGTTTGTAAGCCACCACTGCAACTGATGTGCAGTCCCTGCCGAGATCTGGAAGACATCGGACAGATTCCCCTGATGCTGCGCCCACTGGAACTTCAGGTCCCACTGCAGAGCCCGCATATGCCACCTGGCATGATCCACCAGCAGGATGCAGGAGGCCATGAGGCCCAGAAGCCTCACTGTCATCCGCCCCGAAGTCCATGATAGAGGCTGGAACATCGGTATCATAGCCCGAATAACCCGGACTCGCTGCTCGGGAGAATAGGCCCGAAACTGCACTGTTTCCAGAACCGCTCCGATGAAAAGGAGCTACTGAGAAGGGTGTAGGTCCCACGTACCCGACCCTGCAGAGGCTGGACAGCCTGCGCTGGCCTGTGGCTCTGGGCAGAGCGTGGTGGGGCACCCCTTCTGTAGCCACGAAAGGGGCGAAAAGCAGACTGCGCGGGGCGAGAGGTGGTAGCGAGGCCCAAGGATCTGGCCGTAGCCCTAGAGTCCTTGAAGCGCTCGAGCGCATTGTCTGTCTTGTCGCCAAACAAGCGACGGCCATCAAAGGGCATGTCCAAAAAAGTCGATTGGACATCGCCCGAGAAGCCAGTGGACCTCAGCCAGGTGTAGCTACCAACGTTGAAATCGTCCTGCCTTGAGAGTCGGCAGTGTCCAGCCCAGAGCGAATGGCAAACTTTGCTGCATCCCTCCCTTCAGCGACTGCACGGGAGAGTACGGCCCGAGCCTCCTCCGGGCACTGTGGCAGCACCTGCGCAACCGTGTCCCACACAGAGTGGGTGTAACAGCCCAAGAGACATGCGGTGTTCACCGACCGCAGTCCTAAGCTGGCGGAAGAAAACATCTTCTTCCCAAAATGATCCAGCTTCTTGGATTCCATATCTGGGGGAGCAGTATGGAATGCGCCTTTGGCTGTTGAGGCCTGGACCACCAAGCTCTCAGGGGTAGGGTGTTGGGAGATGAAATTGGGGTCGCCCGGGCGGTGGCGTCGGGCAATCATCCTATCCACAGGACCTGGTGCTCAGAAGGATGTCTGTGAGGGCCTCATTGAACGGCAGCAGGGGCTCCGAAGAGGCTACTGCTGCTGGTTGAAGCACCTCAGTCAGGAGGTTAGTCCTGACTGCCACTGTAGGTAGCTCAAGGCTCAAGGCCTCAGGCGCCCTACGTAACACCACAGCGTAGGAGGTTCCCTCCTCCGTAGTCACGGTAGGGGGAGAAAGCATACCAAGGTGTGGGGATGTATCCAGACCACTGGCCTCACCCAGTTCCTCTAGACCCCTCCTAGTCCTCCTCACCCTCTTGCTGCCACTCAGGGCGATAAGGAATGCCAGGATATAACAGAGATACAAAAGTACCGGTCGGCGCAGGTACTGGCGTCGGTCGACGCTGGTCCGGCTCCGTGTCCATGTCGAGGGGGAGGCCGGGGTCGACGCCAGCTGGGGACACAACCGGCGTCGGAGGGGCGGCGGTGTCGCCAATGGATTCGGCGCCGGATGAGGTGTTGTAAGGTCGACCTGCGCCGATCCGGATCCAGGCCTAGATCCCCGGGGGCCCTGCGGCGCCGAAGCCGCTGGCATCAAAGGCCTATAACCCCCAGCCGAGTCCACGGAGCCCGAAGGCACGCCGGCGGAGTCGGGCTGCCCAAAGATGGAGTGGAGGGGTTCGTAAAAGCTACGAAGTTGGGCAGGGATCGTCCCGGCTCCCGGGAAGGGAGGGAGGCTCGGAGCCGACCCAACAGGCTCCGCAGGCGGAGCTGGACGACTACCTTCCGCATCCCGCGTCGCGTTGGCCGACGGATGGGGAGAAGGCGAAGAGCGAAGGTGCTTCTTCGCCTTTTTCTTGTGCTTCGACTTACCCGAAGACGAAGACTTCGAAGAGGAGTGATGATGGTGACTCCGTGACCGGTCCCGCGACCTCCCTCTCGACCGGGACATCAAGTGGCGCGAGCTGACTGCCGGGCCTCGAGAAGCTTTCAGGACCGCTCCCGCAAAGACTTCGGGTTCCTGGCCCAGCAGTCGGAGCACGACTTCAGGTCGTGGTCGCACTCCAGGCACCAGTGGCACATGAGATGTGGGTCCGTGACCGACATCAACTTGTGACAGTAGTCACAAGGTTTGAAGCTGGTCCGTCGATGTGACATTCCTTGCACCAGGAGTCGAACGACTCGAAAAAGAAGTTGACAAAAAGTCGAAAAAACTCTAGTCAAAAAAGACTAAGGGTACTGCTCTCCCCGGATCTGCGCTGACTGGCGCGGAAAAAGAAAGAACTGACGTCAGAGCGCAGGGGCAGCGTCCAAGTAGATACCGCGACATCATTCCGGCGATCACGACGCCAACGACGAACACGGAGTTAACTGACGCCACCTACCGACGCGCAGGGGTACTGCTGAAGAAACTTTTTCCGGATCCAGTCTGACGCCTGGGGGTAATTCTAAGGTAAGGAATCCATAACTAATAGTCTCTTTCAGATTCTCCTATCACGAAGCCATGGAGAACTCAAATTTTTATAGCAAGACAGGAAGTTAGCATTACCCATTTGCAATATGCTTCACTGGGCCTAAATATTGCTTTTCAAACACACCTGCATTCATCCAGTCACCTGACTTAAAAATATCTTAAAAACACGCTCCCATCACAAACCTCTGTTTCACGTGCCTCCTCTTAATAAATGAATCTACTCATGTATATTGATGACTCTCATGCGCTTAACCATCTTGCAATTATTGCCGAAGCCACTCCTTTGTGAGGCTCCACTTAAGAAATCAACAACTGTGCATGACCATCTAGTCTAAATTTCAATGTTCTTTTCTCATACTACTTCAAGCATTCCACTGCACCATTTAGGATAATCCTCAAAACATAAATGAAACCCTCAAGCAACATAATAACCTTTGAACTGTCAAGGTCTTCTGATAGTTTCTAACCAAGAAGATTTTGAAGTCCACTCACTACCAAAAGATGTGCTTAACTTCTTGGTCCTATCAAAAGAACTCTTGTAGCCCAAATCATAGGAGGTTCTTCTACTGCCAATTCCATGACCCCCAGGAACCATGGTAATGCAATTTAAAACAAAGTCACCTAAACTATGTGACAACTTTGCACCATGATCAACAATTGCTGTATCATAATGAAAGGACGGAATGTGCTGGGTTGGTGGCTCGGTTAGAACAAATTGCATACAAATAGACAGGTTTGTTTTTATTAACAGTCATAAGAGTTAAAAGTTGGAAACATTACTTGCAAATTCTTTGCCTTGTCCTTTTTCTTCTTGTTTCTCCTGGTGTCCATCAATGCTAGCCAGGCCCTTCCAACTCAGGCCTTTTCCTAGCGTGCACTCTCCACCACCTTGGTTGGTCCCCAAAACAGAAACCAAACTTAAGTAGACCGAAAACACCCAAAAGACTAGAGCTCCCAAATATTACTTAGGCAATTTCTAAAAGCTCCTTTATTCTTACTGTGCTTTGCTGGCTGCCTTCCTAATTTCCACAGAAGGAAAAGGTTTCCTCCTCTAGTTACTTTCTTTATTCCTCTCTCTGTTAAACCAAAATAACTTCACTTTTAAGGTAAATGGTTCACAGAGCTGGTTCTTGTATTAGTTATGCAGATTTAAGAAGGCCCCTATGCTCCTCTCTTGAGGTTCATCCCTCTCACCCCTCCTAAATGAAATCCCATAAGCCCTGTGAAAGTGCAAAACAAATCAAATGGGTACTGGTTATATGTCTTGTTCCTGTTCCGAGCCCTGCCACACACCCAAGAAAGCCACGTCTCTCCTAAGCCATGGCAGGATATTGTTCCTATGGCATGGAGGGCAGAGAAAACGTCCTCCGAGCGTATCATCCTCAACTTCCCTTTGCTTTCCTGGTGGAGCTGGATCATTGCTGTGCCCGGTTGTTCTCTTCTTGCTGGGTATCAGTGCTGAGGCGTCTCCTCAAGGAAAGGTGAGGCAATGTCTCTGCTCCTTGTTGCAGCCTTCCTGTCATGTCTTCCTCCAGCTGTGCCACAGCATGATCCTTCAGAGAACTACTACTTGTATGCTGAGGGTTTTTTTACATATTCATTCTCCTTTTGTCCTTTTTATTCTCAGTCTAGCCTTCACTCTTCCTGCTGTACCTAGTCTTTCTTCCCTTTCTGTCTGTTTGCTACTGAGCCTTTTTGCTTTTTCTAATCTCTCTGTACTTTTCCCAGAATCCACTCCTTGCCCATGTGAGGCCCACTGTGGGACCCTCTCCTCAGGCAAGTTTACTGCTTCCACTCCACAGGTAGTTCTCCAGAATTTTGCATCTCTCATAGATTCACAAACTTGAATCATCCCAGTTGTCACACTTGGAGTCCCACAGTCTCATTACAATAAGAGTCTAATGTTAAAAATAGCCCTGTGAACATTGTCAATCGAGTAGCCTACTCACATCATAAAAAATGAAACACACTTCAGCTAATCATATTCAAGCAGATTGAATACCACACCCTGTAGAGGCCACTACTCCTTAGATTTCGTACCCGTAGTATGAAGGTTTGTGAGTTGCATGTGAATCTGAGAAAGATGCCAATTCGGTAGAAATACCATTACAGGTAATTTCTTTCTTCTCCAGTATTGGATCTTTCATAAATTGACATGCCAGAAATTGAATAGCACGCAGTACGATGTATCCAACATATTAACAAACAGTGGATGATGGGTAATCAATATGTCGCGCATCTCAATGCTCTGACCCACTACTGCATCTTTCTGCCACTCTAGACAATACTCCATGCTTCAACTAAGGGTTTGCACCCAATCGTTGTTCTTGTTGAACTGCCCAATTCCATAGAGTTTGGTTCTCTTCTGACAAGATTCTTGATCTCATAACTCATTGCTGGTTTATAGAAAACATTATGGTTGTATTGTTGGTGTGCATTAAAACTGATGCTTGGAAAGAAAGAGTAGAGTAGAGTAGATGCACTGGTCAAAGCTCTGACAGATTTATGTACTGGTCATCCCTAAGATGTGCCCCTCCGCCATCCATCCATAGAAGCATATGTTGTCATTATGACATTTGTGGGCTCTGAAAGAAACTTTCGGCCTTTTGGAAGATCTGGACTCTTTATCCTCGATGCTAAACCAACTATCCTGATGTTATCTTCTACTTGTCTTTGAATGAACCATTCACTTGGGCCCACTGGTGGTCCAGTTTCCCTTGTAATGGTCTCATGTGTAGACAGCAGAATGGTATAAAGAGACTGCAATTGGAAACCATACCTAAAAGTCATTAGAACTGATATAGAGTCATCTACTGTGCAGTTGCTGTAATCTCTCTTTGGAAATAAACACTTTTCCTATTGTTGTATCGAGAATAGCACCTAAGAGTTGAATTATGGTATAAGGCTTGAGTTTAGATGTTGGAGTGCTGATAGCCAGACTTAAATATATTTATACATACTTGTATGGACACTGTGACTGACTAGTCCATTAAACCCTTTATCAACTAGCCATCCAGATAAGGAAACACCTGGTGACCTTGTTTCCTTAAGCGTGCTACAATTGGTGAAATGCATTCTGTGAAAATTCTTGGGGCTTACTTTAGTTTGAAAGGTAATAGTTTGAACTCATAGTGGAAACAAACCACCACGGACAGCAGAATAATGTTCGAGTTCGATGCCTGGGATACATAAAGATACTGAATAGGCATCTTGCAGGTAAAAGGTGGTCATAAACTCCAACACCCTTAACAAATTAAAAATATCCTGCAAAAAATATAATTTAGAATCTTAATAAAAATGAAACAAGAATAGAATCATGAATTTTGTTGGGATTTGGGAACCCTCTCTAATGCCCCTTGTCATTGCATGGAGAGAATTTCTTCTCACAGCAGCTGCAGGTATTGATGTTGCATCCTGCATGAGAGCGTTTGAGTTTTTTTTTAAATTAGAAATTTTAGTGTATATGTTTTTTAGGCAAAATGGAATTCTTTCCCCAAATTTTGAATTCTTTTTTTAATGAATTTATTTTGAATTTCAAAACAATATAGCAATTATAAAAAAGTACGAAGTAAGTTGTCATGGTAGGGAACAAAGGTTTCTACCATTCTTTCGCATACATCTTCGATCATGCCAAGTAGGACTAGCCAACGCATACATCATCAGAGAGGCATCGCAAAAATACAATAAAGATGAAGTCAAGATTGGCTATCAGAAAGCAGTCTAAATATTACCACAACATGACACAATGTAACCCATTAATTGCTCATTCATTGCAGGATACCATAGGACTTGCTGATGTTGGGGGTGAATACAACAACCCCGAATCCCACTTATTAACCAGTAGAAAATAAATCTTTCAATCTTCAGAGGTCTGATTTGCTAGATATTTCTGGAGGGGACCCCAAATATTCCTGGGCCTAGAAGAATAAGTTACTTAACTTCGGTAATGCCTTATCTGGTACAGATTCTATCTAGCCACAGATTCTTTACCTTAGAATATTCCTCAGGCATCAGACTGAATCCGGAAATTTTTGAGCAATCCCCTTGCGCACTGGTAGGTGGCACCATTCGGCTCCACGTCACATAGGTCATCCCAGCTATCTGACCTCTGTTCTTGACTGTTTTTCCGCACCAGAAGCAACGAGACAAGCTTAGGAGGAATGACTAGTGTTCCAAAAGTGAGGTCCTGGAAGATCTCTTATGGGAGAAGACCGTTCTCAGAACAGGAAGGATGGGAGGGTCGGTAAGGAATCTGTGGCTAGATAGAGACTCAACCAAATAAGGTGTTACAGAAGTTAAGTAACTTATACATCTCATAGCGACTTCTAGTCCAAATTTGTTACCTTAGAATAGATACCAAAGCTATTTATTTATTTAATGCATTTTTACAAAGCGCGGACTTTACCCGAAGGTGTCAGAGCGCTGTACAATAGAACCAGTTACGTTACATGAGAGAAATGTTACAGAATAGAACGTTACAAAAATAAACAGGAGACTAGAAGAGGTAGGGTAAAACCATAGAATGCAAGAACACAATATCAAACACAGCAAGCAAGGGTGAGGAATGTACAAGAAAATATTACAAATTTACAATGATGAACGAACTTCCTAGAGGGGTCTGAGAATGAAGGTATTAGTTCTGAAAGTGTCTTTGGAAGAGAAGAGATTTGAGGTCAGCTTTGAAGATCCGGATAGAGGTGGTGGCACGGAGCAATGGAGGAAGCGAGTTCCAGATTCTCACCACATTACCTGAGAACGATTGAGCCATCGATCTTTCTCTTTTGAAGGAGGGGGGCTCAAGCAGAAACTTTTCCGCATTCCGAGAAGGTCTCGAGCCTCCAGACATTTTCAGTTTATTCGCCAGGTAACGAGGGGAGGAAGTGTGCAAGGCTTTGTGGGTGATGCAGGCCATTTTGTAAATAGATCTTGCCTCGATGGGAAGCCATCGAAGAGACAGCTATCTCTTCCCTGAGGTGGGTCTGCAGACAGTTTTAAACTAAGAAATCCTGGACGACCAAACGGGCAAAATGCCCATCTCACTGGTCCTGACTGTCAAGGCAGTAGTGCTTGGGGAATGTGTCCAGTGATGCCCAAGTAGCTGCCTGACAGATGTCCTGGACTGGGACTCCTCAAACCAATGCAGTGGCCGTAGCTTTAGCTCTGGTGGAATGAGCTCCAAAGCCCTCAGGGGCTGTTTCTTAGCCATTGCATGGCATGTCTTATGTTAGAGGATGTTCCATCTTCTGAATTGCTTTCCCTTTCTTTGCCCCTGCAAATCCAACAAAGAGTTGATTGTTCACCCAGAATTCTTTGGTAAGATCAATGTAGTACAATAACGCTCTTTTTGGATCCAGGCGATACAGTCTCTCCTTTTCTTTAGACGGATGAGGAGGGGGAAAAAGGGTAGGCAGGGGATGTTCTGCCCAACGTGAAAAGGTGTGACCACCTTTGGCAAAAAAGATGCTTGAGTTCTAAGCACCAGCTTGTCTGGGAAGAGTAAAGTGTAAGGATGGTTAACTGAAAGCGCCTGCAATTTGCTAATCCTCCTGGAAGATGTTATCGCCACAATGAAGACAGTCTTGAGAGTTAAGAACCTTAAGGGCCAGCTTTGCATCGGCTCAAAAGAGGAACACATGAGAACAGTGAGAACTAAATTCAAATCCCATTGGGGCAGAATAAAGGGAGTGGGAGGAAACATATATTTTGCAGACCTTTAAGCAATCTAGTCAGGGGACTTAAGCAGGGAAGGTTGGTCCGGCAACTGTAGGTAGGCGGAAATGACAGTCAGATATCCTTTTAACTGTGCCAAAAACAAAGCCTTGCTGGGCCAGGTATAGAACAAACAAGAGAACTTCACACAAGTGTCAGACAGAGGATCAAGTGATTAAACGTACACCGAGCCACAAACTTGTCCCATCAGTAGGCGTAAATAGTTTTAGTTGAGGAACGCCTGACTGCCAGAATGACATTAGACACTTCAGAAGGGAGATAAAACATCCTCAACTGTTGCTGCTCAATCTCCACACACGAAGGTGGAGAGTGGGCAGGTTCGGGTGCAGTATCCTTCCCTGTTGCTGCAAGAGAAGATACTCCCAAATGAGCAGCCATACTGGAGGACAGATGCTCATGCTTAGATGTTCAGGGTACCATACTCTCCGTGCCCAGACCAGAGCCACTAGTATGACTCGGGCCTGATTGGTCTTTTTCTTCTTGAGAACTCTGCACAGGAGTGGTATCGGCATGAAGGCATGTAGAAGTCTTGAGCTCTACTCGAGATAAAATGCGTCTCCGAGCAAGAGCCGCCGGAAACTCCAGCGCACAGAAGTGGTGACATTACGCATTCTCAGCAGTGACAAATAGATCTAACCAAGGCTCTCCCCAGTCTTGGAAAAGACCTTGCACCATCTCCATTTGGGGACGTCATTCATGATCCGCTAGGCATTGACAGCTGAGTTCATCTGCTCCGGCGTTCAGCAAGCCCGCTAGATGATGAGCCACCAGGAATATTTCTTGACATTCCAGACATGTCCAGAGATGCAGGGCCTCATGACATAGGGTCCCAGACCCCACCCCACACCCTGCTTGTTGCAACACCACATGGCGGAGGTGCTGTTCGTGAGCACCTGAATGAGCCTTCCCTTGATGGAAGGAACAAAGACTTTCAATGCCAGTCAGATTGCTCTCAGTTCCAACAGGATGATGTGGAGCTGAGACTCTGCCGGAAACCAAAGTGCTCTGATCTCTGCCTCTCCCAGGTGGCTGCCCCACTGCAGGAGTGATGCATCTGTCACCACTGTGAGCTTTGCATAGGTAAGAGAGAGCAATCTACCGTTGACCCAGTCGCGGTCTGTGTGCCGCCCCTGCAGGTATTTTGCAGTTCCTTTCAATATTCTGACCAGGTCGGAGAGATTTTCCTGATGCTGTGCCCACTGGGGTTTTTAAGTCCCACTGCAGAGCAGTCATATGCCAACAGGCAAGTTTCACCAACAGGATGCAGGAGGCGATGAGACTCAGCAGCCTCAGAGTCAGCCTCACCAACATCCAGGATAGAAACTGAAACATCTGTATCATAGCCCGAATATCCTGGACTGGCTGTTCTGGAGGATAAGCCATAGATACCACTGTATGCAGAATAGCTCCAATGAAATAGGGAGTCTGACAGGGTATCAGGTGTGACTTTGGCATGTTGATCATGAACCCCCAGCGAATGCAAGATGTCCACCGTCGTCTTCTGATGGGAGACGACTGACTGGGGCGAGTCCGCATACAACAGCCAATCATCAAGGTAGGGAAAAAGAGAGCACAGTGAACTTATAATGCTCGTGGGCCACAGTGAACCGCAGGTAACACCTGTAGGCAGGGAGGACGGGGATGTAGAAACATACGTGCTGCAAAAGCGCAAGGTGGTCCTCTGTCCACTGATCGTAGGACAGAGGCAGTGGCGCTGGTCAAGAAAGGATTGTGCTTTCTGGCCATGGTGGATAGGGGGAAATGGACGTGGCTGATAGCCCCTACCAGAGCCACGGAAGGGGCAGAAGGCAGAATGCGGCTGTCGAGGGGCCACAGGGAGCCCCAACAACCTAGCAGTGTCCCTACTGTCCTTTAATCTCTCCAAGGCCGAATCTGCCTTGTCGCCAAAGAGGCAAATCCCATTGAAGGCCATGTCTATAAGGGATGCCTGGACATCCCCCAAAAAGTGAGTAGTCCTTAACCTGGCGTGACATCAGTGTGCCACCGAAGCAGCAATGGCTCTGCCCAGTAAGTCATCATATCGAACCAGTATCTTATTGTGAACTTTGCTGCCTTTCGCCCAACAGCAATAGCTTGGAAGAGTATGGTCCAGGCCTCATCCTGAATCATAAGCAGCACTTGCGCAACAGTATCACACAAAGTATGAGAATAAAGGCCTATGCATGCAGTGTTCACAGACCTCAATGCCAAGCTGGCGGAAGACGAAATCTTCTTACCGAAGATATCCAGTCTCTTGGATTCCCTATCTGGTGGTGTGGTAGGGAACATGCTGGGACTGATCCGCGAAGTTGAGGACTGGACCATCAGGTTCTCAGGGGTGGGGTGCTGGGAGAGAAAGGATGGGTATCCAGGAGTGGGGTGATGGTGGTGAGCAATGGTCCTATGCACAGGAGTGTCTGTGCAGGGCTTGGCGCAGGCCCTGACTAGGACATAAGTGAGGCCTTGGTTAAAGGGTAATAAGGGTTCTAAAGGAGATACTCCGGGCTGAAGCACCTCTGTCAAGACAGTGGTCTTGACCTGAACTGTGGGCAGCTGCAGGTCCAGTACCTTAGCAGCCCTCAGGACCACCATCGCAAAAGAAGGCCCTTCCTCTGTAGCCACTGTGGGAGAAGAGAAGAGTCCAGTGACTGGTGAGGTGTCCAGACCACCAGCATCAGCCAGGTCCTCGTACCAGTTGTCATTGGCCATGGACTCGGCTAGGGGGCAGTGTAGGTATAGGAATCTTCAGTTCCCCTTCATTCATGTTCCTCAGTGGGCCCTTCCGGGAAATAGGGTTCCATCTCCAATTCAGGCCATGCGGGCCTGACTGGCGCCGGAAGCGACATCGTGCGACGCCGGTCTGGCTCCTATTTGTTGAAACTTAGCAGTTGAGCCTCATATTTTAGATATCTGACATTCCAGTTCATAGTCAGCTGTCGCTTCCCTTCACCATTCTTCGTATGTGCGATCACGGATTTCCATGTTTTTTAACACTCAACCTAGCGATAGATGTGATCATCTACCTTACTTCTAATAGAATACTATTGAGAGTGAAATAAAATGCAAAAACTGTATAAGTTAAAGTCTAGATTATATGGAGGTCCAGAATTTGATCAACTTAGATCAGTTAACATATGTATTAAGCTTGCTGTGTTATTCGTGCATCATTGGCAAAAGTACTTAGATTTGTATTGCTTACTGAGTTTGGATGGATGACACAGAAATCAAAGTGCTATACACTTGACTCCTTAATGTAGCTATATTAATAATTGTACAGAAGTGCATAAGGATATTAGTCATTTCAAGAGTTGATTTCTCCTAGTGCCAAAGACCATTTGTAAGCCCATATTTATTCATCATCATGTTTAGATTTGATTAGACGTGTCATTTTGAATTAAAAGTAATATAGGCCTGTTGTTACAAGTAGAGAAATAGGATCCTAGTGGTAGATATTTAAAGAATTCATTGTAATGCAAAGAAAACTCATGTTGTATATCTAAAAAAACAGATTGATCCCGGATTGATGCGATTTCAAATAGTATAAGGTTGTAAAACATTATGGAAGTTCGGGGTTGTTGAACAGTGGTTTACCAGCATGTATATATCTGGGATCCTCACAATCCTTTTAGTATCGTGCCTTGCTCAAATTCCTTATAGTCTGCTTGAAAATATTTGTATCACAGCTTTTATCAACCCCCACTACACGAATTAGAGTTCTTAAATAATTAATACAGACAGTTGGTCTGATTGTCATTGTATAATAGTTTGATACAATTACCTAAACTGACCCAATAGTATAACCTCCTATCTGGAAGAGCCCAGCCTCCCTTATTAATGGGCAATTTCTAATATCTACGTCCTATTTACTCCTTCCAGATAAATTTGGAAATAATGGAATCCAATTGTTCAAAATAGCTATTAGGTACATACAATGGTAATGCCTGAAAGTGATATAATACTTTTGCAGGAATGCTCATCTTAACTGAATTATCACGTCCTATCAGAGTAAACGGACAGGTGTTTCCATTTGCCTAATAAGGTTTTGATCTGCTGTTGCAAGGGAGTATAATTATGTTTGAAGTAAAGATTTAGGGGCCGATTCCGATCTCGGCCGGTAGGGCTCCGAATCGGATTCGGCTTTACCGGATCCGATTCGGAGGCCTTTTTACCGAACGATTCGTACGCGCGTCCGGGCGAGCGAGTACGATGCGAAATCGCCGACCGACTCGTCCGGGCGTCCCGACCGACTCGATCCCGGGTCTAACCGCACCGACCGACTCGCACGGACACGACTCGCACCGCGCAATGGAGACGTTCCCCGTCCGGGTAAGTACGATTCGCGCCGTGAGCAGTCCGACCGAGCCGCGCACTCCGGCTCGAAAGAGCAGTCGGAGCCGTACTTCGGAAGTCCGTGTCGGACCCCCCTGTACGCGTAGCCGCGCGAGTCGCACACAGGGGGGACCCATGGGTCCCCCCTACCTGTGCGTGTACGGCGCGAGTCGCTTCGCCGCGTACACGCTGTAGGGGGCGCCCTTGTCCGCATCGCACCCATTGAGTCAATGGGAGCCCGCGTACGCGTTGTACGACAGGCTCCCATTGACTTCAATGGGAGTCTGACCGACTCGAGTCCGATGGCATACGTGTGCATCGTACTCGTTCGGTCGGGCTGCACGGGTCCGATTCGGTCGGAAATCTCTCCGGGTCCTGCTCGGTCGGAGAGATTTCCGGCCCGAATCGGAATCGGCCCCTTAATGTTTGTGCAGGTATCTGCCCTTCAGTGTGACACGTATATCTGTGATAGTGGCTCTGCTAGCTAGAACAATATGTGCTTTGTGAGAATTTAGTTTGTAGCCAGATATTTCACCAAACTTTAAAAGCCTCCTGTTCTAGGATGTTTAGACTAGGGTTAATACATTGTGTGAGCATGAGTACATTGTATGCATATACTTTTAGAGGAGAACCAATTGGTAAATAAAGAGTGGGCCCATCTACCTGCTAAATCAGGCTTGGTGTTTAAGATTTTCAATAATTTATTGAATGTTAATATAGTGACTCCTTCATGGCCAAAAGTGTGTGAAGATAGTACATTTTGGGTAAGGAATAACCTTTACAACATTTGGAAACATTGTTACTACTTGCTTTGGATTTAGTGAGATATGTTTCCTGAAGATTTAAAATGGCAAGCTTAAAGTGATACATTTTTTAAAATACTTTGGCTTTTTTATTTTCCTTCCTAATGCCACTGACGTTCCAGGACAGAATTGTAACCATTTTCCCTTCTTTTGACCATAATATTGAATAGTATTGCTCCTTTTAGCTTGTTGTGATCCCTGGGCAGCCACCCTTTCCACCCAAATCTCAGCCCCTTCTCTCTTATTGTACCTTGGTTCGGCTTTACTAGGAGGTAGAAAACCAAAGTCTGGCTAGACATCTAGGCAATATGTGTGGAGATCTTGCTCGCAAGAGTTGTCAGGTCATCGTATGATCAATAAAAGTTATAAAGGAGCCCTGCCAATTCATTTTAAGTGAGGCTTCAGCTGCAAAAGAGGTAGTTCATGTGTTTCTTCTGCTGGTCTTGTGATAGGATATTCCTTTTCCTCATCCAATTCTGCGCATTTGACCCTCCATTGGGCTAAAGTTTTGCTCTTTTTTTAAAGGCCTGAGTAGGCTTCCCAAGTGACAATGTTTACAGCCTCTGGGCTCAGTTTACATTAGACAGCTATTGTAATAGGACTGTGTGAACACTAGCTCAACAACAGGGATGATTCAAACACGTGAATCTATGAAAGATCCAGTACTGGAGAACCTAAATTTCTTCTTCAATCTTGCTGGAATGCCACCACTACTAGAGCCCTTGGATCAGGTATCCGACTGATGTAATAGTTTAATGCAGCAATGGGCCCCAAATGGCTACAATCTTCCAGTAATAGTCTGCTCAACTTCCTATTTATTTATTTATTTATAGAGCGCAGCATTCATCCCGAAGGATATCACGGTGCTATGTAGCGGGAATTCGTCGTAGGGCTGCCAGTGGGAGTAGTAGATCTGTCGGGTATTAGGCCTTGGGGAACAGATGAGTTTTAAGTTTTTTCCTAAAAGCTGAATAGTCAGCCGTGAGGCGTAGGTCTTGAGCTAGTTCGTGCCACTTCTTAGCTCTGTAATCCATCAATCACCAATCCAATTCTTCCCCAAATACTCCTATTCCAGAAAGATTCTCTGCTCTTAGATCTAACTTGTGCTGCATACAATATTATTGCTAGCTCCTTTTCAAAACTGTCAAGTTCCATAATCTGATTCCCCTTAATGGTTTAAATACCTCAGTGCTGACACAGCAAAACTGAACAACTATTTAAATCGCCTACAAAACTCTTTCAACGCAAACATGCTTTCTTTAACCTCAAGACAATGTAGAAGCTGGCTTCTTTCATCCCCAGACCATGCCCACCTGTCTCCTTCTGCTCTCCATATTCTCCTTTTAAAAAAAAAAACCTTTTATTTTAAGTTTAAGTTAATTACCGTCAGTGCACAATTTCTGCAACAAAGCAAATCAGGAGTGCAGTCCTAAGTACAATCAGAGTTAACCAAGCAAGTGTTATCACAGAGTTGCCTAATGCAGCTTACAGCAAGTGTGGAGGGTAAGGCAGCCAAGAGAGCTTTTGGACAACGAGTGGCAATCATCGATCAACAGGATATTTAGCAATGCAAAGCATCAAGTAGACCAAACAAGCCACAAGGATTAACTATTAATATCTTTGCACTAGAGGAGAAAAGATTTAATTTTTAGAAGAACAAAACAAAATCAACTGCAGCCCGTACCTTCAAATAACAGCAACCTCCCCCCGCCCCACACCTTCCAGTGGAGTATCACATCACAAAAGTAGCTAGTTAAGGCTCGGCGTAACCGATTTAGGCCTTAACAAACGAAGGCATAGCTGAATGATGAGTCACTGGTCAGGGTGCAGGACAAACATCTCCCATATCGCCCCAGATGCTTCACAAATCAGGGTTACCCCCACCATCTTTGTGTAATAGCGCATGAAGATTGGACATCATCGAATCCCAGCTGGGGGCTAACGAGTAATCCCACATTGTCCTCCCTTCGTAATGCCACCCCATCCGCCTGTGCCCACAGAAGGAAGGACTGTGTCAATGCCTCAAGTGATGGGGGTTTCGGAGATTTCCACCTTCTGGTAATAAGACGCTTAGCTGTCAGGAAACCCAAATCTAGAAATTTCTGAGCCCTAGGGAACATTTCCAATATACATACTTCCCATGTTTGCAATATGGGTTGTGCCGTGCAAGTCGACAGCCGGGCAGAGACGCCCTGCCAGTAAGTGTGTAGGGAGGGACAAGACCAACGTATATGAAGAAAGTCCGCCGCCAACAGGACGCATTGGGGACAGGTGCATCGGGGTCAGGCAGTGTCAGTACGGTGGAAATATTGGTTGATTTTGGCGGGCGTGGGGTAGGCCCTATGCAATATATAGAATTGTATTAGGCAGAACCGCGTGCTGCGCAGTATGCTAGTGGGGCTTTCCAGGATTGCAGCCCATTTCCTATCTGTACAGGGTCGGGCAAGGTTACCTTCCCAGTGGGCAAGCAGGGCGGTGTGCAAGGGTGTAGTGTGTGCTTGTAGTGAGCTAGCTAGCCAACGCACCAAATGCCTACCCATCCCCATGACCTGCAGATATTGCACCACTGAATGAGTCGGCGGTTCAGCTGTCGGGTCTCCCCAGTGCTGGGCCAGCATCACCAGCAAGGAGTTGTATAAGAGGAACTGTCTTGACAGTAGGCCAGTGTTATCTATCAGTGTTTCACAGGGGGTCAGGGTACCGTCACTATAAAGATCTCCCAGTGTGAGCAGTCCTACGGTGTGCCAGGTTTCCAATTCCGTGACAATGTAAGTGTAACATTCCTGGGAATGCCTAGTAAGGCGAGTACTGGCACATAAGGAACCGCTGCACGCGTAAGGTAGAGGCTTCGACCAACTTTCCATATTCTCCTTACTCATTACAGCTTGCATCTGACTCCAAAACATAATCTGAACTTGTTTAACAAAATTGCTCCACCATTCCATGCTTCCAAATTCTCTAACCACCAACATATCTCGTCTTTTGCCTTCCTTGATAAATGTACCATCTCTTTATACTATAATCCATCCCGCAATCCTCTCGCCTTCCTTAACACCATACAACTCTCCAACATTATCAATTTTACCATTCAGACAAGTTACTTTAGCAATGAATGTGATGTGTCTAACTGAAACTCACAAACTCCAGCTCTTTGTTTTGAATCATCACTGTTGTTTTGTGATTGTTTTTAAAGTCCAAAACCTACAATGTACTTCTTGCGAAATTCATATTCTCCTCTGTTAGAAATGGGATTTTTAGTAGGCTAGGGCATGTGCCAAAGCCAGGCAGAAACCACCACTCTAGTCAGGATAAGGGAGTTACACCCCTAAAATAACCCCTGCTCACCCCCTTGGTAGCTTGGCACGAGCAGTCAGGCTTATCTTAGAGGCAGTGTGTAAAGCATTTGCACATAACCAACAGTAATACAGTGTAAGCACTACAAAAGGACACCACAACAGTTTAGAAAAATATCCAATATTTTTATATACTTAAGACAAGACCAAAAACGATAAAAATCCACAATACAGTACTTAAAAATCTTCAGTTATCAAAATATGCTTGAAAAACAGTTCCTTGATGTCGATAGCTCCGTCTGGGGCTATCACGGCATCGTGAACAAACAAATCCAAACAGTTCTGGCTGATCGCGGCGTCGCGAGCCAGCTACGGTGTCGGGAAGACCCGCAAACAGTACCTTTTAGAAATGCAGGGCGTCGGCGACCTCTCGTTGAGCTTCCGAAAGCACGTCGTCCGCAGGCGTCGGTTCCGGAGGTCGGTGCAGGAGTCGTCGGGGCCCTCGAAGTCACACGCGTTGCAGATCGAACTCCTCTCTGTTGAAGTCAGGAGCGCTGGCGTCGGTGGGCATCGGGTGCTGCGGTGCGAAGTGCAGCAGTGCGGCATGCTGTGCCCTCAGGTCGCGGTGCAAGCAGCGGCTCGGTGGCGGCATCAGATGGCGGCGGCGGTGAGACCAGGGTCGCAGTGCGAAGTGAATGCGGTGCCCGTCGCGGTGCTGGCAGGTCGTGGTGCAAGCAGCGGCGTTGTCGTTGCTGAAGCGCTGTCGTCGGCTGACGAACTGGAGTTGATGGTGCCGGCGTCGGTAGGCCAAGGCTGCCGTGCGGGATGAGTGCGGTGCGTCGTGTAACTTTACGAGCGGTGCCCTCGAACCACGGTGCAAGCAGCGGCGTAGATTTCAGCGTGGAGCGTCGTCGTCGGGGATATCAAGGCGTCGTCGTGAAGCGAGGTGGTGCGGAGTGCGGTGCCCACAGGTCGCGGTGCAAGCAGCGGCTCGGTGGTGGCGTCAGCAGGCGTCGTCGGTGAGACCAGGGTCCCGGTGCGGCATTGCGGCGGTGCCCTCTGCGGTGCCTTCAGGACACGGAGTCGGCAGCGGAGTCCTCAACGTCGTCGGGTTGCTTCTTCTGTTGCAGCACAAAACACACCATCCCCAATGCTGAGGGCAGAAGAGCTTGAAGTCTTTGCTGAGACTTCTTGAACAGGGGGCAAGCTCTACCTCAAGCCCTTGGAGAAACTCACAAAAGTAGATTGCAGAAAGTTCAGTCCAGTCCTTTCAGTGCCCAAGACAGAAGCAGCCACTGCAGGCCAACACAGCAAAGCACACAGCAATGTGGTAGTTCCTCCTCTCAGCTTCTCCAGCTCTTCTTCTTGGCAGTCTTCTTGGTCCAAAAGTGTTCTAAATTTCAGGGGTCCGGGCCCCAATATTTATATCCCAAAATCCTTTGATCTCTTAGGCAGAGTGTGTCTGTGCCCAGCCAGAACCAGTTCTGCCTTCTCTGGTGTGACTTCCTGGCAGGAGGTGGAGACGGCGTGGTCAGAGGCAGACCAGGTCCTTTGAGGTGCAAGGAAATCTCCTCCCCCTTCCCCAATTGCAGCCCAGGTCTATTCAGCCCTTTCCTGACCCACCTAGACTATCTGGAGCCACTCCTGCTCCCCAGCCTTCTGTCATCCAAAACCCAGACAGGCAATCCACATTCCAGCAGAGGCACACGGGATGAAAATACCTACTTTCTAAAAGTGGTATTTTCAAACACAGAGTGTAAAAATCACCTTCACTAAAAGATGCATCTTTAGATTCTGAGTTCAAGCATACTAAACTTTATTTTCCTACCTAATTCCCCGGGCCAGTTATGTTTATAAGATGTTATAAACAAACTCCCCATTCTGTCCTATGGGGAACAGGTAGCCTTGCAATAGCAAAAACGAAATTGGCCGTAATTCGCTATCAGGACATGCCACACACACCAGGGCATGTCCTACCTTTCACATACACTGCACCCGGCCCACAGGGGTACCTTGGGCCTACCTTAGGGGTGGCTGACATGTAAGAAAAGGGAAGGTGAGGGACTGGCAAATGTGTGCACTGGCCAAGTCGACCTGGCAGTTACAAACTGCGCTCAGACTCCGCAATGGCGGGTCTGAGTTACCTTTTCAGGGCTACTCACGTGGGTGGCACAATCAGTGCTGCAGGCCCACTAGTAGCATTTGATTCACAGGCCCTGGCATACTCAGTGCACTTTACTAGGGACTAACAAGTAAATCAAATATCCAATCATGGAAACACCAATCCATTACACAAGTTACCACAGGAGCACTTGCACTTTACCACTGATCAGCAGTGAGAAAAGTGCGCAGAAACACTACGCCAGCAAAAACAGTCAAAACCGGGAGGTCAGAAAGCAAAAACTCAGGGGAAACACGCCAAAAGATGCCAAGTCTAACATCCTCCAGCTCCTTCATTGTCTCAGACATTATCACAGTGTTGTCCACATGAATATTCAGCCTGACTCCTCTGTCTCTTAAGTTGGCCACTGCTGGGTAAAGACCCTTCTGAAAAACACCAATGATAAGCCAAATGGAATACTCACAAACTGATGAATCAGATTCTTCCAATGGAATTATAGATGTACCTGGCTTTCCTGAGCTATTGGAATAGTAAAATATACATGCTTAAAATCCAGTTTCACCGACCAAGTGAATTCCCATCATCTTGAAATACTTGTACACTATAAACCGGGAAACACCCATTACAACGATGGTATTTTCACGCGCTGCCATCGCAACGCGACTTGCACATCGCAGGAGGCTTTAAAGCGCGTGCCTTTACAACGCATTCCCATTCACATCGCTAACAATGACAACGCGTGGTCACATCGCAGGAGACTTGAAACTTGAAATCGATGGACAAAGAGCGCAGACGTACGTTGTTCCGGGACAGAGAGCAGGTGGAAGGCAGACCTCCATGGTGAAGGTCAATTAAGGAGTGATGTAATGTATATTAAGGCTTTTCCTGTCTGAGGGGGGGGGCGATCGGTTTTAGGAACAAAATGAATAATGTATATTAAGGCTTTTCCTGTCTGAGGGAGGGGAGGGGGGGGCGATCGGTTTTTAGGAACGAAATGAATAAAGATTATTTGGGGGAAAAGACGCATTTCGGGGGGTGGGAGGGGACGATCGGCGGTTTATAGGAGCGAAATGAATAAAGATTATTTGGGGAAAAAGACGCATTTCGGGGGGGGGGTGGGACGATCGGTTTCTAGGGACGAAATGAATAAAGATTATTTAGGAAAAATGACGCATTCATAGCTGCCAAGGTTTCAGATTGCTATGTGTGACATCTTCATAATTTCTGTGTAATTATGGGTGACGTTTCAACGACTATGAGTGACACTTTATCGCAAGCGAAATCAAGCACTGAAGACTAGGGGAAAATATAAATAGCAGAAATTCCACCTCCCTCCTCCTTTGGAATTTATGTGCGATTATTTCAAAACACTGGAACGTTTTCTGTCGTTACAATTTCAATTTAGTATCTCATCAACGCTTAATACAGGCAGAGGAATTGACATGTCAGAAGTAATAATTATCAGACCTGAGCGGCTAACAAGTGGAACAAGTGGTGTCTTCTTTCAGCAGGCACTAGAGGCAGTCAGATCTTTTGAGATCCTGCCTCAGCTGCCTCAGCAGAGATGATAGTAAGAGCTCGTCTGCTCTCCCAATAGTCACCATCAGGACAGGCATCAAAGTGGCCGCACACGAGGAGCAGCATTTCACTGCTGTCTGGCCGAGGGGGTGAAGTATTATATGGTGAAAACGAAGGTAGACTCGCGGAGGAGTCACTGCCAGTCAACACTATGTGCACAGTACTCACGGAGGCAGGCTCACTGCCTGCACTTACAATCTCCACTCATTCACCTGAAACGCACTGAATTTACATTCTCAAATGTATTTTCTTCGCACAGATAACAATCTGTGCATCGACCAAGATTATAATGAATGTGCACTCACACTCCTGCCATCGATCGCCGCACATGACATTACCACGAAACCTGCAGTGCATCCAATCTGTATCTTGTGAATGTGCACCTGCACACCTGACATCATGTGTATCACAAACATACACAGGATTATCTCTAAATGTGAACTCACATACCTGTGAGCCAGCACTCTCACAAGTCGGATGACACTAGCACGCAACCCAGGGCATTTAAATTCGGCAAAGGCAGCCTCAGGCTGAGGGAAAACACGTAAGGTCACAGGCTGCAGCTTCAAGCCAGGGCAGATCTTCAGCCAGTGGTAACTGATCGGAAGGCAGCTGAAAGCGCGCTGCTGGTAAAAAGAAAATTTGCAGATGATTAATACCCGCTGATACTGTCTCAAAAGTGACACTTACTTGCGAGGCGAGCCATTTTGTTTACGGGCCGGCCACCTCCTTCTCAGACTCCTTGCCTCTGCAATATCACACTGCACTCCCTAGGACTTTTGTTGTAGCGCTTGGCAAAATAGTGTCTCACTATTTTGAACGTTTTATTCATTGTTTAAAAGTGTACAGAATGTTGGCATTTTTTCTTACAGTAACCCACATTACAACTCCTGGATTACAGACATCACGGCCCAAGGAGGTAAGAGACTCTGAAAAAAATACGTTGTAACAGGAGGCGATTTGGTGGACTGCGTTGCAATGGCACAAAACAGCAGAGACACTACAATCGCGTGGCAACAGCATGCGCAGTAAATGCGTGCGATGTAATGCCTTTTACGATGTCACAACAGCGTGGTAATTGCTTGCGATGTTCCGGTTGGCGTTGAGTCATCATACATCCCTATAAACCTGTTCACTTATCAACAGTCTCCAATCTTTGTCTTTTTTTCACCCAAAACAAATGTGCGTACATAAGCCCTAAACTTTGCAATTGAAATTCATAACTGCACCTTTTAATAACATCTGCTTCACCTCATGATCCAACACAATATCTTGCTCCTTCTCCAAATGAAGCACCACTGGTTCTCTTGTTTCAACCACTCCCTCTACAAACAATTCCTCAGTTTCTAATGGCAATTGATCGGTAGTTATTCTCCCCCAGATGCTGACTAGCTCTCTCACCCTTACTCACTTTGTAGGGAAAGAACAAAAAGCTTTCCCTGTACTCACCTTGATTATTGTTCTTCAGCTCTCTGCAGCCCATTGTGACTCCACCTGTAGAACATCTACTTCTTTGCAGGAAGAAATCCATGGCTGCCTGAGCTCCACGGATGGATCCTCCTCTACTTTGTAATGGATTCTACAACCTCTGGAGAAACCGGGCAGCTGAACATCCTCTACTATTAGCCCTTCCAACACAACGCTGCCTCCAAATATGCTCTTTAAAAAATGTTGAGCTTTATCTGGAGCTGTAAACGTAGGCACATACTTGCCTAGTCTCTTAACAATTCAGTCTCTAAAAGCTTCTTCACTGATCTCTTTATTGTTAGATGTCCCAAATTTGTACTTTTTATCAGAACTGTCTTGTGCCTTTTTGATATCAATGGTGCATTGGCATTTCCCAGACAACAAATAGCCTGCTTGCTCCAACCTCAGAGTATTGCTACATCCAACATTACATCATTCATCTTTTCTTCCGCCATATCCAAAATGCAAGTCAAAGGACCCAATAAATCTAACCAGCTGTCCTGGCATTGCTTAAGCAATCTTCATAAACCTGTCTCTGGGTCTCTTCCCAAGTAGAAACTGAAAAACTCAAGGTCTAGATTTGATGTAAAATGTACCTTGACATCAATAATGAGTCTTGTATATTCAGACGTTATTATGCTTCTTGACTCATTATGTAAGGCCGTGCAGATCTACTTCTTAATGTACTCATATACATGGCCCTAGCTCACCAATCTGCACTTCGGAGTGCATTAAGTCTTGTGGATACAACATATCTCAGGCTTGAGGATCTTTTAACATACCTTTACTACCCACAGACACCTCTCCCTCAATCAAATCCTCTTGCCCTAGATTCCTATCATCATAATCAAGATTGATTTCATCATAGTCCAGTTCTCATTTTTCTCAAACATATACTCTACTTAGACAGCTTTTCCATGTCAGCCTGCTCTAAAGTCTTTGTGCTGGTTGAGACACCTCTTCCTTGTGTGCCATGAATTTCCTTTTATGTACTACAGGTACCCTTTTGCTGTATTCACAACAGACATCTCTGCTTTCTTTATTCAAATGCTTACTCTTTCTCAAACATTTTCCAGTTATTGTTTTCTTTTCACTCCTGCTTTGATACTGACCAAAATTCCAACTCTAAGACATTTTCCCTTTCTCATTTAGTTAAGGTTTTTTGAAATGTCTTGTTAACAGAAATACTCACTTCTGTCTAAAGCAATCTCCTAACAATATCCTCCTTTACCATTTTGCCTGAAATAACTGCTTGTGTTGTCCAGTTAAGTCATCTCCTCCACACTATCTCTAATTAAGCACCTGATCTCAGCATCTAACACCATAAACCTCACATCAGCTGGTCTTAACAGCAACACTAATATGCATTTGTCAGAGGGGGACTAACAAACAAGTTACTTGCCTCGGTAATGGATTATCTGGTAGAGACAATATCTAGCTGCAGATTCCTTACCTTTGAATTTCACAGGCGTCAGACTCGATCCGGAAACTTTTGCGTGAGCAGTACCACTGCACAATGTCAGGTGGCTCCGTTCGGCTCCACGTGGCGTTGTCATTGGTACCGGATATGACTTCGTGGGCAAATACATAGACGCCACCCAGCCACGTGGATGACAGGTTCTTTTCACAACTTTCCATTCCAGGAGTGCAGAGCCATGAATTAGACTGACCAATGTGTGTCTAAACTAGGGCCCTGAAAAGGAGATCAACTTTAGCTCTAAAAATGTGTCCGCAGAGCGGAGAGGCATTGGTGGGTCTGTAAGGAATATGGAGCTAGATATTGTCTCCATTACCAAATAATGCGTTACCGAAGGTAAGTAACTTGTTCATCTGACAGAGAATTATAGCTGCAGATTCCTTACCGCTGAATGGATACCCAAGCCGTACCATATAGGCGATGGGCCGCAGACAAATTACTAGACTAAAAAGTCTTACAAGACCGAACGGGCGAAATGAGCGCCTACGTGACCCTGCCTGTCCAGGCAGTAGTGCTTGGCAAAAGTGTGCAGACATGCCCACGTTGCTGCCTGGCAGATATCCAGCACCTGAACACTATGAGCCAACGCCATGGTCGCGGCTTTTCCCCTGGTGGAATGGGCCCGTAAGCCCTCAGGAGGCTGCTTTTTAGCCAGGGCATAGCAGATCTTAATACAGAGAACGACCCACCGCAAAATGGCTCGTTTCTGAACTGCCCAACCTTTTTTTAGCTCCCACATGTTCCACAAAGAGTTAGTTGTCCAACTGGAATTCTTTTGTATCAAGGTAGAACGACAACGCTCGTTTTGGGTCCAGATGATGGAGTCGCTCCTCTTCCTTAGAGGGATGTGGAGGAGCATAAAAGGTGGGCAGTGTGACCGACTGATCCAGATGGAATGGGGTCACCACTTTAGGTAGGAAAGCGGCTTGGGTGCGAAGCACCACCTTATCTGGAAATATCACAAGATAGGGAGGCTTGAATGATAAAGCCTGCAGCTCACTCACCCTCCGGGCAGATGATATTGCCACTAGAAATGCTGTCTTGACGGCAAGAAACCGGAGGAAACAATTATGTAGTGGCTCAAAGAGAGCACACATGAAGTAAATGAGAACCAGGTTCAGATCCCACTGAGGCATAATGAAGGGCATAGAGGGAAACACATTGTAATTGTAATTGAGCAAGCCCTTTCAGAAACCTACTAACAGTAGAGGACTTGAACAAAGAGGGTTGGTCAGGCAGCCACAGAACAGTGGACAGAGCAGAAAGATAACCCTTGAGAGTGCCCAGAGCAGAGACCTGCTAGGCAAGGGTAAGAATGAAAGGAAGAATATCAGAAAGAGAGGCAGAAAGAGGGTCAACAGACTTTTCTGTACATTTTACACAATTTTGCCAATGGCAGGCATATACCTTTTTGGTGGAGGGCCGCCAAAATAACTTTAAAGACTTTGAGAGGAAGGTCAAAAGCTATCAACTGTCGTCACTCAATCTCCACACAAGGAGGCGTAGAGTTGACAGGTTCGGGTGGAGGACCCTCCCCCACTACTGTGATAGAAGATCCTCCCGAAGTGGCAGTCTGATCGGAGGATCGATGCTCATTCGAGAAGAAGCTCAGGATACCACACTGTGCCTAGTCCAGAGCCACAAGAATGACTTGGGCCCGGTCGTTCCTGATCTTCTTGAGAACTCTGGGCAGGAGTGGTATGGGCGGGAAGCGTACAGGAGGCCTGAGCTCCACTCGCGACGAAGAGCGTCGCCAAGCAATAGCCGCTTTGGAAACTCCAATGCGCCATACTGTTGACATTGCACGCTCTCTTCGGAGGCAAACCGAACTAACCCCGGCGCACCCCACTGCTGAAAGAGACCTCGCGCAACCTCTGGCTGGAGACGCCATTTATGATCCTCTAGGCATCGATGGCTGAGTTATCCTGCCCTGGCATTCAGAGAACCTGCCAGGTGTGTAATCACCAGGGCTACACCCTGCTGTTCCAGTCAGGTCCAGAGACACAGGACCTCCCGACAAAGGGTCCACAACCTCACCCCGCCCTGCTTCTTGCAGTAACACATGGTGGTGCTGTTGTCGGTGAACACCTGCACTAACTTCCCCTTAACAGAGGGAAGAAATGCTTTCAATGGTAGTTGGATTGCCTGGAGCTACAACAAGTTGATGTGGATCCCTGATTCCGCTGGAGGCCAGAGTCTCTTGACCTCCATCTCTCCCAAATGTCCGTCCCTTCCCAGGAATGACGAATCTGTCACTACTGTGAGATCTGGTTAGGGAAGGGAGAGGGGTCTGCCTCTTACCCAATTTCGGTCCGTTAGCCACCACTGCAGATCCTTTACAGTTCCTTCCAAGATCTGAACAACATTGGAGAGATTCCCCTTATGCTGCACCCATTAGAACTTCAGGTCCCACTGCAGAGCCCACATACACCATCTTGCATGATTTACCAACAGATGCAGAAGGCCATGAGGCCCAGCAGTTTCAGAGTCATTGTCACCGAAATCCAGAATAGAGGCTGAAACATCTGTATCATAACCTGAATATCCTGGACTTACTTCGCAGGAGGATAAGCCCGAAACTGCACTGTGTCCAGAAAAGCTCAGATGAAAGGGAGTGTCTGGGAAAAAGAAGTCAGCTGTGAGTTTGGCAGTTTATAGTGAACCCCAGAGAATTCAGGAGGTCCGCCGTAGTCTGGAAGTGCGAGATGACAGTCTGGGGTGAAGACACCTTCAACAGCCAGTCGTCAAGCTAGGGCAAGACTGAAACCCCTAACCTGCGCACATGAGCTGTGACCACCGCCATCACCTTGGCGAACACCCGAGTGGCGCTGATAAGGCCAAAGAACAGCACAGTGAACTGAAAGTGCTTTTGGCCTACCTTGAACCGCAGGTAACGCCTATTTGCAGGCAGGATGGGGATGTAAAAATATGCATCCTTCAAATCCAACGCTACCAGCAAGTCTCCTTGGTCTAGAGCAGACAAGACCTGAGCCAACATGAGCATCTTCAATTTCTCCTTTCTGAGGAAGAGATTGATGGTCTGGAGGTCTAGAATAGGACGAAGACTTTTGTTCTTTTTGGGTATCAGAAAGTAGGTTTAATACCAACTACTGCCTACTTCTCAAATCGGAACCCTTTCTATAGCCCGCTTGGCCAGGAGAGCTGTAACTTGCTCTTTGAGCAAGAAAAGATGATCCTCCGCCAGCTGTTTTTGAGATGGCGGTAAAGGAGAAGGGAGAGATTGGAAAGGAAGAGAGTAACCATTACGAATGATCTACATGACCCATTTGTCTGATGTTATAGACTGCCAGTGGAGGAGACGAAAATGAGTTACTTACCTGTAACTACAGTTCTCCAGTATTGGTATCTTTCATAGATTTGCATGCTTGAATCATCCCCGTCGCCGTAGTGGGAGTCCCACGACGACGACGGGGATGATTCAAGCATGCAAATCTATGAAAGATCCAATACTTGAGAAGATGTTGGATCCTCCCTCCAACTAGACACCCATGGTCTTACAGAACCAAACTAGGATGACTTTGACCCTGCAGCTGCTGGGGGGGTTAGGGTCGGACGACTTCTGGCTACCATTCCCATGAGGTCAAAATGCATAGCGTTAAGTCCTCGCACAATTTGGGAAGTCTGTGCAGGACGGTGGCTGGGGTATGACTGACGCGGTTAAAAGCCCCTTCCATTGCCACAAAAGGGGGGAACGGCAGACAGGGGCAAGGTGTGACTGAGAGGCCCAAGGACCTTGTCATAGCCCACGAGTCATTGAAGCGCTCAAGCGTCTGCCTTTTCTCCAAAGAGATGAGTCCCAAGAGACTGACTCTTGGGTCCTGTGGCCCCTTCTGCTGCCCCTGCAAGGCCGAATTCCCGCCCTGAAGACTGCCTCCTTGAGCCCCGAGTAGGCTGCTTCTACCCCCTGCTGGGCTGAAGATCTGCTTGAGATTGCCGGTAAGTGGATGCGGACACACCCGGCTTAGGCCCACTGACTGGGACTGCCGCCAACGACTGCTCTGTCTCTCGGCTTTCTGCCTTCCCTCCTCCCTCCTAACCTGATCTCTTTTCCTCCTTTCATAATTTCTGTTCTTCTGTCACGCTATTCCACCTTCTGCATCCTCTGTTATTTTGTCAGTCTTCTTCTGCTTTCTGCCTTTTCTCCTCTCTTCCTGCCTGTCATATTGCGCCTTTCCTTGCTGTGATCCAGCAGCTGCTAGTCCTCCGCAGCCCCACCCCCTCCAGCGCAGCTCTCCCCTTTCCCTGCCTCCCTGCTGTCCAGCCCTCCCCCTCACACTACTCTATGGTCACTGCAGCGCGACCGGGCATCGCCGAATGACACCCAGTGCCCTTTTCTGCTGCAGATACTGCTGCTGCACCTTTGCCTGCCACCGCACACGAGCCCCACCCACCGCACAACCAACACATCCTGGACCTCTCTCAGCTGTATCCTGCTCAACAAACGCTCCCTCCACAAACACACCGTGGAGATCTGGGACCTACTCAACTCCGGCCACCCCCATATCGCCTTCCTCACGGAAACCGGGATGAACTCCACCTCCGCCCCGGAATTCGCCACTGCCATCTCGGACTGGCTACAAGATCATTCACAAGGACCGCATCAACAAACCGGATGGAGGCATCGCCATCGTACAAAAACGCACCCTCCGCCTCACCTCCCACTCAGATGACCACGTAACCAACATGGAGCACCTCCACTTACAAGTTCAGACCAACCCAAACACCACCCTCCACGGCACCCTCATCTACAGACCTCCTGGGCACCGTCCACCTTTCAGCGAATCCATCCTCGACTTCATCACAGCCCACGCTCTCGCCTCCTCTGACTACATCCTCCTCTGCAGCCTCAGATTTCACCTGGGCAACCCCAACTACAAGAACACATCTTCGTTGCTGGAAAACCTTGCTCCAGTCACTCAGACAATGGATCACCTCTCCAACCCGCTCAGCAGGACACACGCTCGACCCAGTCTTCTCCGCCAGCGATAACGTCTCCTTCAGCCACACCTTCAAGCTGCCTTGGACCGACCACCGCTGCGTCCACTTCTCCTTCACCAAACCCACCATACACCATCATGCCCACTGCTACAATCGCAGTAGATGGAACAAGGTCACCGAAGAACAGCTCACAACCTCCCTCATCAACACCCCACCTCCGACTTCCGTGGGCGCTAATACCTCAGCTAGCAACCTGCACCAATGGATCTCCAACTGCGCAGACGCACTGGCTCCTATCAAACCACACTCCTAAAAATCCAGCTGGTTCTTCCCCCACCCTGCATGAGTCCAGACGCTCCTGTAGACAACTCCAAAAGAGATGGAGGAGCAGCAAGACCATAGAAAACTGCTCAGCCTTCAAAACTGCTGTCACCGCACATCACGACCTCATCAGAACAACAAAGAAAGAAGCCCTACAAGAAAGGATCAACGCCAATGCACACAATAGCAAGGAACTTTTCGCTGTGGTCAAAGAATTTGCCAAACCCAGCACAGGGACAGCAGACATCCCACCCTCCCAAGACCTCTGCAACAACCTCAGCGCCTTCTTCAACCGCAAGATTAAGGAGATCTACGACAGCTTCAACGACCTCGATACCCAAGACCCTCTCACCCCACTCGCAACCACCGCACCCGACACCAGACCCCAGCAGACCCTGATCAGTTGGACTCCCCTCACCACTATCGACACCCACAAGATCATGAAGAGCATCCACTTAGGATCACCCTCGGACCCCTGCCCGCACCACATCTTCAACAGAGCTTGCATCTCCATCAACCCCGAACTCTGCCGCACCATCAACTCCAATGTTGTGGTTGAACACGCACTACTATTTTAAACCAGGTGTAGAAAGGTTGTGGCGTGCCTCGGAGGTATCACTCTCTGACCAAAGAGTGTGTGCTGAATTACTAAATGTAGCGTTTCCTAGCTTAGGGAACGTCCCTCTGCGCACAGCCAATAAATTGCGGGCAGCGATATCGTGAGACTGTCAATAAAGTTTGAACCAGGCAGTCTGGTTGTATCAACAACGTTGATTATCTTTTAATGATGAAACGATATTATGTCTGGCATATCGTAATTCAATGAAGATAAAGCTTAAAAGCTTCTTGTCCACCGCATTTCACATATCCCAATGCATTTCGGGCATATCTTGCCCTTCATCAGGGGAATCTCCAAATTCAAAAGTATAACATGCCGGACGGTGATTACACAAAAAGCAGATGTTCTCAGCCAGGCGTGGCGCCGCAAGGTCACTATCGACAAAACCGCTCTGCCCAGCGAGTCAGTCATATCCAGACCACACCTAATGGAGAACTTTGCTGCATCCCCACCATCTCTCACTGCTTGGGAGAGCACGGCCTGGGCCTCCACCGGGACCTGTGGCAGCACTTGCATAACTGTTTCAGATAAAGTATGTGAGAAACAGCTCAAAAGGCATACGGTGTTCACCGACCACAATGGGAGGCTGGCGAAATAAAACATCTTCCCAAGTGCGCCCAGCCTTTTGGATTCCCTGTCCGGGGTAGCATAAGGGAACACGCCATGGGATGTTGAGGCTTGGACCACAAAGCTCTCAGGGGTAGGATGTTGGCTAAGGAAACCTGGATCACCCGGTGCAGGGCGATGTCGGTGTGCTATTGTCCTGTTCACAGGAGCCCCTGTGCTAGGCTTGGACCACGTGCCTGGAAGGGCATCCGTCAGTGCATCATTAAAGGGCAAAAGGGGTTCAAATGAAGAAGCCTCAGGCTTAACCATTGCGGTCAAGAGACCAGCCTCGACCTGCACCGAGGGCAGCTCCAGGCTAAGGACCTCAGTTGCCCTTAGCATAAGAAGCTCCCTCCTCCGTAGCCACAGTAGGTGAAGAGAGCATATCAGTATCTGGAGAGGTGACCAGCCCACTGGCCTCCGGAAGCACCTCATACCAGTCCAATTCTTCACCATGAGTGCCCAACTGGTGGTCTATAGGGTCCAGTGACCCCTCCCACTCCTTACCTGTGCCTGAAACCTCCTCAAAATGTCCAGGCAACGACCTAGAGGCCCTGGGCTCCGTCAGCGCTGGATTCGGCTTCGATCGATACCGATCTGACTCGGACTCGTCTGGAATCAGAATGGGGCTGGCTCCGCCAGTGCGGGGAGCATCGACTTCAAGATCGGCACTGGGGAAGGTCGTGTTGGCACAACCAACGCCGATCCAGACCCATAATTGGATCCACCAGTGCCGAGCCTGGAGCCGTCGGCGTGGAAACTGATGTGGCATCTTCCGCCCCTGCGGGGTCCGAAGGCGCACTGGAGGGGTCGGTCAGCTCAAATATTCGGTGCATGGCCTCCTAAAAACTCTTTAATTTGAGCGGGGGTCACCACGGCTCCTGGAAATGGGGGAGGCGCAGAGTTGGACCTGGCAACGGCTCCAGAGACCGGTGCCTGGATCATCGATGTTCCCCCACTCATCCCGTCAACGGACAACAGACGAGGTGAAGTCGAAGTTCGTTTGGACTTCTTTTTGTGCCTCTTCCCTGAGTGTCCAGAGGACCTCGAGTGCGAAGAAGAGGACTTGGGGCTCCTGGAGCAGTCCTGCGACCTTCTCTTCCTCGATTGGGACCGGGACCTCCGAGGAGTCGCGCTCAATGGCGTTGACTGCCGGGCCACAAGCAGATTTAGGGACCTCTCCCTCAAAGCCTTCAGCACCATGGCCAGGCAGTCCGAGCACGACTTCAAGTTGGTGTCACGCTTGAGACACCATAAGCATACCAGATGGGAGTCGGTAACCGACATGGTGCGTTGATAGGCGCCACACGGCTTAAACCCTACCTTTCTAGAGGTCATCATCGACATAATAAAAAATCTTCAGCAAAACATTGAAAAAAGTCTGTCAAAAAGAGACAGAGGTGTAGCTCTTCTCCGGATCAGCACTAAATGGCGCGCAAAGAAAAGAAGTGATGTTCGCACACGCCTTGGTGGTGCTATATAGGTGACCACTACATCATATCCGGAGCCAACGATGCCACGCAGACCCGAACGGCGCCACAAGAAGGCACGCAGGGGTACTGCTCACACAAAGGTTTCCGGATCCAGTCCGACGCCTGGGAAATTCAACGGTGAGGAATCTGCAGCTAGAAGTCTCTATCACATATACTTACAAACGCTCTAAGCCCAATCTAAGATGGCTGACCAACCTCGAAATGAGAGCGTGATCTCACAGGAACCTTTGCCTCAGATGCGAGACAATTTGTGCAAGAGTGGCACCTCATGCTACATTCTCAAGACTAAACTACAGTCCACTCACCACTGGCCACCCCACATACACATAATACACACAGTAGTTGATCTCATGCACCAACCATGCTCAAGCACAGAAACCAATGTTTGCACATTAATATTCAGATTCAAAACAAACTGCTTTCCTAAATTGACTATTGTTTGACAGTACTTCACCTCTTACTGTCTTGCCTAATAAAAAATACACACAGCTCTGCTTAATACCCAATTTTAACCTTTTACCTAACTTAAAAAAATATTTCTGTTGTTGTGTGACCATGTTCATTTAAACAATTTACTTCTAATCTAGCTAGACAGTTTCCATCCTCCTTCCCTTTCAAAAAGTAGAAGCAGAACCAACAACCACTAACTTTTGCCTTTATGGTAATATGCAGCAAATACTACCCAGACAGAAAAACTGAAGGTAATTATCTCCTCGATGAGCAGCTTTTAAGGAGAGGGCAAATGTTGCCACACATGGTGGCAATGTTAGCCAAGCGAAGAGTTCTAATTCTATGGTTGGACTTCTTTTTAAAAATATTAAATGCAGTCAGGAGTAGCAATTAAAAGACGTTTCCATAATGTTAGCCTCCTGCTTTGCTATAAAACCCCTTGGGTTCACACTCTGGAGGTAGGAGTAGGCAGGAAGACCAGTACAGCATAAACATAACATAACATGTGTATTTGTAAAGTGCACTTTCACCCAGGAGGGTATCTTGGTGCTGAATAACAGATGTTTATTGTTACCCAACTCAATGGTACTCATTTTATCAACCTCAGAAGGATGAAAGGCTGAGCGGACCCGCTGGGATTTGAACCTGTGACCATTAGGTCAAACTCAGGCCCCTACAGTGGACGCATTAGTCCACTAAGCCACCAGACCAGCAGCCCACCTTGCTTTGGTCCAGAGCAAGAGAGAAGCGTTAAGGAACAGCAATCCAGTTTTATCAGAGTTCACTCATATGGCTTTTGAGATCATCCATTCAGAAACTCCCAGACAGCAGAACAGAAAACAACCTGAATCACTGGACTACTTACTGTATGCTTACTATAGGTCTCTATAGTAAAACAGGCCTTTCAGTATCCAAACCTGCTAACTGGGAACTGCGCAACCATGTGGCAAGATTGAAAAATATTTCATCTATTCAAAATGTGGCACGAAAAGGAGCACTGCTGTGCCTGCATTTTCCTCATGCACTAAAATATCATAAAAACACCTCAATCACAAACAACAGTTTGGAACCAAGTCATGAATGTTGGGAGAGCAATAGTAACTAGAAAGAGCTATGGATTAAGATATCTTGTCCATGCAGCAAATGAATAGTTTAAAAATTCCAGTTGGATTACTGAGCAATCATACCTGTGGAAGGTGGCTACAAAGTAGAAATTGAAAATGTTTCTATTCATTTGGCCCAATCTAAAAAAAATGCAAATCTAAGTACCCGATTGACAAAGGTTTTGCTATGTATAATAGTTCAACTTAGATATGTAGTACTCTTGGCTTACTGCTAGATTTCAGGCGCAATACAGGAGTACTTGTGGCTTACTTTCACAAGTCAGGAGTAGGTCGAGTACTACATCAGGAAGTCACAGCAACATCTTTGTGAATTAGGCCTATGGAATGTTGATATATAAATCTACACTTGTCTAGGATATCTGTCTGTTTACAAATTCCAATACACATATATACGTTAAGCTTCAAACTAGTGTTCACAGTTTTAAGTTTAAAGTTGTGCATCTTTCTGAACAGCCCTGGTGGATTGTCTTCATTCAGATCATCTGTGAGGTTTAGGGTTTGGCTCAGAAGCAGACATGATTAACATACATACCGCTGGTCCATTCCGAAGATTCTTTAGCGCTACTCATATTCAAAGTGTTGAGCAACGACAACGAGATGTGACATCACTGATCACATAAATGACTTTGCCACAACTGATCTCCTACAGGTCTCCGAATGTTCCAGCTCAGTAGTTGAGGATTATGGGGACATGCAAAATATATTCTTTAAAGGCAATACAATATCAAGTAGAACCAGATTTAATGAAATTAGGTGTTTTTCCTCTACCATTTTTAACCTTCAAGCACACTTACTGGGAAGTCATGCAAGGAGTACTTTTATTCATGTCCTGTATCCTCTCTTTTAATTTCTACAATGAGGTGAAGTGTTGATTTTAAAAGCTCAGGGAACATACCAACCTTGCTGCTACAGTAGTATGCAGTGCAAATAAAACTGTTTGCTGTGAGGTGCTCTTTAGGAGTTAATGCACAAGTTACTAACTTGTGTAACGATATATCTGTAAGAGACAGTAGTTAGTGATAGATTCCTTACCTTAGAATATCCCCAGGCGTCAGGCTGGATCCGGAAAGTTTTGCGTAGCAGTACCCTTGCGCGTCGGTAGGCGGCGTCGTGCGGCTCCGCGTCCGTCGTCGGCGTCGTGATCGCCGGGATGACGTCGCGGGCAGTACTTAGGCGCCGCCCCTGCGCGCTGACGTCAGTTCTGTACACGACTTTCCGCGCCAGGAACGCAGAGCCATGCAAGAAGCTGACACAGGTGTCTGAAAAATACTAGGGCCCTGAAAGGGATGTCCTTAACCCTAGAAATCAGTTCGCAGAACGGGGAGGATGGGTGGGGCGGTAAGGAATCTATCACTAACTACTGTCTCTTACAGATATATCGTTACACAAGTTAGTAACTTGTGCATCTGAAAGAGACACGTTAGTGATAGATTCCTTACCTTAGAATAGATACCCCAGCAATACCAACCCCGGTGGTGGGTCTGCGAACAAAGATCAGACAAGGAAGTCCTGGAGGACAGAACGGCCAAAGAAGCCGTCCCTCCGGACCTGACTGTCAAGGCAGTAATGCTTAGTAAACGTGTGCAGCGAGGCCCACGTAGCCGCCTGACAGATAACCGGCAGCGGAACACCGCGGCCCAAGGCCGTGGTAGCAGCCGTTGCCCTGGTGGAATGGGCACGCAGCCCAACAGGAGGTTCCTTTTTAGCCAAAGAATAGCAGGCCTTGATGCACAAGGTAACCCAGCGGGAGATGGTCCTCTTGTGCACCGCCCGACCTTTTTGGCGCCCACGTAGCCAACAAAGAGCTGGTCATCCACCCGGAAGTGTTTTGTGCGGTCAATATAAAAAGAGAGCGCACGTTTTGGGTCCAGACGGTGGAGCCTCTCTTCCTCTCTGGAAGGATGCGGAGGCGGAAAGAAGGTGGGCAAAGTGATGGTCTGCCCAATGTGGAAAGCAGTAACCACCTTTGGCAAGAAGGACGGACGCGTCCGAAGAACAACCTTGTCTGGATGAACAGACAGAAAGGGAGGTTTGCAAGATAGAGCCTGGAGCTCACTCACCCGCCGAGCGGAGGTGATGGCCACCAGAAAGGCTGTCTTCAGAGTCAGAAGACGAAGAGGACAGTTATGTAGAGGCTCAAAGGGAGCGCACATTAAAAAGGTAAGAACCAAGTTCAAGTCCCACTGAGGCATCACAAACGGAACAGGAGGGAAGAGGTGAGTAATGCCTTTTAAGAACCTGTTAACAACAGGGGACTTGAAAAGGGAGGGCTGATCAGGGAGCCTGAGGAAGGCCGAGATAGCACAAAGATAACCCTTGATGGTACCCAGGGCAGAACCCTGTTGAGCCAAAGAGAGAAGGAACAGAAGGACCTCAGAAAGAGGGGCAGAAAGGGGATTCACAGCCTTTGCTGTGCACCATGCCACAAATTTGTTCCACCTGCAGGCGTATACCACCTTAGTGGAGGGACGCCTGGCTGCCAGAATCACATCACAAACTTCGGGAGGCAAGTCGAAAGGAATCAACTGCCGCCGCTCAATCTCCACGCAAGCAGGTGTAGACTGGACAGGTTCGGGTGGAGGACCGTCCCCCTGCTGCTGCGACAGAAGATCCTCCCGAAGAGGCAGACGGATCGGGGGATCTATGCTCATATTGAGTAGCTCGGGATACCAAACTCTTCGAGCCCAGTCCGGAGCCACAAGAATGACTTGGGCCCGGTCGTGCCGAATCTTCTTCAACACTCTGGGTAGAAGTGGTATAGGCGGAAAGGCGTACAATAGACCGCAACTCCACTCGTGACGAAAAGCGTCGCCGAGCGAGTGCCGCCTTGGAAATTCCAACGCGCAGAACTGATGACATTGCGCGTTCTCTTCGGTGGCGAATAGATCTAACCAAGGCTCTCCCCACTGTAGAAAGAGTCCTTGCGCCACTTCCGAGTGAAGACGCCATTCGTGATCCATCATGCACCTGCGGCTGAGTTCGTCCGCCCTGGCGTTCAGGGAACCTGCCAGGTGTTGAACCACCAGGAACATGCCCTGATGTTCCAGCCATGTCCAGAGGCGCAGAGCCTCCTGACAAAGGGTCCACGACCCCACCCCGCCTTGTTTGTTGCAGTACCACATGGCGGTGGTGTTGTCTGTGAGCACCTGCACTACCTTCCCTTTGACAGAGGGAAGGAATGCCTTGAGTGCAAGTCGGATCGCCCGGAGCTCCAGAATGTTGATATGGAGCCGGGACTCCGCCGGAGACCAGAGGCCTCTGATCTCCGCCTCTCCCATGTGACCGCCCCATCCCAGAAGGGACGCGTCCGTCACAACTGTATGCTCTGGCTGGGGAAGGGAGAGGGATCTGCCCACGACCCATTGCCGGTTCGAGAGCCACCACTGCAACTGTTTTGCAGTCCCCTCCGAGATCTGGACGTGATCGGACAGGTTGCCCTGGTGCTGCGCCCACTGGAACTTCAGGTCCCACTGCAGAGCCCGCATATGCCATCTGGCATGATTGACCAGCAGGATGCAGGAGGCCATGAGGCCCAGCAGCCTCAGGGTCATCCGTACCGAAACCCAGGATAAAGGCCGAAAGATCGGAATCATAGCCTGAATATCCCGGACTCGCCGTTCGGGAGGATAGGCCCGAAACTGCGTCGTGTCCAGAACTGCTCCGATGAAAAGGAGCTGTGGAGAAGGAATTAGATGCGACTTCGGCACATTGATGGAGAACCCCAGCGAGTGCAGGAGTTCGGCCGTAGTCTGGAGGTGGGAGACGACTGCCTGGGACGAGCCCGCCTTCAGCAGCCAGTCGTCGAGGTAGGGGAAGACTGAAACCCCTGCCCGGCGCAGATGAGCTGCGACCACCGCCATCACTTTCGTGAACACCCGAGGGGCACTTGTAAGGCCAAAGGGGAGCACGGTGAACTGAAAATGCTCGGGGCCTACCGTGAACCGAAGGTAACGCCGGTGGGCCGGCAGGGCGGGGATGTGGAAATACGCGTCCTGCAAGTCCAACGCTACCAACCAGTCTCCAGGGTCGAGGGCAGTCAAGACCTGAGCTAGGGTGAGCATCTTGAACTTCTCCTTCCGGAGGAAGCGATTGACGTTCCGGAGGTCCAAGATAGGACGCATGTCCTCCCTGTCCTTTTGGGCACCAGAAAGTAGTGGGAGTAGCAACCACGCCCTACTTCTGGGGTCGGAACATGCTCGATGGCCCTCTTGGTCAAGAGGGCCGTGACTTCCTTCCGTAGAAGCACCAAGTGATCCCCTGACATGCGGTGGAATTGAGGTGGCATGGCTGGGGGTGGTCTCGAAGGGGAGGGAGTAGCCCCTTCGGACAATGTCCAAGACCCACCTGTCCGAGGTGATGGTGCGCCAGTGGGGAAGGTGATGGCGGACCCTGCCCCCTACTGGCGTGCCGTGCACCTGAAAGGAGGGACTAGGAGGGCTTGGAGGCCGCGGACGGGTTGGAGGTGGTGGCCTGACCCGCACGCTGGTTGCCCGATCCGCCACGGCGGAATCCACGTCCTCGGCCACGCGAAGACGCCTGCTGCGCGGGCCGGTGGCTGGGCTGCTGACGTGAAGGGGCGCCCCTACCGTGGCCACGATAGGGGCGAAAAGCAGAAGGTAGCGGAGGGCGTGTAGCAGAAAGGCCCAGGGACTTTGCAGTAGCCCGTGAGTCCTTAAAGCGCTCCAACGCATGGTCTGCTTTGGACCCAAAAAGACCGACTCCATCAAAGGGCATGTCCATGAGAGTATTCTGGACATCCCCTGAAAAACCAGTGGTTCTCAGCCAGGCGTGGCGCCGGAGCGCCACCGTCGTTGCAATCGACCTGCCCAGCGAGTCGGCGGTGTCAAGGCCACAACGGATAGTGTATTTGGCCGCATCCCTTCCTTCCGCAATGGCGCGGGAAAGCAGTGCCTGGACCTCCTCAGGGCACTGGGGCAAAACATCCGCCACCGAATCCCACAGGAGTGGGTATATCGGCCCAAAAGACAAGCGGTGTTAACGGACCGCAAGCCAGCACTGGAGGAAGAAAAACCTTTCTTCCCAAACTGATCCAGGCGTTTGGATTCCCTATCCGGAGGAGCGGTAGGGAAGGCGGTTTGGGAAGCGGAGGCTTGGACAACCAAGCTCTCAGGAGTGGGGTGGACAGAAAGAAACAGGGGTCGCCCGGAGCGGGGCGATGGCGTCGTGACACGTTCCGATCCACAGGAGCCCCTGTGTTGGGCTTGGACCAGGCGCCCAAAGAACGTCAGTGAGGGCGTCGTTAAACGGCAGCACAGTCTCCGCAGAGGAGGCTGCCGGCTGAAGCACCTCTGTCAAGATGTTAGTCTTGACCGTCAAAGTAGGGAGCTGGAGACGTAAGGCCCCAGCAGCCCTACGCAACACCGTACCAAAATTGGCCCCCTCCTCCGTAGCCACGGGAGGAGACAGCATGCCAGTGTCAGGAGAAGTATCCAGACCACTGGCCTCCCCTAGACTCTCTGTCCAGTCCTCATCATACTGACAGTTGCGTGTCAGAGGGTCATCAGACCCCTCCCAGTCCTCCTGGTCCTCCTCTGGTTCAAAATAAGGAGGAGGAGGGACATTTGGGACCCAAGGTCCCATCGGCGCGGAGCCGGCGTCGAGCGACGTCGCTCCGGGTCCATGTCCGGAGCCGGAAGGAACTGGGGACGACGCCGCCCGGAGCCCAGGGCGGCGTCGAGAACGGCACCAGGAGACATCGGCGCCGGCGGAGGTGTCGTGAGGTCGACCGGCGTCGATGGGGGTTGTGGAGCCGGGATCGAGGCCGGGGCCGAAGCCGGAGCCGGGATCGAGGCTGGAGGCTCGGGCGACGCCGGGGCCGGAGCCGCCGGCGGCGCCGGAGCAACCCCATCAGGGCCCGCGGGGCCCGAAGGCGCACCGGAGGGGCCTGAAGGCCCGAAGAGGCGGGCCATGGCCGACAGGAACTCCTGTACCTTGGCCGGATCCGCCCCCGAACCCGGGAAGGGCGGGTATGACGGGGCGACTCCACAGGCAAGTCCGGGGCCGCGGGGGCGGGGACGGTGCCGGGAGGGGCCTCAGCCGAGTCGCGAGACCGGCGAGGCGAAGTCCGAGAGCGACGATGCTTTTGGACTTCTTGTGCTTAGACTTACCGGACGAAGAAGTCGACGACCGGTGTGCACTCCGCGAGCGACCCCTGGACCTCTCACGCGACCGGGGCTTCCGCGGAGCCGAATGCCGGGCCTCGAGGAGCTTTCGAGACCGCTCTCGCAAAGCTTTCGGGTTGAGGGCCTGGCATTCGGGACAAGACTCGGTGTCGTGGCCTCGGCCGAGGCAGAAGAGACACTCCCAATGCGGGTCGGTGACGGACATCATCCGCGCACAGGCGCCGCATCGCTTGAAGCCGGGCATCCCTACGACACCTTAAAGTTGGAAAAAACCAGTGAAAAAATCACCAAAAAGTATGGTCAAAAATTGACCAGGGCACTGCTCTTCCCGGATCTGCGCTTGCTGGCGCGGAAAAGAAGAACTGACGTCAGCGCGCAGGGCGGCGCCTAAGTACTGCCCGCGACGTCATCCCGGCGATCACGACGCCGACGACGGACGCGGAGCCGCACGACGCCGCCTACCGACGCGCAAGGGTACTGCTACGCAAAACTTTCCGGATCCAGCCTGACGCCTGGGGATATTCTAAGGTAAGGAATCTATCACTAACGTGTCTCTTTCAGATCATTCAGTTAAGGGAGCACTGGCATTCCATGCAACCTCTGGTAAGCAGTCAAACCATAAGTGAACACTCAAGGGTGTTATTGTGACAGCAGAGGGCAGAACTGTGAACAGAAAATGCTGCCTTTAACCATAATAGCCGGTATTTTCTTTGAGGTGCTAGAAGAATCAAAATACAGAAATACGTTTCTTACAAATCCAAAGACACTATCCAATCATCTTATAAACCTGCCAAAATCTGAAACACACGGATTATCTTGAACATTTTCCTTGAGAACCAGCCTGACGTTTAAAGTGCATCTCAGCTTTCCCAATTTAATTTCTAGAATAGCAAAGCATCTGAAGTAAAACGCCATATTAAGCTCTTTATTTGGCACCCCTTTGAAAGCATCTACAAAACTTCCTCTAGCTCCTTGTTCAGAGAACTGCATATTGAAGAAAAAGACTTTAAAGGAAGACTATACCCTTAGTTCTTAGAAAAGCCTAGTTTGACCCATTACATACAGGCTGGCATGCGTACTTGTACTTAGTGTAACATGCGTCATATTGCTTCTAGGTTAATCCTCTAGAGAGGATGCTTGTGTACAAGGATTTTAAAGTGTATGCATTTCTTTACCAGTGTATAGTCAGAAACAGGGTTTCCACGTTTGTTTGAACATTCGGAAAGCGTAAAGTATGTTCATACAAATGTTTCTGACCGGCAAAGTAATTAATACCAATTGTCCTTACCAAAACGCACAATTTTCTGTGTTTACTCAACAATGCTGATATACAGTTTGCGGTGGGAGACATGCATAGCTATTATATTATTCTCATAATTTTGTTTATATGATCATCTAGCTACGTTTGCTTATATTCCGCAGCCCATTTACATTTCAACTTAGAATCTCACCTTGGTGAGGAGTTATCACTGACTTTTTGTGATACGTTGTTTAGTAAAATAAAAGCCAAATGAACCTAACTTAAATAGCATTTCTTCCAGCAAGTATAACAGATTCTACCCATACTCCCATCCATCACACAACCAGTACAAGACAACCCATCACCTTTAGTCCTGTGAAGCCCCTAAATCTTCATGCTGCTAGTTGTTTTGAAAACTCTTCTTCCAGACCTCACCCTTCCTAGACGCCAAAAGGTCAACAGTTCAAGGCGTTGGCGAAAATTCATTACTTCCTTGTAAGTCTTCCTCGCCACATGACTAACAGTGAGCTCCAGCTCCCTAACAGAACCCTCCAAGCAGATTAGCGCTCTAGTCCTCCCATCCCTTCCTAACATGGGTCCACCTCCTTCACCCCTGACCTAGTACAAGAGGAGGCATGACCCACCCCATTCCTGTTTTTTTTGGTTCTGAAAGCAAGATACAGTTAAGTGGGGCGAGGTCGTCCAATAGGCACCCCAGTCGCCCGGGGGAAGCCCTGCTAAGCAGGCTCATTTGTTGGCGCCATTGCTTTTTGATAGGCATGTGTGGGGAAACCCTGCCAGAGCGGGCTCTTACTTGCTTGTTAAAGCCCTGCCTCAGCGGGCTCATGGGGGGGGGGGCATCCTCGCTGTGTGGACGGCTCTTGTGCCTGTGGCTGCCGTACAATACTGGAGAGGACCTTCTGTGGGTCATGGCAGCTCCAATGGGAGAGCGCCGCTGGTCCGGCTTTGTTTGAGGACCGGAGCGTGTCTTCTCCCGCTGTTTTGTTAGGACGGCGGCGGAAGGGTTGCCGGCGGCTTTGCGATGGTCCCGGGCTCAGCTGGAGCAGTGATGCATCACGAATCCATGGCATGCCGGCAGTTGCTAGGGAATGCGGACGTTCCTTCACGCTGACAGCGTGCACGCTGCCGGTGTGTTGTGGTTGCTTGGCAACCAGCCCAGTTTGCCACTGGTGTTTCTTTTTGCGACAAGGAGCGCTTATTTCAGCCTGGTCCCTCTGGGGGATGCTCTATTCCTGCCAGGAGTGTGTCAGGATGGAGCCTGGTGAAGGACAGCATATGGAGGCAGGTCCTAGAGTGCAGGCTCCGGCAGAGGCTCCTTCCTTGCAGGCCATCCAGCAGATGACCCAGGCTGCTGTGGCTGCAGCGTTTAAGGAGTGTGAGGGCCCTTCTTTCCCTAAGAAGCAGCGTGATCAGCCTTCCACCAGTGCAGATGGTGGCGGGGAGGAGGATTACCTCCGGGAAAGATATGTGCTGGGGCAGGAACTGAAGGAGGTCCTGCAGCATATCAAGGATAACCTGGCATTTTCTGTGCCCCAGGTGGAGGATGGTTCTGAGGATTTTTTCATGCAGTACCAGAAGCGTGAGCCTAGGTCTCTTCCCTTGCACCCATTGATCAGGAAGGTGATTGATAATGAGTGGCAGGAGGTGGACAAGCAGTTTTTCCAGCGCTATTTATCTAAGTGCTATGCCATTCAGGACTTTGCTAAGGACTTTACTGCCACAGTGAAGATAGATTCTTTGATGGCTGGGTTAACTCCTGAGGGGTCCATCATTTTGGAGGATGCCTCTCCTTTGGACCTGGTTGACAAAAGGGTGGAGGCGGCAGTGAAAGGTCTTACGCCGCGGCCAACTTCTCCATTAGGGCCTCTGCTTATTTCTCCTACACTATTCAGTCTCTTTTGAAGGACTAGGAGTCTCTAATTTAACTTATGGAGCAGGGGGCAGACATCATGCCTACCCTGGAGGTCATGGAACAGCCTATGAGGATGTTGTCAGACATTTCTTTTGATACCTTGGGGGCTGCGGCTGCATCTGAGGGTGCAGCTATTCAGGCCAGGTGCCAGGTCTGGTTGTGCCATTGGAAGGCTGAGGTGGCACAGTAGTCCCTACTGATGAAGATTCCTTTTTCCGGGGCTAAACTGTTTGGCCCTCTCTTGAGGAGATGGTAAAGAAATCTGCAGAGGATAGGAAACTGTTGGCTCCAATTTGTCCTTCTAGGGGTAGATTCTTGGCCGCAGAGAGGGCCTTTGGTCCGTTTTCTACTACTAGGGTGAACCGGCCCTTTTGGGGGTGGGGACGTGGCCGGGGTGTCCCTTTCTCCCACAAAGCTCGATCTCTTCGAAGTCCTGACTATCTGAGGGACCCCGTGAGTCGGCTCCCTGTGGGGGGGTCGGCTGTTGAATTTTGTGGAGACTTGGGAAAGATCAATCTCCGACCAGTGGGTCTTGAGGATTGTCAAGGAGGGCTACACGATTGTCTTCGATTCTCCACCCCCAGAGTTTTTTGTTCACACTCCTTTGCCATTGGCTGCCACAAAGACGGAGGCTGTTTTGGCAGGTATTCAGGATCTTCAAAAAAATGGGCCATTCGTCCAGTTCAGGCCTGTCAGAGGGGTCAAGGTGTCTATGTGATCCTTTTCCTGGCAAGGAAGGCATCGAGGGACTTCCGTCCTGTGCTGGATTTAAAAAGGGTGAACTCGTTTGTCCCTCATGTTAAGTTTAAGATGTTGTCTTTGCAGGAGATTCTTCCTTTGCTGGTTCAGAGGGACGTGGTGGCGTCCATGGATCTGCTTGATGCCTAGCTGCACTTGCCAATTCATCCGGCATCCCAGTGGTTTCTCTGGTTCTGTGTGGGGCCCAAGCTTTTTCAGTTCCAGGTATTGCCCTTTGGTTTGTCCTCTGCCCAAGGGTCTTTATGAAAATCTTCGCCCCCTTAGTTGGGCTCATCCATAAGGAGGGGATTCAGGTGATCCCGTACCTTGGTGACTGGCTGATTTATGCCTCTTCTTTTTCCAAGGGGACTCTTCATGTCCAGAGGGGCTGCGAGATTCTGGAGATCCACGGCTTCCCAATCAACCACAAGAAGTCACATCTGGTCCCCACCCAGGACTTGGTGTTCATTGGGGGTCACTGGACATGGTCAAGGGGCTAGTGTTTTTAAGGGCAGAGAGGAGGGCAACCTTGAGGAGGGGCCTGGGTAGTCTGCTCACTCTGGATTCAGCCCTGGTGCATCTGTGGTTGAGGTTACAGGGTTTGATGTCTGCAGTGATCAATGTGTTGCCGTGGGCTCGGTTGCACCTGTAGCCGTTGGTGAACCATTTCCATCCCATTGGTCTCCTTGTCCGCCAATTACGATCTTCAGGTGGTGGTGTCCTCTCAGATTCAGATCGCCCTGGGTTATTGGATGGAGGAGACCAATCTGGTGAGGGGTCTTCCATTTCAGGTCTTCTCCTCCTGGGTGATGACAATGGATGCAAGTAAGTTGGGCGGGGGGGGGCGATGTTGGATTCCTGGTCTCTGCAGGGTCTTTGGGATCACCTGCAGGCTGGTTGTTCTACAAACTTCAGGGAACTGAAGGCAGTTCAGATGGCTTGTCTAGAATTTGTGTCAGCCCTACGGGGGCACCATGTTCTGGTCCGGACAGAAAATCAGGTTGTGATGGGTTATCTCAATCAACAGGGGGTTTGCAGTGTTCAGTCCTTGTGGCTCCTGGCTCAGGAGATTCTGACCTGGGCGGAGGGCACTGTGTTATATCTGAGGGCTGTGAATCTCCTGGGAAGCGAGAATTGTACGGCGGACCACCTGAGCAGGGTTCCCCCCCCCATGAATTTGATTTCTCTGTCGACTGAGGTGTTCCTTGTGTTGCAGTTGAGGTTTGGTTGTCTGACAGTGGACTTATTTGCGGCCAGGGACAATGCTCTACTGCCCTGCTTCTGCACGATTACTCCCTGTCCAGAAGAGTGGCAAGTGGATGCGATGTTGTTCTGGTGGCCGGCTGCATGCTTTACACATTTCCTCCGACCCCCTTGATTGCCAGGGTCCTGTGCAAGACCTGCCTGGAGAAGGCTTTTGTTCTGTTGACTGGGCTGGGTTCACTGCCCCGGATATCCTCTTCTGAGGGAGCTTGCAGTTCAGGAGTGTAGGGCGATTCCCAACCATCCACATCCTCTGAGGGGTTCGCCTCTACCAGCGGGGTTCTGAGGTGGCTCTATCTTCAGGCCTGGCTATTTAAAGGGTGAGTCTGTGGCTGCTTCAGGGCTTCAGATGTCCGATGACTCTTCATTCTTAATCCCGGTATTGGGGGTCCTTTTCTAGGTGGTCTCTCACTAAGGGGCTGGATTATGGTACGGTGGATCCCATCAAGATACTGTTTTTTCATTGGGCCTGACTCCATTGATGCTTCAGATGCAGTGGGCGGCTTTGTGGGCGTTCCGTAGTCCTCATTTGGATGAGCTGGATCCACTGGTGGCCAGGTTGATGCATAGTTGTTTTCTTCAGTGTCCTTGGGCGATTTGTCCTGCCCCAGCATGGGACCTCCCGTTGCTATTGCAGGCACTACAGACGGTTCCTTTTGAACCCTCGGGGTCGGTGGACGTGTAGTTCTTGACCATGAAGATTGTGTTTTTGGTGGCCAGTGTGTTCACTGGTCAGATTGAGGAGTTGGGGTCATTTTCGCGGACACCTCCCTTCTTGTGAGTAGTGCCGGATCGCATTGTCCTGCACCCTGATCCTGAGTTCTTGCCCAAGGTCCCCTCCATTACCAATCGTTCCAGGGAGGTTGTTCTGCCCACCTTTTCTCTGGTGCCTGGGTCTAGGATGGATGCTAGTCTCTCGTTGTTGGATGTCAGAAGAGCGGTGTTGGTGTATCTGGAGAGGACCTTGGCATTTTGCAAATGTGATTGTCTGTTTGTCACTTTTGGCCTGGTGAAGTCGAGTCATAAGCCTTCTCTTTCCACCTTGATTAGGTGGATTAAGCAGACAATCCTTCTGGCCTACGGGCCGCAGGGGTCGGAGGTGTCAAACAGGATATAGGGGAGGTCTAGCCGTAGTATTTCTGTCTCCTGGGCTTCTTTCAAAGGCGTCTCGATTGAGGATATTTGTAGGGCCATGACGTGGGCCTCTCCTCACATGTTCATGGACCACTATCGGGTGGTGTTTGGTGGTTCCTCTGAGGGTATTCTGCAGGCTGGCTCTGCCTGCCATTGACTGCCGCCCGCCTGTTAGGCGTCTGTTTGATGTTCCTCTGTTTGGTGTTTGGATTAAACTTTGTTTTTGCCTCGCATTTTGGTCTGTGGTTTTTAGAGACCATGAAGCTGTGTTGGCTTTTGTATATGCTCACTACGTTAGTCATGTGGCGAGGAAGACTTACGCGTAGGTAATGCCCGGTTACTTAACGGTAATCTTCATTACTCCGAGTGTAGTCTTCCTCGCCACATAAGATCCCATCCCTCCTTTGCCGGTTTGGCTATCGGCTTCATGTTGTTGGGTGCTGAGACATGGTACTTGAACAGGAAGTGGGTTTGGGTCGTGCCTCCTCGTGTACTAGATCAGGAGTGAAGGAGGTCGGCCATGTTAGGGAGGGATGGAAGGACTAGAGCGCTAATTTGCTTGGAGGGTTCTGTTGGGGAGCTGAAGCTCACTTTGTTAGTCATGTGGCGAGGAAGACTACACTCGGAGTAATGAAGATTACTGGTAATTTAAAGGTGCATTATTGGATTCAGTATAGGATTACTCTAAATGCTTAAAATATCCACTCATCCAAATACCAACTTATCCAATAAATCGAATAGTGTGCTAAGTCTCTATCCATACAACTTGAAATTTAAAGTGGCGTAAGGTATGAAGTCATGAAGCTAACTATCCAGTGATCAGTTTGTTCGCTATTTATCCCACTTCTTATGTGGTTTATCAGAGGAGCGCAATCGCTTTTTTAGTACAACCTGGGTCTTTTTCAAGAAGCTAAAATACTTGCACCCTGCCATACCAACTTGAGCTTTGCAGGGTTCTGCAAATTAATTTGTGCACCTAATTTCTGGAATGGACTAAGGAATTTTTTGAAGTGGCGAGTGAACCTCTGTTGATTCTCTCCTGGTGTCCGGCCTTGTAAAAACAGAGAGAGAGTGGCTTATGTTCTGGGTTTATTTGCACGTGCATTAGTAAGCAGGTGTTCACAGAACAAAATGCACCCAACGTAAACAGTGATGGTTCTACACACCTTAGTCTGAGGATTGTCTTTTAGAGAGAGCTGAATGGCTTTTTAAACTTCTCTCCCAAAATCCCAGACAGCAAACTCAGGAAAGGCTTCGGAACGTAGTCTGACTATAAATTCATATCAATCACCCCCTGTTCCCCCTACACAATACTAAACCATGTAAGATTAGAGCCACAACTAGGGTGCTCCAAATTTTGAGCTTTCTTGTGATAAGGATTCAGAGTGAAATAAGACTGCCGACTGCTGAGCCTCAACCAGACCGTTCCACTGACTCTGACACTGCTCAAGTTCATCAACACGTTCAGAAATATTTTTTATTAAGGACTTTAAGCTTGCTGGTTCGTTAAAGTAGTAAAATGCTTTTCATGCATTAGGTGTCAGATTCAAGATTTCTGTGCCCAGAGCTCAATTTTTGCTTACTTTGTTTAAAGAGAGATCCTTAATAGGGTCAGAAATAAATTTGGCCTCCACCCTTTTGCCTGCCTTGCTCCTGGTTTCATCTTTGCTTCCAGATAAGAAGAGCCATATGATTGTCTTGCAGGAACCACCCTTAGGCTTGTTTTCTGAATGATTACGGTTTCCTGCAAGTCATAATTTCCATCCCCGCTGCCCTTTTTGAGCTGTTTCCGAAGTGGTCCCATTTTAGATCTGGCCACTGGGGAATAAGTTAATCTTGATTCCCAATACACTCCCCCGCACCGCATTCACAGTTCTAATGTCCGAAGCATTTTTTTTTAATATATAGCTGCTAAACTAACCATAGATCATAAACAGTGCTAGAAAATTTGGGTAAGGGACCAGGTGGCATTTCAATATAATGTTCAATCTATACGTCGAATGATCCTATCAAATCATCATTCTTTGGTGACTGATTAATCAATGCAGAAATAGAAGTAAAGGTTACAGAGGCAGAAGTAATAGAGTTTGTAACCAGTGAAGAGGAAGAGACTGAGGCTGCAATTGCAGTATTGACACTAGCAGTCATTGCAAGAGTAGCTAAGACAGTATATTAGAGGCCTCATTGTTAACATCACTTGCTGAAATAACATTTGATGGCATAAATCCAGCTGCATAGAAAATGTGTGTGGCTTCATCCTCCTTATCTTTGGACACCAGAGTCACTGAATAGGTGTTCACTCCCTCCATATTCACCCTCCTCAACATTTAGGGTGCCACAAAGCACCTGGGCTTCAGTTCCCAAAAATAAAATGGCACAACCAAATTATAAGTAATATTGCCACTGTAAAAACCTCATTCGGGATTATTCTTGGAGGGAGTCTAATGAAATAATTACAACATTAGCATATAATAAAAGTACAATTATTTAAAAAAATTATTTTTACACAATCTGATACAAATTTCATAATTTAAAATATTACATCAAGAGAAAGCTCACAATTGGATCTTAATTGATTTGATCATAACTAGAGATGAAGTGCTGATTGATCCTATAACCTGATGCATGAAAAGCATTTTACTACTTTAATGCACCAGCGACCTTATAATCCTTGATAAAAAAAAAATCGCTGAACGTGTTGATGAACTTGAGCAGCGTCAGAGTCAGTGGAAGCAGGGCCACAGGTGAATACTTTGTTGTCCACTTTGTAATTTTCCACCAGAAACCTTAGTGTAGAAATTAGCTGCCACTGATGCCAATGCGGAGATGTGATACCAGAAGGGGTCAATAAGCACTTCAGATTATTATAGAAGCCTTCTACGTAAGAGTATATGTGCCCCTCTAGAGGCTGTGGAATAAGGGTTTGGGAACTATTTCAAGTCATTTCATGGTGTTCATCGGTCTGTAAAATGCGACTTTGTAGGTACAGGATCTCCAGTGATGTGCTGCTCTGGCTGGCACCACGCACAGTGCTAATATTTCAACTATCTGAAATGTGGTATTGAAGGACTATTTGGAAAGGACATCAAACAGATGCCAGAGAAGCCATTACTGAGATGCTGTGATGGGGAGCAAGCCACAGTGTTAGGCGCAATCTGCTCCTTGCTCTCAATAGTACAATCTGTCCCTCAGGGCCTTTCATTCACAGAGTAGGTCTGTCTAGACAAGGATAAGGGAATTGGGGAATAGGGTGATCCCCTTACCTTTTGATTCCATTTGCTAATACCCTTAAACGCCAGAACTACAAAGATGTATGGCAACAAATCAATTGATTTTTAAGTTGATGGGTAGCCACTGGCAATTGCTAAGAGTAGGACAATCATTATTTAAATGTGTCGATCTGTGGCATGAAATGGAGCTCATGAAACAAATGTAAGGAAAGCACTACACAAAAGAAACAGGAATAAGGAATTTACCCTGCCCTTGTGTCATGCACATACATCCACTACCCAATCAGTGGTGTATGCAGAAGATGCCACATTAATGTACAGATCATGGCAGGGGCTTGCACGGTGCCACACATCTATGCCTGGGCAGGAGGAAAGCAAAACATTTTTATGCTGTGCAAGAATTCTTTAATACTCCCACGAGAAAATAGGACATTTTATTAGTCTAGAAGGAGCATTTGTATGTAGAACTAGAATATTATAAAGTCTGTAACACAAATAACAAAAAGAATGACAACATTAACAATTGAGGAGCACTGCTTTCCTGACCTATTTCAAAGCTGGAGAAATATTTTAAGAAGTGTTCAACATGGAGTATTGTACTTACCGTGCACTAAACTATTAATTGGTGCCACCAGGGTATCCCATAAACAGATGTTCCTATGGGGAAAATATCATAATGGATTATTGAGAAACTTTATGTGACTAGTCTCATTGCACTTACATTACATTATTTCTACGTGATTAAGTAAGGTAGATATAAGTATTATACATACATTAAAACAAATCAAACATATCTAGGTCATTTCTTTTCCAGAGTGTTTCTATAGTCTGCACAGTTGCCTGATGATGTTGCATGATCATGGACTGCTCACAGCATTTACAACTTGCCATTCATCTTACTAGATCCAATAAGAAAACTGACCATTTAAGTGACTCAAATAACTTCATATTCTTTCACGTGTGTAGCTAAAAGCCAATAACATTTTTAAAACATATCACATTTTACTATTTCTTTGGCATTAGATAGGGACAGGAATAGTATCAAATATATGTTCTTTACATTTAAAAAGGCAGTATCAACCAAGCTTTTTATAATGGGTTAAAAACAGTAATTTTTCTGCAAGGTTGTCATGTTAGAATGTTTTGTGTTTTTGTACATCCTTTTAAAATGATGGTAAAACTGGAAGAAGAAAATTGCAATATTCAAAGCTGTAAGAAGCTTTAGGAACTTAAGACAACAATATGACTTAGAAAAATTACTTCAAATGCACTTTCCTATGACTCATCGAATATCAAAGTAATATTAGCTACTCTATAGTTTGTGCCAGCAACTGTATTCCATGAATATGCTTCAATAAAAGCAGAATTTCTGTATATTTGAAAGATGCTTCCATTTGTAAAGAAATCGGATAATAGGTTTGTTTAGGAAAGGTGCTACCCAAATAAACTAGATTATTTTCACCCATGGGGAATCAAGAATTTGGTGACTTGCATTGGCTTCTCAAATTTTCGCTACCCACCTGTTTTTCGGCACCCCAATGTGATAAGTAAAGGTGTGGACATGTTTCTGACTGAAAAAAGCTCAACTGCAACTCAAAGTCACTTCAACAAATGTCATATTGGTGCCGATGCACAAGTTACTAACTTGTGTAACGATATATCTGTAAGAGACAGTAGTTAGTGACAGATTCCTTACCTTAGAATATCCCCAGGCGTCAGGCTGGATCCGGAAAGTTTTTGCGTAGCAGTACCCTTGCGCGTCGGTAGGCGGCGTCGTGCGGCTCCGCGTCCGTCGTCGGCGTCGTGATCTCCGGGATGACGTCGCGGGCAGTACTTAGACGCCGCCCCTGCGCGCTGAGCGTCAGTTCTGTACACGACTTTCCGCGCCAGGAACGCAGAGCCATGCAAGAAGCTGACATAGGTGTCTGAAAAATACTAGGGCCCTGAAAGGGATGTCCTTAACCCTAGAAATCAGTTCGCAGAACGGGGAGGATGGGTGGGGCGGTAAGGAATCTGTCACTAACTACTGTCTCTTACAGATATATCGTTACACAAGTTAGTAACTTGTTCATCTGAAAGAGACACGTTAGTGACAGATTCCTTACCTTAGAATAGATACCCCAGCAATACCAACCCCGGTGGTGGGTCTGCGAACAAAGATCAGACAAGGAAGTCCTGGAGGACAGAACGGCCAAAGAAGCCGTCCCTCCGGACCTGACTGTCAAGGCAGTAATGCTTTGTAAACGTGTGCAGCGAGGCCCACGTAGCTGCCTGACAGATAACCGGCAGCGGAACACCGCAGCCCAAGGCCGTGGTAGCAGCCGTTGCCCTGGTGGAATGGGCACGCAGCCCAACAGGAGGCTCCTTCTTAGCCAAAGAATAGCAGGTCTTGATGCACAAGGTAACCCAGCGGGAGATGGTTCTCTTGTGCACCGCCCGACCTTTTTTGGCGCCCACGTAGCCAACAAAGAGCTGGTCATCCACCCGGAAGTGTTTTGTGCGGTCGATATAGAAGGAGAGCGCACGTTTTGGGTCCAGACGGTGGAGCCTCTCTTCCTCTCTGGAAGGATGCAGAGGCGGAAAGAAGGTGGGCAAAGTGATGATCTGCCCAATGTGGAAAGCAGTAACCACCTTTGGCAAGAAGGACGGACGCGTCCGAAGAACAACCTTGTCTGGATGAACAGACAGAAAGGGAGGTTTGCAAGATAGAGCCTGGAGCTCACTCACCCGCCGAGCGGAGGTGATGGCCACCAGAAAGGCTGTCTTCAGAGTCAGAAGGCAGAAGAGGACAGTTATGTAGAGGCTCAAAGGGAGCGCACATTAAAAAGGTAAGAACCAAGTTCAAGTCCCACTGAGGCATCACAAACGGAACAGGAGGGAAGAGGTGAGTAATGCCTTTTAAGAACCTGTTAACAACAGGGGACTTGAAAAGGGAGGGCTGATCAGGGAGCCTGAGGAAGGCTAAGATAGCACAAAGATAACCCTTGATGGTACCCAGGGCAGAACCCTGTTGGGCCAGAAAAAGAAGGAACAGAAGGACCTCAGAAAGAGGGGCAGAAAGGGGATTCACAGCCTTTGCTGTGCACCATGCCACAAATTTGTTCCACCTGCAGGCATATACCACCTTAGTGGAGGGACGCCTGGCCGCCAGAATCACATCACAAACTTCGGGAGGCAAGTCGAAAGGAATCAACTGCCGCCGCTCAATCTCCACGCAAGCAGGTGTAGACTGGACAGGTTCGGGTGGAGGACCGTCCCCTGCTGCTGCGACAGAAGATCCTCCCGAAGAGGCAGACGGATCGGGGGATCTACGCTCATATTGAGTAGCTCGGGATACCAAACTCTTCGAGCCCAGTCCGGAGCCACAAGAATGACTTGGGCCCGGTCGTGCCGAATCTTCTTCAACACTCTGGGTAGAAGTGGTATAGGCGGAAAGGCGTACAACAGACCGCAACTCCACTCGTGATGAAAAGCGTCGCCGAGCGAGTGCCGCCTTGGAAATTCCAACGCGCAGAACTGATGACATTGCGCGTTCTCTTCGGTGGCGAATAGATCTAACCAAGGCTCTCCCCACTGTAGAAAGAGTCCTTGCGCCACTTCCGAGTGAAGACGCCATTCGTGATCCATCATGCACCTGCGGCTGAGGTTCGTCCGCCCTGGCGTTCAGGGAACCTGCCAGGTGTTAAACCATCAGGAACATGCCCTGATGTTCCAGCCATGTCCAGAGGCGCAGAGCCTCCTGACAAAGGGTCCAAGACCCCACCCCGCCTTGTTTGTTGCAGTACCACATGGCGGTGGTGTTGTCTGTGAACACCTGCACTACCCTCCCTTTGACAGAGGGAAGGAATGCCTTGAGTGCAAGTCGGATCGCCCGGAGCTCCAGAATGTTGATATGGAGCCGGGACTCCGCCGGAGACCAGAGGCCTCTGATCTCCGCCTCTCCCATGTGACCGCCCCATCCCAGAAGGGACGCGTCCGTCACAACTGTGTGCTCTGGCTGGGGAAGGGAGAGGGATCTGCCCATGACCCATTGCCGGTTCGAGAGCCACCACTGCAACTGTTTTGCAGTCCTCTCCGAGATCTGGACGTGATCGGACAGGTTGCCCTGGTGCTGCGCCCACTGGAACTTCAGGTCCCACTGCAGAGCCCGCATATGTCATCTGGCATGATTGACCAGCAGGATGCAGGATGCAGGAGGCCATGAGGCCCAGCAGCCTCAGGGTCATCCGTACCGAGACCCAGGATAAAGGCCGAAAGATCGGAATCATAGCCTGAATATCCCGGACTCGCCGTTCGGGAGGATAGGCCCGAAACTGCGTCGTGTCCAGAACTGCTCCAATGAAAAGGAGCTGTGGAGAAGGAATCAGATGCGACTTCGGCACATTGATGGAGAACCCCAGCGAGTGCAGGAGTTCGGCCGTAGTCTGGAGGTGGGAGACGACTGCCTGGGACGAGCCCGCCTTCAGCAGCCAGTCGTCGAGGTAGGGGAAGACTGAAACCCCTGCCCGGGCGCAGATGAGCTGCGACCACCGTCATCACTTTCGTGAACACCCGAGGGGCACTGGTAAGGCCAAAGGGGAGCACGGTGAACTGAAAATGCTCGGGGCCTACCGTGAACCGAAGGTAACGCCGGTGGGCCGGCAGGACGAGGATGTGGAAATATGCGTCCTGCAAGTCCAACGCTACCAACCAGTCTCCAGGGTCGAGGGCAGTCAAGACCTGAGCTAGGGTGAGCATCTTGAACTTCTCCTTCCGGAGGAAGCGATTGACGTTCCGGAGGTCCAAGATAGGATGCATGTCCTCCTTGTCCTTTTTGGGCACCAGAAAGTAGTGGGAGTAGCAACCACACCCTACTTCTGGGGTCGGAACACGCGCGATGGCCCTCTTGGTCAAGAGGGCCGTGACTTCCTTCTGCAGAAGTACCAAGTGATCCCCTGACATGCGGTGGAATTGAGGTGGCATGGCTGGGGGGGTGGTCTCGAAGGGGAGGGAGTAGCCCCTTCGGACAATGTCCAAGACCCACCTGTCCGAGGTGATGGTACGCCAGTGGGGAAGGTGATGGCGGACCCTGCCCCCTACTGGCGTGCTGTGCACCTGAAAGGAGGGACTAGGAGGGCTTGGAGGCCGCGGACGGGTTGGAGGTGGTGGCCTGACCCGCACGCTGGTTGCCCGATCCGCCACGGCGGCACGCAAGGACGCCTGCTGCGCGGGCCGGTGGCTGGGCTGCTGACGTGACGGGGCGCCCCTTCCGTGGCCACGATAGGGGCGAAAAGCAGAAGTTAGCGGAGGGCGTGTAGCAGAAAGGCCCAGGGACTTGGCAGTAGCCCGTGAGTCCTCAAGCGCTCCAACGCATGGTCTGCTTTGGACCCAAAAGACCGACTCCATCAAAGGGCATGTCCATGAGAGTATTCTGGACATCCCCTGAAAAACCAGTGGTTCTCAGCCAGGCGTGGCGTCGCAGCGCCACCGTCGTTGCAATAGACCTGCCCAGCGAGTCGGCGGTATCAATGCCACATCGTATCGTGTATTTGGCCGCATCCCTTCCTTCCGCAATGGCGCGGGAAAGCAGTGTCTGGACCTCCTCAGAACACTGGGGCAAAACAGTCGCCACCGAATCCCACAAGGAGTGGGTATATCGGCCCAAAAGACAAGCCAGCACTGGAGGAAGAAAAACCCTTCTTCCCAAATTGATCCAGGCGTTTGGATTCCCTATCCGGAGGGGCGGTAGGGAAGGCGGTTTGGGAAGCGGAGGCTTGGACAACCAAGCTCTCAGGAGTGGGGTGGACAGAGAGAAACAGGGGGTCGCCCGGAGCTGGGCGATGGCGTCGGGACACGTTCCTATCCACAGGAGCCCGTGTTGGGCTTGGACCAGGCGCCCAAAAGAACGTCAGTGAGGGCATCGTTAAACGGCAGCACAGTCTCCGTAGAGGAGGCTGCCGGCTGAAGCACCTCTATCAAGATATTAGTCTTGACCGCCACAGTAGGGAGTTGGAGACGTAAGGCCCCAGCCGCCCTACGCAACACCGTTGCAAAATTGGCTCCCTCCTCCGTAGCCACGGGAGGAGACAGCATGCCAGTGTCAGGGGAAGTATCCAGACCACTGGCATCCCCTAGACCCTCTGTCCAGTCCTCATCGTACTGACACTGTTGTGTCAGAGGGTCATCAGACCCCTCCCAGCCCTCCTGGTCCTCCTCTGGTTCAAAATAAGGAGGAGGAAGGACATTTGGGACCCAAGGTCCCATCGGCACCGGAACCGGCGTCGAGCGACGTCGGTCCGGGTCCATGTCCGGAGCCGGAAGGAACTGGGGGACGACGCCGCCCGGAGCCCCAGGCGGCGTCGAGAACGGCACCGGAGTCGTCGGCGTAGGTGTCGTTAGGTCGACCGGCGTCGATGGGGGTTGCGGAGCCGGGATCAAGGCCGGGGCCGGAGCCGGGATCGAGGCTGGAGGCACGGGCGACGCCAGGGCCGGAGCCGTCGGCGACGCCGGAGCAACCCCATCAGGGCCCGCGGGGCCCGAAGGCGCACCGGAGGGACCTTGAGGCCCGAAGAGGCGGGCCATGGCCGACAGGAATTCCTGTATCTGGGCCGGATCCGCCCCCGAACCCGGGAAGGAGGGGGTATTGCGGGGCGACTCCACAGGCATGTCCGGGGCCGCGGGGGCGGGGACGGTGCCGGGAGGGGCCTCAGCCGAGTCGCGAGACCGGCGGGCGAAGTCCTAGAGCGACGATGCTTTTTGGACTTTTGTGCTTGGACTTACCGGACGAAGAAGACCGATGCCGACGACCGGTGAGGACTCCGCGATCGACCCCTGGACCTCTCACGCGACCGGGGCTTGCGCGGAGCCGAATGCCGGGCCTCGAGGAGCTTTCGAGACCGCTCTCGCAAAGCTTTCGGGTTGAGGGCCCGGCAGTCGGAACACGACTCCGTGTCGTGGCCTCGGCCGAGGCAGAAGAGACACTCCCGATGCGGGTCTGTGATGGACATCATCCGAGCACAGGCGCCGCAACGTTTAAAACCGGGCATCCCTACGACACCTTGAAGTCGATTCGAAGAAAAAACAGTGAAAAAATTCACCAAAAAGTTAGTCAAAAAATGACTAGGGCACTGCTCTTCCCGGATCTGCGCTTGCTGGCGCGGAAAGAAGAACTGACGTCAGCGCGCAGGGGCGGCGTCTAAGTACTGCCCGCGATGTCATCCCGGCGATCACGACGCCGGCGACGGACGCGGAGCCGCACGACGCCTCCTACCGACGCGCAAGGGTACTGCTACGCAAAAACTTTCCGGATCCAGCCTGACGCCTGGGGATATTCTAAGGTAAGGAATCTGTCACTAACGTGTCTCTTTCAGATTGCCCCCACCACACCTTTGCCAAAGGACCCTACCGATCAGCAAAACACTAATACCCATCCTCAATGCCTTCATCGAATCAGCCACATTCCTAGACACCTGAAAACATGCCACGATCATGCCCCTGCTCAAGAAAGCACCCACTCACCCAGCCACGCTTTCCAACTACAGACTCATTTCCCTCCTACCATACCTGGCAAAGGTCCTAGAGAAGCTGATCAATCGACGTCTCACTGACCACCTCAGCAACCACCAGCTCCTCAATGTCAAGCAATCTGGATCCAGGCCCACTCACAATACAGAAACAGCACTTATTGCCGCCACAGATGACATCCGCATGATCTTTGACAGAGAAGACACAGCAGCTCTCATTCTCCTGGACTCCTCTGCAGCATTTGGCACAGTCTCCCATCCCATCCTTATCAGGCGCCTGCACAAGACTGGCAAAGGACCAGCCCTCTGCTGGATCTGTTCCTTCTTAATGGATAGAACACCAGCCGTCAGCCAGGAGGCCCGAAAACCCATCTGTGGAGTGCCTTACGGTTTATCGCTCAGCCCCACCCTCTTCAACGCATACATGATCCCTCTGGCCCACGTCATCTGCGCACACATCATCATCCTCCTGTCATACACCAACAACAAGTCATACTCTCCCTCTTGGATAGGACGCCCAAAACATGAAACGAGTTCACTGCCAGCATGACCGAAGTCGCTTACTGGATGAATGCCAACTGTCTCAAGCTCAACACCAACAAGATGGAAGTAGTGATCTTCAGCAAGAACACCTCACCATGGGACTCCAAATGGTGGCTGGCCAAACTCAGACCCACTCCCCGCACCAATGCCAGGAACCTTGGAATAATCGTTTGACAGCAAACTGGGTATGACCGCACAAGTCAACGCCATTACTGCACCCTGCTTCCACACTCTGATGATGCTGAGGAAGATCGCCAAATATCTCCTAAACAACACTAGAAGAACTGTCACTCACACACTAGTCACCAGCAAGTTAGACTACGGGAACACCCTGTATGCCGGGATAATCAAGCAACTCACTAGAAGACGACAGACCATCCAGAACTCGGCAGCCAGACTCATCCTCAACCTCCCATACAGAACTCCCATCACACTACACCGCAGGAGCTCCACTGACTTCCTATACACAAACAAGCTCATTTCAAACTCCTTACAGACACATTCAAGGCACTACACAACTTGGGCCCCACCTACCTGAACAGTCACATTTCCTACTATCAACCACCCAGACGCCTCCAATCAGCAGGACTCCTGCTCTCGCACATCCCTCGCATACACAGTACTAGATTAGCGGGACGGGTGTTCTCTTACAGCACTCCTGAAGCATGGAACGGCCCCTCACTCCACATCAGAGCCTCTTCCTCTCTTCTTGAATTTCACAAGAAGTTGAAGACCTGACTTTTCAATTAAACAACCTACCATAGGCAGGGCAAGGTACACACATCTGCTCAATGCCAGGATACCCTCACGGGCGCGCTTTACAAGTACACATACCATACCATCTGGCATTCCCACATTTCTCTCTCTGAAGAAAGTGGGGAAGGCCAGAACTGAAGACATGCTAAATGTGTTATTGGAACATAAGTGAATTTTAGTGGAATTTTTCATAAACTGATGAGCACAGGTCCACAAGGAACCACTGGTCTTATTTTCACCTGAAAGGGAAAGGTCTTGTTGCTTCCCTTTGCCACTATGGATACCTGCTACTGCAAGTGTATGAGAAACAGAACTAGATAAAAAGATGGTTCCTTCGAGGAAAACCTGAATGGGAAAGGCCAAGGAGAGGCAAAAGAAATACAGGATTGGGGATCTTTAAAGAAGACCCCCATAAAAATTCTGAAATTTCAGAGCAATCAATGAGCTCAAGAAACACTGCAGTGAGATTTGACTCAATGAAAATGAGCAACTAACTTTTCATATTTGGAAAGGGTGTATGACATGCCAAAGGTAGTGAAAAGGCAATCTTAGCAGGATGAAAACATGCTTAAAAAAAGGAACAGGAATATTCACAGCTAAAGGAAGAAAATCAAAAGCTGATATGGTTTTAGAAAATACAAAAGGGATCAAATATGAATTACCCCTTTTTAGTATGACTCACTAGGAAAAGTCATTGGCTGAAGCAAAACAGGTTACAGACTTGGGGGTTCAAGAGGCACTTCAGTGATACAGCCTGGAAGCCCTGCAGAAGTAGATGGCGGAAGGACAGTGCCAACACACTGGGAAGCGAAGCAAGAGGCACTAAATCAAAGTCTGTGCTGTGATTACCCAAGAAGACTAAATGCAGCTAGCAGACACCAGAGAAAGGGATGCCATCTTTCCCCAAGCCATGGAAAAAACACAAAGAAGCCTTCCACTCAGAAGGCTGAGCAGGAGAGGATTTAGTGAACTAAAGAAAGTCCTCATTGTGGCCCCCTAGCTCTGACTGGACAGCTGTACCATGTGCACCCTCCTGAAGTGCAGCGCCGCCTCTTGGAGTACCCAACAAGGACAGAAACCAAGAAACAAAACAAAATATACGCCTGAAAAGTTGGCATTTTATGGAATCTAGTGTGAGGGGACTCATGTCCAATAAACTCAAATTAAGAAGCAGTAATATAAACAATACAGAAGTGATGATGGACACAACCACCTGGAACCTGGTCAATATAACTTCCAACAATGGTGGACATGGCTTTCTGTATTGCTTACGTCTATCATAAAAAAATGAATCTAGGCATGAGCGTGGTTTCCATTCACACTGAGCTGTAAGAAGAGCCATTGTTAACTGTGCCAATGCTGCACCTTTCTAAGGTCCTCACCTTGCAGATTGTTAAGACAGTGAGGTATAACCAAAGTACTATACATTTCTTAAAACTAGTTTTATTTGTGAATTAATAGAGCGCTGACTCATTTTTATTATCATGAATTCCTTACTTGAGTCTCTTTAACACACTTGGAAAAAGTAATTTGCAATGTGATATTGTGTTTCAGATTGTGAAGCAAGAAATATTTGAAGGAGGTAAATAACTAAGGTGATCTAACAGGCCAAGTCCTCTAGTTTCGGATAGGGTAGGGTATCCCTTACAAACATTCCAAAGGACCAGCTGATCGGTTCATTGGTAAGAAGTTGTGGTGGCTAAGAAAGGGGCTGTGCAGATGAGTAGTTCTCTCCAAATGTAGGTACCTTGGTAGACTAAAGGGTGTGGGGTTCCTTTTGGAAGAAAGAGACACGTGGACTGTTTTTAAAATTTTTGAGGGGAGAAAGGAAGGTGCTCTCTGACATAATTCCTAAGTGAACAAACGAGTTCAAACATTCTGGGGTGCGAGTAAAGGGAATAAGATTAGTTCTCTTCCTAAAGCTGGTTCTATATTGGACCTTTGGAGTGATGAGTGAACTGGTGGAGAGCCTAATCTGTTACAGAGGACCATCCTGTGAATTTATGGTTCTTTGACACAACAAATGTTTTCATGACTTGTGGGATTAAGGTGACCCCTGATTATGGCTCCCAAACATCATGAGAGTTTGTGGCATCCCAAACAGCGTTACTCTAAACTGAAGGGATACATTTTCAAACTGGTTCAAGACAAGTATGCATGTACAGATGTAGTATTTATATAGCGCAAACGTAGCCAAAAGGCAGAGGAAAACTGTACCAGGTCATGGTCAGAGATGCAATGAAAGACAGAATCTAAGCTGAGGGTTCTGGGTTCTTAGGGGGATGTAGACTATTTACTGTGTTATGACCTATTGTTCTTTAAAATTGTGTCTCTTCAGCTCTATCATAAGTTGAAGAGGAGTGCAGTGGTCTTGATGGATATGGCGATGTTGTCCAGGGGCCTGGGTGTACAGATGGAGAAGGCAGGAGCCCATTTTTTTCCTTCTTACTCGTCTTTGTCTCCATTCGGATAGTGTCCTGACATAACATGTGCAGAGAGCCACCAGAGACAGTGAGCTTCTCAGCCAGACTGGCATGGATTACCACCTTTCATGGGCTTTTAGATTGTGAAGTTGACTTTGAATCTGGTGAGGGCCAGCAAGGGACAGCCTGTGGAGTACAAGCATTGTGTTCAAATTTGGATTGGGGAATCACATAGAAATAAAATATCTTACAGGGACTAAGATCACCCTGAAAACAGTGTTAATGGCAGCGATGGAGAGCTACTCGGAAAAGATCCGAGTAGCTCTCCCCCGCGGAAAAGATCCGAGTAGCTCTCCCCCGCGGAAGTAATTAAATGACCACGCGGAGCAAAACGAGCTATGTTTTGATATCCCTTTGAGCGCACAACCTTCACATAAGGGGCTTTTGATCGATAGCAGCGGACCATTTCCACTAGTTATGCAGGCTGCGCTACGGTTGTGGTCACAGGTATCACCATTTCTCGTCTCTCCCGTCCTGATGAGGCCCAAATGAATGGGCAGAAACGCGTCGACCCTACATCATGGAGGAGTCCAACAGATTATGATAAATGCATAAAAGATTATTGTTTACACGTTCCTTAAACTAAGTGGAGGGTTGATGTATCCCCTCGAATGTGTAATGGACTACCTCTTTCTTCTTTTTCGGATTGCTTTTCTTTAATTACGCTTCTTTTGCATCCGTATGTAAATATAACGGGCATGAAAGATTGGGTATTTGTATATGTATGTATTCTTGTATATTTGTCTTTATGTGTTTTGTGGTAAAAACTAGATAAAATATATGTTTTTGACAACCATTTTTGGAGTCGGTATTGGATTGATAACAAAAGAAATAAAATTGTAGAGATTTAGGACTCATGGCTAGGGACTAATGGAAAATGCTACTTACCAGTATGCATCTGTTCTTGGCATGTAGAGCTGTAGATTCGTATACTTGTGCATAGATCGCCATCTGGTGTTGGGCTCGGATGTTTGCACTTTGTTTTTGTCTTGGAAGAAGTCTTTGTAGTCACGAGGTAGGTGACTCCTCCCTAGGACGATAGTGCGCATGGGCATCGACTCCATCTCCATATTGGTTTTGCCATAAAGGGTTATGATGGAGTTAGTAAGAAATAGAAAGATGTCCATGTGTAATGTATCTAAGTAAGATAGTACTGGAACAGATAGAGGTACCCGGGGAGGCGGGTGGGCGTATACGAATCTACAGCTCTACATGCCAAGAACAGATGCATACTGGTAAGTAGCATTTTCCGTTCGAGGCATATGAGCTGTAGATCGTATACTTGTGCATAGACTATACAGCAGTTACCTCCTTAGCGGTGGCTACCTGTATCTGTTGCAGTTGTTTGAAAAAGTGTTCTTAGTACAGCCTGGCCCACACTAGCTTGTTGTTTTGCTTGCACATCTACACAATAGTGTTTTGTGAAAGTGTGCGGTGTAGACCAAGTTGCTGCTTTGCAGATGCCATCTAGGGGAATGTTTCCTAAGAATGCCATAGAAGCACCTAGTTTGCATGTGGAATGAGCTCTAGGGGGAATGGTTAATGTGCATTTGGCTTAAAGATAGCATATTTGGATGCATTTAACAATCCACCTTGCAATCCCCGCTTTTGAAATGGGATTGCCCTTATGAGGTGGGGAGAAAGCCACAAAGAGCAGTTTAGTTTTCCTAAAGGATTTTGTCCTTTCAATATAGTAAAGTATTGCTCTTTTAACGTCTAGCGTGTGAAGAGCCCGTTCTGCCACCGAGTCTGGTTGAGGGAAAAAAACTGGGAGTTCAACAGACTAGTTAAGATGGAAAGCAGAAACGACTTTAGGTAAAAATTTTGGGTTAGGCCTAAGAACCACTTTGTTATGATGGATTTGCAAAAATGGTTCTTGTATGGTTAATGCCTGGAGTTCACTAACTCTTCTAAGAGATGTGATAGCGACTAGGAAGGCTACTTTCCAAGTGAGGAACTGTATTTCGCATTTGTGCAGAGGTTCAAATGGGGGACCCATGAGTCTGGTAAGAACAATATTTAAATTCCACACTGGAGAGGGTGGAGCTCTGGGTGGAATTATTCTTTTAAGTCCTTCCATAAATGCTTTGATAGCAGGTACTCTAAACAAAGACAAGTGGTGTCTGTTTTGGAGATAAGCTGCTATTGCAGCGAGATGTAGTCTTATGGATGTATATGCTAGGTTACATTGTTGTAGGTGTAAGAGATGACATATAATGTTTTGAATAGAAGCATCTAGTGGATTGATTTTGTTATTTGTACAGTACATTACAAATCGTTTCCACTTTGCGGTGTAACATGCTCTGGTGGTAGGAGGCCTAGCCTCTTTAATGATGTTTATGCAGTCTGGCGGGAGATCGAGGTAGCCAAACTCTATGATTTCAGGAGCCAGATCGCAAGGTTGAGTTGATTGGGATCTGGATGTCTTATCTCTCCATGGTTCTGAGTGAGAAGCTTGGGTGAGAGGCGTAGCTTTTGATGAGGAACTACTGATAGTTTCAAGAGGGTTGTGAACCATGGTTGTCGGGCCCATGTTGAAGCAACCAGGATCATTGTGAGGGAATGCTGTTTGAGCTTCCGAACCACTAACGGAATTAGTGGGAGAGGCGGAAAAGCGTAAGCAAATTTGCCTGACCAGTTCATCCATAGCGCATTGCCTTTGGACAATGGGTGTGGATACCTGGACGCGAAGCTTGGGCATTTTGCGTTTTGGTGTGTGGCAAACAGATCTATTTCTGGGTGGCCCCATATGTGAAAGAATGGAAGAAGAACTTGAGGATGAAGTTCCCATTCGTGGATCTGCTGTGTTTGATGACTGAGCAGATCTGCAATGTGATTGTGTGCCCCTGGGAGGTGTTCTGCAAGGAGATATATGTTTTGCGGAATGGCCCATCTCCATATGCTTTGAGCTAGGTGTGAACACCTGTTTCTGTATGTGGTACATTGCTGTCATGTTGTCTGTACGGACCAGCACAGCCTTGCCTACCAGATGTAGTTGAAAGGATTTTAATGCCAGAAAAATTGCCAGTAGTTCCAGGTAATTTATGTGGTGTTGTTTTTGTTGAGGGGTCCATATGCCCTGAATGGTATGGTTTTGAAGATGAGCTCCCCAGCCGGTGAGCGATGCGTCTGCTGTTAGCACTATCTGTGGAACCGGGTCGAGGAACAGCCGCCCTTTGGAAAGGTTTTGTGTGTTCCACCACTGCAGAGAGCGATGTGTGCGGCTGTCCACCAACACCAGATCTGTTAGCTGACCTTGAGCCTGGTTCCACTGACGTGCTAAACACTCCTGTAAGGGACGCATTTGGAGTCTTGCATAAGGGACGATGAGAATGCAAGAGGCCATCATCCCAATCAACTGCATGAACACTCGAGCTGGTAATGAGAGTTCAGGCTGAAATTTGGATATTAGAGCTTGCATAGTGCTTATCCTGAGAGGGTTGGGGTATGCTAAAGCTTTTGAAGTGTTTATGGTAGCTCCTAGGTATTGTTGTGTGTTGGACGGTTGGAGGTGGGATTTGGTGAGATTCACCGTGAATCCCAAGTCGTAAAGCAGCTGGATTGTTTTGTGTGTGTGTTGCACACAGGTGCTGTGTGACTTGGCTTTTATGAGCCAGTCGTCCAGATAAGGGAACACGTGAATGTGTTGTCTTCGTAAGTGAGCCGCCACTACTGCAAGGCACTTGGTAAAGACTCTGGGTGCTGTAGTCACCCCGAACGGAAGGACTTTGAATTGGTAGTGTTGACCGTCCACCACGAACCTGAGATATTTTCTGTGAGCGGGGTGAATGGGAATATGGAAGTAGGCGTCCTTTAGATCTAGGGTGGAGAGAAAGTCGCTTTGTTGAAGCAGTGGGAGCACCTGTTGGAGAGAGACCATGTGGAAGTGGTCTGACTGAATGTAGAGGTTTAACGGTCTGAGATCCATTATTGGGCTGAGAGAGCCATCCTTTTTTGGGATTAGAAAGTAGAGGGAGTAAACCCCTGTGCCTTCTGAGGTAAGGGGACTGGTTCTATTGCATGTTTTTGTAATAGAGAGAGAACCTCTTGTTTCAGAAGAGTCAGATGTTCTGGGGACATTGGACGTTGTCTGGGAGGGATATTTGGGGGAGTGGAGGCGAGTTCCAGGCAATAACCATACTGGATAATTTGTCTTACCCACTTGTCTGTTGTGATAGAATTCCAGACAGGTAGGAACTGTGAGAGGTGTCCCCCGACAGGAGTGGGATGATCGGGGGGAAGTGAAGGGAAGTCACTGCTTGGTGGTAGGGGAGTTGCGGGTATTGTTACCGCGACCTCTTCTCTTATTATTGTTGCCTCTGTACCCTCCACGAAAGTATCCTTTGGAGGAATTGTTTTGATTGGGGCTCTTATAGGAGGAAGAGGGATGCTCTGAGCCAATAGTTTTGGAGCCAGCCCTGTAAAAGGAGCGACGAAATGAACCTCTAGGGGAAGGTAATTGTAAGGCTCCCATGGACTTGGCAGTGTCCGTATCTTTTTTCATCTTCTCTAAAGATGTATCAACTGTGGGCCCAAAAAGATGTTTTTGGTCAAAAGGCTGATTAAGGATAGCGGACTGCACTTCCTGCTTGAATCCGGAGATTCGGAGCCAAGCATGCCTGCGTAGCAAAACGCTGGTATTAATAGCACGAGATGCCGTAGCAGCTGCATCAAGCGCACATTTGATAGATGTATTGGTTATTAATTTTCCCTCCTGTATAAGGTTATTAGCTTTGTCTTGATATTGGTCAGGAAGATGTTGCATAAGCTTTTCAAGCTCATCATAGTGAGCTCTGTCATATCTGGCCAACAAAGCTTGGGCATTGGCAATCCGCCAATGATTTGCAGCCTGTGACGCGATACGTTTTCCAGATGCATCTATGAGTTTGGATTCCTTATCAGGAGGAGGGGTGTCGCCTGTGCTTTTTGAATTTGCCCTCTTGCGTGCATTAGACACCACAAGAGAATCTAAAGGGACCTGACCTTTAATGTAAATTGGTCATTGGGAGCAGCTTTATATTTTTTGTCTACCCTGGTGTTAAGAATCCTGGCTCTGACGGGGTCATTAAAAACTTCAGGTGCATGTTTTAGCATGCCCTTTAACATTGGCAGGGTGTGTGTGGACTTTTGTGTGGGTGCAAATGTTTCCAATAAAAAGTCTTCCTCTAAAGGGTCAGAGTGTAATTGTACCCCGTGGTATTGAGCAGCTCTATTAATTAGTTGCGCAAACCCAATATTGTCATCTGGTGGTGATGGCCTAGAGGGATAGAGGTCAGGGTCATTGTGTGGGTCGGGATCTGTGTTGTAATCATCCCAAGGATCTGTATTGTGTGGAAGGTATGTGCGTCATCATCCTTATCTGGATCTCCATCCCCACCCTCATCAGAATAATCATCTTCATCATCCTGTGGTTGAGGTGAAAATGTATGTTGTGGGGAGTGTGCTGGAGAAATTAGCAGATTTGGATCAGCTGGAGAAGGAGAGAGAGGTGGAGAAGTATTAGTGCCTATCTCCTTCCGCTTCATGGGTATTTCAGGGTCTTCTGAAGTGTCCAATTTCCTCTTTTGAGGAGGTTTGGCGACAACATTGCCAGTTTCTGGGTCAATGTTCAGAGTTTTCTGCTTTGGATCCGAAGACACTGGTGGAGGCTGTTGTGAGGGTACAGTGTCCTTTGTCGGTGCCGAAGACTTAGGGTCAGAATGTTGTTTATACCGTGTCTCTGAAGCTTTCTGTGGGGTCTTGGACTCCTTAGCTTTTGGTATAGGAGTTTGTGGCTCCGAGACTTTTTTCGGCTCCGAAGGTTTGTTCGGCTCCGAAGATTTTTTCGGCTCCGAAGATTTTTTCGGCTCAGAATGCTTGTCCTTTGTTTCGACGCCGAGGGTTTCTGCGTCGAGGCTGTTTTCGGTGCCGACGAAGAAGGGCGTGGCACCTCTTTGGTTTTGGACTTCGGTGCCGAAGGTGACTTTTCGGCACCGGAATGGGGTTGGCTCGATCCCGAGCTGGAAGGCTTTCCTTTTGGTTTCATAGCCGGACCCGAGGGCGGGGCGTCTGAAATGTGTTGCCAGTGTCGACCTGAGCCCGAGGGCGAAGGTGTTACCGGAGCCTTAGGTTTGGTTTTGGTTGGGAGAGGTGTTTCAGTACTCACGGACCGCTGAGCCGGGGTGTCTGTGTCGTCAAAACTGCATTCGACCTCGTGCCCAGGGATTCATTATGGCGGGTGCTTAGGGATATGGGAATGCCCTTGGAGATCCTGGAAATATTAGTTAGGTTACATGATGGGAATTATGCCCGGGTGAGATGGGGAAACCAGGGACAACTTACCGAGCCCATCACGATCCAGCGGGGGGTTCGCCAGGGATGCGTATTAGCTCCAACCCTTTTTTCCCTGTACGTCAACCAGGTGGCAGACTTTTTGTGTTCTTTACCAGCTGACGCACCATCTCTGGCGAACCAAAAAATTGCCACACTGCTATTCGCCGACGACACCCTATTGATTTCCAAAACTCCCATGGGTCTCCAAAAACTTTTAAATCATTTTAAGGCATTCTGTGAGGAGAGGGGCTTGGTCATTAACACCTCCAAAACCAAGCTAATGATGTTCAACCCGCACAAATCTTTTAAGGGAAATATACTCCTGGATAATGTCCCGCTGGAGAGGGTTAGTTCATTCGATTACTTGGGTATTAGACTATCGGAGGTAATGGCTTGGAAAAGACATTTAGAGAAGGTCTCCTTGAAACTCACTCAGTTCACTGGGGCTTTGAGGAGGGAGCATCGCATGTCGTATACCAGGCCCGTAGCCCCTGCTCTCAAATTGTACAACTGCAAGGCCGTGACTAGTGCCCTTTATGGGGCAGAGCTGTGGGGCATAGCACCCTCTAATGAGCTCGCAGCTGTGGAAAACAAGTTCCTTAGGAACCTGATATCCCTTCCTTTAAGTACACCCCTTCTCCCTTTCAAGCTTGTTCTGGGTATCAAGTACATCAACGATCTTGCGAGGCTTCGCCCATTGTTGTTTTGGCATAGATTGGCCTCCACCCCTGATTTGGCACACTATGCAGCTGCTTTCTGCGAGGTCTCAAATTTGGACACCGCAAATAAAATTGGTTGAATTAAACAAGTAAATGCTTTACGGTCTAACATTGGCTTGCCAACTCAGGCCATCAGCCAACCACCTTCATACCCAAGAAGCCAAGTTAAACTTTTGTATTGGGCTTGGGTCGATGAGAACAACTTTCGGAAAAACCAACTTGGCAGCCTAATAGATGCTTTCATCGATCTGAAATCTAATTGTCATCTAAAAAGCTATTTCGATATCATTAAGGTGCCAGCTGACAGGAAGTTGTACACACAGTTTAGACACGGCAGCTTACCAATTAATGCTTTTACTAGCTCCTGGCAGAATAACAAATCTCAACCTAAGGGCTGTCCTTCTTGTCCATGTCCACTTGAATCCATTGGGCATGTACTTTTTGCCTGTAAAGCATACGCAAAGCCAAGAAGCAAATGGCTAGCTCCTGTGTGTAGACAATTAGGGACCAAAATCTCTAAAGATGCCCTACGGATATTAAAATCAGATGCCAGACCTCTTTTCACCTGTGCCACTGCGTAATTTTTAGGCCACTTTTGGGCGATTAGAAGGAGGGCACAACCAACAAGGCTAACTGCCATGAATAGATAAAATAGGCTGTGCTGACCAATCAAGATTGTCCTGACCAAGTAATGCTGCTATTTTATAATTCTTAAATAATTGTTTTATGGTTGTATTTTATGTATTTTATTCAGGTTTTTGTGATCAGTCCTGGCGCCTTGTCTTTTTAGATCAAGGGTTTAATGTGGGGGGTATTAACCCGGAAATTGATTTGTACAAATATTGATGAAGCATTTGCACTTTCGCCACATAATTTTGTTAGTGAGACCCAAGTCATGAATTTTGTGGATTTGTTTTACTCATATGATGTTAATATCTTTTTTACAATGTCAATTTGAGCGCTTTTATTTCTTATTTGCACATTGTCTTCCGAAACGCTCTTTTAGTTTAAAATGACGTTTATGATCTGTACGGTCGCTTCATTTATGGTTTGTTGAACCGAAATAAAGAATTTGACTTGACTGTGTCGTCTTCGACGTCGGAGTCGTCGGCTTCGGAGACGGAGATGTCTCCTTCATCAGCTTGTTGCTCCGGCTGGAGATTGGGCTCTGCTCCGAAGATGTCCGGAATGGAGCTGCTTCCGCGAGACATTTCGTGACGTCGAGCCCGACGGTCACGGATGGTTTTCTTCGATCTGAAAGATGCACAGGCCTCACAGTTCTTGTCTTCGTGCTCCGGGGAGAGGCAGAGATTACAAACCTTGTGTAAGTCCGTGTGTGGGAACTTAGCACCACACCCGGGGCATTTTTTGAAAGGAGTCCTTTCCATTGACTGCTGGCGTGGATAGGCCCAACGGCCCGCGTGCAAGATCGAGGATTTTTTATTTCCCGAGGATACGCGTCGAAAAGGAAACTCGATCGAGACAATACCGTCGAGTGGAGAGGGATTGCGCGTCGAAGGGGGTTCGAGAACGACACCGACCCGGAGCGCAGCAAATCACATCCGAACCCGATGACGGAAAAAACAATCTGGGGATGGAGTCGATGCCCATGCGCACTATCGTCCTAGGGAGGAGTCACCTATCTCGTGATTACAAAGACTTCTTCCAAGACAAAAACAAAGTGCAAACATCCGAGCCCAACACCAGATGGCGATCTATGCACAAGTATACGATCTACAGCTCATATGCCTCGAACATATTTTTTTCCCTTATAGAACTATTTGTGTATCTGTTCCTCTGCATCTCTGTTCGTTTCCAGAGTGTATTCCTTGCCTGGATGCAGTAGGATTAGCAGGGCAAACCCCATTTTGCAGAACATTGCATAGACTATACAGCAGTATTCTCCCAAAGCGGTGGCTAACCTGTAGCTGTTGTTTGAAATAGTGTTTTAAGTACTGCCTGGCCTAAATTAGCTTGTTGTCTCGCTAACATATCTACACAATAGTGTTTGGTGAATGTGTGCGGTGTAGACCATGTTGCTGCGTTACAGATGTCAGCTAAGGGAATATTCCCTAGGAAGGCCATAGTAGCCCCTATTTTGCGGGTGGAATTTGCTCTAGGGGGTACTGTCGAGGTTCTTTTCGCTTTTGTATAACATGTTTGGATACATTTCACGATCCATCTTGCAATGCCTGATTTAGAAATGGGATTGCCTGTGTGTGGTGGCGAAAAGGCAACAAAAAGCAGTTTCAATTTATGAAAATCTTTTGTTCTCTCTACATAATATAGAAGAGCTCTTCTAACGTCTAGTGTGTGTAGAGCTCGTTCTGCTACAGAATCAGGTTGAGGAAAGAACACAGGTAACTCAACCGGTTGATTTATGTGAAAAGCAGAAACTACTTTATTTAGAAAATTAGGGTTGGTTCGAAGAACCACTTTGTCTTTATGAAGTTGAAAGAAAGGCTCTTGAATAGTTAGTGCCTGGAGTTCTCCAACTCTCCTTAGGGAAGTGATTGCAATAAGAAAAGCAACCTTCTATGAGAGAAACTGTAATGGACACCTGTGCATTGGTTCAAAAGGTGGACCCATTAGCCTTGTAAGGACTATGTTCAAGTTCCATATTGGTGCAGGCGGCACTCTTGGTGGTATTACTCTCTTTAGCCCTTTCATAAAGGCTTTAATCACTGGTACTCTGAATAGAGATAAGTGTTGTCTGTTAAGTATGCAGCCACTGCTGCTAAATGCAATCGGATGGATGTATAAGCTAATCCAGATTGCTGCAAGTGTAAAAGATAACATATGATGTTTTGCACTGAAGCATCAAGGGGATTGATGTTGCTATTGTCACATAAAAAGTTTCCACTTTGCTGCATAACACGCTCTAGTAGTAGGTCTCCTAGACTCCTTTAGGATATTCATACAGTCTGGTGGTAATTGTAAATAACCAAACTCTATGACTTCAGGAGCCAAATCGCCAGGTTGAGTTCCTTGGGACTTGGATGCCTGATTTCTCCATGGCTCTGGGTGGGGAGACTGGAGGTGTGATGTAGCTTTTAGTGTGGAACTACTGAGAGCTCTAACAGGGTGGTGAACCAAGGTTGATGTGCCCATGTAGGAGCTATGAGAATGAGTTTGAGGGATGATTGCCTGAGTTTCCGAACTACCAGCGGAATGAGTGGGAGAGGCGGAAAAGCGTAGGCAAATATCCCTGACCAGTTCATCCATAAGGCATTGCCTTTGGAGAGCGGGTGTGGGAACCTGGAGGCGAAGCTTGGGCATTTTGCGTTCTGATCTGTGGCGAACAGGTCTATCTGAAGAAAGCCCCATTCCTGAAAGTAGGGAAGGAGGATTCGGGGATGAAGTTCCCACTCGTGGATTTGCTGTCTCTGCCTGCTGAGAAGGTCTGCAATTTTATTGTTTACTCCTGGAAGGTGTTCTGCTAGGAGATAGATTTTGTGATGTATGGCCTATTTCCAAATGACTTGTGCTAGGCGTGACAGTTGAAGAGAGTGTGCCCCCCCCTGTTTTTGTATGTAATACATTGCTGTCATGTTGTCTGTACGAACTAGGAAGGCTTTGAGCGCTAGAAACACTGCTAGTAGCTCTGAGTGATTGATATGCAGGCTCCAGTACCTTAGAGTTCATAATCCTTGAATTGTGTGACTTTGTAGGTGAGCGCCCCAACCAGTGAGCGATGCGTCGGCTGTTAGCACTATCTGTGGAGCAGGGTTGAGAAAGGGCCGCCCTTTGGATACATTTTGTGGGTTCCACCACTGCAGAGAGCGATGGGTGCGGCCGTCTACCAACACTAGATTGGTTAATCGACCCTGCGACTGGTTCCACTGACTTGCTAAGCATTCTTGAAGGGGACGCATGTGGAGTCTAGCTGCCGAGTTCTGGATGGTCTGTATTCTAGTGAGTTGCTTGGTGATCCCAACGTAGAGGGTGTTGTTGTAGCCCAACTTGCTGATGAGTAGGGCAGGAGTGACAGTTTTTCTAGTGTTGCTTAGGAACCATGTTAAGCTCTTTTTCAGCATCCTCGGAGCGTGGAAGCAAGATGCAATGGCGGCGTTGATTTGGGCAGTCATGTCCATTTTGCTGTTGATAGTTATTCCGAGATTCCTGGCATGGGTGCTGGGTGTGGGTCTGAGTTCGGCTGGCCCATAGTTGGAGTCCCATGGTGAGATGTTCTTGCCGAAGATCACTACTTCTGTCCTGTTGGTGTTGAGCTTGGGACAGTTGACTTTGATCCAGTTAGATGATTCAGTCATGAGGATGGCAAACGTGTTTCTTGTGTTGGAGGTCTTGTCCGAGAGGGAGACTATGAGTTGCGTGTCACTGGTGTAGGAAAGAATGTTGATGTGTGCGTGGATTATAATGCAAGAGAAATCATGTATGCATTGAAGAATGTGGGGCTGAGTGATGGGACTTCCTAGTAGTAAGACGCCAGGCTAACAGCTGGTGTTCTATCGTTAAGAAGGAGCAGATCCAGTAGAGAGCCGGTCCTTGGATGCCAATTTCATTCACGCGCCTGATGAGGATGATGTGCGAGACAGTGTCAAATGCTGCAGAGAGATCCAGGAGAATAAGGGCTTCTGTGTCTCCTCTGTCAAGGATCATGCGGATGTTGTCTGTGGGGGAGACGAGTACTGTTTCTGTGGATGAGCCTGAACCCAGACTGCGTGGCGTCAAAGAGCTGGTGGTTGCTGAAGTGGTCAGTGAGGCACTGGTTGATTAGTTCCTCTAAGTTCTTTGCCGGGTATGGTAAAAGGGTCGGGTCTGTAGTTGGAAAATGAGGTGTGGAAGTGAAGAGGTCCAATTGAGGGTCGAAGTTGCTGTATATGGATCTGATTTTGTTACAGAAGAATTCTGAGAGCTTGTTTCAAAGGTCCTGTGAGGGGGTGATATTGTTGGAGGAAGCATACGGCGTGTTGAAATCATTGATGATAGCATAGATTTTCTTGCTGCTGTTAGCCCTGGCATCGATATGATCTGCAAGAGCTGGGTGCTTAGTGTTCCGTATCTGCTGGTGGTAGTGTGTTAGGAATGACCTGAAAATGTCTTTATCTGTGGTGTAGTAGTTCTCCATTTGCGCTCAAGTTGCTTGTAGTGGCATTTTATCCGCCTGAATTCCTTTGTGTACCAGTTGGCATGTGATCGGGCTTTTGACGTTGGGTTGCGGTCAGGGGGAGCCAGGGTGTTGCAACATGTGGTGATCCAGCTTTGAGGTTCTTGATGGCTTTCAGCAAGTTGCAGCTGTGCTGAGTATGGTGTGCAGGGAGGGTGGAAGCCCATTTCTCTTCTGTGAAGCTTTCTTAGCTGCAGCAGGCAGGTCTAGTGGTGGTAGGTCTGTGGTGGTATGGAATGGGTATGCTGAAAGTGATGAGGGCAGGGCATGTCAGGTCATGGTTGTTGGCTTGTCCATTGTGTTGCTTCTAATTGAGGAGAAAATCGGCCCAATAAGTGTCCGGCGGGGTTGGTGGGTTCGGTAAAGAGCTGGGTGAGGCCAAGGTTCCCGAGGTTTTCTAGAAGGGCAGTAGAGTTTGGGTCGGAGCAGTCTTCTAGGTGTAAGTTAAGATCTCCAAGGGGGATGAAGATGCTGGTGCTGATGACGAGAGGTGCAACGAAGGCCGTGATGTTGCTAGCGAAACTGGTGCTGGGTCTTGAGGGTCTGTATATAAGGGTTTGCGTAGCGGGAAGTTAGCTGTGATGAGTATCTTGAAAGTGAGGTGTTCCGTGTAGCTGGGGACGGTGTCCATTTAGGTAGTGCAGCTGATGGTATCATCGAATATGATGGCGACTCCACCTACAGCTTGTGCTGAAGGTCTTGCCTTTGGACCTTGAAGCTGGGGGGTGTGGCTGTAGCGATGCCCGGAGCAGAGGTTGGGTTTGACCATGAGTAAGAGCAGACCCTTGAGCATAGTCATGCAGTAGGTACCATATATCCGTGGCGTGATAAGGTGAGCGAGTGAGTGCTGAGGAGCCTGCATGCGAGTATGGTATGTTGTGTGGGTGGTGTTTGGTCTGTGTGGGTGGTGTTTGGTCTGTGTGAGTGGGTGCCTGGTTTGTGTAAGTGTGAGCAAGTGGGGTGTTGGTGCAGGAGTGGTGGGTGTAAGTGTGGGAGAGTGCATGAGAACTTGCAGGAGGTGCATGTGAACGCTTCTTCTGTGTTGTGTGCAGCGGTGCGGCAGCAGTGCAGCGACTGGCAGCCAGAGATGAGAGCATTGAGGAGAGCGGCAGGGTGGCAATGGCTAGGAGCAAAACCTGGGTTCCTGCCGCTGTCAGTGGCACGTTAAAACTGCAGCCACCATTAGGTATATCCGGGGGTGGGGGAAGGGGAGGTGTGTAAGGTGCCATGGGCAGGAAAGCAGTGATGTCACTTCCTCTGCAGATGGATGGGGGGCAATGAAGTCCTCCTGCTTGGCTTCTTTTCTTAAAGACTGTTTTGGCAGGAAACCAAAGATGTCACTTACTGTGGAGATGGATGATGGGAAATCCAGTGGTGTCACTTCCTTCAAGATACGCCTGGAAAAAAATGTCTGCTTTGGTTAGGAATGTGGGTATCCAAAAGGCAAAGGATACAGAGACCATATGGGTCTGTTTTAGCCACTTTCCTGTCACATGCAGGACACTTGTCAAAAAGAGATGGCATATTTGACAAGAATGAAACATATTTTCTGTCAGAAAAATACAGGAACAGATTCTAAACATCCAAAGACGTAGAGTAAAGGTGTTTTAAAAGAGATTTGGCTAGATTTTTTAGTGAAAAAAGCCAAAAAAAAGGCCAAGCTTCGTGCTCCAAGATCCTGTCACCAGGAGCTGGAAAAAAACCAAGGTAACTGCCATCTACAGGGCATGATGGGACGCTGGAGAGCATGGAACTCTTAAAGGCGTAGTATTCGTTTTCAACCTGACATAGCTAGAGCCCATGTGGCTACACTGCCCTGAGTCCGCTCTCGATTTATTTAAAAACATGTTTGTGTGGAGGTTATGGCTGACCGCCGACAAAGATGGCCGCTTGTTAGAGCGGCTCTGACACTGGACTGCAGAATCCCCTAAAATCCACCCATTTATCTGTCTTCCAGCTGCAATCCACTACCATCCTGTTGATTGCCGGCCCGGGGGATACCAAGAGAGCCCAGTAAGTCCACGTTCAGACGCAATCTGCGGGACAAGCGTATTTGCAGCCTAGACTTTGTGGAGAAACCCCGACCTCGATTTTGACCCTGGCCGCAGCGGAGATTCCGGAGGGATCAGGTGATGCAGTGACGGCAGCGTTTAGGAGGCGGGCCCCTCCTTGCTGATTGTAACGTCATTAAGACTCAGTGCTAATTGACCTCTGGAGAGAAGGGGTCCTCTCCCTGCAGACGCGGCACCGGTGGACCTAGAATCAGGAGCTGCTCGACCCGGAGGTGGCCTGGGTTATAGGAATAGGCTGCTAAGTGCCGAGTGAGGAGCGAGAAAAAATAACCCGTAACCCGGGGTGCCCCTTTCTTTTGAAAATTGATGGTGCCCGCCCTGCTGAATGAGTTGCAGCGAGGGGCTGAAGCCGCTCCCTTCGCTACGCTGCAGGTGCACTGTGGGAGGCCTGCCGCCAATACAACATTGGAGTGAGTGAGCGGGGGGGGAGGCTGAAGAGACTTGCCCCACAATTAAATGAGAATATTGCGCTAGAGAGAAAGCTGCCTCGGTCTGCTGACTTCGACTATAAATCTCCCCTGTGGCACGACACGCCATTACTAATTGTGCATCTGGTTCTACATCCGGAGCTCATGGCCCACAGTGAAAGCCTCTATTGTGACACTGAACCTTTTCCGCCTTTATATGTACAGGGCCCCTGGAGACGGGAATCTCTCCTTTGCTGCTGCCTGACCCAAGAGAGACTAACTGAACTGCCACATACACTGTGTTGCACGTTGACTGCTGAGACTCTTGGGGTGTGCAAGGTTGGGATTGGGGGGAGTGGCGCTCGCGTGGCGAGAAAACTAACAAGCTGCATGGAGTGCTCTACTACACCCACTGGCAGGCGGTGACGAGTATCCCTGTGCCCCCCCTCCGAGTCTCTCCTTTCCCCCACTTCTTTTTGTCCACCACGCCTACCTCAGCACCATGACGGGCGGCAAAGGAATATGAGGCTTCCACCAGACAAAATTGGGTAAATATGCACTTTTGAAGGTTCCTGACACATCACTGACGGGCCTCAAGAACAGCCCCAACTCACTGTGCCATCAACAACTGAAGAAACACCCTTAACACTTTACGATCTCATGGCGGCGATTCAGGGAGTGCGCACTGCTCAAACTTCGAATCGACTTAACCAGGACTGAGGTCTCTTTGCTGAGAGTAGACCTCTGTAGCATAAACACAAGAGTCAAGGAGGCAGAGGACTCAACAGTTGTTTTACACAGAGGCGCAGAGGCCCTTAAGGCCCAAGTTAGTGAGTTGCAAGCTGTAGGAAAGTAGGATCCGCTTTCATGGTTACCCCCACTTTTTGCTTGTGTCAGTATGTTTTTGACTAGTCTGACTGGGATCCTGGTAATCAGGAACCCATTCACTGTGCTTCCTCCCTAAATTGACCATGGTAAGTACTTCTGTACCTCCACAATTGGCTACTGGTGTACCCTAGTAAGTCCCTAGTATATGGTACAAAGGTACCCTGGGCATTGGTACACCAGGGGTCTCTTATGGACTGCAGCATGTATTGTGCCACCCATGAGAGACCACTCAACCTGTGACTACAGGTCTGCCATTGCAGCCTGTGTGAGTTGGTGCTTGCACCACTCACAACCGATATAAGCTTCCTTATATCTGAGGTCACTACACTTAAAACCTATAAGTCACCGCTATGGCATAAGTGTGAGGGTGCCTCTGCATGAGCAGGACACCCTTACAAACCCCGGAGTCGATTCTCCAGGCTTTGTAAGTGCGGTCAGCCATTTTGATACATATAGTGGACATCAGTCATTACGAGATGTCTAACTATATAGTGGCTGCACCGAACCCGCTCATGTTTAGTATCAAACATGTTGGACTCATACCCCAAAACCAATTCCAGTGTTGGAAGTATGATTTGCAAGTAAAGTTTGAGAGACAGACTTGGTTCTTCTCAACTCCTGAGGAAGAATGGGAATGGGTCAAGGGGTGGCGAATGGTGGAAGGCAACGGCTCCAGAGACCGGCGGAGGAGGCGTAGACAACTCCCCGAGAGTTCAGTTGGAATGACAGCGAAGGAATCAGATCATGATGGGAAAGAATCGCTAGGACAACCAGTTCCCTGACCGACTATAGCTCTCCTCTTGATGACAGCAATTGCTCTCTAATGATGTGAACTCAGTTGAGGTCCTCAAGAACGTGTTCATTGTTATTCACCGATATATCCTTTTGAACTACAATGTCTATACAGCAAGGGAGTACTCACATACATGGGGATGCTACTGCGATTCGAGGCTGGTATGAATCACTGTACCCTAGGTTACACCTGCCATGTACAGTGGGCCACTGGTAACACCATGCTCCTCAGATGGGGAGCAGTAGGTGTAATCTTGGGCGGACCACGCTTTCCTTAATGTTAATGTTTTTTTAAAGTTGAGTCAGGACGACAGGCCCTCTGCAGAGTTGGGGGGACGGTAGTTCTGGGACCATCTTGCAGGGAGGCAGGGGGTCAGATTCATTCTGGGGGGTGGGATGAAGGGGGAGGTTAGTTCAGGTTGTTCTATTCTTTTCCTTCATTTGTCTATTTGGTACCAGTGTTTCGCTTTCACCACATCAATTGACCGTGGGGCAATATATGAGTGTAATGTGCTCTTATTTGAGCCACCTCGTGAGGCTGTCAAAGTAAAAATTTAACAGGATTGGATGTGGGAGTACAAATGACACATACAATGACCACTTCAGAGATTAGATTCTTGTCATAGAATGTAAATGGGTTAGGGGATAGAATCAAGCGTGGAGTTGTACTTCAATATATCAAAAGACACTCTCTGAATATAGTCTTTCTACAAGAAAAGCATCTCATGGGTAATGCTTGTAGGGCGATGGACCATTGGGGATACAAGATGGTGGTTCATGCTGGGTTCACTTTTGGCTCCAGGGGTACAAGAATACTCCTTAAGAAGCAATTTCCCCTTACTATTAACCAAACTTAGTTCGATCAATTAGGTAGATACGCAGCCCCTCCCGGGACATGGGCAGGCGAAACGATCAATCTTTTGCCGTTGTACGTCCCACCGAGAATGCATAGAGTTACCTTCCCAGATCTGAGTAAACTTATACTTGAACTGCCTATGGGAGAACTCCTCATGGGGGTGGGGTGATTTCAATATGACCTTTTGTGATAATAAAGACTGCCATCCCCAAAACAAGCGACACCTTCCTGCTCCCATTTGGCAGACTTCCTCTTCGCCCTGGGATTAGATGATGTTTGGAGGACACATAGCCCCACATAGCCCCCAGAGGTGGCGGAAACGCGACCGACTCAGTGGATGCTGAGCGAGTGCCGTCCACGCTAGGGAAAGACCCCTTTTGAGACTCCCCGGGGCTCCATGAGAGTTGCGGCAGTGCTACACAAAATGGCGGCGGCCGTGTCCGGAGGAGCCGCTAATTGCCCAGGCGCCTTACCGGAGCAGAGGAGAAAGTCCTGGGGCGCTCGCGATCCCATCGGGTTCTCAGGAGGAGCGGTGTGCGGGAGGCTACGCTGCACGATCGGAGCAGCTTCAGACCACGACTGGAGGAGCTCGTGGAGGGTCTTTGGTGTGCACACGTGGTCCCAGAGAGGGCGCAAACTGTATAACCGGTGAGGAGGGGACGCACTGCATAGACATGATATGAGCAAGGGGCAGCGGGAGCAATTTCTAGACAGGTCAGCCAGGCTCAAGCTTGCAACGGCGGCAAAACGGATCCATGCCTGGCCGTGCCTGACCCTAAAATGGCGGCCGACACGCTGCCGAAGATCGTATAATTGAAAGGGGTGAGGCTGCGGTGCTGCATTAAAGAGCCTCAGCGGCAACAAACTCCACAATGCAGCAGGAGGGATGTAATGAAGGAGGGGGATTGGTGCCTCCCACATAGGCCATCAAACACTGATAGCACCCAGCAGTGAGCTATGTAAGGTAGGAGCAACCAAGATGGCGGTGGAGTAACAGCTCGAAGCTGGAGCTCCACCGGATGAGTCCCAAAATTAGCCTGGGTCCCCCCACCACTGGGATCCTGCTCAAATTCCCAACACTCACCACTGCTGCTGGGAATGGGGATGATCTGCGGACTTTGGACCTGTCCCTTCCACCGCTCTCCTCTCTTGACCTGGGGGCGAGCTGGAGGACGAGGCGGACGGCGTTTACCAGCAACACCGTGACCGGTGCTCTTGATGGAACTTTGACGATGCCCCCTGGGTGGAAACCCTAACTTTCTATACTTACCGCGGTGCCCGAGCAACCTTGGCTGATGCCCGGTGGAGCTGTCATATGCAGCTATAGAGGAGTTTGGCTCTGGTTCACCCCTCGGCCGGCACCTACCCAGCCGGACATCGGACATTGTTTTCCTCGCCTCCCCGTTGTGTTTTCCTACCTGCTTTCCCTACCCCTGTTTACCATCCCCCCTCTACCTTTTCACTCCCCATAAGACGTGTGTACGCGCTAATAACTCACATTATTGTGTAATCCCATGTTTTTTTTCTCCTATGTCTATACTTGTCTATGTAATTATGTATACCACAACAAGGTCTGATCTCTATGAACAGTACATAAATACTTTAAGAACTTTTTAGGGGATTCTATCTCTTTATTGATACCCCCCAACCAGATCTATTCATAATCGTCAACAATCTGGACAATCCTGACTGTTCTCATTTAAAAATCACCGTCAATAACCACCAGACAGTTGTTCACTTCATTTACTCAAAGTGAACCAAAAACAAACAAATCAAACCCCACAATGTGAAAAAATGTGAATAGGGTAAGGAAGCACCTCACGTGCGCAAATCCAAAGGGCTACTGGATGGTACTCGCCAGTAGGCCCACGTTATCATCATCGGTTGCTTCCTTATCCAGGAAAATAAAAAAAGAAAGAAAAAGGTGTGTGTTCATAGAGATCAGACCTTGTTGTGGTTATAATTGCTTGAGTGGGGGGCGGTCTGATTCTCTTCTTTCCCCCTTATGCTCCGTTTGTTGGTATATGTAATTATGTAACCTGTAACTCACTGATCCTCATGTAAAGCGCTCTGATACCTCCGGGTCAAGGCAGCGCTATATAAAACTTTGCAAATAAATAAATATATCTTCCTTTCAGGTGCCCATGGTAGCCATTCTCGTATTGACTTTCTGTTTGCATTGGCCAGCAGCGTGCCTCACTTTCGAGCTGTATGCTACATGGTGAGAGGGATTTCCGATCACTTCCCAGTATGGGCGATTTATAAATCAGACAAGTTCCGACCACAGCGGACAATTACACTGAGTCCCTGGTACCCTAAAATCCAAAGCATGCAAGAGGGATTGATAAAAGCCAAGGACAATACTTCACAGACAATGAGACATCAGTTAATTCTCTGCAAATACTCTGGCAGGCCTACAAAACCATCATTCAAGGACAGGCCATCTCCTTGATGATCGGGTACAAAAAGCAAAAAGGGCCACAGTAGTGAAGCTTGAAAGTGACCTTTTAGACCTTGAAGCTAAACTGATAGTGGAAGAGATTGGGGATGCTAGACACATTTTGGACCTCAAACAACAGGAGTATAGAGATTTAGTGACAGAGGCAGCTAAGGACAGACATCATGCAGCGCGACACCATGTGTACGAAATAGGTGACAAAGTGGGGAAACTATTGGCATGGTTAGACAGATGTGAGAAAGCCAACCGTTGGGTAGCTGACATTTGCACAACAGATGGGGAACACATGAGGGATCCTCAAGATATCGCTGATGGTTTTGGGAATTATTATGCCCATCTCTATTCCCCTGCAAACATGATAACGATGACAGACTCATGAATTACTAGCTGACCTACCCCTTCCGACTCTCTTTGTGTAGGACAGGTCTCTCTTGGAGGGTGCTCCCACTGAGGAAGAAGTCGAGCAGGCGATTAGAAATATCCAATCAAGCAAGACGATGGGACCCAACGGTCTCTCAATAGAGCTGTATAAACTCACCCCATCTAATGGAGCTCCTCACGAATTAAAAATGCATACGGAGAGTGGAATAAAAGGTACTCTCCTTGAAGATCAAAGACTTGCTCCAATAGTAATAATACACAAACAGGGTAAACCGCCAGATCAATGTATCTCCTATAGACTGATCTCGCTTATCAACGCACAAGCAAAAATTCTAGACAAGCCCCTGGCATCCTGGCTTCTACAAATCATAACTAAATTATCCAGCGACTCCATGGAGTGTTGTGTTGTGTTGACAAAATTCAAGAAGATGCAGTGGTCCTATCGCTTGATGCATGTACGTCCTTTGACACGGTTGAATGGCCGTACCTCTTTGCCGTGCTGTAGCATATGGGCTTTGGTCCTAAGTTCCTGTCCTGGCCGAAACTTCTTTATTCTAAACCTTTGGCTCAGGTGGTTGTAAATGGTCGGACTTCTCGGCTGTTCCCCCTTCATCCCTTATTTTTGCACTAATCCTTGAACCGTTGGCTGCCTGGGTGCGTATGGACCTGTTGATCCGTGGCCTGCGATGGACAGTGGAAGAACAAGTTACTTACCTTCGGTAACGATGTATCTGTAAGAGACATACATTAGTTATAGATTCCTTACCTTAGAATTACCCTCCGGCGTCAGACTGGATCTGGAGAATTTTTTCTGTAGCAGTACCCCTGCGCGTCCGTAGGTGGCGTCGGTCGACTCAACGTCCGTCATCGGCGTCGTGGTCGCCGGGATGACGTCGCAATGTCTACTTAGATGCCACCCCTGCGCGCTGTCAGTTCTGACAGGACTTTCCACGCCAGAAGCGCAAAGCCATGCAAGACACTGACCACTGGTGCACAAAACGAGGGCCCTGGAAGGGAGTCCTTATCCCTAGAAGTCAGTTTGTAGAACGGGGAGGATATGTGGGGTGGTAAGGAATCTATAACTAATGTATGTCTCTTGCAGATACATCGTTACCGAAGGTAAGTAACTTGTTCATCTGAAAGAGACCATTAGTTATAGATTCCTTACCTTAGAATAGATACCCCAGCAATGCCAACCCTCGGAGGTGGGTCTGCGAACTAAGTTCAAACCAGAAAGTCCTGGAGCACAGAAGGGCCAAAAAAGCCGTCTCTCCGGACTTGGCTATACAGGCAGTAATGTTTTGCCCACGTAGCTGCCTAGCAGATGTCAATCAAAGGAACTCCATGTCCCAAAGCAGTAGAGGCCCTGGTAGTGTGGGCGCGCAGTCCTACTGGAGGTTCCTTTTTCGCCAAAGAATAGCTGATTTTGATGCATAGGACAACCCATCGAGAGATGGTACGTTTATGCATGTCCTGACCTTTCTTGGCGCCCACATAACCCACAAAGAGTTGATCTTCCACCTGGAAATCTTTAGTGCGGTCAAGGTAGAAGGACAGCACACGTTTTGGGTCCAGGCGGTGGAGTCTCTCCTCCTCTTTGGAAGGGTGCAGAGGCGGGAAGAAGGTGGGCAATATGATGGTCTGACCTATGTGGAAAGAAGTAACCACTTTGGGCAGAAAAGAGGGCTAGTGCGAAGGACCACCTTGTTCGGATGAACTGCAAGAAAGGGAGGTTTGGAGGAAAGAGCCTGAAGCTCACTCACCCAGCGATCAGATGAAATGGGAAGCAGGAAAGAGGTCTTCAAGGTAAGAAGACGAAGAGGACAATTATGTAGTGGCTCGAAGGGAGCACACATAAGGAAAGTAAGAACTAGATTCAAGTCCCACTGGGGCATTACGAAAGACGGGGAGGTAAGAGATGAGTAATGCTGATCAGGAAGGCACAGAAAGGCAGAGATGGCCGAAAGGTAGCCTTTAAGAGTGCCCAGAGCAGAGACCTGCTGGGCCAAAGATAGAATGAAGAGGAGAACCTCTGAAATAGGGGCAGAAAGGGGATCCACAGCCTTTGCTGCGCACCATGCCACAAATTTGTTCCATCTACAGGCGTTTACTGTTTTAGTGGAGGGACGCCTGGCTGCCAAGATGACATTAGTACACACAAAAGGAAGGGGTGAGGGTAACGGACTCACCTACTCCGAACCCCCTGTCAATACTTATTACACCAAAAGGAGTAGGGAGCAATAAAATGTCTGTGTCTCGTGGTGGCACGTGCTGTGTGTCTTAATACTGCCCTCACTCACACTATTGTGTGACATGCTTCATCATAGTGCTGCTTACAATACACCCCGGCACAGCCAACGCCTGGGGTGGAGCAATAGGGTGGGGGAAGACAATACAACACAAAAGAGAAACAATAATTGTTTCAAAAGTGACTGGGAACGCCGGAAGTGAAAGTGCAGTGTGGTGTAGATTAAAACTAGCTCGGAGGTGTCGCTGTGCCTATAACTTTATTCCTGGGCCCCCTGGCCAGGATTAAAAACGTGAAGGATGGTGGTGATTGGGAGATGCAATGTGCTCCTAACACCCCTCCTTACTGCCAGGTGGTCGACATGTTTCGGCCGTGTGTCTGTGCCCCTCGATTGGGGTCACGCCGGCCTTCTTCAGGACTCTACCGGTCCCAGTGGAATTGTGTAACTCTCTCACCTCTGGTTGAGATAAGAGGGTGTCAAAAACCCTAGTTCCGTATCCGAGGGATTTCCTCAAAGATAATCGTGGAAATTACTAAAAGGAACAGGGGGACAAGAGACAAAACAGTGAGAGGGAGAAAAAGAAAAGAAGTTAGAAGGAATAATCTCCCTCGTGTTTCTCAAGCTATATGTATACATATACACTAAAGTTTGTTCTGTAAAATCGCTCATACCACCAAAGACACAGGTAAATCACCCTGAAAAAGACTCATATTCATCCGAGTAAAGCAAGTAAAACCTTAATCAATCATTCATACTTGTTGCCTTCTATGTGATCATAGATACCAGTGTCGCGTACACCATACTAATTTTTCACACAGTCCACCCACTGTAACAGTAGGAATTCGGTGTGTCCTTACTCACCGAGTTTCACCCTATTTCATATTTGAAATGGCGGTGGGCAAGGAGAGACCCCCTATAGTCACACTCTATGGGAGGAAAAATCACAAGGAAAAGAGAAATTGTCATAGTTAATGGTCATGGAGTAACATGATTAAATAAAGTCTTAAAAATAGGATTCATCTGTTGTGGAATGTAACCACCTCATGTGTGATCAGGTGGAAGCCTCTCGTTCAGTCACAACTCCATGCAATTGTTAAAATGTGCTGCATGCGGTCTTAGCCTCTTAAAAAGCTAGGACGGAATCAAGAGGAGTGTCGTAGAACATGACCGACAGCGCATTAAGCGTTTTCTGTGAGCAAAAGGTTTTGGCGCTGAAGGATTGGCTCATGATGCACCCGTAGCCCTAATTAAAAGGTGCCGCCCTGCAGGGTATGCTACAATGGTGGTCTACACGTTGAGGAAAACGCTCTAGTACAAGGAGGCATGGATGTTAAAAATTGCTATAATCAGGGTCCATCCTGTGGAGCCTGAATGACCCCAATGCTTAGATGTCTCCTGTAGGTGCGCCAGCGGTATAAGCCACACTGAAGTGCCCCCAGCGTACCCCTCCTAAATACCTCTCTCCTTACTACTCAAAAAGAGGCGCTCCTCTCATCCGCTACTCGGCTCCTGCCGCCGTGTCGGTTAACGGCAGAGCCGCGAGGCGGTAATTGCCATATTAAAGTACCCCCAGTGTGCCCCCCTCTCTCTCCTTACTACTCCAAGGGTGGTGCTCCTCTTATCCGCTGCTCGCCTGCTGCCGCCGTGTAGGTCAGTGGCAGAGCAGCAGGGCGGTGATCGCTATATCCGAGATCGGAACCCGAATAGTTCCGGTCACGTGGGGCGCATGGTGACATGTCAAGGGGGCATAACGGCAAATCGGTCGTTGCCAGAGTCCTGCGACACGTGATCACCGTGTCCAGTTGGCATGGTTACTTGCCTCAAAACAGTAGATGGAGGAATGCGGAAGTTGCCAATTACGGCTGACTTTCTTGTGATCTGGGACCAGAGAGAAACATTATGCCTGCATTTTGGGGATGGGTGAAAACAGGTTTAAGAAGAGACAAGATTTCAAAAAAGGCAGAATTTTTTTTTTTTTTTTAAATATTGAAGAATGGGATGAACGTATGTGGCACTGCGCCTGGAGTCTCGGTGGTACACAGCTAAAGAAATTCAAATGTTTTCAGATCAAATGTAAGCCAGGGAATATTTCATAAACCTAAGAAATCAGGAAGAAAAGTTCCCATTAATAGAAAATGTATACATCTTTTGATTCTGGACTGTAACCATCTCCATCCTGTTTACTATTTCCGACAGTCAGGAAGTGTGTTCTCTTGCCCAACAAACAATGCAACTGCAAGACCTCTTCAAGGGGAGTGTACATTTTCTAAAGAAAGTGACAACACCTGAATGTGTATATACTTTCACTGCTCCTCGGTCTCAATCCCTCTGCAGAAGGAATGGGACCATTAGAAGATAACACAGTAACAGGTGAGTGATGAGAAGAACAAGTTACTTACTTTCGGTAACGTATTATCTGGTAGAGACACATTCTAACTGCAGATTCCTTAACTTTTGAATTCTCTCCAGGCGGCAGACTGGAACCGGAAATCTTTCAGCAGTCCCTCTGCGTGCCGGGTAACGCTGCCTTACGACTCTGTAATGACGTTGACTCCGGTTGGGACGTCAGTGGAGTTATTTAAGTCCCCTCCGGCACTAGGACGTCAGTTTCTTCCGTTAAACCTTCCGCACTAAAACGCGGAGCCATTATAGAAACTAATTGTAGAAACAGTGTGCCAAAAAAGATAAATATATTCTTAAAAACATAATTAGAAAATGAAATATATGGTATGATAATACCCAGACAAGGCCCATATGGAAAGACCCAATGGTATGATGAAGCAACTGGAAATGAAGGGTATGGCAATACCAAATCAAGATTTAAAAAGTAAGACCAAATGGTTCGTTGAATCACACAATTATGTGAAACAGTGATCACTGGTATATAAAACCTGTACTGAAAGGGGTATAACCCTTACACTACAGAACGTTCGCAGAGTGGGGAGGATGAGCAGGGAGTTAAGGAATCTGCGGTTAGACTGTGTCTCTACCAGATAAAACGTTACCGAATGTAAGTAACTTGTTCATCTGATAGAGACATCAAACGCAGATTCCTCAACTTTTTAATTAAATACCATAGTTATTAGTTATACCCACCCAGAGGAGGGTCTGCAAACTAATCCTACAAAAGCTCTCAAAGAGAACCAGCTGGTCGAAATTCACCACAGACCAGACATATGTAGGAATTAAATGAAAATGAGCATGGCTCTCTATAAAAAAACTGTGGTACCGACCACAGCCAATTTAAATAAAAAACAACCCCACAGGCACAGAAAAACAAAAGAGGGGAACATGATAATACCCAGTCAGAAGACATCTGACAACAGACAGACAATAGTATTAAACCCCCAAAGGGTAAGTGAGCCCTTGGACTAGAAGGGCCAAAGGCAACGCAAATGCCATGCAACCCTCATTCTCTACGTCAGCGAAGAAATATCTGAAGAAAATCTGTCCTGATAACTCCAGAAAAGAAGGACTTCCAAACCTCATTCCCTTTAAAACCAAGATGAATAAACCCATTAAGTCCATTAATTTCAAGGTCGGGAAGATAAGACCAAATGTCTAGACGATGAACGTCATAGGCCATTCCTTAAACAATTCTTTTTTTTTTTTTTAAAGTCAAAATATTCACCTGAAGGATCACACAATGCATAGTGTCCGTAGAGACAGAAAAATAGCAATTAAACAGATATGAATCTGCTATAAATATTGATCAATTATATCCAGATCTATATATCCACGTTCCATGCCTACATATAGATCCGAACTTTAAAATAGAATGTAATATCCTTCTCATTATATATAGCAGAACTATATCTTAGCATGTTTAAACACATATTCAACACACTTATGTAAACTCTGTATACACATGGATAAACGGAACTGAAAAACCAGTCCCAAAATACCACACAATATAACACCAAGAGAGATATTGCACCCTTAATGAAACACCTTGGGTGACTTAGCATTAAGATAATGCTGCCTGTCAAAAGTATCCAAACAGGCTGGTACTACCTAAAGAAAACCCACATGAAAATGAGCCTTTGCCAGCAGCAACCACTTACTACCACCTTGGCCAGGAAGGCCAAGAAGAATAAGATAAACCAAACCCCTGGAAAATACTTCAAAAAAAGGGAACTCAGTTATAGTAACTGTCCACAAGGCACATGAGCCAAAATCCAATCTGACCGTAAGGCAGACCAGGACTCGAATATACATATTTAGTTCTATAAAAACACACGAAGCACTAGATCATACGTCACTCTATGATCCCTTAAAGGGCTGTAAGGTACAAAAAATAACAAATGCTTAATAGAGAAAGAAAATGTCCCCAAGAAGACAGAGAACATCCAATCTCCTGAAATGTATGGCTATCAATAGTGCCAAAGTTAACGAATATGGAAATCTCCAGCATGTTCTTAAAGTGAAGAAAGATCAAAAAACGAACCTTCTCTTCTGAAAAAACAGAAATCTTCTCAACCATGTAAGACATGGCCGTAAACAGCCCTAAGGTAAATGATCAGCCACTGCATCTCAGATAACCTCAGAAGCAGAGCTCACGGGACAACCATTTTCCAAAATTGAACATAAGGAGAAATAACACCTCCAAAAACTGAGAAAACCAAGACCTGAAGTATTCAGAAGAATACAAATCAGACACCTCGAATTGCCAAATGTAATTGTCTCCAGTAAAAGGGCGCACACTCCGATGGAACAAATTCTTATGCAGAGGTTACGCAAAAAACAAGTATACACTCTGCATACAGGTCTCATAATTGCAAATACATGCTCTATAAGAAATGCTGTAAGTGAACAGCAATGCATACCAGCATAACGAACTGCTTTGAAGAAGCATGTTAAAAGGTAAACTCCCTAACCGGAAGACACATCACCTGCAAATAACCTCTTGAGCATGAAGCCCATTTTCAGAGGAAAAAGAAAAAGGAAAATATATCTCTGGTATCCTTTACCACATAAACTGTTAAAGACAGTATTGAAACAATAACATCCGCTACTCGCAGGAACACCAATCTGGTGTAGCCAAAAGGCGGACATGCCAATGTCCTAACAAGGCTAGTCCTTCAAAAGAATAAAAATCCTGTATCACCTATACAACCCAAGTATAGGAACAACTAAAGAACATATGAACAGAGAAAGAGTAATTAAGACTCTGTATCACTTCGCCTATCACAAATGCACTTTAATGCCGACTCGGCCTGAGCCCCAAAAAGATGGGTGGCGTCAAAGGGCATATCAACCAAAGTCACCTGGACAGCGTCGGAAAAATATAAAGTTCTTAACCATGCAAGACGCCGTAGTGCCGTCAAAGATGCCATGGCCTGACCAACCGAGTAGTAGTAGTAGTATCCATGCCACATCTAAGTATTAGCTTAGGTGCCTGATGGCCATCTCTAATCAGCTGCTCAATATCAGAACGGAGGCTATCCGGAAGTTTTGGCAACACAGTCTGCAAAGAATCCCACAAACCATGGGAAAAACTCAGAAGAACACAAGACGTGTTTGTGGACCTTAAAGCAGAACTAGCAGAAGAAAGGATGTGCTTGTCACAGGCATCTTGACTCCCGACTCTCTATTCAATGGAGTCTTGGGCAAAGAATCCATATCCTGTGAAGCTGAAGCAGCCTGAACTACCAGACTACGAGTGGTAGCATGCCTCAGGAGACACACTGGGTCTCCAGGAGCAGGCAGGTGCCTGTGAGATATTGCACGGTCCACTAAGACCCCTGTATAAGGTTTGGCCCAAGTTCCCAACAACATGTCGAACAGAGCCTCACTGTATCAAAGAACATGGTCTTCCCCCATCTGACCTTGATAAAGGACATCAATCAGAGGGTCGGTGGACTGAACTAGGCAGTGACTATTCCAAAAATTGCAGCCACTCTCCTCAACATATCAGCAAAGAAGGAACTTGCCTCAGTAGCGAGAGTAGGAGGGGACAGTAGCCTTGAGGCCCACTAGCCTCAGCAACTGCAGATATCTAACTCTCCTCCTCTTGAGGTGGAATAATCTCATAAATGGCCTGAAATGGCCTAGACTGCCTTTGCATCACCCTCCACAAGGTGACTCCCAGAAGTCTCACCACAAGAAGGAAGTGAAAATGCCACATTCCGGGGGGGCGGAGCTTGCCTGAGCCCAAGATGGCTGCGTGAGCCGTGAGCTCCGTCCGATATCCATACTATCCTGCATTTATCCTGCATCAACGCTTGCTGCTCAGCCGTAAAACTGCTGTGCCCAAGTTGCGGAGCCCTCAGTGATCATCCGGTGCTGTCTCTGTGGCGGTGAGGTGCTGCTGAGAGGACGAGCGGCGATCGTGTGCACTGAGGCGTGGCGCGGAGTATCAGAGGCCGAGTTGGTGACGCGGTTGGCAGCGTCGAACCGAGCGGGTGTCCCGCAGCCCACACGAGCCTGCGAGAGGCGTCCCAGGGTACAGAGGCGACCATACGGGACCCGGCAGAGAGGAGATATGCCGCGCGATCCACGAACCGCTGCTAGTGAAAGAGCCGCTGCTGACAGGAGCTGCCGAGCGCGGAGCGGCGGAGGTCATCCGGGCCTGCTAGATGGAGATGAGAGGTGCAGTGAAGCCCTGCGGGCGGAGGTGAGCGCTTTTGCCTGGGACTCGCTTTCCACGCTGGTGGGCTGTGATTGACACGGGCCCGATTGCTGCGAGTGCGGCGCGCCCACCCGTTTCCCCCCTCTGCGCATCCTGGAGAGCTCACAAGGGGCATTGACGTAATTGAGACCGCTGGGACTGGCCTAGGCCGCGCCATTTCAACATAGGCCGCGGCAAGCTGTGAGAGGCACGCACCGCGAGGCAGCAGTGGACGGCGCTGTCCAAGTTGGCCAGGTGTGAGCGCAATTTCACTTACTGGAACTGTGTCTAATGCGAGGGGTTGCTGGTATATATAGTGACCCCCTAACTACCGTGCGAATTGATTGCAAGGCCCCAGAAGACTGCCTCACCTAACTGGGAGCTCCCAGCCTGTTGACTGCCCAACCCTGATCCATCGTGTTGGGGGCGACACCTGGCGCCGCATATTGGAGTTAGATGTAGGAGACGTCCCTGGCGAGTAAGCGGTCCTTCCCTCATTGCTCGACCCAAAAGAGATAACCATAGTCCCACGACCCGGTGACGTATTAGCCTGCATACCTGCTCTGGCTGGCTGGCCACTTTGACCAATTAATGCTGCTGTGAGCTCCCCGGAGTTGCTGTTTCTGCAAGCAGGCGTCGGTGGAAAATTCTGCTTCTTATTAGCACGAAGAATCGCACACTCAAGCGGGAAATATGGGGAAGGTGGACAAAAATCAACCCAAGCTCCAGTTCGAACAACGTCGGAACAAGCCTTGCGAACAGACGCCGGATGGGGATTCAACTTCGCAGGCCGAAGAGCATGATCAAGTGGAGGGCGACATACGCGTCATGTTGGCAGCCATGCAGAAGAGCTTAACCTCCATTGACAGTAAGATTGACTCCCTGTCCTATCGCATGGACCGTATGACAGAGCGCATGGACAAGCAAGTCGCATGGATATGAGGGAACGCAGGGTCACGGAGGTCGAGGAAGCTGAATTGAATTGAATTGAATTCAGAACACAAACAGATGGGCAAACTCCTGCTCACGCTTCAAGAGAAGGCGGAGGACCTTGAAGCTAGGTCCCGACGCAGTAATTTCCGAATTACCGGCCTGCCAGAATCCACAAGTGTTGGAAATATGGAGTTATTTGTAGAGCAGTTGCTGACAACATTGCTGGGCCGTGACACGTTTTCTTCAATGTTCGTGGTTGAGAGAGCACACCGCTCGCTGGGCCCAAAGCCCCCGCCCCGTGCTGCGACTAGGCCTATCATCGCCAAACTGTTGAATTACAGAGATAGAGATGCAGCACTCAAGGTGGCTCGAGATGAACAAACTCTGCACTATGAAGGGTCAAACATTTCGCTCTACCCGGATTTCACGGTACGTGTGCAGGAGGCACGCAGACAATTTGCTCCACTAAAGAAACAGCTGAGGGAACAAAACCTTGATTACGCCATGCTGTATCCGGCGCGGCTCTGGGTGAACCGCCAGGGTAGCTCTCGCATCTTCACTGATCCCAAGTATTTACAGAAAGCCTTGAAAGACTGGGCCAAAGAGAAGCCACATGGCTCAGCATCGCCTTCCCATGATGGAGCGACTGGTGGTGGCCTTGATGACAACGACTGAAACCTAAGACATTCTGTATTGCAGATAAGGCTTAACGATTGCTTGGGAATCTTAGAGGTCTGTTGCCTGTTGCGCTCTTAGAATTGTGATATGGGTTGGTGGGGAGAGATGTGTCGTTATACGCAGCTAGACGGACGCTGCACAGAAGGTTTTGCTATGTTTAGTCCGCGCTGGGTACCACTTCATTGTGATTTATATTCTAATGCTGAGCTTAGATCTTATAAGATCCTACTGTTTGTTTGATTGATGCATTCCACTAGCCGGATGTTGGGCGGAGGGGGCGTATATGCCGACTGAGGTAGGATAGGTAGCGGGTTTAGGCAACATCTGCCCACGCGTGAATCCCACGTCCTGGTATTGTTGCGATTTGGTTCGTGGTTTTGTAACGTTTTTGGTTGTCGTTTTCTTTATTTTATGATGGGGTTGGCAGAGGGTACTCGCCATTGCAAAGTTGGGGTATGTATGGCGTGGGTGGGGGTTGGGGGAATACAGAGACCTGTTTTGAGCTTTACTTGTATTGTAATGTTTATTGAATCCATTGCGTGCTGCTTCTATAGGACACGATGTACACAGGGTGACATTTATGCATTGACATTGCTCGCTACTAGACAACTCATCACTTTGCCATGACACAACCACAAACACATAAGATAAAGGTGATGACCTGGAATGTCCGCGGCCTGAATGATTTTCGAAAGCTTAGAAAGGTCCTATCATACCTCAACAGACATGCCGTCGATATTGCTTTTCTACAAGAGTCACATTTGCCCCTAAACAGTCGGATGTTTAATTGCAGAGGTCTTCAGGGAAATACTCATGCTGCGGGGTTCACGTCACATGCGCGCAGTGTCATTACCTGGATCAACCCGAAAGCTGGTCTTAAGTTGGACCCGATGGACTCGGACTTGGATGGGAGGTTTGCCATATCGAGGTGTAGTGGGAAGGGACTCACCTAATATTGGTCAATATCTATGGCCCGAATTATGATGACCCACAGTTCTACATGACATTGCTTGATAAACAGAGCAGCTATAGGGAGACTGAACAACTATGGGGCGGGGACTTCAATTGTGTTTTAAATACACAACTTGATAGATCGGGGGGCCCGGATCGGCGACTAGCGGCTGCAGCGCGTACTATTATAGATGTCACTGTGCAGCTTGACTTGTGTGATGTCTGGAGAACACGATTCCCGGGTAAGGGTGGGTTCACACATTCTTCGGCCTATCATGATTTACATACCAGAATTGACTACTGGTTAGCATCTAGGAAATTGCTCTCTCGAATCTGGGACTGTGCGGTGCTCTCTCGTACATTTTCGGACCACTCCCCGATTTTGCTGGTTCTGGACTGCCAACACGCATGAGTCCCTCCATTTACGTGGCGTTTTCCCCCATATTCACTGTTGGACCCTGTTTTTAAAGCTGAACTGTTTGAAGCAATCGACACCTTTTTTGACCACAATATTGGGTCGGTGGACTCCTTTGCTTTTGTGTGGGAGACTTTTAAAGTATACATCAGGGGGATAGCTATGGCTAAACACTCTGGAGTCCTTAGGTCGCTTCGTAGGCGACTTTCAGATTTGGAGACAAAATTAAAGGCACGGGAGAGGGACCTCCTCAGCGACTCTGATGAACAAGCGGCGGAGGAGTTTAAAGAACTTCTAAAAGACTACCACGAGACGGCGGACTCAGAACTTAAACACATGGGGTAATATGCGACTGCTCGCACTTATGGGGAGAGCGAGCGCCCTGGCTCGGTTCTGGCATCCCTGCTGAGGAGACGTGGGGAGACCGCTGGGGTTGGGGTAGTTAACGACGAACATGGAGCTCCGTTAACGGAATCGACAGCCATAGCTCATAGATTCATGCACTATTATACTCAGCTGTATACCTCTAAGGCAGGGTGTTCAGACGCGGAAATACTTGACAACTTGGCTCACATCAAGCTTCCTTGGCTTACTAATGCTCATAGGGAATTTCTCATGCGTCCCCTGGACGCAGACGAAATTACAACTGCCCTGATGGGGATGAAATCCGGCAGCGCCCCGGGGATTGATGGCCTCACGGTTTCGTTTTACAAGGAGTTCAAAGATGTCCTCATTCCCCACTTAAGTACACTGTTTGAGGAAATGGGCGCCAACGGACTGATGCTTCCCTCAATGAGGGAGGCACTTATAGTGACGATCCTGAAGCCAGATAAGCCGCCAGCTGAGTGTGCTTCTTATCGTCCCGTCTCTTCTTAACGTTGATACCAAGATATATGCCAAGATTTTGGCGAACCGACTGGCTCCGCTTGTGCAGCTACTTGTAGCGCCGGAGCAAGCCGGGTTTGTCCCGAGCAGAAATTTGACTTACAATACGAGAACGGTGTTTGACGCAATTCAACACACGCGACGGGAGCTCAGGCAGTGGCTGTATTCCTAGTTATGGAAAAAGCGTTCGATTCGGTCGAATGGAAGTTCATGCACCATGTGCTGACACGACTAGGGGTCAGTGACGTCTTCTTACAATTAGTAGGTGTTCTATACAATAGACCGTCTGCTAGGATAAAACTAGGTGAGGTGGTCACAGATAAGATCCATATCACCAGAGGCACGCGGCAGGGGTGTCTGCTTTTGCCGTTACTTTATGCGCTGGTCGCGGAGCCACTGGCTTGTGCATTAAGGGACTATCATAGATACCGGGGAATTCGTTTCCCGGTATATCAGCTGGTAATCTCTACTTATGCCGACGCACAAGTTACTAACTTGTGTAACGATATATCTGTAAGAGACAGTAGTTAGTGACAGATTCCTTACCTTAGAATATCCCCAGGCGTCAGGCTGGATCCGGAAAGTTTTTGCGTAGCAGTACCCTTGCGCGTCGGTAGGCGGCGTCGTGCGGCTCCGCGTCCGTCGTCGGGGTCGTGATCGCCGGGATGACGTCGCGGGCAGTGCTAGACGCCGCCCCTGCGCGCTGACGTCAGTTCTGTACACGACTTTCCGCGCCAGGAACGCAGAGCCATGCAAGAAGCTGACATAGGTGTCTGAAAAATACTAGGGCCCTGAAAGGGATGTCCTTAACCCTAGAAATCAGTTCGCAGAACGGGGAGGATGGGTGGGGCGGTAAGGAATCTGTCACTAACTACTGTCTCTTACAGATATATCGTTACACAAGCTAGTAACTTGTGCATCTGAAAGAGACACGTTAGTGACAGATTCCTTACCTTAGAATAGATACCCCAGCAATACCAACCCCGGTGGTGGGTCTGCGAACAAAGATCAGACAAGGAAGTCCCGGAGGACAGAACGGCCAAAGAAGCCGTCCCTCCGGACCGGACTGTCAAGGCAGTAATGCTTTGTAAACGTGTGCAGCGAGGCCCACGTAGCTGCCTGACAGATATCCTGCAGCGGAACACCGCGGCCTAAAGCCGTGGTAGCAGCCGTTGCCCTGGTGGAATGGGCACGCAGCCCAACAGGAGGTTCCTTCTTAGCCAAAGAATAGCAGGCTTTGATACACAAGGTTACCCAGCGGGAGATGGTTCTCTTGTGCACCGCCCGACCTTTTTGGCGCCCACGTAGCCAACAAAGAGCTGGTCATCCACCCGGAAGTGTTGTGTGCGGTTGAGGTAAAAGGAAAAGCGCACGTTTTGGGTCCAGACGGTGGAGCCTCTCTTCCTCTCTGGAAGGATGCGGAGGCGGAAAGAAGGTGGGCAAAGTGATGGTCTGCCCAATGTGGAAGGCAGTAACCACCTTTGGCAAGAAGGACGGACGCGTCCGAAGAACAACCTTGTCTGGATGAACAGACAGAAAGGGAGGTTTGCATGAAAGAGCCTGGAGCTCACTCACCCGCTGAGCGGAGGTGATGGCCACCAGAAAGGCTGTCTTCAGAGTCAGAAGACGAAGAGGACAGTTGTGCAGAGGCTCAAAGGGAGCGCACATAAGAAAGGTAAGAACCAAGTTCAAGTCCCACTGAGGCATCACAAACGGAACAGGAGGGAAGAGGTGTGTAATGCCTTTTAGAAACCTGTTAACAACAGGGGACTTGAAAAGGGAGGGCTGATCAGGAAGCCTGAGGAAGGCCGAGATAGCACAAAGATAGCCCTTGATGGTACCCAGGGCAGAACCCTGTTGGGCCAGGGAAAGAAGGAACAGAAGAACCTCAGAAAGAGGGGCAGAAAGGGATTCACAGCCTTTGCTGTGCACCATGCCACAAACTTGTTCCACCTGCAGGCGTATACCACCTTAGTGGAGGGACGCCTGGCTGCCAGAATTACATCACAAACTTCGGGAGGCAAGTCGAAAGGAATCAACTGCCACCGCTCAATCTCCACGCAAGCAGGTGGAGTCTGGACAGGTTCGGGTGGAGGACCGTCCCCTGCTGTTGCGACAGAAGATCCTCCCGAAGAGGCAGACGGATCGGGGGATCTACGCTCATACTGAGTAGCTCGGGATACCAAACTCTTCGAGCCCAGTCCGGAGCCACAAGGATGACTTGGGCCCGGTCGCGCCGAATCTTCTTCAACACTCTGGGTAGAAGTGGTATAGGCGGAAAGGCGTACAACAGACCGCAACTCCACTCGCGAAGAAAAGCGTCGCCGAGCGAGTGCCGCCTTGGAAATTCCAACGCGCAGAACTGATGACATTGCGCTTTCTCTTCGGTGGCGAATAGATCTAACCAAGGCTCTCCCCACTGAAGAAAGAGTCCTTGCGCCACTTCAGAGTGAAGACGCCATTCGTGATCCATCATGCACCTGCGGCTGAGTTCGTCCGCCCTGGCGTTCAGGGAACCTGCCAGGTGTTGAACCATCAGGAACATACCCTGATGTTCCAGCCATGTCCAGAGGCGCAGAGCCTCCTGACAGAGGGTCCACGACCCCACCCCGCCTTGTTTGTTGCAGTACCACATGGCGGTGGTGTTGTCTGTGAACACCTGCACTACCTTCCCTTTGACAGAGGGAAGGAATGCCTTGAGTGCAAGTCGGATCGCCCGGAGCTCCAGAAGGTTGATATGGAGCCGGGACTCCGCCGGAGACCAGAGGCCTCTGATCTCCGCCTCTCCCATGTGACCGCCCCATCCCAGAAGGGACGCGTCCGTCACAACTGTGTGCTCTGGCTGGGGAAGGGATCTGCCCATGACCCATTGCCGGTTCGAGAGCCACCACTGCAACTGTTTTGCAGTTCCCTCCGAGATCTGGACGTGATCGGACAGGTTGCCCTGGTGCTGCGCCCACTGGAACTTCAGGTCCCACTGCAGAGCCCGCATATGCCATCTGGCATGATCGACTAGAAGGATGCAGGACGCCATGAGGCCCAGCAGCCTCAGGGTCATCCGTACCGAAACCCAGGATAAAGGCTGAAAGATCGGAATCATAGCCTGAATATCCCGGACTCGCCGTTCGGGAGGATAGGCCCGAAACTGCGTCGTGTCCAGAACTACTCCGATGAATAGGAGCTGTGGAGAAGGAATCAGATGCGACTTCGGCACATTGATGGAGAACCCCAGCGAGTGCAGGAGTTCGGCTGTAGTCTGGAGGTGGGAGACGACTGCCTGGGACGAGCCCGCCTTCAGCAGCCAGTCGTCGAGGTAGGGGAAGACTGAAACCCCTGCCCGGCGCAGATGAGCTGCGACCACCGCCATCACTTTCGTGAACACCCGAGGGGCACTGGTAAGGCCAAAGGGGAGCACGGTGAACTGAAAATGCTCGAGGCCTACCGTGAACCGCAGGTAACGCCGGTGGGCCGGCAGGACGGGGATGTGGAAATAAGCGTCCTGCAAGTCCAACTCTACCAACCAGTCTATAGGGTCGAGGGCAGTCAAGACCTGAGCTAGGGTGAGCATCTTGAACTTCTCCTTCCGGAGGAAGCGATTGACGTTCCGGAGGTCCAAGATAGGACGCATGTCCTCCTTGTCCTTTTTGGGCACCAGAAAGTAGTGGGAGTAGCAACCACGCCCTACTTCTGGGGTCGGAACACGCTCGATGGCCCTCTTGGCCAAGAGGGCCATGACTTCCTTCTGCAGAAGCATCAAGTGATCCCCTGACATGCGGTGGAATTGAGGTGGCATGGCTGGGGGGGCGGTCTCGAAGGGGAGGGAGTAGCCCTTTCGGACAATGTCCAAGACCCACCTGTCCGAGGTGATGGGACGCCAGTGGTGAAGGTGATGGCGGACCCTGCCCCCTACTGGCGTGCTGTGCACCTGAAAGGAGGGACTAGGAGGGCTTGGAGGCCGCGGACGGGTTGGAGGTGGTGGCCTGACCCGCACGCTGGTTGCCCGAACCGCCACGGCGGTATCCACGTCCTCGGCCACGCGAAGGCGCTTGCTGCGCGGGCCGGTGGCTGGGCTGCTGACGTGACTGGGCGCCTCTTCCGTGGCCACAAGGGGCGAAAAGCAGAGGTTAGCGGAGGGCGCACAACAGAAAGGCCCAGGGACTTGGCAGTAGCCCGTGAGTCCTTAAAACGCTCCAGCGCATGGTCTGCTTTGGAACCAAAAGACCGACTCCATCAAAGGGCATGTCCATGAGTGTATTCTGGACATCACCCGAGAAACCAGTTGTCCTCAGCCAGGCGTGGCGACGCAGCGCCACCGTCGTTGCAAGCGATCTGCCCAGCGAGTCGGCGGTATCAAGGCCACAACGTATGGTGTACTTTGCCGCATCCCTACCTTCCGCAATGGCGCGGGTAAGCAGTGTCTGGACCTCCTCAGAACACTGGGGCAAAACAGTCGTCACCGAATCCCACAGGGAGTGGGTATATCGGCCCAAAAGGCAAGCGGTGTTCACCGACCGCAAGCCAGCACTGGAGGAAGAAAGGCCTTCTTCCCAAATTGGTCCAGGCGTTTGGATTCCCTATCCGGAGGGGCGGTAGGGGAAGGCGGTTTGGGAGGCAGAGGCTTGGACAACCAAGCTCTCGGGGGTGGGATGTTGGGAGAGAAACACGGGGTCGCCCGGAGCAGGGCGATGGCGTCGGGCCACGTTCCTATCCACAGGAGCCCCTGTGGTGGGCTTGGACCAGGTGCCCAAAGAACGTCAATCAGTGCATCATTAAACGGCAGCACAGTCTCCGCAGAGGAGGCTGCCGGCTGAAGCACTTCCGTCAAGAGATTAGTCTTGACAGCCAGAGTAGGCAATTGGAGGTGCAAGGCTCCAGCTGCTCTACGCAACACCGTTGCGAAATTTGCTCCCTCCTCCGTAGCCACGGGAGGAGACAGCATGCCAGTGTCAGGGGAAGTATCTAGACCACTGGCATCCCCAAGTTCCTCTGCCCAGTCCTGATCATACTCACACTGCTGTGTGAGAGGGTCTTCTGACCCCTCCCAGCTCTCCTGGTCCTCCTCTAGTGAAAAATATGGAGGAGGAGGGACGTTTGGGACCCAAGGTCTCGTCGGCGCCGGATCCGGCGTCGGGCGACGCCGGTCCGGCTCCATGTCCGGACCCGGAAAGAGCTGGAGAACGACGCCGTCCGGAGCCCCGGACGGGCGTCAGGAACGGCACCGGGGACATCGGCGTCGGCGGAGGCGTGGTTAGGTCAACCGGCGTCGATGGGGGTTGCGGCACCGCCGGGATCGAGGCCGGAGCCGAGGCCGGGATCAAGGCTGGCGGGACAGGCGACGCCGGAGCAACCCCATCAGGGCCCGCGGGGCCCGAAGGCGCACCGGAGGGACCTTGAGGCCCGAAGAGGCGGGCCATGGCCGACAGGAATTCCTGTACTTGGGCCGGAGTCGCCCCCGAACCCGGAAAGGACGGGTAATGCGGGGGCGGCTCGACAGGCACGTCCGGGGCCGCGGGGACGGTGCCGACAGGGGCCTCAGCTGAGTCGTGAGACCGGCGAGGCGAAGTCTTAGAGCGATGATGCTTCTTAGACTTTTGTGCTTCGACTTACCCGAGGAGCGCGAAGACTTGGACTCCGACGACCGGCGGGGACTCCGCGACCGGCCCCTCGACCTCTCCCGGGACCGGGACTTGGTGTGGCGCGGAGCCGACTGCCGGACCTCGAGTAGCTTTCGAGACCGCTCTCGCAAAGCCTTCGGGTGAAGTTTCCGGCAGTCAGGGCACGACTTCGTGTCGTGGTCTCGGCCGAGACAGAAGAGACACTAAGTGCGGGTCTGTGATCGACATCATTCGACCACAGACGTCGCATGGCTTGAAGCCGGGCATCCCTATCGACACCTAGGAGTCGACGACTCGAAAAGAAAACAGTGAAAAATCACCCCAAAATTTAGTCAAAAATTGACTAGGGCACTGCTCTTCCCGGATCTGCGCTTACTGGCGCGGAAAAAGAAGAACTGACGTCAGCGCGCAGGTGCGGCGTCTAAGTACTGCCCGCGACGTCATCCCGGCTATCACGACGCCAACGACGGACGCGGAGCCGCACGACGCCGCCTACCGACGCGCAAGGGTACTGCTACGCAAAAACTTTCCGGATCCAGCCTGACGCCTGGGGATATTCTAAGGTAAGGAATCTGTCACTAACGTGTCTCTTTCAGATAACACGTTATTATATATACGTGACCCAGAAACAAATCTCTCCCCAGTATTACATCAAGTTTGGCACAATGTCTGGCTTACAAGTCAACTGGACAAAATCGATAATTTTCCCGCTTACCCCTACCACAGCGCCCTTCACTCCGGATTATCCGCTGCAATGGACAACGGATCCGGTCCGATACTTGGGCATTAAGGTGCACACCGATTCGGAGATTGTGTTCAAGGAGAACTACGGCGTCGCAATCAGCAAACTTGAAGATGATATAGAGCGCTGGATCCGTCTCCCGTTGTCCTTAGCGGGTAGAGTAGCAATTATGAAAATGATAGTGCTGCCTCGGTTTTTGTTCCTGTTTTCCAACATACCGATGGTCCTCCCTAAATCCTTTTTTAAACGGCTCACATCCATATTGGTCAGGCTCGCATGGGCGGGCAAACATGCCCGAGTCAAGTGGGATGTGCTGACACTGCCATATCACATGGGGGGACTGGGTGCCCCAGACCTGGATCTATATTACAGGGTAGCTCAGAGTGCCCTGGCGCACTATTGGATGCATGGCCCGGCTGACGCTCCGCATGTGCAGATCGAGAATGTTGTAGCTAAGCCACTACCCTTGCCTGCGCTCCTATTTAAACCGCCAGATCGTCGGACTGGCATCTTGGACTCTGTCAACACGACGGTGCATGCCTGGCAGCATCTCTTGAAATTGCAAGCGGGCGTGATATTATACTCCCCCCATACTCCATTAGAATGGTGCCATTGACTCCCTGTGTGCACTGACAGAGCGGTGATCCGAGCGTTGAAGGCCCTTCAGATTGTGACGATAGGCGATATGTTCTCCGCTGGCACAGTCAGAACATGGGATGATGTGGTTAAAACGGGGCTCCATTTTTCGACACTGGATAAGTTTCAGTTTTATAGGATGAGGCGGTCACTGCTAGAGCTTTTGGGCAGTGACTTGGCGGATCCGCCAGAAGTTGCTGCCTTCACATATCTAATAAAAACGGACGTACCTACTTGCATTATTTCCAAGCTCTACAAAGTATCTCAAGGTTATCGGATGAACCACTATATGAAGGCAAGATTGGCTTGGCAGACCGACCTGGGCATGGAAATAGATGATGGTATGTGGAAATACTGTTGTGAGAGCACGAAACGTATTTCTTTGAATGGAAGGCATAGGTTAATTCACTTCAAATTTCTCAATAGAGTATACTACACACCTGAGAGGCTGCACAGATACGTGCTGCGAGACTCGGCTGCATGTGAGCGTTGTAGGGTGGGCATAGCTGATTTCTTCCACCTTGCCTGGCTGTGTCCGGGGATAGCCAACTTCTGGATACAGATTTTCAAGACATTGGGTGATATCACCGGCACACAATTAACCCCTGATCCCGCGCTTGCTCTGCTAGGTTATTCAAAGCCATTGCCCAAATCTTGTAGAAGACTGATGGACATGGGATTGCTGATTGCTAGGCGTAGGGTGGCTGTGTGCTGGTCCCGCGGTCCTTCTCCTACCCTTGATAGCTGGTCAAAAGACATGCTATATTGTTGCACTCAGTCTGAGAATTATAGCGAACTCCTTCCACCGCGCAATCGCCCGAAAAACTTTTGGGAGTTATACAAAACGTATCTCACAACAAAAGATAATCCCAAGGGGAGCGTGGGATCCCCTGCCCATTAGCTGGATCGTAGGACAGAGGTGACCATTGGGAGTATTTGCATGTACTTGTAATTGTTATTGTATGGTATTTCAAACTAAGTGACTGTCTACTGTGATGAGGTTAGAGGCCTTGGTCTCGAAGGATTGCAGATACTTGGTGATTTTAGGATGCACCACTTTGATTTTTGTAGGTATCTGCGATCCGTATCACCCTTGGTTGTCATGCTATGTAAAAATATTTACACTATGTATGAAGATGTCCATTGCCGCACGCTGTACTGCTTGCAGTCCCCGCTTAGGTCTCTGTATATTATGGTTTCTGTGTATTTTTTTTTTTTTCATTTCTGTATTTTGAAAACTTAAATAAAAAAAAAGAAATTAAAAAAAAGAAAATGCCACATTCCCCTCAGATTGCTCTATCCACTCTGCACCCGAAGTTGATCGATGCCGAGAAGGCGACGCTTCGATGTCGATAATAAGAGGAGTGACTTCGATCGGCCCTGCCGATGTCAATGCCGAAGTCGGCTGATCAAGAACGGACGCCAAAGGTGGAGTCCCCGAACGGCTGTGCACCGGCACCGAAGCAGAGTAGCGGACGCTGACCGGCGCCATCCCAAAGACTCAGATTGCACCACCAAGGGCAAACCCACAGGCGTAGCTCCACTCACCTCCTTGGAACCCAAGGCCACTCCAGAGGAAGGCGGGGGCCCAAAGATGAGATGTAGAGAGTTATAGTACTCCCTCATCTGGGCCATCGATGCCCCGGCTCCTGGAAAAATAGGAAGACGCGGGGTGAAGTCGTGTATGGCCTTCTCAACCGGCGAGCGGGAGGAGCCCTGGGAGACAGAGACGCCATGCGGCCAAGTCAGGGGGGGCCGTGACTTTAAACGCCTGCGCTTACCTTAAGACATCCCTGGAGAGCGACACCGAGATCGGCTTCAGCTCCTGGAACTACCCCGTGAATGGACCTCCGTTTTGGAAGATAAAGACAGAGGCCATGAAGTCTCCGAAGATCGCGACAGACGCGCCATCAGGAGTTTTATACAGCGTTCCTTGAGCACCTTAGGCTTCAGACTCTGGCAGGAGCCGCAATCCTCGGAGTTGTGGTTTTCTCCCAAACACCACATACAAACTGAATGCGGATTTGTAGCCAACATTTGACAAGCACAAGACACACAAGGCATAAAGCCTGATGGCGTGGGAAAAAAGGGACACTGTTCCCAACCGACAAAAACTGTCGAAGTAGGTCCGAAAAAAATGGCCTGAGGTGCTGCTTCTCCGTTGCAGCGCAGAAAAGAAAAAACTGACGTCCGCGCACCGGAGGGAACTTATATGAGTCCACTGACGGGAAACGTCCTTCAGACCTAAGCCGGAATCTCGCTGTGCCTTTACATCGCCGGCAAAAGAACGAACACGTCTTTAGTATGCATTAGTTCAGCACACAAGCCATTATAACGACTTGCCTTGGGGGGGGCGCATTGGTGGAAAGGAGTTGGATTTAAAGTCCACTGCTTCCCTACTGTTGCGCATACTGGAGTTGGAATAATCAATTAACCTATTCCAAAATCCAGCACCCCCCTAAGGAAAATTGTTATAACGACTTGCGTGCGGAAGGAATGCGTACTAAAGACGCATTCATTCTAATGACGGTGCTGTGAAGGCACAGCATGATTCAGGCTTGCGGAATACCATCACACATTTCCCACTGACGTCACAACTGGAGTCGAAGTCATCACGGAGTCATAAGGCGCAGTCCCCGGCACACAGAGGGACTGCTGAAAAATTTCCGGATCCAGTCTGACGCCTGGGGAGAATTCAAAAGTTAAGGAATCTGCGGCTAGATGTCTCTATCAGATATTTGATATGGATACTTTTGTAGATTTGATTGGGAAAGACATTCCAGCAGCAACACACAAATAATTTGTAAGGGATCTCACCTTAGAAGTTTAATAAAAAATGAACAGCCTATCTGATGATATCCTAAGCCAAGTTATTCTAAGCAATGCCTCAGCTCAAGCATTACGGGTATGTGTTTATACAACAGAGACCAAGTGCTTTCTCTATCAAGTTCTTGAGTGGATACACTCTTAAAAAACAGTACAGATCTTTTCCACAAAGAAAGCCAGGCTTGCCCATCATACCAACTCAAAATGCAAGCTCTCCAACAAAATACAACTTGCTAGGTAATCACTAATCCCTTGAATAAAACATGCTAGCAAAAATATTTGTGTATCTAAACAATATTCATCAGCTCCTCATACGTAAAGGCTCCAATCTCTTTTATAATCAGTCCCATGAATCATTCACCCACATCAGATAGATGAAAAGGATTAAAGGATATAATACTCTGTATCTTTTGCTTTACATGAAAAGGAACAATGAACACATTCTTAGCTCAGTAGGGCTAACGTTTGGTAAGTTGTTTGTGGCACCAATCATGGTGAGCTTTGCCATGCAATAAAGAGGCTCTGGAGGTTCATTTGAAAACTACAAAGCAGTAAGGATACATTCTAAAACAGAAAGAGGTGCTAGAGATAAAATAAAAGCTGGATCTGTACTGAGGACGCAAAATTGTATGAATCTGCTCAGACTCTTAATTATTAGATTTGAAAATGTTGCCAAATTCGTCGTTTTAGAGATTAGATAGTGCAGTAATGTTACAATTTTGAAGCTAGTCACTGTCCCGCAACAGCAAAATTTGGGCTGAGGCGTTCTCATGTTTGTTAGAGGATAGCCTTCACCCCTTAATGTGAATTAAAAGAGTTTTTTTTTTTTAATCCCTGGGGCACGGCCGTTTTACTGAAACAGGTTCCCAGTTATAACTGCTGTGACTGGCCTTAAGATAAAACACTCTTAAGTCTGTATGCAACATATCATGGCTGCACTTAACATAATACTTAGGGCCTATGGGCCTATCATTTAGTGGTAAATCCTTCTGTAAAGAAAAGTCAGGTAAAGAATATTAGTATAGGCAGCCCTTAATCCACCACCTTTTGGAATACTGGATAAACGTGGAAGAGAAAGATAAATAGCCTCTAGTATCGTCACTTCCGTTTAATATCCTGCAATATCTATAGCTCACTAGGAATGTGTTTGGCACTCCCAACAAGGAGCAAGAAATAAAAACTGTAAAATATTTCTCAAGGTGAAGATTTTGAAGAGAATTATTTTTAATTAGAATACAGTGATTTCTTCAGCAGAAACAAATTCTGCAAGTTATATCCACAAATGGTATCTCTTCAACGATTAAATAAACTTCCTGTTGAAACCATAGTCAAAACATCATTGTGTTATCATACATCCAATGATACAATGACAGTTTTTAAAAATCTATTCTGGTTTGAATAACAATGGATTGCAGCAGCACAGTTACAACATACAGAATATTCATTCGAATACGTGGAACACAGAATTCTGCCACTTATCTGCTAAAGACAATACTTATTCTCATACCTGTTATCACTTGACTGTCCAGCAGTAGCTATCAAAGATGAGGAACTGATGAAAACAAAATCATTGGCTGTTTTGTTATGACACTGCCATGTCTAAAAACAAAAACAAACAAAAAAAAAATTATGAAAAAAGATTAATAGAAGAAAATGCAACAAAGACAATTTTATATTTAGTTTGTCAAAAATAAACAAGATCGCCTACCAGGTAAGGTTTGGGTGTGCTTCCAGTAGCCGAACAATATTTCCAATTTGTTTGATACAAACTGATATGACCATCGCCATCAACAATCCCAAACTAAAAGACATAAATCAAAATATGATTATTGCAACGAAGCGCACATTTTCATACATGCATTTCTTAATAATTTCATGCAGCACTTGGACCATAAAATACTCTGGATGTGTTTTTAATCTCAACAATGGAACCATGTTTTCTACTTTTCTGGGTCGTTTCTAATATAATAAAAATCCTTTTTTAATAGAAAATGGCAGTTCTTACCAGTAAACCAGACGTGTTTACCTGTAACAGTGGTTCCCCACAGGACTTCTGAATACACAAATGTAGCTCAATGTTCCCCATTACACTTGGAATCCTCAGCAGTTTCAGTTGAAAATGTGATGTTTGAGCAAATGCTTGCCCCCTCATGACCAGGCACCAATTAATTTATGTCACCTAGCTCCAGATCACCAGAAAGATGGTAAGGTAAATGGTCATCTGGAAGAAGGGGGGCTAAAGATATTCATTGTTGGAATGTGAGAGAAACTATACATAGATGATGCGGGCCCTTAAAATCCTTTTTCCCCAGGATGGACACATCTTTGGAACTCAAAATATCAGACAAACACAGTCACAAAATGTTGGTCATCACTCTTGTCTAAAATGAAGCTGAATTTAAATCAAAGAAATTCATACATAAGCACAGCTAGGCTATCAAGGATACTGAAGATACCAAAGCCCAATCATAGAAAATAATTTTATGGCCAGGAAGGGGAGAGAGGTTTCAGGACATAGGATACAATCTCCCTACCAAATATATGTAACAGACCCTGTTTTAATTCATACCAAGGGACACCCGTCAATAAAGGGATACCTGGGTGTCCCATGGGTATTTTTATGCTAGATAAGACCCTGGTTAGAGAGTATCATAAGTGCTCCCTGAAAAATGGTTGAGTCCATCCTGGTTTTTAGGGACCAGGATGAGAGCCGATGAGGAAGCATGACACTAATAGAGTGTGTGAGGGACTTTTAAAAACAGAAAACAAGGTTGCCCTGGGGTTACCTGTCTTTGATATCCATTTCTATTGATCTCTTGATCATATGTTGTAGGATACCCATTTGTGTTTCATATCAAGAATATAAATCATAGGAACACAAAAGAACGGATGTAACTGGCACTTCAGGACATAATAGGTTGCCAGTGCAGCTAACTCCCTTAAAGGAACTATGTCATTTTCTATAAGCCTTATGAGACCGCTGTCTATCAGGCTACATTAATATTTTCCTACTTGCTTCTCCTTCAAAAAATGTTTGTTAAAGAAAGTACTTGTCACTTTCACTTTTATACTAGGGTGCCTTTTAGCTTTTCATTGGCTCCTTTTTAATGTAAAATGCATGAAATTAAGCTTATTTAGCTGACAAGCACTTTTATTTTACCGTGATATTCTTTTGCATTAAAAGGAATAAACATATATTTTTAAAAGTGCAACAGGATTCTACACACATGCAACAATATACATTGTTTCAAAGTTCAATGAAGATTGCCATAAAGTAAAACCATGAGCTTATCAACTAGAGGAGACTACCTAAGAACAGTGAAGAAAGTCAACTCCCAAGAGAGCTGTGTACCACTGGAGCAGAGAGATATAAGGAGGGCAACAAGAAGGTTTAAACTTCTTCACTCCTGGAAAAGGAGTAAAGAATCAGAGGACATTATTGCTGATTTCTCTACTTTTAAGAGACAAGGGCTGATCACCCTAAGAGCAAAAGATAACCTAGAAGGAGCCTCCAAGGTAAAGAAAATAGTGGCTTACAGGATGCAAGGGCTGTGGTCAGCTGTTACAGGGAGCAAGAGGTTACTCTAGGAGAACCCTATAAGTACAACTTACCGTGGGTAAGCTGTTTCTATCAAACCGCAGAATCCTCGCTAAGAATACTCCCCAGGCACCAGACTGGATCCAGAAAACTTCACACAGCATTGCTCCCACGTGCCACTACGTAGCACCATGTGGGTCCGTGCTGACTCCACACCACCCTGTGGCAAATCAGAGCTGCATATATGTGCCTCCTCTTTGCGCTGTCAGTTTCTTCTTTTTTCCCTTTCCGCACCCTGAGACGCAAAGCATTAACAACTGTTGTTACCAATGTGCTGATTACTAACTTGGGACCTTTTAGATGTTATTAAGAGGCCCCTCCACAAAACGTGTCGGTGGAAGTGTTATACGGTTACAACGAATTAAGTAGGACTGTGTATCTGGACGATATGAACTTCAGTATAGGGGGACTCAGTTCACACCATCAAAAAATGTTGGCCTAATTCCTAGCTATCTCACAGTGCTCCATCTGAACCCCTAACCTTACCAGGGTACCAGATGGTATCAGAAACCTCAAACATGGCCACTCTTATTCCCCAAGGAAATCGTGGAAACAGATCTACCCTTTTGTTGTTACTTTTGCATGCCCAAGGTACACACAAGAAAGATACAAATATGGCTTTTCAAACACTTATTGAAACAAACGTATTCTTGTGTAGAAAGCGTGAGCTGCATTTATTAGGCAGATGAAACAAAGCATTGTAACCAGCATTACAAGAATTGTGTAAAAGATAAGCAGTCAACCATTATAACATTACTATATAATAATACTCCTGCCTAAATCACTACCTATACTATCGAGAGCAAAGTGGGAGTACACTCTGTCAACTCCATTGGATAGCCTAACCCCCCCATACCTGTGTATGATGTGCCATGAAGTCGGTATGATGAAGAGCAGGCTCTCATCCTTTGCAGGATAGAGGTCAGAGTCAGCAGGGCTGCGTGACAGTGCACCGCATTTCAGGACAATTCCAGTAGAAGTGCTCTTCTGCCTAATGTAGCACAGAGGCTGTTTATATAATGAAAGCACTGTTCCAATCACACTGTTCCAATCACACTAGCCACAAGATGGCCGCCCGATGAGACGCCTCGGCCGGGAGCTCCCGGTCAGGGATTTCCGTTTTGGCTTAAATCCCCCTTCTTCCCCGTAATTCTGCCTGTATCTTGACTGCGGACATCCAGACGACATGTGCCGATGCCCGGTGGAGCCGCTTGGTTCGGCTATAGAGGAGTCTGACCCGGGTTTCTCCTGCGGCCGTCACCTACCCAGCCGGACTTCGGGACATGGCATTCCCCGTCCCGCTGCTGCTGTTTCCTCCCTCTACTGCCTCCTTCGGATCGATTTGCGGATTGCTGTGAATTGGACCTACCTTGGCGCAGCTCTGTTTTCATCGGAAAACCCTGGATGGCGGCGGATTGATCGGAGACGTGATTCCTCTCTTCCGGAACGTCCCCCTGCCCTCCGAGCCGGGAGTAGCTGTCTGCCCCAACGCCGGATCACCCGCAGCGATGAACTGTAATCGAGGGTGAGTGCCTCGGCGCTGTTGATCCGGGGGACCTGAATTTCCCGCCTGCAATTCTACCAATCTAAGAACGGCTCATTCTCCCAGCCCCCGCTGCTACCTCGCGGCCGCTACCTCCACCATACTGGCCGTCTGCTTGGGTGTGTGCCTCCAAGGTAGGGGGTCGCGGGAGCTACGCCCTGCGGACTCTTCAACATCGATGCCCCCCGTGGTCCAGAGCCTCTACACGCCTTCTTCAGCCTGCCGTCCACCTTTGGTTTCGTGGCTGCGTCCTCCCTCTGACTCTTCGCACTTTAATCCTGCGCTCTGGTTCTTCCTTATGGAATTTTGAGTTTTGGGCATCCTGCCATTTTGTTGTTGGACTCCGTTGATACCCACGACTCGGACCCGCCATCTTGCCTGACCCCAGTCCTTTCCCCCTTCCCTCCGGTCTCCCCCTGACGATCCTCTATCGTTTTTCTCCTTCTTTCTGGTCTGCCTAAACCCCATCCCTCCTCTGGTTCCCTCCTCTCTCCTCACCCTCCCTCACAACACTACTCTTGTCCCCCTCTACCTCCTCACCCCCCTCCCCCCCGATTTTTCCACTCACTCTGTTATGATTGTGCAACTGATTGTTTAATTTATAGTACCTATAACTCGCTACTTGTTTTGCTTATGTAAAACGCTCTGATACCCTAACTCTTGTGACTTATGTACATCCCTCCATTTCTTTGTGGAGATGGTCTCCGTCGATTCCCATGATCCGGACCCGCCATCTTGTCTCACCCTTGTCCCTCCCTTCCTTCCTCCCTCCTGACTCCTTCTGATGACCCTCGATCGTTTTTCTCTTTTCTGCTGGACGCCCTTACCCCACCCCCCCTCAGGTGCCTTTCTCCCCTCTCAACTATTCCCAGACTCCTATTCTTGTCCCCCTTGTCCTTCTCTGCCTCTTATTACTTGTAATTTCTTTGTAAATTGCCATGAAAAATGTTTTAAATTGTTGTACCTTGTAACTCGCTATGTTGGTTCCTTATGTAAAGCGCTCTGATACCTCCGGGTCTAGCCAGCGCTATATAAAACTCAATAAATAAAAAAATAAAAAAATAAACTGTGTCAAAGATGCAGAGCTGATGCAATGTTTTGTCTGGAGCCGTAGAGCTGTCTCCAACCGGACAATATAAGTGCAAGGGCAACATGATAATACTACTTAATAAGAAATATACTGCATGTGTAATAACTTCTCAATACATTATCGTGTAAGAGTAAAACATGTAAAAAGTCACCATTAAAAAAAGATGTCAAGCGAATTCGTGAAACTAAAAAGGACTCTCAGAGCGGGCCCAGATGCAACCTCACAACAGGAGGGTGGGAGGAATCTGCGGTTAGAGTGTTTACCAGAGAGAGAGTTACCACAGGTAATAACTTGCTCTTCTGATGGATACTTTTTACTGCAGATTCTTCACTAGATTAGTATTTCCCAAATTGTGAGCCAAGAGCCGATTTTTGATGTGTTGTGAATGCCCAAGCAATATATAACGATTACTTTAAAATCTGAAATTATCTTGTCACATTTCCTGCGCTTCAAAGACGGAGATCAAATGTCAAGCTAGGTCTACTGACAAATTGTTGCTTATTGTTTTTAATATAGAGCGATGTTTACAAACGCCTCTCACATCAGAGAAAGTAAAGTGAATTATGTGAGAATCTTCCTGGGGTACAGGGAGTGTGAAAGGAAAGGCTGTAGGATTTTATTTTTTTAGCACAACACAATGTAAATGCCTGTAAATTAAAATTCAGCAGTTAGGAAAGCAAAAATGAAGCACATTTTGTTTGTAATTCTGAAGGTGTGATTGAAAAAATATTTTAAGAGGATCATAACAAATCAAGACACTTTACTTGTTGATGCACAAATGATAAATATTTACTGAAACCCGATTTCCACACATTATCATTTGTGTGCAATATAGTTTTATCAGTAAAACTGTATGTTTGTACAATTTTAGATGCCATTTCAATTAAAACTGAGCCATCTGTAAATGACATTATGCTACCACAGGATTCATTTTTTTTTAACAAACTTTATTGTATTTTTATAGGACAAACAGTCCACAATACAGGATATTGGTGTCCATATTGTGAGCACAAATAACATACTGTATTCTATCACATAGTGTCACATTGTAGTCTTTAGTTTACGGTTTCCTTCATGTTACAGCTTATGCAATTAAAAAAACTATGGACAGTAATCAAGTAATCAAGAAAACTGCATCCTCCCAAACTAAACCAGAACTCCCATATGTCACCAAAGAACCTTGGCTATGGAAATAAACCCAAGAAGGGGTGAGATGGGGAAGGAGTATCTGACTGGGTGGAGTGCCGCAGCAAACAGTGGTGACAATAGACCTGTGATCGCTAGGGCAATACCCCATCCGGATCAATGAATACTTATTTACTGGGACCACGCAATCATTCTGGGATCCAGATCGTGTGCCTTAAAGCTCTCCAATAACATGTCCCACTCTATTGAGATTGATGATTTGCAGAGTCCCTTATATTCACTTTCGGCTAGGCCCCACTGCTTCAGTTCTTCTTGTCAGTCTGTCAGGCTTGGAGTCCTGAGGGACTTCCAACGCTGAGTGAGAAGGCGCTTTGCCAGTAATAATGCCAGATTTGTAAATCACATTTCCACCTTAGAGCCCTTAGGGCCAACGAGTAACCCCAATACACAACACTCCACATTATCCCATCGGGCCAGGCCAGTGACTCCACCCAGCACTCTGGTCACCCCTTCCCAGTATTCTGATGGCTGTGGGCATGCCCACAGCATGTGGAGCAAGTCTGCCCTCTTTACCAGGCACCGGGGGCACATAGAGGACGCAGCCAGGTATATCCTGTTGATTTTATGCAGTGTTAAGTACACACGATGTAGAATGGCATATTGAATAAATTTGTATCTCGAACTACGAGACACTTTCTTAGAGTATTCCAACAGTCATGCCCATTCCTTGTCAGAGAGTGCCCATCCCAAGTCTGTTTCCCACTTCTCACTTAGTGTATTAAGTGTTGCCATCAAATGGTCTGGGAGGCCTTTATATAGCCATTGTACCAACTGCCGGCCATGTCCCATTGTATTAGGGCTGGGCGTAGTTGGCGTAGCGCCACTACGCAGAATTTTGGAAAAACTTGTGGAAAACGAGCGCACATCCTGAGGGTCCGTGTGCCCGGGACAGGGGTCCCTCGTGCCTGGGCAGGCTCCCCGATCTCCCCGGCCTGGCTGGGTTGAGAAGCAGGGACCGGCCCCGGGGACTGCGTTTCGGTCAGGGCCTGGGGTTTGGGAGCCCCCGTCCTGCCGCCTGCCAAGTGTCCATCTGCCCGGGACAAGGGTCCCTGGTGCAGAGCCCCGGAGACCTGCAAGGGCAGGCGGGAGCCCTACCGCTATGGCTCAGCTCGGGGCGGGCAGATGGCAGTCCTTTCGGTCCCGGCCATCTGGTCGCACCTCTCCCCTCGGCCATCTGGTCGCACGCAATGCTTTCCAATGGGGCGACCAGATGGCCGGGCCGCCCTGGAAGTCCCGATGAGGGCTCATTTACCTCCCGGATCCCAGCCAGGGCTCCAGGAGGTCGGGCACGTTCGCGCCCAGGGTCCCCTGAGCCTCGCAGTGCGCACGGATTCCCAGAAAGCGGGGTAGCTTTCCTCCGGATTACTAGGGGCAGGGAATGCTGGGACACCCCTCCTGGGCTGGCGGTTCTCTGCCGGGGACCAGATGGGGTATGCCCGGACAACACCTCCCGAGGCATCCGGGGCTCCCTCCTCCGGCCCACGGCATGGCAAGGTGCCCGGGACGGGCTCCATGGGTCCCGGGCAGTCCTCCCCCGGGCGCCCGGGCCCGAGAGCTCCGGTGGTCCTCCCCGTGCCTGAGGCCCAGCCGGGGTCCCCGAGCCCCCGGGAAGTGGAGCCCCCGAGCCCTGCGTGGGCAGGCGGGAGACCTACCGGGAAGGCTCGGCTCGGGGCAGGCAGATGGGAGTCCTTTTGACCCCGGCCATCTGGTCGCACCTTTCCCCTCGGCCATCTGGTCGCATGCAATGCTTTCCAATGGGGCGACCAGATGGCCGGGCTGCCCTGGAAGTCCCGATGAGGGCTCATTTGCCTCCCGGATCCCAGCCAGGGCTCCAGGAGGTTGGGCACGTTCGCGCCCAGGGTCCCCTGAGCCTTGCGGTGCGCACAGATTCCCAGAAAGCGGGGTAGCCTCCCTCCGGATTACTAGGGGTAGGGTATGCCGGGACACCCCTCCTGGGCTGGCGGTTCTCTGCTGGGGACCAGATGGGCTATGCCCGGACAACACCTCCCGAGGCATCCGGGGCTCCCTCCTCCGGCCCACGGCGTGGCAAGGTGCCCGGGATGGGCTCCATGGGTCCTGGGCAGTCCTCCCCCGGGCGCCCGGGCCCGAGAGCTCGGGTGGTCCTCCCCGTGCATGCGGCCCAGCCGGGGTCCCCGAGCCCCCGGGAAGCGGAGCCCCTGAGCCCTGCGTGGGCAGGCGGGAGCCCTGCGTGGGCAGGCGGGAGCCCTACCGGGAAGGCTAGGCTAGGCTAGGCTAGGCTCGGGGCAGGCAGATGGGAGTCCTTTTGACCCCGGCCATCTGGTCGCACCTTTCCCCTCGGCCATCTGGTCGCACGCAATGCTTTCCAATGGGGCGACCAGATGGCCGGGTCGCCCTGGAAGTCCCGATGAGGGCTCATTTGCCTCCCGGATCCCAGCCAGGGCTCCAGGAGGTCGGGCACATTTGCGCCCAGGGTCCCCTGAGCCTTGCGGTGCGCACGGATTCCCAGAAAGCGGGGTAGCCTTCCTCCGGATTACTAGGGGCAGGGTATGCCGGGACACCCCTCCCAGGCTGGCGGTTCTCTGCCGGGGACCAGATGGGCTATGCCCGGACAACACCTCCCGAGGCATCCGGGGCTCCCTCCTCCGGCCCACGGCGTGGCAAGGTGCCCGGGACGGGCTCCATGGGTCCCGGGCAGTCCTCCCCCGGGCGCCTGGGCCCGAGAGCTCCGGTGGTCCTCCCCGTGCCTGAGGCCCAGCCGGGGTCCCCGAGCCCCCCGGACGCGGAGCCCCCGAGCCCTGCGTGGGCAGGCGGGAGCCCTACCGCGAAGGCTCTGCTCGGGGCGGGCAGATGGGCGTCCTTTTGACCCCGGCCATCTGGTCGCACCTTTCCTCTCGGCCATCTGGTCACACGCAATGCTTTCCAATGGGGCGACCAGCTGGCGGGGCTGCCCTGGAAGTCCCGATGATGGCTCATTTGCCTCCCGGATCCCAGCCAGGGCTCCAGGAGGTCGGGCACGTTCGCGCCCATGGTCCCCTGAGCCTCGCGGTGCGCACGGATTCCCAGAAAGCGGGATAGCCTTCCTCCGGATTACTAGGGATAGGGTACTCTGGGACCCCTCTCGGCCTAGCGGTCCTCAGCCGGCAGCTGGGCGGGCCAGGATGCCGCCCCAGCCCTGGGTCCGTCCCTGGGCCTGCCGCGTGGCAGGCTGCCCTGGATGGGGTCCGGCAGGCCCGGGCAGCCTCCCCCTGCTGGGCTGGGTCCAGGGGCCCCGGGGAGTGCGGCCTCCCCACCCCAGGGTTTGTCCTCGGTCCTGCTGAGTGGCAGGATGCCCGAACGAGGTCCCGCGGGCCTGGGGAGCCTCCCCTTGCTTGGCTGGGTTCAGGAGCTCCGGCCGGGGCCCCTGAGGGCCCCGGGGAGGGCGGCCTCCCCACCCCGGGCTCTGTCCCCGGTCCTGCCACGTGGCAGGGTGCCCGGGACGGGGTCCCGTGGTCCCTTGGAGGCTTCCCCTGCGCCTCTGGGCCCAGGAGCCCTGGCTGGGTCCAGGGGCCCCGGCTGGGTCCAGGGGCGGGTCGGGTGCTCCAGCCCTGGGCCCCGTCCCCCGGCCTGCCGGTATGCCAAAGGTCCGAGACGGGGTTCCGTCGTACCTGGGGAGCCCCCCTCGCTTGGCTGGGTTCAGGAGCTCCATCCGGGGCCCCAGAGGGCCCCGGGGAGGGCGGCCTCCCCACCCCGGGCTCCGTCCTCGGTCCTGCCGCGTGGCAGGGTGTCCGGGACGGGGTCCTGCGGGCCCGGGGATGCTTCCCCTGCGCCTCTGGGCCCGGGAGCCCCGGCTGGGTCCAGGGGCCCCTCCGGGCCCCGGGTCGGGTGCTCCAGCCCTGGGCCCTGTCCCCCGGCCTGCCTCTATGCCAAGGGCCCGGGACAGGGGTCCATCAGTCCCGTGCAGACCTCCCCTGCTTCGCCTGCTTGTCGAGGTGTCTGCCGGCCCCGGGTCGGAGGGCCCGTTGGCTCCCCCCCTCGCAGCCCCTATGGCTGGGGCCCAGCTGGGGCCCTGGGCCTCCGGTCCCCCATGCCCCGGCGCCCGCTCACTCTTTGGTTGGGGCACAGAGCGACCAGATGGCTTCCCTTTCGTGCCCGGCCATCTGGTCGCACCTTTCCCCTCGGCCATCTGGTCGCCCCCAATGCTTTCCTATGGGGTGACCAGATGGCCGGGCTTCCCTGGAAGTCCCGATGAGGGCTCATTTGCCTCCCCGATCCCAGCGAGGGCTCCAGGAGGTCGGGTACTTTTGCGCCTTGGGTCCCCTCTGTCAGCTCGTGTGCACGGATTACAAGAAAGGGGGATACTTTTCCTCCGGATTACTAGGGAGAGGGTCAATCAGACCTCCGTGAGGTCCGGCGATTCTGAAACAGGGGAAGGCAGCACCCGGGCCCGCCCGCCGGGGCCCCCAGGGGCCCGGGTACGCACCTGCCTCTCAGTCCCTTCCCTATGGTCCTTTTTCTCCGAGTTTGCTCAGTCAGACCTCCATGAGGTCTGGCGATACTGAGACAGGGGAAGGCAGCACCTGGGCCCACCCGTTGTGGCCCCCAGGGGCCCGGGTACACACCTGCCTCTCAGCCCCTTCCCGATGGTCCTTTTTCTCCGAGTTTGCTCAGTCAGACCTCCGTGAGGTCCGGGGATGCTGAGACGGGGGGAAGGCAGCACCCGGGCCCGAGCGGCTGCCTTGGAGCACCTGGCCACCCTCGCCGGACTGCAAGGGCGACTGGGCATGGCACCCTCCCAGGCCACCTGGGGGCTGGGTCGTCCCGGACCATCTGGTCACCTGGCTGCGCGACCAGATGGCCCTGCGGGCCGGGCGACCAGATGGCCCTGCGGGCTGGGCGACCAGATGGCCCTGCGGGCCGGGCGACCAGATGGGCCGGGCGACCAGATGGCCCTGCGGGCCGGGTGACCAGATGGCCCTGCGGGCCGGGTGACCAGATGGCCCTGCGGGCTGGGTGACCAGATGGCCGGCCTCCTGGCCGGCCGGGCTAACTCCAACTTTTGTCCTTCCCCAGAGTTCTGTAAGCCCTCACTACGTGGGGGCTTAATAGTCGAGAAAATGGGCTCCCCGGGCAGGCCGTCGGGGAGAGGCCGTGGCCTGGGCTTAACCCTCCTTGGTTCCAGCCGAGGGTCCGGGTGCTGGGGACAGGGGGTCCACCGGGGCCCGGGGAGTCTCTCCCCGGCCTGGCTATGGTTCAGAAGCTGGGCCCGGGCCTGGGGCTTGAGCTCCGTCCGGCGGGCCCTGGGGTGCGGGAGACCCACCATCATGCAAGCCAGCCGAGGGTCTGGGCGTTCATCGGGCCAAGGGAGGCTCTCCCCGGCCTGGCTAGGGTTCGGAAGCAGGGACCGGGCCCGGGGCTTGAGCTCCGTCCGGCTGGCCCTGGGGTGCGGGAGCCCCCCATCCTGCAAGCCAGCCCAGGGTCCGGGCGCTGGGCACGGGGGTCCATCGGGGCCTGGGGAGGCTCTCCCAGGCCTGGCATAGTGTTCGGAAGCTGGGACTGGGACTGGGACCTGTGCCCGGGGCTTGAGCTCCGTCCGGCAGGCCCTGAGGTGCGGGAGACCCCCGTCCGGCAAGCAGGCCGAGTGTCCGGTGGCTGGGGACAGGAGTGGGTCCACCCGAGGCCCGGGGAGGCTCTCCCAGGCCTGGCCTAGGGTTCGGAAGCAGGGACTGGAACCGGGCCTGGGGCTTGAGCTCCGTCCGGCAGGCCCTGGGGTGCGGGAGCCTTCCGTCCTGCAAGCCAGCCGAGGGTCCGGGCGCTGGGGACGGGGGTCCACCGGGGCCTGGGGAGGCTCTCCCCGGCCTGGCTAGGGTTCGGAAGCTGGGACCGGGCCCGGGGCTCGTGCTCCGTCCCAGGGTCCCAGGGTGCGGGAGCCCCCAATCCTGCAAGCCTGCCGAGGGTCCAGGTGCTGGGGACGGGGGGTCCACCGGGGCCCGGGGAGGCTCTCCCCGGCCTGGCTAGGGTTCGGAAGCTGGGACTGGGCCCGGGGCTCGTGCTCCGTCCCAGGGTGTGGGAGCCCCCCGTCCTGCAAACCAGCCAAGGCTCCGGGCGTTGGGGACGGGGTGGTCCACCGGGACCCGGGGAGGCTCCCCCCAGTCTGGCTAGGGTTCGGAAGTTGGGACCGGGCCCGGGGCTCGTGCTGCATCCCAGGGTCCCAGGCTGCGGGAGCCCCCCGTCCTGGAAGCCAGCCCAGGGTCTGGGCGCTGGTGTCGGGGGTCCACCGGGGCCCGGGGAGGCTCTCCCCGGCCTGGCTAGGGTTCGGAAGCTGGGACCGGGTCCGGGCTCGTGCTGCATCCCAGGGTCCCAGGCTGCGGGAGCCCCCCGTCCTGGAAGCCAGCCCAGGGTCCGGGCGCTGGTGTCGGGGGTCCACCGGGACCCGGGGAGGCTCTCCCCGGCATGGCTAGGGTTCGGAAGCTGGGACCGGGCCCGGTGCTCGTGCTGCATCCCAGGGTCCCATGCTGCGGGAGCCCCCCGTCCTGGAAGCCAGCCCAGGGTCCGGGCGCTGGTGTCGGGGGTCCACCGGGGCTCGGGGAGGCTCTCCCCGGCCTGGCTGCTGTCAGAAGCAGGGACCAGGCCGGGGAGCAGGGGTGGCTGGCTTTATCCGCTACGCTGGCGGAGTTTTCTGCCCACCCCTACATTGTATGCAACGCCCTCAATAACTCATGAGTCAGTGGCTCACGATCATCAGCTGCCCAGTGATGGCGCACATACCGGAGGAGACTGGCATGCATCAGGAATAGGGTGTTTGGGAGTGTGTGGGTATGTATGAAGTCCTCTTGTGTCATGAGGGAGCCTTCTGCAAACAGGTCACCCACCGTGGTGACCCCTTCACGTTCCCAGGGAATGAGCCTCCTACTCATTAGGGTGCCAGAGGCGGTGGGGAGGCCTCACAGGGGTATGTTGGGTGCGTAAGGTGCCTGAACAGAGGAATACTTCATTGCCATTTTCCAGTACAACAATGCAATGCTTAACAGTAACTTGTGTGTGGGCAGTGACGGGGTCCCAGGGCACAGCAGACGGTGCAGTTGGTCACGTGCCAATTGGCCCTCAGTAAGGTCTATTTCCAGCAGATTATGGCCAGCCAGCCAATATGACAACCACTGCAGTTGTCCGGTGATACAGTATGCCTCAAAATCGGTACCCCTTAGTCCTCCTCTATCCGTCGGAAGTTGTAGTTTAGCTAAGCTAACTTTACGACGTCCCTGTCCCCATATCAAATCAGTTAGTAGAGTGTTGAGTTGTCGGAAAAGCCCACTAGGGATTACGATTGGTAGGTTCACAAAATGGCATAAAAGGCGCGGCGGCATCACCATTTTGGCTAGCGCCAACCGTCCTGACACTGAAAAGGAAAGATGTCCAAAAGGCTACCAGTGCTTTGAGCGCTGCAATTGTGCGTGAGAGATTGTCTTACAAGATATCAGCACCCTCTCTATATATTTGAATCCCAAGGTATCCAAAGGCAGTAGGGGCCACCAGGATTACATATTCCCCAAAGTGCAGGGAAGGTTTTGCATACATGCCAGCGAAGAAGAACACACATGATTTGTTTGTATTAATGTGGAGGCCAGAAAGGGTCTCAAAGGTGGACATCAATTGGGCCATTTCTATCTGCACTTATCAATATCCTTGAAATAGAGGATCATGTCATCAGCAAACAGCAAAATGGTTTGGACTGTGTTACCCACTGGAAAACCCCTATGGACTGCTTCCTGTCTCTTTCTTTGTGCTATGGGTTCAACCGTGAGGATAAAGAGAGTGGCGAAAGGGGGCAACAATGTCTAGTGCCTCGCAACACCAGATAAGATTGGGAGATGTGACGCCCTGTTCTAGCTCTGGCTGGAGGGGCCATGTACAGTAACTTAACCCATCAGATGTAGGCCTGAGGTATCCCAAATCGGGTCAGTGTGGCGAGCATTTAATCCCAATTTAAGGAGTCGAACGCCTGTGGGATGTCTAATGAAAGACAACCGGCGTGGGGGTAGAGATCTCGACTAGCATCCATGATCTGGAACAACCGCCGTATATTTAACAAGGTGTTTCAGCGAAGTACAAATCCACACTGATCAGTGTATTGATTGGGGAAGCATTGGAAGCAGTGTGCGGGCAAAGATCTAACTAAGTATCGAAAGCGGGTGATAAGAGTTCAACTCTCATTAAGGCTTTTCGGGTTTCAGTAAGGATGTGACTAGTGCTTCTCTAGTGGAGGAGGGAAGTAGTCCTACGTCTAAGGATGTGTTACACAATTTTTCTAATTTTGGGATCAGCTGAGTGGAGTAGGTAGAGTAGAATTCCACCTGGAGTCTGTCGGTGTTATTACGTGCTAGTTCCTTCAGGGCCCCTCTGATTTTGTTTGCTGTGATTGGAGCAAATAGGTCCTCCCTATCTGCTGCCTGCACTCTGGGGAGGTACGCCCTCCGTAGGAACTCCTGTAACTCTATAGGGCTAGAAGTGGGGTGTGCATAGTGCAATTCCGTGTAATAGTCTTGAAAGGCTGAGTTAATCTTGAGTTGTGTGACCACTGTTCCCCGTGTTGGGATATCCACTGCTCGAATTGGAGTGGGGGAGAGGTCTGGCTGTATCATACGCACCAAAACAGTGCCCAATCTGTCCGCCTCTGTGTGTATTGGCGATAGTCCATCACCCTGAGGCGTTCAAGTAGCTCCGCATACTATACCCTAGCCTCTTGTAACCGAGGCCCAGAATCAGTGTTTTCTGACGCTGCCTTCTCAAGGGGCCCCAGTGAGTCTCCTACCTTTTGGAGATCCTGAAGGATCACCCTCCTAGCTCCTACCACTGAATTAATGGCAGAGCCACAAATTACTACCTTAAATGATTCCCATTCTATGATGGGAGAGGGAGCAGTACCAGTGGTAATCTTTTAATACGTTATCTATGGCGGTCACCAGGGTGTCACGAAAGACAACGTCTTCCAGTAGGCCTGGCTGTAGCTGCCACGTGGGGTTTGGGGCTAGAACCCTGCCCCATGCTAACGAAATCTCCAGGGGGTTATGATCCGAGATGGATTTGCCTAAGTAAGAGGCATGCGTAATGTTCAATTGGAGTTGTGTTGGGCATAGGAAGTGATCTAGTCATGTGTGCAGCGTATGTGGCTATGAGTAATAAGAGTATTCTCTCATGCCTTCATTCTGACCTCGCCACACATCTGTAAGTCCCCATCCAGCACATATCGACCCTGTGTATCCACCCTCGAGTCCTGTAGCCCAAACGGCACATCGACACGTAGTCATTCCGCTGCTCCACGTGCAAAGGGCGAGTAGGAGGTGTGGAATAGTTGGCCTCGCCAATGCTTTTGTAATTTGGAGGCCTCTGCAGCAACCAGATGCAGTTCTTGGAGAAAGGGAAAATGGGCCTGGTGCCGGTGCAGTTGGGCCGAGATCCTATGCCTTTTTTTGTATGGTTACCACATCCCACACATTCCAAGTTACTAGTTTGTATTGCTTAGTCACTGATGCCATCTATTTGCCTGTAATATTGGATACACATCTGGGTGTGGCGCACCTGTAAACAGCCCCCCTCCCCCAGGGTTAGTAGTGACACATATAAACATTTTTTTTTAAACAATGTTCCCCAAATAGCAGCGATTGTGGGTCATTCGAGCAAACCTGTAAAAGAAAGGTTATCATTTCAAACTTGTAGAATCAGGTGCATCTGCTATAGGGGTGCAACCAACCAACCCAGCTAGGTGTGTTGTATTTTTTCAGTTCAGTCCGGAGAGCGGTCAAGGACCATCCAGCCCCCTGGGCCCCCAACCTGTGTCCACTAGGGATAGTTAGTATTTCAGTGCCATCGTGATGTACCATCATGGTATATCGGGGGGGATGTTGTTGTGATAGTAGGCAGCCGCTGGTCCCAGTCCGTGGGAACTTTGATTCATATAAGAATCTAGGAAACGAGTTTACCATGAGGGTGCATAACTTCTATGTGGGGGTACCATATCGTGCATCGAGTTCAGCCTGACAATTGTGGAGAGGTCTTTCCCTATAAATCATCTGCAGCTTGCGGAGTAACTGTAGGGAACAACGCCACCCTTCCTGCAGTATCCGAGTGGGAAGACGCTATTTTGGGATGAGCTGATAAACGGATGCGGAGAGTGCAGTGTGGCGGCATTGCAAATGGCTGCCAGTTTTCCCCTCCAGCCCCTGTTGTGGGTAGGGGGTGCCCCAGCCATCGTCCTGAGATGCAAGGTTCCTCCACCTTTTCTTCATCCTGCATCTCACCCTTGGTGGCGCCGTTGCTGTATGTTCCAGTCTCCAGGAATCTGGGAAGGGTTGGTCCAGCCAGTGAAAGACCTGTTCTGGGGTCTTAAAGAAATGTGCTTGTTGATTTTGCAGTGCCTTGAGTCTGGCAGGAAAAGGGAAGGCATATATGAGGCCCTCATCACGAAACCACCTCTTGGCCTACTGAAAGGAAGCTCGCCTCCTCTGCACAGCAACAATATAATCCAGGAAGAGAGAGACCATCACAATGTCAACCAGGATACGTGTTCAGTCTCTGGCCGCCTGCAACAGTGCATCATGATGATTAAGGATCTTGGCCACAATTGGCCGCGGAGGAGCACCGGGGATTGGTTTCTTGGTGGGGCCCTGCGGGACCTCTTGACCACATACATGTCCAAGAGCCCTGTGGGAGCCACTGTCATCCAGAGCCATTCCTCTATAAACCAGGTGGCTCTCATTCCTTCTTTGCCCTCTGGAAGTCCAATGATGCAGTCGTTATTGCGGCGCGCTCTTCCCAGTCTTGCAATAGATCCACTTGACGCAGCAACTACGCCACTTGTGTAGTGAGTTGTTCATGGTCTGGGGCCAATGTTGAGTGTGTCAGTTCATTCGCTTTGACCCTGTCGGATAATTTGTAAAGGCCATTTTATAACAGACTCACATCCGTAGTGATGGCCCCTAGTCGATGCTCCATCACCTGACGTGATTCTCTGATTTCCTGTAGTATTAAGTCTAGTTTATCCAGGGGGGCCTCACTCCAGAAGAGACCATGTCAGTATCCACGGTCCTAGCTGGGGAGCTGTCCAACGGAGGTGACCGGAAGCGAACCAACAAGATTAACCTGTCTATTTTGGTCCTGGTGCGCCCCATGATAATCTTTAGCAACCACCAGTAAGTGTTTATGATCTCCTGGATTCGTGATCATGCTGCAGCGCTGTGGGCCTGCCCCAATAAACCACCATCCGCGGGAACAGGGTCACAATCAGAGGGCTCCTCAGGGGATTTCCTCCCAGATTTCACTAGTCCACTTCCAGTTTGGGCCTCAATCAGAGGGCTGTGGGCCCACCCTTTTCAGGGTGCAACTGTAGGGGGTGCTAGGACTTCTGTATCAGACCAGCACCCTCAGGTAAAATCACTAGGCTCGGTTATCACCAGACCGGGGCCCCATGTTCGTTTCCCCTGTGCCTGCCAATCACTCGAGTTGTGTCCCCCTCAGTGTCCCCCAACACGCTCCCCACACAGTTGACCCAGTTGTACCGCTATCGTGGGGAGGTCTCAATGTCGAGCCAGGGGGAGGACAGCTGCGGCAGCAACAAACCCAGAGGGATCTCCAGTGCACTATTTTGGCTGCCTCTTCCGCTTGTTATCCACATGCAGGGGTTCTACCGCAAACATATCTTCTTACGCTTGACGATACTGCCAGCGCACAACTCTAATAATGCTGCTCTACACCTACGCCCATAGTGACCACACAGGAGGACCCTGTATGCAGTGAATATACATCATGCATAACATCTGTAGGCCGCAAAGTCCGTTTCCTTACACGGTTCGCATTCTTGCCACTCCTGGTCCTTACTGTACGCTTGCATGTAAAGGGGATTGAAATGCATTGTCTATCCTATAAGTGTTGACTTCTATGTCTGTGCTGTACCTTTTTTGAAAAATGGGCATCCTCTTCCACTTGCATGCCGCTCGAGTGAGCTCCCCTTCACCTCTTAGGCAATCACCAGGGCCCGGCCTCATGTCTACCTGCTGTCAGGGCTGGATTGTGCGGTGGGCGCTGCAGCCGTGATGCCCTTGCCGCACGATCTGTCCAGTCGCTCCGCCAGGTGTCTCCCCTTACAGCATGCCGCCAGTCCGGCTCGGCTCCCCAGGGGGTCAGAAGCCCACAGCATGCATGCTTTCCCTGGCCGCCCGTCAGGGAACCTCGTACGCCATCTTCTTCCTCCTCACCTCGGGACCATTGACATCAGACTCGCCAGCATCCAGGCCGCCTGGCCCCGCTGGTTCTGCAGCCGTACGCAGCCAGCAGTGGAGGTCCGGTGTCCTCAGCGCTGTTTCTGGGACACAGACGGGCACTGACTTCCATGGTCATCCGCCTCCCACCATTTTGGTAGTACAGTGCTGCCGCCAACTTGGTCATCTCAGGAGTCTCAGCTGTGTGCCACAGTCTCTCCGTTTGTCCCCCAATGTCGCCACCTCAAGTATGGCAGTCGATGGCACTGGTGCAAGTGCCGGAGCTCACCAGCTACATGTCCGCCATGCCCAGATGTTGGCCACGCCCCCCCTACAATAGGCTTCTTTAGTTGCATTAAAAAAAGGCACCCATGGGAAGGCCTAGGGGTGGTTAGGACGTTGGTGGGGCTGGGATCCGCAATGGGCAAAAGAGACATAGCTTAACAGTGTAATTTTCTCCAACGGCTCCGTCCTTGGTGGCTTGAACCAAGGGCATGGACTGCTATGGCAAAATGGAGGAAATGATATAAATTGCAAGGGGTTGTCCACATAAATTTGAGGAAATGCTAGACATACCATGATCTAGTTCGCTAGAGTTACCGGATTAAACCCAAACAATGATACAAAGCGAGTGCTAAGGGGCCAGGGAAAGAGGAACTGGATGGCACTATGTATGCGATATATGTCAAAAGAAGAGCAACTGTATCTTATGATGTTGTTTTATCTAAAATAAAAAATATTTATATAAAAAAATGGCCAGCCTCATGTCCACTAAAGCTAGGTGGGTCGCAAAAGTTTTTCGTCCTAAAACTTCAGACATGGTTCTGAAAGATTTGGGAAGCACTGGACCAAATACCAAAGCACTAGCTCCCCAGGTGGAGGGTATGTGAAGTGGACTCAGACCAAAACGTCTTGCAGGACCGATCCGGGACGAAAGGTTCTTCTCATCGGGCCGGACTGTCAAGACTGTAGTGCTTCATGAATGTATGCACTGATGCCCTTGCCACACTCTGGCAGATGTCGAGCAAAGGCACTCTGCGAGCCAACGCAGTGGTAGCAGCCTTAACCCTGGTGGAATGAGCTCCCAAACCTTATGAGGGCTGCTTCCTGGTCAGTGCATTGAAAATCTTAATGCAAAGGATTATTCACCTCGAAAGGGCCCTCTTCTGTGCAGTCTTCCCCTTCTTTTTTTAAGGGAACCCCACAAAAAGTTGATCGTCGACTTAATGGTCATTGTTATGAGTAATTTATTGGCCTTGATTCAAGCCCTGCATACAGAAAATTGGGCCCAGATAATCTTGGATGAGAAAGGAGGATTGTCCCGGAGGATTCAGATCGGTAATGGGTTGAGACAAGGGTGCGTACCTGCCCCCTTGCTTTTTTCCCTATTTATAGCTGATCTGCCCCGAAAACTTAGAGAGGTTAGAGGGGCAAGCCCGAAATTAGGAGGAAACCATATCTCCTGTTTATTATATGCAGATGATCTGGTAATCATGGACCAGACGGAGATTGGGCTACAAAGGAAATTAAACATGTTCACAGAATACTGCCAAACTAAAAAATTGGTGGTAAACATGGAGAAGACCAAAATCCTATGTTTTGGAAGAAGAAGAAAAACAAAGCTTTCCTGGTATCTGGGCATGGAAATGCTGGAAAAAGTAACAGAATATAGATATCTGGGAATGTGGTTTACGAATAGCCTGCAGTGGTATACCCATCTTGATGCATTAAAAATAAGGGCATCGGCCTCTGTAAAGGGGCTAAAAAGATTTAATAGTGTTTTTGGAGAAATGTCTGACAGACCGGTATTAAAGGCCTATTTAGCAATGGTCCCCCCTCAACTTTTGTATGGTGCATAGGTACTCTATTTAAGTGGAAAAAAGGGATGGGACAAAGAAGAGGGAAATATCCTTAAATGTTTGTTCTCGCTGCCTAGATCGTCCATGGTACAAGCAGTAAGATTAGAATTGGGAATCACCTCATGGGGTATAACCGCTTGCATGGCATTATTGCGTTTCTGGCAGCGGTTAGGATCAGGTGAGGACCAAAAAAATCTCACAGTGATGCAAAAATGAAATTGCCAATAGTGAGTTGACCTGGGCAAGAGAGACCAGAGCCTCAATTATTCAAGCATATGGTGTTTTAAAGCTAAAGTTGTGCCCCCAGTACTTAGACCTAAAGATAGATAAGAAAGAACTTAGGCCATTGGGAATAGAAGCGTCCCGAACCCATGATCAAGAATACCTCTTACGGAAAAGTTCAGTTGCTTTTATGGCCTCAGCATGGAAAAATGATTTACATTACCCCTATATTGACAGGTTACCTAGCTGCCTGTTAAGACGCGAAGTGTTAAGATTGAGAATTGGGCTAAATCCCTGTTATGCGAACAATGTGGTAAAAATCTTAATGATAAATAGCAATGGAAAATGCACCTGCACTTTAGGTACTACCTGCGATATTTTACATATATTATTAGACTGTTTTAAGATTTTAGATATACGAAGAGAGATTTTAGGCCCGATTTTTAAAAAATATGAAATTAAAAATAGGTTGCAAGCTGTAAACCTTTTAGTGGAAATGAAGAACCTAGATATAGCCTGTGCTATTGGGAAATATATAAACAAAGTGAAAGAGTTTCTTAAATGTAAAGAGCACTGATTAAATTTAGATTCTTTAATGCTATAGGGAGAATGGGTTATTAATGGATAGAAGTATTGTGTGAGACATACTAGAAGGTTTGTGTGCCTCAATAATGGAATAGTTGATTTTATTAATTTTAAGATTGATTTTTATCTTGTATTTTTTTGGTTGCGAATTATAGGTTACAGAAATGTATTGTATGATTCTGACCTGCTTATTTTATGGAATGTTATGCTACTAGTGTATACTTTTATGGTTGTAAAAAACCGAATAAAGTTTTTATTGATTGATTGATTGAGTAATGTAAGAACTCTTGATGAAGTCTCTCCTCCTCTTTTGAGGGGTGATGGGGAGCAAAGAACACAAACAGAGGGTTAGACTACCCAACATGGAAGGGAGTCATGACTTTTGGCATGAATGCCCGAGTCCTCAGCACCAACATGTCCAGGAAAAGGTAGTATAGGGCAATTGAACTGAAAATGACTGAGGTTTACTCATTAGATTATGTAATGTAATCATAAGAAGGAAAACTGTTTTTAAAGTTAGAAGACACAACGAGCAGCTATGCATGGGCTCAAAGGGCATAATCATGAGAAACATCAGGAACATGGCCAACTAGCGGAGAAGACGGCTGCAAGCTGATGTGGATCCGGAGCCGAAATAATTGAAATTCCCTAACATTTGCTTAAATATCCCGAACTCCTACATAGATCTTGTCCCTTGAGTGAGAACTGGCACAACCCGAATGCCAATAAAGTCTGGAACAGCAGATAACAGCGAATTGGACCACTGTTGCAGGGATGCCCGTTGGACGGAGGAGCAGCTGCAGCCAGAGGGACACGAGGTGCGCATCAAGATCGGTAGGGGAGGAGGCAGAAAGCGGCCCTTGTTGGGAAAGATGTTGACTGCAGATGCTTTGGGGCATGGGGCAGCACTGAAGAGCTACAGGGGCCATGCCCTGTGCTTGGAGGCTGCTCTCAGCCAGCTGCCTGAAAGTTGACGAGGGAAGAGACCTGTGTCAAACAGATGCCACACAGGGCCCTGAAGGTAAAAGCCTGTGTTGGATGAGCCTGTGGCCAGTGAAAACATCTGGTCTATGCAGCAAGACCACCAGGGCCAGGTGGACAGGGGCTGTGATGGTAAAGACTATTACTTGCAGGCCCGAGGAGGGAACACCAGAAGGGACGACATTGGCAGTGAGAGCCCCAAGAGGCACAACTAGCCACAACAAGGCTAAGGTGAGCCCTGGTCCAGGCGGGCAAGGGTGGAGATTACGCGCGCAAGCAGGCCATGTAGATCCAGACCCAGATAAAAGCCTGCAACAAATGGAGGCTGGTGTGGAGATGGTGCTTGGGATATAGAGATCTCAAGGGATTGTGTGCACCCTGGGCAACATCCCCCCAAATCAAAGACTATAACCAGGGAACGGCAAAAGGGAAAATGCACCTCGATGGGCACTAGCGACAACTCAGTGTACCGCTGGCAGGCCCACAATGATCCTGCCAATGGCAAAAAGAGCAAGGTTGCTCTGTACCAGATAAACAGTCTGGGAAGACCACGACCCGCAGAGCTCAGCCCCACCAAGCAGTACCACAGGAAAGACAAGTTAAGGTGATACAGCCCAAATTATCCTGAACATACCTCCTACGCTACAGTAGAGCTTAACTCTCCTGAGGAACATGCAATATCCACAAGTTGAGCGGAACTCTACTTAGGAGAGGACTGCCTGGTAGGTGGCTGTGATTAGCACTCTTGGGGCACCTTTATCTGGGCACAATGGAGGAGGTTATTGAGGAGCTGATATCAGAGACAGGCAGGTATCCGTAAAGGAGTAAGGCAGGAGGCAGAGGGGGCAAGACTACACACCTGTCGAAAGTGGATAAATACATGGTACCAACAGCGATGACAGAGACCCCCCCCCTTCCCCCTGACCCCTGTGGGAAATTCCATGGAGGCACAGTCGCAGGAGAAGCCAAATAAGGGCTTGGAACTCTCACTTACGGACATACTGGCCGCCATCAAAGACATAAAAGGCACGTTGGAACCAAAAATCGACACTGTAACGACAAAAGTAACACTTCTATGGGTGGATCTTGGGAAGGTCAATGCAAGAGTATCAGAGACAGAAACCACCCTCCAAGCCCTGCAAACGGAGACAGGTACCCTACTGGACCAAGTGAACCGCCTCCTACGTTGAAGTGCGACCATGACAGCCAAGCTGGAGGACTGTGAGGGGTGCTCCTGCCGCAATAACATACGCATGGTGGGGGTCCCAGAGAAAGTGTAGGGGACAAATATGGAACTGTTCATGTAAGACCTGATAATGAAATCCCTCCAACCAAAGAGACTGTTGAAGTGCTTCTCAGTGGAGTGGCCGCACAAGTCCCGGCTCCCCCACCTCAACCAGGGTCCCCACCCAAAACCATCATTGCATGCATATTTAACATATTCAATCACTGAGATCGTGACGCTATCCTCCAAGCAGCCAGAGAGCCGGGAGATACCAAATATGAGATAGCCAACATCCGTCTATTCCCAGACTTTACCTATAAAATGCTAAACAGAGCAGAAGTTCTGAAGGGATAAAGAAGGAACTAGGAGCAAAAGATCTTAAATGCATGATGCTGCACCCAGCGAAACTTTGGGCAGTGGCGGAGGAAAAGATCTGGCACTTTGGAACATCTGTAGAAGCATGGGACTGGCTGGAGGCCGGCTGACCCCCGAATAAAAGTATAAGAAGGAGCCCAGCGTGAATATTAGAGTGCAGGTCCTCTGAGGATCTCCTCGGGGGGCGGGGGGGGCAAATCAATCAGGCCACCGAAACAACCCCCAACAACTGGGCAAACGAGGATCCTGGGCGAGACAAAGGAGAGACATCCTCAGGAGACAACTGAGTCCTGACAAGAAGCACCATAATGGATGGACGTTAAGTGAGTGCTAACTACTTAGACAATCACAAGGAGACACACACAACACTGTACGATCATGGCCAGGCCATCTGTTCTATGGTTACAAAATTGTGAGTGGCAGGCATTCTGCAGAGCTGGGGTGGTGGGCAGTTCAAAGCCGACCATGCAGGGCAGCAGGGAGGAGGGAGTTCAGGGAACAGTTACAGTTGAACCAGAGGACGGCCCTGTAGCACACTCACAGCGGATCAGTGGCGCACAGAATGAGTCCACAATCGAGGAGGCCAGTCCCCCAAGTAAAGAACGGGACCACAGACCAAGCAGGACACACGAAAAACACTATTTTGGACACATATGGCTAAACATCAGGCATTAAAAGTCTTATCCTGGAATGTGAATGGCCTAGGAAACAAACTCAAGAGGAGCACAAGCCAACAATATCTCAAGAGACAAGCACCTGAAGTGGTACTGCTCCACCTGAAGGGAAATCACTACAAATCCCTTCTCAGATATGGGAACGCCATGAGAGTGCATGCAGACTACATGTCAGATTCACAGGGAGTGGGAATAATAACTCATAAGTCAACACCTTATATCCAGAGAAGGAAATAAGCAGGCCCTCAGAGGAGATGCGTAGCACAAACCGGACAGTGAAAAGGACTGACATTAAACCTCTGCTCGATATATATACCTCACAGGCTTAATGTCACCAAACTCCCCAAGATAGCAGCAATGCTACTACAGCTTCCTGAGGGTATCTTGCTACTGGGGGTGAGGTGACATGACTAATGTAGTCTCAGAGGAACTAGACAGATTCCTGCGAGGGAAGAGAAGCTGAAGGGAATGCAACTGTCCACCTTCATGGACACGCTGGGAATGGCAAATCTGGAGGGCCCATAACCCCTAAGAGAAGCAATACACATTTCACTCAGGAACACATGGCAGTTCATCCCGACTAGATTATCTTCTTACACATCAGAAAACTCTATGAAACTTGTGAGGGCCCGCCACTTTGTGCAAGGCATTTCCGCCACGCTTCGATGTGGCTGGAACTGCTGGGACAGATGGACAGGGACCACAGGCAGAGGTCCCTGAATCCTTGTTACCTCAGAAATGAGTTACTATAGGGTTTGAGACTGGGCACTGACTGCTACTTCACTGACAATGAAGAAAAATAGACTAGCCTCCAACGATGTATTGTGGGAAGCTTACAAAACAGTAATACAAGGGCAGGTGCTGTCTTTGATATCCGGGGGGGGGGACGACAAAAAAATGAGATCATAGGAGCTAGAACGAGAAATTGGAGACCTATAAAGCCTCCCCACCTCAAAAACAGACGCACAGTCTAAACACCGCCTGGCCCTAAAGCTCCAGGAATATAGAGATAGAGGGCAGCATTCCTGGCCTCGCATCGCCATCTCTACGAAGTAGGAAACAAAGCCGGAAAGCTACATGCCTGGCTAGAGCATAGGAAGCGACGAACCGACTGGGTCTTGGAGATCAGAGATACTGAGGGGGTGCACTACAGAGGGAACTCGGCAAACGCGGAAGTATTTGCCAGGCACTATGTCAAGATATACGCATCGATGACCACCAAGTCGGTGCTGGGGGTAGCTGTCGTGCTGCACGACATACAACTACCCCGACTGAACGCGGATGACAGGAAGAAAAGTGGAGGCCGATATCACACCAGATGACATAACCGCAGTAATTAAAGAACTGCAGCCAGGGAAAGCGATGGGACCCAATGGACTCCCCATAGATTTATACAAAAGACTGGCCTCCATGCTCTCGCCGTACCTGCACTCTATGTATGAACAGGTAAGGGAAGAGGCCAGCTACCAATGGACCAACAGCTGGCCACCATAATGGTGAGACCTAAAGAAGGCAAACCCCCTGATACATGTGCCTCCTACAGGCCAATATCTCTGCTGAACGCAGATATTCAAATACTGGCCAAGATATTAGCGAGTACATTGAAAAAAGTGATTGTAACCTTGGTAGACGCGACTAGTTAGGCTGCATGCCCAATAGAAGCACATGACTCAACTCGTGGCATTTATTCTGAGTGATGGGAAATTTGAACAACATACAGGAACAGGCTGTGGTGGTTTCAACAGATGCCACAATGGCGTTCCGCCACGATCAAATGGAACTACATGTTTGCAGTGCAGGGATTCGGGCCCAGTTTCATAAAATGGATATGTTTCTTATACGGCAACCCAACGACCAGGGTCAGGTTAAACAGCACATATTTGAATGTCTTCGAACTGCAAAGGGGCACCAGACAAGGCTGCCGACTGTCACCCATGATATTTGCATTGCAATTAGAATCCTTGGTGGCGTGGGTTAGGCAGGGCCTGCTAGTTAAAGGAATATATTGGAAGGGAGGATGGGAAAATTGCATATCTCCAAATGCGGACAACATACTGCTCTATGTGACAGAGCCCGACCTTACCATTGATAGACTAATGCAATACTTTTGGCAAATATGCAGGCTACAGGATATACTGGGACAAATCCCTCATAGACCCACTGATGGGGAGCGCACCACAGCTGCGCTGGGACTGCAAAATGCCCTTAATCAAAGAGAGTTTTAAATACCTGGGAAAATACATCATCAAAGACTCAAGCAAATCTCTATCACACAACCTATACACGCTCCTTAATAGCTTCAAACCAGATATACGTCATTGGTGAGGACTACCGCTGTCTCTACTGGGAAGGGCAGAAATTTTCAAAATGATAGCCCTTCCCAGATTTCTATATGCACTCCAGAACACGCCCTACAGGGTCCCAATTAAATTTTTCAAAGCAGTGGAAGGAGAGATAGGACTACTGCTTTGGGATAGAGCACCCCCGCCCCCAAGTGATATGGCAAACCTATCAGGAGGTGTATACGTGGGAGGGATAGCACTACTATCCTCATTTACTACTGGGCGCCCAATTGACTGTCGTAAAGGACTAGGCGTACTCGGCCCAAACTGAACCAGTGGGGAGAATGGACAGACATGCGATGGGTGTCAGGGGATACTGTATTTTTCAGTTATAAATATGAGACCGTGCCTATTAGCCACTGGGAGCAAGATGCCTGCTGTGTTTAAATGCAACACTTTGAAATGGGAAAAAATTAAACTGAAGAGTTAACTTTATAATTATATAGATTCCATAAAACTCTTCATTTACATTTTCTCCCATTTCAAAGTGTCGCATTTACAAACAACAGGCATCTTGCTCCCAATGGCTAGAAGTACAATAGTACGGACTGCCCTCCACAAGCAATCCATGGTATGCAGATCTGCACGGATAACATATCAGGGATCACTGACAGAATATCGAGGAGCAGAATATCGAGCTGCCAGAATATCGATGAATAAATATAGAATGACAGAATATCGACTTCCTATCTACAAACAGGTAAGTACAAAATATCGAATCCAAAATATCGTTGTCAATAATATAGTTTGCTAAAATATTGACTTTTTTAAATGTCTTAAAAGTAATATAAAATTAATTAAATAATCAATATAATTAAGTAAAACATACTTAAAAATAATTAAAAAACGTTAAAATTAATAAATAATAAATATAATGTAAACAAAAAAACATGCATTTTTATTTTTTATTATATATATTAACTTAATATTAAAAATAATTAATATTTTTAATTAAAAATGTTTAAAACATTTAAAATATAATTACATATATATATATAAATAAACCTATAATATAAATATAAAAATAAATTATATATAATAAGTTAAAACATTAAAATAAATATTTTTACAAAAATAATATTTTACACTACATTAAATATAACATTACTGGAAACGTTGCATAGCGTAGGGAATAAAATAACTATTTCCACTCCGAGTGGTACAGTAGGGAAAGTGTTGGATAGCGGGAGGGTAAAATTACTATTCCCACTCCAGTGAGTGCAACAGTAGGGAAAGTGTTGGATAGCGGGTGGGTAAAAATTACTATTCCCACTCCAGTAAGTGCCACAGTAGGGAAAGTGTTGGATAGCATGTGGAAATAATGTACTATTCCCACTCCACCAAGTGTAACAGTAGGGAAAGTGTTGGATAGCGGGAGGGTAAAAATTACTATTCCCACTCCACCAAGTGTAACAGTAGGGAAAGTGTTGGATAGCGGGTGGATAAAAATTACTATTCCCACTTCAGTGAGTGCAACAGTAGGGAAAGTGTTGGATAGCAGGAGGGTAAAAATTACTATTCCCACTCCAGTGAGTGCAACAGTAGGGAAAGTGTTGGATAGCGGGTGGGTAAAAATCACTATTCCCACTCCAGTAAGTGCAACAGTAGGGAAAGTGTTGGATAGCTGGTGGGTAAAAAATTACTATTCCCACTCCAGTGAGTGCACCAGTAGGGAAAGTGTTGGATAGCGGGAGGGTAAAAATTACTATTCCCACTCCAGTGAGTGCAACAGTAGGGAAAGTGTTGGATAGCGGGTGGGTAAAAATTACTATTCCCACTCCAGTAAGTGCCACAGTAGGGAAAGTGTTGGCTAGCATGTGGGAATAATGTACTATTCCCACTCCACCAAGTGTAACAGTAGGGAAAGTGTTGGATAGCGGGTGGATAAAAATGACTATTCCCACTCCAGTGAGTGCAACAGTAGGGAAAATGTTGGATAGCGGGTGGGTAAAAATTACTATTCCCACTCCACCGAGTGCAACAGTAGGGAAAGTGTTGGATAGCGGGAGGGTAAAAATTACTATTCCCACTTCAGTGAGTGCAACAGTAGGGAAAGTGTTGGATAGCAGGAGGGTAAAAATTACTATTCCCACTCCAGTGAGTGCAACAGTAGGGAAAGTGTTGGATAGCGGGTGGGTAAAAATCACTATTCCCACTCCAGTAAGTGCAACAGTAGGGAAAGTGTTGGATAGCTGGTGGGTAAAAAATTACTATTCCCACTCCAGTGAGTGCACCAGTAGGGAAAGTGTTGGATAGCGGGAGGGTAAAAATTACTATTCCCACTCCAGTGAGTGCAACAGTAGGGAAAGTGTTGGATAGCGGGAGGGCAAAAATTACTATTCCCACTCCAGCGAATGCAACAGTAGGGAAAGTGTTGGATAGCGGGTGGGAATAATTAATATTCCCACTCCACCAAGTGTAACAGTAGGGAAAGTGTTGGATAGCGTAGGGGAATAATTTAGTATACCCACTACTGCAATATAATTAACATTAATTAACAAGTAATTATTTTTTCAAAATTAATTTACTTCCCACCATTTTCCCCTATAAACGTCACCTACAATATTGTAAAATATTAATAAATTAACATAATTAATTAAAAATTAATTAATTAACTAATTACAATTAACAATAAAATTAATAACCATCAAATCCAAATTAATTCACTAAATTAACACTATAAAATAAATTTTAATAAATATAATATAAAAAATAATAAAAATTACATTAAAACTAAAGTACTTCCTACCCTACTCCCTATCAACCCTCACCCCACTCCTAAAAAAAGTACACCATTAACATATTTACAAATTAATTATTAATAATTAATATCTAATTAATTACTAATTAATAAAACAAATTAACACAATTAACATAATTACCAATTAATTATTAATTGTTATTAATCAATTTATAATTAATTAATAAATTAATTAACTTAATTAACAATATAAATTATTAAATACTAAATTATTAATTAATCAAATTAATTAATTTCAATTAAATTACTTCCCACCCTATTCCCCTATAAACCCACAACCCGCTACAGAATTAAATTGCGCAAAAAAAAATTAACATATAATTAATTATTTCTAAATAATTCTAAAAAAATATATTATAATTAAATTACTTCCCACCCTATTCCCCTATAAACCCACAACCCGCTACAGAATTAAATTGCGCAAAAAATAATGAACATATAATTAATTATTTCTAAATAATTCTAAAAAAATATATTATAATTAAATTACTTCCCACCCTATTCCCCTATAAACCCACAACCCGCTACAGAATTAAATTACGCAACAATTAATTTAATTAAAATTCATTACTTTTAAAAAATTCAAACATACATTACAAAAATAATACATACTTTTAACACATATACTAACACTTAAAATACTATAAAAAAATTCGATATTTTTAACTATATTATGACTGTCGATATTATGAAAAACGATATTTCTTACCTGCATTTCGATATTCTGCACCACTATATTTTTATAAGTCGATATTATGTCCATTCTATATTTTAAACTCGATATTTTGCCATATTGATATTTAAAATTCGATATTGTGAATGATTACCCATATCAGGCCAGGTCCTGTCCATCATGAATCATCTGAGCCAAAGATGCCTTCAAGTATTTCATGACAGCCATCAAGATCTTACTGGCCATGTCCCTGAGGGCATAAGTGTAGGCGACCGAGCAGACGCACAGAGCTCACAGATCCTGCACAGGCTTGCAGAGGTAAACCTGCTTACTAAATGCCTCAATCCTCTTGGACTCACTGTTCAGAGGAGTAATTGGAAATGAGTTGACCTTACTGTTGAGTCCTGCATGATAAGACTCTCCGTAGTGGGGTGCTAAAAACCGGATCAAGAGGCGCATGTCTGTGAAGTCTGACCACCGGCCTATTCACATTCCAGCAAGAGCAAGCTTTAACCAGGTAGACATTAAATTATCAGTGAAGGCATTGTTGAAAGGAAGCAAGGGCTCAGAAGTAGCTAGCCATGGCTGTAAGATCTCTGTTGGGACGTTTGTTTTCATCTCAAAGGAGGGTAACTGTAATTCTAGCAATTCAGCTGCCCTCCGGACTCCCACCTCCAACCAGGAACTCTCCCTCATTGGTGGCCCAAGTGGTGAGTCAAGCTTTGTCTCAGGCGAGGTGTCAAGGCCACTGGCATTCTGTAAATCAATGTATAATGCATCATCACTACAGTGAGGGAGGAGCAAGCCATCATCAACATCTTGTGGTGCCCTCTGCTCTGGCAAAAGGGCAGAGTCAGAACCAAAAACATAATGGAGCCTTTGCTGATAGGTGTGACCAGGCAGATGAACAGTTGGGCTTTCGTAATTTCATAGTACGACATCAGTCTGGCTCGAGCCGCCGTCCGTTCGGACCCGTTCGGGGTCCCACAGTGGCGACAGCACTGAGTCATACTCCAGCGCCAGTGTAGCAGGGCGTAAATCTTGAGGACAGAGTAGAAGTCTGTAACAGAGTCTATCCAATGAACGTTCTCAGGGGAACAGGCAGTCTCCGGAGTGAAGCTGCCAGTAATAACCTAACTCTGGGCCCCTGCAGTTCCGTGAGGCCCAAAGGCGTGCCAGAGGGAGCTGGAAGCAAACCGAAAGCCTAGGGCATGACCTCGATCTGCTTAGGGGTTGATAATGGCCCAGGAATTTGGGGCACGTCGGGACAAGCTGAGGAATCGGTTCCATAGCTAGAGACCTCACTGGGTGCAACTGACACTGTGATGCTCTTGCACCTTCTCTTTCACATCAGAGTGGCTGGATGGAATTGAGTCCCACTTGTGCTTTCTTGTGCTTGCACTAGAACTTCGACTTTCTGGGGAACTTCGAGCATGAAGTTGAACAGTCACAGAAACACCCACTGGACCAGGACCTGGACAGCATCCACAACTTGGATCAGAAGAACGCAAAGGGCGCAACTTCTGTTTGTGTTTGGTGACAAACAGCTTTGTCTCCCAGTCTCTGATCATCTTAGGGCGCATGAGGATGCACTTATCACACAACATAGAGTCGCGGCCTGAGCCTAGACACCAAACACACACCTCATGCGAGTCTATGACCGACATTTGCTTCCTGCAGTTGTGGCATCATTTGAAACCCGTCTTTTTGGGTGAAGACATCATTCTCAAGCACACTGGTTTGAAATCATTTAGAAGTCATTGGGAAACTGCCAAAGTTATGGAAGGTGTGGAATGAAAGGAACGGACGTCAGAGCACAGGGTGTCGCTTATGTAAATGTCCAAATATTTGTAAAGCGCGAACAATTACCCGAGGGTGTCAAGGCGCTGGGGGCCGTCGGGAAGATTAAGCGAGCTATTGCCCAGAGTCACATGGTGCTGGGCTGATCTGCCGCCAGCGATCAAACCGTGAGCCCCCGGGTTCCGGAGTCAGCCGCCCGGGCCGCTGCGCCACACCTCTTGCTTATATGCACCTCCACTTCGTCAATCCCGAGGCAATATGGAGTCAGCTCTGAGCCACACAGAGCCACCTAGCAGAATGTGGAAGCATTGTTATGTGAAGTTTTTTGGATCCAGTCTGGCAACTGGGGAGTATTTCATGGCAAAGAATATGTGGTTGGAAATATCCATCATAAAGGGAAAAATCTCTTTGCCTACAAGTGCTAGGAGATCATCTTATAACCCTCAAATATGCCAAGATATCAGCCTCTGGACACTTAGGAACATTACCCAGAGACGTCAGTTTTGATTCCAAAATAGGGCACTTGAGGGGTCCCTCATGCCCCCATCATAAACTCTACAGACGTGGAAGGAGCCAATAACGTACAGACCAAAGGGCTCCTTCTAGGTGGTAAATGCTGGGAGGCATGGACTCCTGCTGGGGTTAGTTTGAGGGCGGAAGTGGGGTGTGGGAGAGGGAGACAAAGGAGGATGTCCAATAATCTGCTAATGTCTGACCTGAGCCTAATGGAGATCACTCAGGATCCCCAGTCAAAGATTGATCACAAATCAGTGACCTTGAAGAAGTATGCAAATTGAGAGAATTTGACAGCACTATCAACAGCTATGGACAATTGCATATGGCTGAAATTACTTGGCTGGTATAGAGGGAAACAATGGTTTGGTAACTAGGTTATTTTTATTCTATGCTCAGGCTACTCACATTTCTTGTGTAAGATCAAATAGTATCAGTATTGTGTAAAACAGGGAAGGTCCCACGGGAGAAAGTCTTACAACCTCACTTGTTGAAAGACTGCCCGAGACCATGCAGAGGTCCTTTACTCAACTTCTAACTCTTCCTCCTTATAATCAAATACAACTTCTCCTGTGGGATCAGTGAATCATTACTCTGTGCACAAACCAAGTAGTTCCAAAGAGACCTCAAATTGCTGGTAGCACAAACAGCTCAACTGTGTGAGATATGGCAGATAGGTTGGAGAATATGCAAAACGAAACAGTCAGGCTATCCCTCAATCTAATAAAATGGGACCTCATCAAGCTTACACTGCAAATCAAGCCATTTGCATCCGGTGACATCCAGAGTTATGATTAAAGTCATGTGCATAATATATAGGGCATTCTGGAACAGGGGCCCTGGCTACTTTCAGATGATGGTTCCCAACTATACCAAACCAGAACTCTCCTTAAGTAAAGTCACCCTTTTTGCCCTGATCACCCCCATATTTTGACTGATGCTGGTGGTTAATGACTCTGGGCTCTGATAACCAGGCCCAGAGCCAGTGCTCTGTCCTCTAAAGGGATATGGTAATTGGTATAATTCTAATTCGGAAAGACAACGCGTCAGTCCCTAGTATAAGGTAGGGTATGTAGGTTCAGAGGCCCAGGTGACATAATTCACTTAAGTGTGCACTGCTGTGGTGTCTGTTGTCATTTTAAAACCAGGCCTGCCCTGCATACTGGTTTTAAAATAAAACTATGTCCAAATTCGACTTTGGAATTAAAAGTACTTCCAAAGTCCAAAACTACCTTTTTATAACTTGTAAGTCACCCGTAAGGTCTAACTTATGTGCCCTAAGGGTAGGGTGATTTGTTATAAAAAGCAGGGACAATATAAAAGATGTTTTAAATGTCCTGATAGGAAAACCCAGCCAAAGTCGCTTTTCCCTATTGTAGTGCTGCTAGCCCCATAGGCTAACATAGGAAGGCTTTATTAAACTTAATAAAGTCTATCTTTGCGTGAGAGCCAGCTAGCAATTTCATTCAAATATCAAAATAATGGTTACAATGAATCCAACAACTTGCCAATGTTGGATTTATTATAACTATTACAGGAAATTCGTTTTAGAATTTACTATCCTGAAGTTACCTAAAAGAGCCCTGAAACAGCCTCTTCTGATTGGCCAGGCTTTAACAGCCTGAGCCAAGCTGCTCCCTGAGTAGGTGTGAAGAGGCCTCGGGCTGAAACAGTACAGCCATTTGGTGGGAGGAGATTGGCTTCCTGGAGAAGCCAGGGAGAGGAGGGAGGTTGGGAGATAAGCTGGACTTCAAAGGCAGGAGAAAAGCGGTCACAGGACCCAGGCCAGTCCCCACTTCCTTGATCCCCAGCCAGATGTGAGCCACCCTAAACAGATTAGGAGAGGGTCTGGAAGGGTAGTGTAGTGAGTGCATTCTGGGTCACAAATATGCCACACTCCGCAGGAAGTCATAGCAGAGTGAGATAAACTTACTATTTGCTAGGGTGTCCCCCACTCCTGATAGCCCAGAATGAAGGATAAATATAGGAGAGCTGCAGGAGCTTCTCCGAACACAGGCTGGAACAAAAGAAGAAGGACTGCCCTGCTGGACCCTATGGCTTCACCACAGAAGGCTTGTACTCAAAGGGACTGCACCTGCCGCACTCTCAAGGCTCCACAAAAAAGGACTGAGCTGGACTCAAAGGAAAAGGCGTGAACTCCTTGATTAGCAACAGGTGCAACAGAGCTGGAAGAAGTCACATGCAAGCCCAAAGAGCCCCCAGTTGACCAGTGGCAACTGGATTTTTTCTGGACTGTGCAAGTGCATTGTGGGAGATTGAGTCCCAGCCCCCAAGAGGCAATCCAGAGTCTCTGACTCCTGGGCTGGTACTGCTGGACACTTCTCTCCCCAAAGAAACCAACAAGGAACAAGATTTGAAAGTTTGGAAAATGTTTACAAATTTTTCTGAAATGCTCCAGGAGACCAGCTCGATGTTAAGAGTCAAGCTGCTGTCGTCGACAAAGACTTCCAGAGATTCACGGAGGCATTGCGCTGCAGCAGGCCACTGCCATTGACTCGAACTTTGGATCCGAGAAGCCAGAGGACAAGAGAAAATCTCCAAGACCAAATCCGAAAGTAAAATTTTGACTGGGACCTAGCACTCATTCTGTCTGATCCGCGCTCCATCGCAGTTGGCCTAAAACTTTGACTCTGTCCCAGTCCAGCGCGACCAGATAGCCGCGAGTGGTGCTTTAGACTTTTTGGTGCTAGAATGCACAATTTTTTATTCAATGTTTAAAAATTCATATCTCTGGTTCCCGATATTGTATTTTTATCGTTTTGATATCATTTAAAAAATTATATATTTTTATAAATTGGTGTTGGATTTTATTTGTGTTATGTCTTTCATTTATTTACTGTTTTGGTGATATTTAAATGCTTTACACATACTCTTCTAAGTTATAGCCTGACTGCTCGTTTGTCAAGCTACTGAGGGTTGAGGAAGGATTAATTTATTGAGACTTGACTGGACCTATTAGTGATTGTGGTATTATTATTAGCTGAAGGTGAATATCCCCACCTACCAATAATCCTCTTTCCTACACGTCCTATCTACCAAGTTAGAGACCATCGACCAACAAAGGCTGATATGGCAAAACAAAGGTGAAAAGGCCACCCAGTGCTTCTCAACATCCTTAACCTGGCCTTGTGTGCCCAACCAAACATTTTTACCTTCAGAAAGCTTTTAAAAACAGACCTGAAAATGAAGCTTATTACTTAATTAGGGCCCTAAGATTTGATGACCAGGTAAAGGTGAAACAGTGAAACAGGGGACTTCGACACTTGACAACTGAAGGACTGGGAATCTACCTTACCATAACATGATAATGGATATCTTTTTTTACACTTCCTTTACTAACCCACACCACAAACCCATTAGCCAAACTAGACATGTACTATAATGTATAAGGTACCGACATATACCTTGCTACCTCCACATGAATTCAAATTGCATCCTCCCCATGCTTTCACTACAAATAATGTACAAAAGTGACTTATGGTGTCCAAATAGCAATATATTTAGCACACTATAAAACCGCCCCAAAAAATTATTCAATCCAGAATATGCCCTTTGCAGAGAAAATAATTCCAACACAAATTGAAATCACGAAAAGAAAAGAGTCAAACTAAGGAAAATTTCAAACTTGTGATCTGATATATTATATAACATTATGGCTCTCTGATGTAGTGGCCTTTATTATTATTTTGAATGCTTGCAAAGAAGCAGCCAGACATTCTTTTCGGGAACTTGACATAGCATTATAAGACTGATCATAACTGAGGAAATGAAAGCAGCATTTTAACCTCAGTGTAGATGCATTATTGTACAAGATAAAACATTAAAACGACTGTAAAATACCAAGTTAAAACAAAGGAGTTTTATGCAGGGAAGCTCTACCTTGTTTCCCTGGTGATTGAATCTGATGCGGGTCACTCTGGAATTCCCTGCAGATCTAAAGCAAGTGATCTGTTGTGAATGGCCCCATTCAAACATTCTCACACTGCCATCTTGAGCACCTGTTAGATCTGTATCAGGAGATAAAATAACTTTTGTTGTTTATGACTTATTGAAGAAGAAATCTATTTTTCACGTTTGAATACATCTGTTCGATAACACATTTTCTTCTGCCCTGCTTTCTCAATACATTAGTTTGTACGAGAAAACACATCTGTTTCCACTGCAGAATTATAAAACACTTAAGTAATCAGCTAATGCACATTCTTTACATTAGACAAGGTTTTTAAAAAAAAAGTATAAGCCATGGAAAATAACCTTCAAATTGATTCAGGTACACAATAATTGCTCTCATAGCCTCACAACCTGTTGTTAACTATGGTTTTAGAAACATCACCTGGCTGGAAACTGCTTTTAAAAAGGTATAGCAGTTTTAACTTCTATTGTAAAGAACATCTATCTGCCAATGGCAGAAGTTCATTACACTTAACTATAAATGTATCCCTAATATTTGCTACAGTGGAAAGCTGGGTAGGCATTGTGAAGAACAGAGAGCAACAATTCAAAGTAGTGGAATTACAGTCAAGGAATGTCTCTATTACTCAAACTCTATGTTATCAAGCATTTCAACTTTTTGGATCAAGAACATAAACATGCACAATGCACAAGTTACTAACTTGTGTAACGATATATCTGTAAGAGACAGTAGTTAGTGACAGATTCCTTACCTTAGAATATCCCCAGGCGTCAGGCTGGATCCGGAAAGTTTTTTGCGTAGCAGTACCCTTGCGCGTCGGTAGGCGGCGTCGTGCGGCTCCGCGTCCGTCGTCGGCGTCGTGATCGCCGGGATGACGTCGCGGGCAGTACTCTAGGCGCCGCCCTGCGCGCTGACGTCAGTTCTGTACACGACTTTCCGCGCCAGGAACGCAGAGCCATGCAAGAAGCTGACATAGGTGTCTGAAAAATACTAGGGCCCTGAAAGGGATGTCCTTAACCCTAGAAATCAGTTCGCAGAACGGGGAGGATGGGTGGGCGGTAAGGAATCTGTCACTAACTACTGTCTCTTACAGATATATCGTTACACAAGTTAGTAACTTGTGCATCTGAAAGAGACACGTTAGTGACAGATTCCTTACCTTAGAATAGATACCCCAGCAATACCAACCCCGGTGGTGGGTCTGCGAACAAAGATCAGACAAGGAAGTCCTGGAGGACAGAACGGCCAAAGAAGCCGTCCCTCCGGACCTGACTGTCAAGGCAGTAATGCTTTGTAAACGTGTGCAGCGAGGCCCACGTAGCTGCCTGACAGATAACCGGCAGCGGAACACCGCGGCCCAAGGCCGTGGTAGCAGCCGTTGCCCTGGTGGAATGGGCACGCAGCCCAACAGGAGGCTCCTTTTAGCCAAAGAATAGCAGGTCTTGATGCACAAGGTAACCCAGCGGGAGATGGTCCTCTTGTGCACCGCCCGACCTTTTTGGCGCCCACGTAGCCAACAAAGAGCTGGTCATCCACCCGGAAGTGTTTTGTGCGGTCAATATAGAAAGAGAGCGCACGTTTTGGGTCCAGACGGTGGAGCCTCTCTTCCTCTCTGGAAGGATGCGGAGGCGGAAAGAAGGTGGGCAAAGTGATGGTCTGCCCAATGTGGAAAGCAGTAACCACCTTTGGCAAGAAGGACGGACGCGTCCGAAGAACAACCTTGTCTGGATGAACAGACAGAAAGGGAGGTTTGCAAGATAGAGCCTGGAGCTCACTCACCCGCCGAGCGGAGGTGATGGCCACCAGAAAGGCTGTCTTCAGAGTCAGAAGACGAAGAGGACAGTTATGTAGAGGCTCAAAGGGAGCGCACATTAAAAGGTAAGAACCAAGTTCAAGTCCCACTGAGGCATCACAAACGGAACAGGAGGGAAGAGGTGAGTAATGCCTTTTAAGAACCTGTTAACAACAGGGGACTTGAAAAGGGAGGGCTGATCAGGGAGCCTGAGGAAGGCCGAGATAGCACAAAGATAACCCTTGATGGTACCCAGGGCAGAACCCTGTTGGGCCAGAGAGAGAAGGAACAGAAGGACCTCAGAAAGAGGGGCAGAAAGGGGATTCACAGCCTTTGCTGTGCACCATGCCACAAATTTGTTCCACCTGCAGGCGTATACCACCTTAGTGGAGGGACGCCTGGCTGCCAGAATCACATCACAAACTTCGGGAGGCAAGTCGAAAGGAATCAACTGACGCCGCTCAATCTCCACGCAAGCAGGTGTAGACTGGACAGGTTCGGGTGGAGGACCGTCCCCTGCTGCTGCGACAGAAGATCCTCCCGAAGAGGCAGACGGATCGGGGGATCTACGCTCATATTGAGTAGCTCGGGATACCAAACTCTTCGAGCCCAGTCCGGAGCCACAAGAATGACTTGGGCCCGGTCGTGCCGAATCTTCTTCAACACTCTGGGTAGAAGTGGTATAGGCGGAAAGGCGTACAATAGACCGCAACTCCACTCGTGACGAAAGCGTCGCCGAGCGAGTGCCGCCTTGGAAATTCCAACGCGCAGAACTGATGACATTGCGCGTTCTCTTCGGTGGCGAATAGATCTAACCAAGGCTCTCCCCACTGTAGAAAGAGTCCTTGCGCCACTTCCGAGTGAAGACGCCATTCGTGATCCATCATGCACCTGCGGCTGAGTTCGTCCGCCCTGGCGTTCAGGGAACCTGCCAGGTGTTGAACCACCAGGAACATGCCCTGATGTTCCAGCCATGTCCAGAGGCGCAGAGCCTCCTGACAAAGGGTCCACGACCCCACCCCGCCTTGTTTGTTGCAGTACCACATGGCGGTGGTGTTGTCTGTGAACACCTGCACTACCTTCCCTTTGACAGAGGGAAGGAATGCCTTGAGTGCAAGTCGGATCGCCCGGAGCTCCAGAAGGTTGATATGGAGCCGGGACTCCGCCGGAGACCAGAGGCCTCTGATCTCCGCCTCTCCCATGTGACCGCCCCATCCCAGAAGGGACGCGTCCGTCACAACTGTGTGCTCTGGCTGGGGAAGGGAGAGGGATCTGCCCATGACCCATTGCCGGTTCGAGAGCCACCACTGCAACTGTTTTGCAGTCCCCTCCGAGATCTGGACGTGATCGGACAGGTCGCCCTGGTGCTGCGCCCACTGGAACTTCAGGTCCCACTGCAGAGCCCGCATATGCCATCTGGCATGAGTGACCAGCAGGATGCAGGAGGCCATGAGGCCCAGCAGCCTCAGGGTCATCCGTACCGAAACCCAGGATAAAGGCTGAAAGATCGGAATCATAGCCTGAATATCCCGGACTCCCCGTTCGGGAGGATAGGCCCGAAACTGCGTCGTGTCCAGAACTGCTCCGATGAAAAGGAGCTGTGGAGAAGGAATCAGATGCGACTTTGGCACATTGATGGAGAACCCCAGCGAGTGCAGGAGTTCGGCCGTAGTCTGGAGGTGGGAGACGACTGCCTGGGACGAGCCCGCCTTCAGCAGCCAGTCGTCGAGGTAGGGGAAGACTGAAACCCCTGCCCGGCGCAGATGAGCTGCGACCACCGCCATCACTTTCGTGAACACCCGAGGGGCACTGGTAAGGCCAAAGGGGAGCACGGTGAACTGAAAATGCTCGAGGCCTACCGTGAACCGAAGGTAACGCCGGTGGGCCGGCAGGACGGGGATGTGGAAATAGGCGTCCTGCAAGTCCAACGCTACCAACCAGTCTCCGGGGTCGAGGGCAGTCAAGACCTGAGCTAGGGTGAGCATCTTGAACTTCTCCTTCCGGAGGAAGCGATTGACGTTCCGGAGGTCCAAGATAGGACGCATGTCCTCCTTGTCCTTTTGGGCACCAGAAAGTAGTGGGAGTAGCAACCACGCCCTACTTCTGGGGTCGGAACATGCTCGATGGCCCTCTTGGCCAAGAGGGCCGTGACTTCCTTCTGTAGAAGCACCAAGTGATCCCCTGACATGCGGTGGAATTGAGGTGGCATGGCTGGGGGGTGGTCTCGAAGGGGAGGGAGTAGCCCTTCGGACAATGTCCAAGACCCACTTGTCCGAGGTGATGGGACGCCAGTGGTGAAGGTGATGGCGGACCCTGCCCCCGACTGGCGTGCTGTGCACCTGAAAGGAGGGACTAGGAGGGCTTGGAGGCCGCGGACGGGTTGGAGGTGGTGGCCTGACCCGCACGCTGGTTGCCCGAACCGCCACGGCGGTATCCACGTCCTCGGCCACGCGAAGGCGCTTGCTGCGCGGGCCGTTGGCCGGGCTGTGGACGTGACTGGGCGCCCCTTCCGTGGCCACGAAAGGGGCGAAAAGCAGACGTTTGCGGAGGGCGCACAACAGCAAGGCCCAGGGACTTAGCAGTAGCCCGTGAGTCCTTGAAACGCTCCAGCGCATGGTCTGCCTTCGAACCAAAAAGACCGACTCCATCAAAGGGCATGTCCATGAGAGTATTCTGGACATCCCCTGAAAAACCAGTGGTTCTCAGCCAGGCGTGGCGACGCAGCGCCACCGTCGTCGCAAGCGATCTGCCCAGCGAGTCGGCGGTATCAAGGCCACAGCGGATGGTATATTTAGCCGCATCACGCCCTTCCGCAATAGCGCGGGTAAGCAGTGTCTGGACCTCCTCAGAACACTGCGGCAAAACATCAGCCACCGAATCCCACAGGGAGTGGGTGTATCGGCCCAAGAGGCAAGCGGTATTAACAGACCGCAAGCTAGCACTGGAGGAAGAGAAAGCCTTCTTCCCAAAGTGATCCAGGCGCTTGGATTCCCTATCCGGAGGGGCGGTAGGGAAGGCTGTTTGGGAGGCAGAGGCTTGGACAACCAAGCTCTGAGGGGTGGGGTGTTGGGAGAGAAACAGGGGGTCGCCCGGAGCCGGGCGATGGCGTCGGGCCACGTTCCTATCCACAGGAGCCCCTGTGGTGGGTTTGGACCAGGCACCCAAAAGAACGTCAGTGAGTGCATCGTTGAACGGCAGCACAGGCTCCGAAGAGGAGGCCGCCGGCTGAAGCACTTCAGTCAGGAGGTTAGTCCTGACGGCCACTGTAGGCAACTGGAGATTTAAGGCTCCAGCAGCTCTACGCAACACCGTTGCAAAATTAGCCCCCTCCTCCGTTGCCACGGGAGGAGACAGCATGCCAGAGTCGGGGGAGGTATCCAGCCCACTGGCATCTTCCTCAACCCAGTCCGGGTCAAACTCGCACTGTTGTGTGAGAGGGTCGTCAGACCCCTCCCAGCTCTCCTGGTCCTCCTCAGGTTGAAAATATGGAGGAGGAGGGACATAAGGGACCCAAGGTCTCATCGGCGCCGGAACCGGCGTCGGGCGACGCCGGTCCGGCTCCATGTCCGGACCCGGGAGAACCGGGGAACGACGCCGCCCGGAGCCCCGGACGGCGTCGGAAGCGGCACCGGGGACATCGGCGTCGGCGGAGGCGTGGTTAGGTCAACCGGCGTCGATGGGGGTTGCGGCACCACCGGAACCGGGGTCGAGGCCGGGGCCGGAGCCGAGGCCGGGACGAAGGCTGGTGGGACAGGCGACGCCGGGACCGGAGTCGACGGCGACGCCGGAGCAACCCCATCAGGGCCCGCGGGGCCCGAAGGCGCACCGGAGGGACCTTGAGGCCCGAAGAGACGGGCCATGGCCGACAGGAATTTCTGTATTTCGGCCGGAGTCGCCCCGAACCCGGGTAGGACGGGTAATGCGGGGGCAACTCGACAGGCACGTCCGGGGCCGCGGGGGCGGGGACGGTGCCGACAGGGACCTCAGCTGAGTCGCGCGACCGGCGAGGCGAAGTCTTAGAGCGATGACGCCGCTTAGACTTCTTGTGCTTCGACTTACCGGAGGAGCGCGAAGACTTGGATTCCGACGAACGGCGGGGACTCCGCGTCCGGCCCTCGACCTCTCCCGGGACCGGGGCTTGGTGCGGCGCGGAGCCGACTGCCGGACTTCAAGGAGCTTTCGAGACCGCTCTCGCAAAGCCTTCGGATGAAGTTTCCGGCAGTCAGGGCACGACTTCGTGTCGTGGTCTCGGCCGAGACAGAAGAGACACTCGAGGTGGGGGTCCGTGATGGACATCATACGACCACATTCCTCGCAGGGCTTAAAGCCGGGCATCCCTACGACACCTTAGGAGTCGTGAAGACTCGTTGAAGAAAACAGTGAAACATTTCACAAAAAAGATAGTCAAAAAGTGACTAGGGCACTGCTCTTCCCGGATCTGCGCTTACTGGCGCGGAAAAAGAAGAACTGACGTCAGCGCGCAGGGGCGGCGCCTAAGTACTGCCCGCAACGTCATCCCGGCGATCACGACGCCGACGACGGACGCGGAGCCGCACGACGCCGCCTACCGACGCGCAAGGGTACTGCTACGCAAAAAACTTTCCGGATCCAGCCTGACGCCTGGGGATATTCTAAGGTAAGGAATCTGTCACTAACGTGTCTCTTTCAGATTCTCTCAGCAACCAACGAAGAGGAATCAGCTCTAGCACCAGTACCAAAAGAACATTGCCTGCAAAAGGCATGAGGATGGATAACAAGTGAAACAAAGGAGCCTAACTAATACGTTACTTACTTTCTCTTGGTAGAGACAGGATGTAGATTACTTACATTTGAATTATCGCCAGGCGGCAGACTGGATATGGAAATCTTTCTACTGCAGTACCTGTGTGTGTGGGTACAGGGCGTTGAGCGACTCTATATCGACATCGTTAATCCGAAGTGACATTGACAGAGTCCATATAAGCCCTTCCCTGAAGTGCTGACGTCAGTTTCTTCTGCAACAATTTTTCGTGCTAAAAACACAGAGGCACTATAGAAACTGCTTAAGGAAACAGTGTGCCCAAAAAGAATCATCTTTTTGTAAAATGTTTATATAAAAAATAAATAAAAAAAAAGCCTAATGAAAGGCATGAGAATGCTCAGAAAGAGATCTGGTAGACAAAAGGAGAAACCAGTTTGCAGAACGGGGAGGATGAATGGGCTGGTAAGGAATATGTGGCTAGATCCTGTCTCTACCAGATAATGCGTTACCGAAGGTAAGTAACTTATTCATCTGATAGAGAGATTTAGCCACAGATTCCTTACCTTTGAATTTGATACCCAAGCAAAAGCATCTCCGGAGGAGGATCTGCGAACTGATCCCACTAAAGATCCCGGACTAGGACTAGTCAGTCTGTTATAAGAAAAAGAATGAGCGTCTGTCTAGTAATGTAGGTGAGTAAAGGAGATGTCCCACCAGAAAGATTGGGAAAACCCGTACGGAACTGAAATCCTAAATTCTGGAAAAAACATGGGGAAATGACACCCATGGTGGAGCAATAAGGAAGTGTAGGAAAAGAACACTTCATATACTCATAATACTACATAGCTCCCCCAGTGGTATCCATTAGAGGATGGGACTGAAGGGCAAGGCCAATAGCCAATACCACTGAGCCAGAACTCCTTGAAGTAGAAACAAGCATGTGAGCTAAACGTGCTCTGAGAGACACATCCACGATGTAGAGAACACCAATCAATGCTTCAAGAAGAGCATTGCGAAACAATAATAACATGTATTGACATAGACCACTCATGGTCAGAGAAAACGCTTCGAGAGAGAAGTGATCCCTTTGGGACTATTTAACGTAGAAACCACAGAGGAGAATGGGTTAGCAATTGCATGTGCAGCGACCAAGTGAAAATCCACTAGAACAGAAGAAAAGGCGCAGCGACGTAAGCGTAATGTACGCCCGCCTAAGAAAGTCAGCATAACATGACTTCAACTATATACACATATATAAAAAGATGCATAAAATCTAAAACTCTGTGTGTGTATATATATATATATATATATATATATATATATATATATATATATATATATATACACACATACACACACAGCCTATACAGATATGCATAAAGAAAGGGACATATAATCATACACAACATCGGTTATGGACTGAAGATATGACAACGGCGAACTGGCAATCAGCCACATGGTACCGTATAAGAGGGCGGAGGGAGTGGAAGATCTCACACACTCCAGAAAAATAATAGCAACCGAACATAAAACAACACTACTGATTGAATGGCTACAATCAGGCACTGACAGATAACTGAAAAAGAAAACAGCAGGTGTGAAACAATTCCGCTAGAATACAGAAAAGAAGACCAATATCTAAAAGGCTTATACCGATAACATGTCTCCATCCCAATCAGTGGCAGTACCTCCGCAATGGCAGAGGAGCGTGTCCCCCACTGCCTGGCTCAGAGCCAGAAAAGGTCAAATAAAATTATGTTCTTGTATCGTTTCATTTTGCATTTGCCGGCTCTTAGCCAGCGCTTTTGGGAGGGGCCGAGGCATGGGAGGGGAGAGGAGGAGTGCTACGTGCACTCCACTCCCTAATTGCTCATGTGTGTTTGGCCGGCCGTCTCAGGCTGACCAAAACACACATGAGCACTTAGGTTTTCTCCAGCCCAGCTGCACTAAGCAGCCGGGCTGGTGAAACCCCACAGACTCCCTGGTCTGAGCAGGGCATCTTTCCTGCCCGCTCAGACCAATACCCACACTGCTCTGCAGCGCGGGGATTGGACAGGGAGTCTTGTCCCAGGGACTGCTGGGACCAGGCAGGAAGAGGAGAGGCAGCGCGACGAGACGCGACGCTGGAGTCAGCCGGCGGCAAAAGGTATGTTATTTTTTCCTTTTAATATTGCATTTCTAACACCCCCCCGCGCGACCCAACCTGCCCCACCACCCTTTGTTTAAGGCGGCCGCCGCTGATCCCAATAGAAAGAATATCAGACAGGAAAAAGAGGCCCCTGACTGAAGCAGTGGATAAAAGGCAGAGTAAGTAGTTGTGTAAAATAGTGGGCCTTACCTGTTGTCTGACTTTTTTGACTTTGACTTGGTGCTACTGCTTAGCGCAGGGACACTCCTTGGAATAACCAGGCACTCTACAAATCTCATATATATAGTTGTGTAAAGACCAATGCCACAAAGTGGAGGTCTGAAGCCAAAAGATCAGAATGAAAAAACTGAAGTGACCGATGGAGTTGTAGGGCATAAGAGCACAAGTGTTGAGGTCAAGAAAGAAATGTCCTTAAAGGAGACCAGCCCCATAAAATGGCCAAAAGGTATAATCTAAACACAGTATACCACGACAATGGAGGAGAAAGTACCGTACCTCTTCCAAGAGAAAGGATAGAGAAAAATCTATAAGAAATTCTTTAAGAAAAAGGAATCTCCATTTTCCATGAGACGACCTGTGCCCATGCAAAAATTCCTCATACATTATGAGTGAGGATCATGGCATCACCCAAGATCGTTATTTTCCTTACTCATTAGTTCAACGAACCCCCAAGGGTTAGAACCTTAACACATCTTGAGAGAATTGAAAGAAACTCTCAAGAAAATAATCTGAAAGGACCACCAAACATCCTCACACACCAAACCCAAGAGACATGGTGGTCAAGGAACACAGGTCTAAGAAGAAACATATGATGAAAAACAGCCATAAACCCCGGAAACAGAGTAGAAAGCGACATCTGAAGAACAATCATCTGAGTACAAAATGTGTCACTAAATTGTTTTTAACAAGGTACAAAGCATTTCCCAAAAACAAAGGCAACAACAGCTTTCCACAGGGTAGAAGCAGATTAATGACAGCCAATGCAGTCGCACAGGAAAGAAAGGGTCGGAAGAGTAATCCATACATAGCCAAAATACATACAGGGTACTTCCACAAGGAACCTTGAGAGAAAGAGAAGTGTCAGGAGTCCTTCTCGCCTATGCATAGCGAGAGATAGCACATGAAATAGAGGAAACAACGCATAGGCCAGGAGCAGGGCCGGCTCTAGGGCGGTGCGATCGGTGCAACCGCACCGGGCGTTGACTTGGGGTGGGGGCGTCATTTTTGAAAATGTTTATTATCATTTTAAAAGCACCGGCTGCCTCCTTCCTGGCCTCCAGCAACTTTCAGACATCAATTAAAATGTCAAGAGAAGTCCGGTGATTAATCGTCTTCCTGGAAAGAGACCGGAGGTTTGTCTAGTGGAAGTTTTGACTCAGCCTAAGGTAGCGCAGAGGGTTACAATGCCTGCTGGTAAGAACGTGTACCATGCAGATAACGAAGTGCATATAATGTAAATAGGTCAGTGGGTTACTGCTTCTGTAAGAGAGCTCCTTTTTTTACTTGTCCTTTATAAGTCAAAATCCTAATATAGAACATTGAGCTGTCATCCTAGAGCTGCATGCCAACTGCAAGGTATATGTTAGAGCTATATGTTTTTTTGCCCAGTCTTTCATCATCCTAATCTTGTGAAAAGGGTTCATTTGGGTAGAAAACAATTCTTATTATGAAAGAGAATCCCTAACATTGATGGTACGTTTTATATTCTGAATTTGTGCTTTTCCTGAATAAGAACTTAAACTATATTGCCTACCAGTATCGATGACACATCACTCCTACACTACACCTTGTAGTACTGTCTGATTTAACATTTCCTATACACTTATTTACACACATATGATTGTCCCTGTACAATGTGTGTGTGGTGTAAAGTGCTCTGACACCTTACACTGGTATGAGTGGTGCTATAAAACTAAAAGATCTGAGAGACATTGGTTATGGAGACTTGAGAGGCACTGTTAAAGGGTGCTATTGAGGGAATCCGTGGCAGAGGTGGTCATTGGGGGGGCGCCAACAGACATTGTCGCACAGGGCGCCACCAGCGCTAAAGCCAGCCCTGGCCAGGAGCAGGCAATGAACCGCAGGCCAAGGACTATGCCCCCATCTCCTGTGCTGTTAGGAAAGAAAGGATGCCAGATAGAGAGGAAAAAAACTGGCTTTTGAAAGAATTACACTCAACAGAAAAGGGTGGGGAGGGAGCAGGTGCAAAGCTGAAACCCCTTGCACTATCTTACCAAAAGCACATCATTTGAAGTCCCCATAAAAGGGGTACTAAGTGCCAGAAACATATGAAGGCAAAGAAATATGTTACTTTCCTGTAACTGCAGTTATCCAGTATTGGTATATTTCATAGATTCACATGCCTGAATCATTTCCCGTCGTCCAAGTGGGAGTCCCACGGTACATATAATAAAGCAGTAAATAATAAATTCCATAGGCTATCATGGAGGTAACCATGTATTCAATAGCCTATCAACCTCCTTTTATAAAAAGGACCAAACTCAAAACACGACCAATCAGCAACCAGCACACTCTAGAACCTTCCCAAGAGAGGCTGAATCCCTCAGATTTTCCAGCACAAGTGTAGTTAGTAGTACTGTAATGCCAGAGGAGCATCTCCGGGCAGGAGGGTGGGTTGCATGTGAATCTATGAAAGATACCAATACTGGATAACTGCAGTTACAGGTAAGTAACTTATTTCTTATCCAGTATTGGGGTATCTTTCATAGATTCACATGCTTGAATCAGAATAGTAAGCAGTTCCGTGTATGTATGTGTATGTGTATATATATATATATATATATATATATACACACACATCATCCTAGTAAGCACTTAAGTGGACGGTGGGTAGTGCTAAAATATCCTTCAATCTAATGCAAATACCCAAAGTAATGGTGTGCATACTCAATATTGTTATCATCGCATAAATAAATAATATGAGTTAAAGAAACCACAAACATATATATATATATATACCAAATCGTTCGTTTTCGAATAATTTCAAAAGAAGAACAGCGGCACACCAAAGGACAACACAATTAGTTTATTGTGTCCACAATAAACTAATTGTGTTGTCCTTTGATGTGCCGCTGTTCTTCTTTTGAAATTATTCAAAACGAACGATTTGGTATATATTTAGCGACTTGTCGTTGCCGCTGCTGGCACCGGTGTCGAAAGGAAGGGACTGGCTATCTTCGGCATACTTCTCTGGATATATATATATATATATATATATATATATATATATATATTCCTAGTTTGTAACATCATTTCATTTAAAAAAATATATATATCCTCTATTCAAAGAGGCTTACCTTACTGAAATAGGTTTCGTAGCACTGCCTGTCCCACGGCTGCGTCAGCCCGCTGCGTTGACTCCAGGCAGTAATGCTGGGTAAACGTGTGTGTTGTTTTCCACGTTGCAGCTCTGCAGATCTTTTCCAGTGTTACTCCAGCAAACAAAGCAGCTGAAGTGGAAACTGCTCGAGTGGAGTGTGCCTTTACAGTTCTTGATAATGGTTTGCCAGCTTTGTCGTGACAAAATTGGATTGTGATTGCTATCCATCTGGCGATAGTAGCCTTAGAAACTGCAACGCCCTGGCGGACTTGTCCATAGGCTACTAATAGCTGATCTGACTTGCGTATAGCTTTAGTCCTTTGTAAGTAGAATTTAAGACATCTTTTGACGTCTAGAGTGTGAAGCGTTCTTTCTGCAGGCGTAGAAGGATTAGGGAAGAAATTTCTTAGGATGACCGGTTCATTCAAATGGAACTTAGAGGGAACCTTAGGGATGAATTTAGGATTTGTTCTGAGAACCATTTCGTCAGTGAAGTGCAGGAAAGGATGCGCTATGGTAAAAGCCTGTATTTCACTAACCCTTCTCGTTGATGTGAGTGCCAATAGAAGAGCAACTTTCCATGTTAAATATTTTATGTCTGCCTTATGGATGGGCTCAAAGGGTTTCAGCAGTTGTGTTAGAACTACATTTAGCTGCCACTCAGGGGGTGGAGCTCGAATGGGTGGGAAAGTTTGAAACAGTCCTTTCATAAATTGCTTTATGATTCTCGATGAGCATAAGGATGGGCATTTAGATGAGCGTCTGTATTTAGATATAGCAGCGAGGTGAACTTTAAATGAAGAGTATGCCAATCCAGATTTTGCTAAGGATAGCAAATAAGGTCAAACTTCTTCTGAAGCAGAGAGAAAAGGATGTACTTCATTACGCCTGCACCATAGACAAAAACGCTTCCATTTCAGTCTGTATGTCTTATTGGTGCTGTCAGCACGGGATCTAGCGATTATGCCTTTGCATTCCTGTGAAATGGTCAGATCCTTAAATTCGAAGAATTCAGGAGCCAGGCATGTAACTGCAGAGTCGCTGGCTCCGGATGACATATTTGACCCTGGTTCCTGGTCAACAGTGTTGGTGTTGGTAACAGGCGGATGGGCTGAGCTTCCGATAAGAGGAGAAGTTCCATGTACCAATGCTGTCTGGGCCACCTGAGGGCTATTAGAAGAAGGCGACAGTGTTCCCATTTAATTTTCGTGAGGACCCTGGGTATCAGAGGAATGGGGGAAAAGCGTATGCATAAATCCCTGACCAGCGCATTGAAAGAGCATTCCCCCGAGAGTTTGGGAGAGGGAATCTGCTTGCGAAGAATCGGCATTTGGAGTTGATTTGGGTCGCAAACAGGTCCAACGCCGGCTTTCCCCAGACTGCAAATATCCTGTCCAGTTGGTTCTGTTTTAGTTCCCACTCGTGGAAACTGTCTTTGGTTCTGCTCAAAGCATCCGCCAAAGTATTCCGGAGACCTGGAACATGCTCCGCTGTTAAGGATATTTTGTGAAGAGTCAACCAGCTCCATAACTGTTGGGCGTCCTGTGAGAGATAGGGACTTGGTGCCTCCTTGCTTGTTGATATAAAACATGCTTGTGGTGTTGTCCGTGCGGATCAACACTGATGAGCCCTGTATTCGAGGGAGGAAAGCCTGACGGGAGAGAAAAACAACTCCAACCTGTTTATGTGCATTTGACGTTGAGTCGAGGACCACTTTCCTTGAACCTGCAGGTCCTGCAGGTGCCCTCCCCAACCTTCCATAGAAGCATCTGTTGTTACTATGTATTCTGGAATCACTGAGAGAAAGGAGAGGCCCAGGGACAGATGTGATTCTTTTGTCCACCATTCGAAAGCCTCTTTCATGCGTGGGGTGATCGCTACCACGTCGTCGAAAGATCCTGTGATTTGAACCTATTGGCATTGAAGTTCTTCCTGGAGAGGCCTCATATGTAGGTGAGCTAGAGGTACGAAGTCGATTGCGGAGGAGAGCATTCCCAGCAGAGACTTGAACATTCTCACAGAAGCATACTTTTCCTGGAAAGTTTGACTGCCAACGCTTGCAACCGCTGCTGTCTTTCCTGGGAGAGGAAGGCTTTGTTCTGAATGGTGTTTAAGTTGGCTCCCAGAAATGTCATTGTCTGGCTTGGGAGGATTGATGATTTTTGATGATTTATCAAGAGTCCCAATTTGAGGAACAGGGCTAGACAATCGCCTGTGACGGCTTTTGCTAGACGAGCTGATGGGGCTTTCAGCAGCCAATCGTCTAAGTACGGGAATACTTGATGACCCTTGTTCCACAAGGCTGCTGCCAAAGGAGCTAGAAACTTCATAAAAATTTGTGGAGCAGATTTGAGGCCAAATGGAAGGACTCGGAATTGATGGTGGGTACCATCCACTGTGAATCGGAGGAATTTTCTGTGCTTTGGATGTATAGGGACATGAAAAGACGCGTCCTCTAGATCCAATGATGTCGGCGAGCGTGACCATCCTGAATGTTTGACTTTTGAGGAATTTGTTTAATTTTCTGAGGTCTAAGATAGGTCTCCACTCTCCCGATTTTTTGCGAATAAGAAGAAGCAGGAGTAGAAACCTTTCCTTTTCTGTGGAAAAGGGACCTTTTCTATTGCCCCTTTCTGGAGCATAATCTTTGCTTCCTTTTTGAGTAAGTGAAGACGAGGGGGGTGCGATCCCCTGGGTGGGGTGTTGGGAGGGATTTGGGTAAATTCCAAAGTGTGGCCATAAGAGATGAGATCCAGGACCCACTTATCTGACGTGATATTGCGCCACTGGTGGATATGGTTGGAAATCTTCGCACAGGTTGGGAAGTGGGGAAATGTAACTGGTACCCTGTTGTAATCACTGCTTGCGACCGGAGTCGCGGGCTTGAGACGCTGGCTTCCGTCTGCAGCCCTGTCTAGATAAACTAGCCATTGTTGGTTGTCGGTAGGATTGTTGTTGGTATTCTTGGCGATATTGTGGCTGGTAGGATTGCTAAGTCTGGGTACGTTGGTAGTTTCCTCTGTACCCAGAAAACCCACGGCCTCGAGCTCCCCGAAAGGGCACTTTACGGTACTGAAGGGTACTTAGCACTTTGGCAGTATCCGTATCTTTCTTAATTGTTGTAAGCGCTTCATCTATGTGATTGCCGAATAGGCTATTGACGTTGTATGCCATGTCCAGAATTTTTGACTGTACTTCTGGGCGAAAGGTTGTTGCTCTTAGCCACCCCTGGCACCTTAGAACGGCCGCACCCGCTAGTTGACGAAAGCTTGTAGTGGCTATATCCATAGCGCAGTCTATGATTTCTGCCGCTGCTCTTTCTCCTTCTGCAAGGATCTTATTAAACTCCTCCTTATTTTCTTCTGGAATAAGGTCTCTCTCCCCATATCGGACCACATTTGCCGATCATAGCGGCCCAAGATGGCTAAAGCATTAGAAGCTCCGACAGAAATTGCCGCCATTGAGGAAAATCTTTTTCCAATGGAGTCAAGATGGCGACCCTCTTTGTCCAGTGGAGATGTGATGGGAGTAGACGTTTTTTTTTTAATCGCCTTTGGGCTGCCTGTGAGATCACAGAGTCAGGCTTGGGATGACCTGTGAGACATGCAGGAGAATCCTCTGGTGCCCTGTATTTTTTATCAAGTCTCGGTAGCACCGGAACCACAGAAGCTGGCGTCTTCATAACCTTAATACCCTCTTGCCAAATGTAATCAATGATAGGTATTGACCGGACTGTCTGTCTTGATTGTTCTTTAAAATCGTACAGAAAGCAATCCGATTGTTTTACAATTGTAGGCAAGTGGAATCTGGTAGTAGCTCTGTCCATTATATTGTGGAAACCTCCAAAATCCTCCGGAGGTGAGTCTGAAGGACGATGAGGTGGAGGGGACGGTGTTGGTACTACATAATCATCCCACTCATCCGCAGGCGGAGGAGGTTCATGGATTTCTCCCTCCTCAGGCTCTTCTTCAGAGGTGGTAGGATCCTCTCTAGGAGGCAGAGGATTTATGGGACATGGCGTCAATCTGGGCGTGGCAGGAGGCAGTGGTGGTGTCATAGGAGCCACAGGTGGAGGGGGGGGGCACTGTGACGCTGTCCTCTTGAGGAGGAAACCTCCTTCTGTAATCCGCCAACATATTTTGTAGGTCCACTATAAGGGTCGGAGGCAGTTGAGTAGGTTGTTGCCTTGGCTGTTCAAAGTATCTGAATTGATGATATTGTGTATGAGGGACTGGATACTGCTGATAGTATTGCTCCTCATCGTCATAGTCTTCGTCTACTTCCTGACACTTCACGTTGAGTTCAGAAGGGCTATGCGCAGTCCCAAATGAGCCATCATCCTCATCAGTGTCTTCCACATCTAACAGATGACTTGGAGGTAATGGAGAAATTTTTGGTGTTCGAAATTCAATCTGTGTAGCTTGTAGGAATGGAGTTGATGGACCTGAAGACGAAATTGGAATTATCGTCGACGATGCCGTCGTCGAGGTCGTCGACGGTAGAATTGTCATCGTCGACGGAGTCGTCGTCGGCGGTGGTATTACCGTCGAGGGTGGAGTTGTCATCGACGGTGCAGCTTCCGCCGACGATGAAGGAGCCGTCGACGATGGAGTCGTCGTTAGTGTTGGGGTCTTCGTCGACGACGAGGTTTTCGTCGACGGTCTCGTCGATGATGAGATCTTTGTCGATGGTGGTGTCTTCGTCGACGGAGTCGTCGTCGACGATAGAGATAACGTCGACGGTATGGAACCTTTAATACTCACTGAAGTAGTCAGCGCTGTCGACGGTCTCGACGACGATAGAGTCGTTGTCGTCGTTGTTGTTGAAGTAATAGGCGTCGATGGCGAGCTTGACGCCGATGAAGATTTGTGCCTGATTTTGCGCCTGGAATGTCTTGAAGATTCCGTTTTTTCCTTGGATGTCCACGAAGAATGAGGGGAACCTATCTCTGAGGAGACCTTAGGCTGTTTCTCCTGTTTTAGAGATTCTCTGGTCAGATGGGAGACTTTAGAATGTTTCCTTCTCTCTTCAGGCTGACCCTCAGGCGACCTGGGCCTCTTTTGAGTCTTTGAGGACGTGTCGCTCTCAACATCTGATGAAGCACTCTGCTTCCTCTTCAGCCACAATAAAAGTCTGCCCTCTCTATCTTTAAGGGTCTTAATAGAAAAAATGCGGCATATTTTACACTGTTTTGCCTCATGATGAGGATGGAGGCAATAGATGCAATCCTTGTGGGCATCATCAACGTGCACTCTTTTCTTTCCGCAGAATTTGCAAGGTCTAAATAATCCTTTTTTATCAGACATTCTTCTATAAAATTATAGAACAAGACTTATCTGAGAAAAGTTGAAGAACTGAGCAGAGTTCAGGGAGACTCCCTTACACACGACGTGCGGTGAAAATCTGAGGGATTCAGCCTCTCTTGGGAAGGTTCTAGAGGGTGCTGGTTGCTGATTGGTCGTGTTTTGAGTTTGGTCCTTTTTATAAAAGGAGGTTGATAGGCTATTGAATACATGGTTACCTCCATGATAGCCTATGGAATTTATTATTTACTGCTTTATTATATGTACCGTGGGACTCCCACTTCGACGACGGGGAATGATTCAGGCATGTGAATCTATGAAAGATACCCCAATACTGGATAACAGATGATGTTCCGTGTAGAACAGGAAACAAGGCAAGAGTGCACCAGCACAATACACAAAATACCCTATAGAGAATATGAACATGGGTAGAAAAACCATCTTCAGAAAAGAAGACAACCTTCAACAGGCATTGAAACCCAATAGGGCCACAAAGTAATATATGTCCCAAATAATGGGAACCAAAACCTGTCACCGACAGTTTATAAAAAATACCTGCAGAGGGCAGGAGCATTTCTGTGGATGCCACCCATAGGTGGAGATTGAAAAGAAAAAACCAATGGGCACTGCCCTAGTATGGCTCATGAAAAAGAAATCAAGAAGACTATTTCCTGTACAAACCTAGTACTGGAGGAATATGAGAAAAACAGAGTTTAAGATTCTGTTCCACTCCGACTGTCCTTAAAACACTGCAAGGAGGATTCAGCATGCGCGCCGAACAGCTGTACACCATCGAAAGGCATGTCTACCAATGTGGATTGAACAGCTTCCAAAAAACCAGAGTTGCGTAGCCAGGCATGACGGCACAGTACTCATGAAAGAGCCATGGGTCGCCCAACAAAATCTGTGGTATCCATGCCACAGCGAATCCTCAATTTAGCTGCTTGTTGGCCATCATGGAGCAACTGGGTAAGATAGTTCTTAGGTGTCATCCAGAAGCGAGACCGAATCCCACAACATGTGAGAAAACCGACTCAGAACACAAAAGCGGTTTTAAGTGACTGTAAGACTGAACTGGTGGCAGAAAAAATATGCCGACCAAAAGTATCGAGACTCCTAGACTCCCTGTCTGGAGGGATGCTAGGAAGAGCGCTGATGTCAGGGGAGGCTGTAGCAGCCTGAACCACAAAGCTGCATGGAGTAGGCTTCCATAGAAGGCAGGCCGGGTCCCCGGGGGGCAGGACATTGTCTATGAGCTATAGGCCAGCCCACTGTGGCCCCCTTAGCAGGTTTATTTCAAGACCCCAACAAAATATTATATAGAGCTTCACTGTAGGGGAGCACAGGCTCAAGCCCAGTTTGGCCCTGATGAAGCACTCCAATTAAGGGGTCAATGGACACCTTCACAAAATGGAGCTGCAGCTAAAGAACCACAGATACCCTTCTCGGAAGCCCAGCAAAAGCGGAAATATCCTCTGAAGTGAGGCAGGGAGGAGAAAACAAGCCAAAGGATGGGGAAAACTCAAGGCTCAGACAGCCAACTTACCTCCAGAGGAGTCTGAACAGAATCAGTCATGGGTAAATAAACTCCATTTCTTCACCTACCCCTCCAAAATCCAGTTCTCCCGGAGGAAAAACAGTAGGGGGCTCCTCCAAAGAAGGAGGAAAGATGTCCGAGGTAAACTACATTATCAGCATTGCCCTGATGCTGTCTGTCGTCAATGTGGTGACACCGTCCAGCGTCAATGTGGCGACACCTCGACATAGGAGAGATCACGTAGTGTTGACCCGCGCCGCCGACGTCATTTGAGCCAGCTGATCAGACATGGACGTCGCAGGTGGGAACCCCAAAGGGCTGTGCAACGGAGCAGACACGGATCAGACTACAGATCCAGAGGGCCTAACTGAAGCAGAGGGAGACCCTGCCGGAGTGGACTCAGTCAAGGCTCCTCTGACCTCCTTGGGGCTGAATAGCACACTAGAGCGAGGTGAAGACCCAAAGATGTCATGAAGGGAGGAATAATATTCCTGCATCTGGTCCAAAGTCGCCCCGGCTCCAGGGAATACTGGGATGCACGGGGTAGATTTTCGCTCCAACTTCTCAATCAGAGGACGAGGAGGGGCGTCAGAGATGCTGCATGTACGCGGCGCAGCCGGGGAATGCCATGACTTCGACTGCCTATGTCACAACTTACCTTTGGCTATCGAGGTCGATGGATGCCCACAGGAAGGACTTCTGGAGCAGGCTCTTGAGCATTCCTAAGAAGAAGGACTGAGACTACGAATGACGTGGAGTCTGCGACAACCGTGCCGCTAAGAGCCTCATGCGGCGTTCCCGCAACGCCTTCGGCCAAAGTTGGCGACAGGAGTCACACACCTCGGAGTCATGGTGTTCGCCAAGACACCACATACAAATATTATGAGGGTCTGTGGCCGGCAGATGCCGGCCACAGGCCCACAGGGTTTGAACCCTGAGGTTTTAGAAAAAAGCACACTGTTCCATCGACAGAAAGTGTTGAGATAGACCAAAAAACGGCTTGAGGAACTGCTCTCCGGGTTCGTGTTGGAAGCGCGGAAAGGAAGAAACTGACCTCAACGCGTCAGGGGAGGGCTTGTATGGACTCTGTCGATGCCACTACAGAGTAGCTCGACGCCCTCTACCGATGTGCACAGGTACTGCTGTAGAAAATGTTCCAGATCTAGTCTGCAGCCTGGGAATATCTCAAAGGTAGGGAATCTGTGGCTAGATGTCTATCAGATATGGCGTGCCCAAATTAAAATACAAAACAGAGAAATATAAAAAATCTTGCACATAAATATCAGGGACAGGGCTTGGGCCCGGGCACAATTAGAATACAAGTGCAACGGGATTTCCCATGTTGAAAGGTGGTGGTAGACTGGTCAAGAATATTAGGTTAGGAAGAAAGAAACTCATCTATACATGAAATATACAGGTATATCCAATGTGACCATTATTTTTCCACACTTTAGGAGCTGGGTTCATTTAAGGTATATTTTAGTAGTTTTTGATGCAATATTTTGGTAGTAACAATTATATGTAGTATCTTGATATCGTGGATTGACCACAAAGCATGTCAAGCAGAGAAAGTTAATGAAGACAGGGGTGAGTTGAAATATAGGAAGAATGGCTTGGGGCAAATATTGCCGAGTGTGACTAACAAATATTCAGACCTCGGAAAAGGCTTGCTTCTCTAATGAAGACCTAATTGTGAAAGGCTTCCTCGGCTGGTGCGATATGAGGCCTATGGTTGAAGGTATTGAGAAATATCTCCTGATTGAGAAGAAAATCAGACAATCATTGGCTAAAAAATAAAGCATTGTTCTAAAGAGCATGTTATCTCTGTCAAGCAAAGAGAAAGGATCCTCATTGGCACATCTTTTCTAAAACACTATTTTATCATATTTTTTTCTATTAATAAAAGAAATATAGATAAAGTGGCAACCATACATAATAAACATAACTGTGTATGTGCATGGGATCTACAGTTCATTTACATCATGTTTCAAGATCACACGCATCAATTAGCATGTGCAGCATTGCTACAATAAAAACAGGTCAAAAATACATTCTGCATCTTGGTAATTCATGAAGTAGTAATCTCCTCTTCAAGAAGGCAATCATTTTAACTTTTAGACAAATTTAATTTTAACCCATACTGATCTTTACAGGGACCCCATATTTTAGCAAACCTATGCAGGCATCCCCTCCCCTTGTTTGCGCAACCATGCACCAGCCCATGCTATAGTATCATTCCAGTATTGTTTGTAATGTTGGACTGCCCCGGTCTTTGCTCTATATTTCTTTTCCTAACCACCAGGTTAAAGTAAACCAGTACATTTGATACTGTACCTCTTCCCATACTCTCAACAGTGTAGTACACACCTTCAGTTGTAATGACAGTCGGATAACTCTGGCGCAGAAGCCTTGAGTGAGTGGGCATTCACATAACATATCGCCTGAGACACTTTTAATTTTCAGTGTCTTTGAATTGGTAGTGTTGCACCCTTAAATATTATACTCTGCGTAATACCTTTAACTGGATTAATCTAACACCCATTATCATGGACACACTGGGTGTGCTGAAGGCTATTCACACATTTTAATTTTCCATTGCTCTTATGTTTGTGTTTGTCAGGGACGCTATCTTGTTCTGTAGTCTCATATCCAAGAGTCTACTTTCAAGCCTTTATATCCTGTGGTAACTACGCTGTTGGGGAAATAACTTCATAATGCTTGCTTAAGCTGTATATACCTTAAAGATTGGGACTTCTCTCATTTAAATTCAAGGTGCAACTGTTCATAGGTCTAATTTCCTGATGTACCCTATACTTTCTCCGGAATAGAGATAGCTGCCTATAATGTCCTAACCCTTAAGACAGTCAGTGCTACTATTATATCTTTCCCACCCATACAGGGCTCTGACACATTAACAGTCCTTTTAAGTGATTTCTTTAGTAGCTTTACCATATAATCTTAATATCAAGTCCATTGCCAGTGACAACTGAGCTGTGGGTTTACCACTAGTCAGTGTGTGCAAGTAACTGCCACTGAAAATCTGTAAACAGTGAATGGCTCATCCTGCTCAGTAGCAGCCCAATCATTTCCTACAGCAAGCTGAGATGCCTCATAATGCTAATTTTAGCTAGCACAAACCCCCACTTCCTTTCATGCATGTTTCTTGGTAATATACCCAACGCGATCCTAGATGAGCCTCCCCTCTACAATAGGGACCTCAGGAGTTAACTAACTACCTGAAAACACACCAAACTGAGAGCAGTCAGGAGCGATTGTAGCAGGGTAGGAAGAGTACGATGCCAGCTGTCTCTGCTGGTGTGAAAGGAGTGGGCCCCCAACACTCCCTTTGCCAGGAAAAGGCTGCATTTGCTGCCCCTAAGGATGAGAAAGTTGGCTCCTGTACTGCTTATGAAGCTGTCTGGTTCGGGGATAAAAAAAAACCAAAAAGACCTGTGGTGTAACTATATTTGAATCACTTGAGATACAAGTCAGCCTTCTTTCTGAACAGCCTAGATCCAGCAATGTGCATATCCATAGGGGATAGATACCCCCTGAAAACCTGGCCGATCGCTTCCAAGTATGCTTTGGAAGTGCAACACTGGTGCCAATAGCACATCCTAAAGGTACCAATAGGTTTTGCCTCCCTATCTGGGGCAGGGCCCTTCATCAATGTAATAAAAGAGAGGTGATTGTTCGCCTCTTTGTCATCATCAGTTTTGTGGGCACATTAGGTATACACTTGAACAGAGTGAAGTTGGAACCGAGGAGGAGCTCTACAGTATGATACCACTAATGTTGAGAACTGAATTGAACTGATGTCAGCCAGGGGTCAGAAATTGGCGCTGGCACTGTAGGAACTGGCTTGAATCCTATGGCTGAAACGGAGAGCAGGACCGACACTAGTATCGGCCCAGGAACAGGACCCAAGAGGGTAGTCGCCGCTTAGGAGGGTCCTCGGGTCAAGGTCCAACTGGGGGCCTCTATGTATCTAGAGGGTGCAGGTAGCATCTGGAAAATGTGCAGGCATGGGCTCCTTGAAAGCCACTGTCTGCTGCAGGGTTGACAGTGGCCTGGGAAATTTGGGGCATGCTGTGACCAGCTCAGATTCGAAGACGCTAAACTCTTTGAGTGATACCCTTGCGACATCTCACAAGACTTGTCAGTGTCAGAATGGGGACGAGTCCACTCATGGGGCGTTTCTGACTTCAACTTACTAGAAGGGTTTGAGTGCTGGACCAACCTGAGGAATGCAATCGAGAAATGTTTAGCAACTTGGAGTGGTAAATCTGTTTCTAATACTGTCTCTTCACATGCTTCGTGACATAAACCTTCACCTCCCACTCCTTGACTGTCTTCGGGTGCATGAGGGCACACTTATCGCACATCTTCAAGCTGTGACTATAGCCGAAGCACCATGGGCACGTGGTGTGCGGGTCTGTGACCAACATCTGTTTCCTGCAGTCACTCCAGCTTGAAATAATTTTTGTGGGAGTTATGTTCACTAGCGCATTGTGTTAGAACTAAATTTGGAGTTATAAAATCAACAGTTAGTAGCGGAGCTCCAGATCTATGTTAATCTTAACTGATGTCAGTCCACAGTGGTGGCGCTTATATGCGGTGCTGCTCCACCACTTCTGAGGTATCCTCACATGGATAAGGAAGATAGAGTGAACTGAAAGAAAATGTGTTATTTTAGCTTAGGGAGCACCTTTCACAGTTCTTTTTTAAATGGAAATAGAGAAGTCCTGGTACTCACTATCCAGAGTACCAGTTTGCTCCTGAGAAGTGCTGAGACTCTCCCATTAAATGTATTGTAGCACTGGCGATAAGCACAACTACTCTTCGTTTCATATTAAAGAAGTGCAAGTACTCAGTACCGGATAGTACCTGCTCATTTAAAGCACTGGCCTTCAAAAATCTCTAAGAAAAAAAAAATGCTCTCTAACATGGTTCATTAAATCCCAGCACCAACAAGTGATTTATATTGCAAATTAAATCTGTTATCATGTGTTCCTTTTTGTGACCCTCAAAAACAGGCTTTTACTACAATGCCTTTCAATGGGGGCAATGTTCAAAAGTCATCATATGTTGTCCATGTTGTGGCCAGCCAATGAGGGGGAGGGTGGTTCTAAAGGGCCCCATACTTGCCCCTGGGGGCCAGTGTGTGCCTACACTGCCCCTTATATATACATATTTTTAATTCATATTTGGGATGTAGGGACCATAACACTGACTTCTGTAACGGCTGCCACAACATATTATTCATGTTGCAGCCAACCAATCATCAGGTTTGACCAACCCCCTCTAAATTGGCTAATCAGAGCTTAGTTGGACATCAACAGTTCAGATATTACTCACTTTTTCTGGAGGTTAACTCCTTCAAGTCCAAACCAAGGGCCTCTTTAAACACACATTTCTTGAAAACTACTGAACTGATTTACACCAACTAATAAAAAACTCACTTTCTGTATAAAGATCTAACTTTGTGCCAAATTGAAAATCTAGTTCAGCCTTTGCTACCTTGTACTGAACGTGACGGCCAAGTGCGATATTACATATATGTGTGCTCTTTCAGGGTAATTGGGTTATGTGTTGGACTCACCATCCTACTATTCTAAATGTACGTCTTATGCCTCTTTTGACCTGCATAACATGGTATTGCCCTGTTGATCATGACATGGTCTGGGTATAAGGAAGTAGTATTCCCATTGACCTGTAATCTGCATTTTGCAATGCTTGCTTTTGTTATGCTTTTATGAGAACCTCAATAAAACAAAGTTTGTAATAAAAAATAAAAAAAACTTTGTGCCAAATTTGATGTAATGTAGTTCAGCTGTCTTTTCTGTATTGGAAAGTAAACCTGCCTATGGCAATTAACATGGCAATTTGATATTTTTGCGACCCTCCCCTGCATGAGGGATCAGCACTAAACTTTCTACGATGGAGCCAAAGTGTAGGAATTGTTTGGGGGAAAGTTTTGTGCAGATTCATCAAACGGCACCAAAGGTATTAAGAAAACAAAAAATGCTTTGTGGAAACTCGGACCTAACTAGAACTCCTCTGGCGCTATCGTTGCCAGATTAATGTTATTTATATATCTTAAAGGCCTCAGTTGAGAATGAACAGCATTCTGATTGGCCCAGGGTGTTTTTTTCCCCTTGAGCCAATTAGCTCCCATGGGAAACATGGTTCCACAGGAGAGAGCGCTCTGATAAAGAAAAGTTTTGCTGACAGCCATTACAGAACATGGGGACCTAGTTACCTATTCTGAAAAATGTGTGTGTTTTTAAAAAAAATATGTAAGGGGGCAGGGTAGGGATAATCTGCTATCTATAACTGGTGAATTTCTGTGTTTTTTAAAAGTTCAAAATGTTATGTTGGAACTGACATATTCACCTAACTATGTCACTTTAACCTTTGTTTTTTTTCAGTGAATATATATATATATATATTTTAACTGTGTCCATTAATGCAGCCCTAGATGGAGTTTTAATGCCATCTATACCATTTTATCCTGTATTTAGTTTTGGAAGGCTCAAGAAAGAAAATCTTAGTAAATGTTGGGCGCTAATGACAGGCTTGCCAGATAAACAAAACGAAAGCACTGAGAACAAGAATGACATTGTAAAAGTGAATTTATGGTAACACTTTGTGTTCAAAGTTTTAAAGTTTATAACACAATTGTTGTTCCCTTTTGGCATCCTCATTTACAATAAGTGCACTTCTTTAAAAAAAAAAAAACACAAGCATTAAGGTACAACTTACAGTATGGCAGGTTCGGATGGGAAGCCATTCTTCTAACATTATTAATGGTTTTCTTTAACATCTGTAAAATGAAAGAATTATTTTATGATGGAAATAAATGCCTGACGGACAAGTTATTTACCTTCGGCAATGCCTTATCTGGTGGAGACATAGTCTAGCCGTAGATTCCTTACCTTAGAATTCACCCCAGGCACCAGGCTGGATCGGGAAAACTTTCCAGCAGAACCTATGTGCGTTATTTGAGGGCATCGTGAAACTCTGTAGCGACGTCGTCTACCGGATGTGACGTTGACGGACTCCATATAAGCCCTTCCCCGACGCGCTAATTTTCAGGCCAGAATGCGGAGCCACCATAGAAACTGGCTACAGAAACAGTGTGCCAAAATATTGGATACATCTTTGAATTAAGCACTACAAGTGTAACATGCTATATAATAATTTCAAGAAAAGGATTTTGTAGGTAAGAAGGAAACAGTTAGCAGAACAGGGAGGATGGGTGGGTCAGTAAGGAATCTGCGGCTAGACTATGTCTCTTCCAGATAGTTACTGAGGGTAATAGTACTTGTCCATCTAATAGAGACATCTAGCCGCAGATTCCTTCCCTTAGAATTAGATACCGTAGCAAAACCATCCCTGGAGGTGGGTCTGCGAACTGACCTTACCAAAAAATCATACATAGACCCAACCAGTCTAATGAAAGACAGAAAAGACCAGTGGAATGAGAAAAATCAAGTTAGAATAAAAATACACCTCACCATAAGAAATGTGGAAGAACCACAGACAATAACAGCAAAAAAGAGAGATGGGGAGGCATGGTTGAGCAGATCCCATGGCAATGGAAAAACAATGTGCCGAAAGACACTAATCAATATGATCCGACATATTACACAGAACCAAGGTGGGAACTGGAACCATGAATGGCTGAAGCCCGGAAGATCAGGGCCACAGGAACCGTTACAGAGCAAAGCTCCGCATACCAACAGCAATTGATACTATCCGGGGTGAAAACACCGAGAAAAAATCTAGAACACAGGTACAGTAGAGGAAGCATGAGGCATGCTTCCACTACAAATCTGTGAGGACAAAACAAAAACAAATCCCGTCCAGTGAGTACTCTGGACAGAGGAACACCGCTAGAAACATTCAACAGGGAGAACCCACAGAGAGGTGAAAAAGAAAAGCAATGCATGCAGAACTATCTCGAAAAGGTGACACAGAGGCAGTGTTACGAAAAGAAATATAGATATCGAGATACATATAAATATACACATACATATATACACATACATATACACATACATATACACACATACACACATACATATACACATACACACACACATATATATATACACACACACATATATATACACATACATACATACACACACATATATATACACACACACATATATATATACACACATATATATATATATATATACACACATATATATATATATATACACACACATATATATATATATACACACGCATATATATATATATATATATATACACACACACATATATATATACACACATATATATATATATACACACATATATATATATATACACACATATATATATATATATACACACATATATATATATATACACACATATATATATATATACACACATATATATATACACACATATATATATATATATATATATATATATATAGAGAGAGCGAGAGAGATATTAGCTACATCTAAGACAAACATATGTCCATAGAGCATTGCCATACCGATAGATACCTAGATATAGAAGTACATACAAACACATACACACACATATAATACAGTGATATATAAAAATATATTTAACAATATTTACAATGGCAGTGGCGGTCTAATTGGTAGCACATCTACTCTTTATAGTGCATTAAATGTGTATAGCCAAGTATTGGTGCCCCTCAAGGTTAAAGAAAACAGCACCCCACTACCTAAGGAGCCAAATTACTAGAACCCAAATGGTCCTAGTAAAAATGTAAAGTACATATGTAAACCTCGGCACTCTAAAACAATTTAACTATCGATTCATAAAGTTGTTAGATAAAGGCAACTAAAAATATCAGCAAGAAGTCAATTAAATTTTTGCTAGGTCAATTTTAATGTCTAAAAATCACCAAATCCTGAATTACAAATTTCAAATTCATAACATAATGACAATATATTTGAGAATAGACAGCTTAATACAACAGTCCTTTATGGGCGTTGAACCGGCAACCGACACGTGTTCGTTTCTTTGAAACTTTTCAAGGCTTTAGTTATTAGATCTCATGAATGGCGCTCACAATGTAAATAAGGGTGTCCAGATCTTTGATGTGATAGTCATCTATTCTTGTCAAATTCTAAATATGTAAAGGTTCTTTGTCGAAGGGAGAACAAATCACGTAAAGTGTATATACAGTCAAAGATCGCTATTTAATTTTATACGTTGCAAGTTAATGGGCTATAATATGCCCTTCATTTTTAGTATCAACTCACGACGTCGATCTCCTAGTCTTCTTAAGTAAAGACTAGGAGATCGACGTCGTGAGTTGATACTAAAAATGAAGGGCATATTATAGCCCATTAACTTGCAACGGTATAAAATTAAATAGCGATCTTTGGACTTCGACAAAGAACCTTTACATATTTAGAATTTGACAAGAATAGATGACTATCACATCAAAGATCTGGACACCCTTATTTACATTGTGAGCGCCATTCATGAGATCTAATAACTAAAGCCTTGAAAAAGTTTCAAAGAAACGAAACACGTGTCGGTTGCCGGTTCAACGCCCATAAAGGACTGTTGTATTAAGCTGTCTATTCTCAAATATATTGTCATTATGTTATGAATTTGAAATTTGTAATTCAGGATTTGGTGATTTTAGACATTAAAATTGACCTAGCAAAAATTGAATTGACTTCTTGCTGATATTTTTAGTTGCCTTTATCTAACAACTTTATGAATCGATAGTTAAATTGTTTTAGAGTGCCGAGGTTTACATATGTAATATAAAAATATATTGATGAAAGAAAATAGCAGCACCACGCTGACATTCATTAACATAAGTAGCATGGGCCTGAGCAATTAGCCGCACGCAGAATTGTATTCTGCAGTCACTTATATTTACTTTTGCGCACTTGTTTATGCCTTCAGCACAGAATCACACACACTTTTTTGGCACTCATCATCACTGTTTCTGAGGTTTAGTATGATTTAAAAGAACTTCCACAAGTCAAGGTGGCATGCGATTTCAAGTAGAGATTTTATGTGCCATGCATGGGTTGCATGTATAGGACACTTGTCCTAAATACAGCGTTGTTTTCAGCATAATGTCCTAATATGTGGGCTATAGGCCCAATTGGGCGGGAGTTGACTCTTTGGGAATGAGCTTTAATTCTTGAATAGCCACAAGGTCTGTAATTTTGCAAGTATTAGCTGTACTACTCGTGCAACTTGGTGCAGTCAGAGCAATGTCTTTGTGTTCAGCAGCAGGTATATTTCTAGCAATTAGTAGTTATGTCATGTGGCTCACACTGTTCTCTTTATCAATAGCGCAAGACAGAGTGTGTTATGGACTGCATACGCAGTGGGTGTCCTGCGATGAATTGTAACCCTCTGCCTTACTAAGTATTTTGCTTTTCACATTTTTTTTTATTTTTTAGAGTGCATATTTGTTTTTTATATATCCCGGTATGAGCAGTTGAGATAATTGTATATTTTATTTACATTGCATCGTCTTCAATGTCAAGGTTGCTGTTTTTTTCTTTATTTTTTGACCTCATGCGGTTAGGTGATTCTTCTCAAGGGTAGCACATGTAAAGAACCTGTTTTGTGTGTTGGCCCCATTTGCATAACATAATGACCCCTTGTTCAGATGCTCTATCAGGGTGTCGATTTTTATCATATCACTTCTCCGATGTTCACACCGTGTTACATCTTACCACATTGATGAATGATCCCCTGTTTAGACGTTCATTCGGGGAGCCGCATCCTGATAAATCACTTTTTCGATTTTTACATCGTAGGGTTATTTACCACCTACTCGTATAGTTGAATAGCAAGACAGGGGGCATCTGTTGGAGTACATGAAGATAGGCAGAGCCCTACCACTTTTGAACGCCTATGCGCAAATATAATAGTTGCACCTATGTTCTTTGCACTCGATCACATTGTTCTGTATTGTGCAGCTTAGGGATTGAGAATTAGCCGTACCTCCTTATGAATTTTTGCGTAACTTCCTTTTCTATTGACTGGTACGCTTTATACCATTCCAAGATGGCGCAGCTTTTTAGTCTTATTTCAGACTCTATTATACACCATGTGACCAACAATAGTTTGCGCGTTATCTCGGAACGCTGTCCTTATAAACTGTGGTTTAGAGTGTGCCGCCATTAACTTTGCGAGGTCACCGCTTGGCCCCTACGTAACCGACGGATAGACGACTCTGTGACCACATGCCCCGGTAAGATCTAACTCTGTACCTGGCGTACCCTGTTAGTGTGCACTTTGGTAATCTGCGCCGGCACTTTAGACCACTAGTGGTAGGTCGTTTCTCCTACTCTGCCTTTGGGATTAATTGCCATCTCTTACAACGGCTGGGCGTATCGAGTCTCTATTAACCGCATACCCAGTTGCCTTGCTCATGCCTCGAGACCGTGTATGTAACACGCCAGATCGCGGGTACATGCAAACGCACTGCACCTTTGTAAAACACGAGGAGCTCAGGCGCATCTATATATAATCCCACACATGTTTCTTTAATGACTTTCGCATAGAATGTTTCCGTTTTAGTGTCCCGGAGCAAATATACTGGAGGCCATTGAGCTACAAGGCTTACCTGGCATTGATTATGATTAATTTAGAACATATAATGGAATATCTATGAGGCTATTATAACCCTACATAGATACTGCAACATGCGCGTTTTATGGATGTAGCGGTTTTGAAGTCTAGACACGTTTTATGTGTGATCTGTAAAGAAAGTTCTTTTTAACCAAATGATCCATAACGAATGTATTCTATGTAATTTTCCCATAGAGCCATCAGGCACTGACTTTGATGAGTTTAGAATATATAATGGGACACTCACGAAGCTGTTTGGCACAGTACGATTAAACGATATCCGTTAATTCGTTTGCCATCGCATGCACTAGGCGACACAGCGTTCAGAGAGGAGGTGCGCGAAGAGCTCCTGCAGTACTTTGTCATAAGTGAAAAATTAGTAGACTCCCCTTCCGTACTGTGGGAGGCCTTTAAGTCGGTAATACGCGGCACCTGCATAGCCAAACAATCCGGAATACTAAAATCTATTAGGTCAACCCTGGGTAAGATAGAGAGCGAGATACAGCAGGCTGAGTCGCAATATTATCGCACTGGCCTGTCGGCCCACTTAGCTACCATCCACGCTAAAATCTCTGAGTACGACAAGGAAGCGATCCGTGAAACGAAGTTCCTAGGCAAACATGCCAAAGCCCGCAGATATGGGGAGGGGGATCGCCCAGGTAGGGCTTTAGCCCACACACTGAAGCAACAACGTACCTCCTCCTACATCATTGAGCTCTTAGGTGAGGACTCCAGACCGATCCGCGGACAATCCGCTACACTAAATAGATTAAGCCAGTTCTACACATCCCTCTATACTGCAACTCAAGTCAGCCCAAACCCTGAGCTGCGAGCATACCTGGAATCCATTGAGCTAGTCTGGCTTAGCGATTCTCACCGCAAATATCTAGACATGCCATTCACAGTAGAAGATATCACCCAAGTAATCAACAGCCTATCCGGGGACAAGGAGCAGGGGCTAGACGGATTACCAGCGTCATTCTATAAAGTGCATGCCACGGAACTAGCTCCATACTTGCTGGCTATGTATCAGGAATCTCTAGAATGCGGCCTCCTCCCTCCAACGCGGCGCGAAGCCGTGATAATCACAATTCTAAAACCAGACAAATCAGTGAACAGATGCGACTCCTATCGCCCGCTATTACTTATCAACATAGACGCCAAGATGCTGGCAAACCTGATTGCCAATAGACTGCAACCACTTCTCCCAATTGTGGCCAGACCTGACCAATCCGGTTTCATCCCGGGCAGGTCCACATCACACAACCTGCGTACTTTCTTCTCAATTGTTCATCAACTGGACCCGAACCTGCCGGCTCTCTCTGCGTTCTTAGACGCAACAAAAGCATTCGACTCCCTTGAATGGCCGTTCCTTTTCACTATATTGTCCAGAATTGGCATAAGCGCTAATTTTTTGAAGCTCATTCAACTACTCTACACTCGACCTAATGCCAGACTTCAGGCTAATGATCTGATATCAGACCCGTTCCAGATATCGCGTGGCACGCGACAGGGGTGTCCCCTTTCTCCCCTACTATTCGCGATAGCAATGGAGCTCCTTGCAGCCAGAATGCGCCAGCATCACACAGCTAGGGGACTTGGCCTCTCGGACAGGGGACTAATAATATCAATGTACGCAGACGACATTACACTATACATTCGCGACCCTGAGACAAATCTTAATCCAGTGCTGCGCGAGATCCTCCTATTCGGAGGCATGTCAGGCATACAAGTTAACTGGTCCAAATCAACGCTTCTTGCTTTAACGCAAGCTCCAATCGAGCTCAATCTGGACTTTCCGCTTACATGGGCGAACGGTGCGGTCAAATACCTGGGGGTTTGGCTCTGTAGCGATATACAGGAGATCTAGAGCTTGAACTACGGTCGGCTCATAACCTGGCTCGAAAGTAAATTACCTATCTGGGCAAATCTGCAGCTGTCTCTGGCCGGCAGAATAGCAATTGCAAAAATGATAGTTCTGCCGAAATTCTTGTATATGTTTGTTAATATCCCCCTCCCTCTCACACAGGCCTTTTTTTAAGCGGTTGCGCTCCCTTCTAGTATCCCTTGCCTGGGCGGGTAAACAACGCGCATCTCTTGGGAGGTGCTGACACTACCGCTGGCGCAGGGGGGACTCGGGCACCAGACTTCGAGCTCTACGCTCTGAGTGCACAGGCTCAATATCTCCACTACTGGGCCCACCCTATTCCATTCCAACCCCATGTTGCGGTTGAGAAGGATGTTGCTTTCCATGCCCCCTTGCCGCCATCCTATACTATCCCTACAAAAGATCTAACACTGAGATAAATACAGTGATGACGCTGAGATGGGCCTGGGAGGGTCTCAGACGGCGCGCGAAAGTCCCTTTACTATACGCTCCATCAATGTCACTGGCATATCATCCTAGTTTTTCCCCACTGCAGGACACCGGAGCTATCCAACGTGCCCGCCAGATGGGACTAACCTCTTTTACCGATCTTTACCCAAACAATGAATTTCTAACCAGACCGCAGAACCCAGACGGCACATGCACTCCTGTCCTGGACCTCTTCCTTTACTATCAACTTAGAGCCAACTGCAGGCAGGTACACCCCTCGTTTCCCTCCGATCCTCCTCTGCTGGTGACGTTGGAGGGTATACTGGCAAACCCATCACCCAAGAAACTGATCACACGCATCTATAACACTACCCAACGCACTTCGATTATCACACCGAGAGCCTTGGAGCTCTGGACAGCGGATCTAGATCCTCCTCCCACTGAGGAACAATGAACCTACTGATGCGCTCAGCTCAAATACCTGTCTCCCAATTACAAATTGAGACTCATTCATTTTAGATACTTACATAGGCTATACCGCACACCTATGCAGCTACATAAAATGGGCTTGAGACCAGACGCCCGGTGCTGGCTTTGCGCCGACACACAGGCATCCTTTTTGCACATGGCATGGTTATGCCGCCCTATCTTGCAATTTTGGGACAAGGTGTTTGATATTATTCATGAAGTAACTGGTTTCCGACTCGAGTGCACTCCTTTGACGACCCTACTGGGTTGCCGCAGCTCCACCTGGCGCTAGCCGTCTTTCAGCCATGATGCTCCTTCTAGCCAAACGCTGCATTGCAATACACTGGGGTTCACCAAGAATGCCCAAGGTGGACACGTGGATACACGACATTATTTATTGTCAGGAGATGCTTGCTGCATATTGGGACCTGATGCCTACGGCAACTAGGCATAGGGATATATGGGCCCCATTTGTGGCATGGGCCAATGCACGCATAGAAGCAACGGCCTCCACATCTCGTGACCCCAGGCACACTCAATCTCAGGATCCTACATGATGGGTCCGCGCGCCTTAGAGAACTTGCCGGACCACAACAGTACACAGACTACCCTCTACTCTACACACTACCTCCAACCGTAGACGCAGCCCAACCTGCCATTAAACACCAAGCGGGGGGAAGGGATAGTCATACCTTCAGTGGTTCAGCCGCCCATGAACTATCAGCGGGCATTCGCCGGACGTTACCATTTACCACCTACTTCTTACAGCTATGGATGTTATACAAAGATGCATGTTGTGGAAAGTAAATATATAAGCTATGTTTCATCATTCAACTCTGCTGTGAATGTGAAGTGATACATGTTAATTATTATTGTTTGCTTAAAATCATAAATAAATAATAAAAAAAAAAAAAGGTGGCTGTGTCCACCGAAACGAGTCATTCCATCCGATGTCATCGTCTGCCTAAATAAACATTTTTTGTTTGGATTTCCTGCTTTCACGTCAAGAAGTGGCAGGTCGTTTCATGACATATATATACATATATACACACATATATAAAATATATATATATATATATATATATATATATATATATAGAGAGAGAGAGAGATATTAGCTACATCTAAGACAAACACATGTCCATAGAGCATTGCCATACCGATAGATACCTAGATAGAGAAGTACATACAAACACGTACACACACATATAATACAGTGATATATAAATATATTGATGAAAGAAAATAGCAGCACCACGCTGACATTCATTAACATAAGTAGCATGGGCCTGAGCAATTAGCAACATAGTACAAAGAAATGGACGGAAAGAGAGAGAGAGAGAGGGAGAGGGAAATCACACCCCTCAACAAAAGAGAATTGGCAAAGCATTAGAGAAATTATGAAAGCCGTCAAGAAGCCTGAAAAAATCTGGTAAGAGCCGCAACCTGAAAGAAAGCAACAGGAAAGGGAACCCTGCGATAAGGAATACAAGGGTAAACAGGGCCTAAACAGGCCAAGGTGAGTAAAGGGCAACTATTGGAAGGCAGAGACTGTCGGAACGGTGAAGGCTATCAGACAAAGCAAGAGCCGATGAAAAAGTTAAAAAAAACATAGTCCTGTAGGGAAAAGAAGCTGCAAAAGCATAAGGTCCAAAATTTTGAACCAATAATGAAAAAGCCAATCGAAAGGAGAGGCAAGTGAAATAAAAATAATATATATTCACTGGAGGAACAGAAGTTCAACAAAAAGCAGGATTCATCAAAATTGAAGGAAACAGAAGGCCAATCACTTGTAAGCCCAGAGTAAAAGGAAAGACAAGTGCCAGGACAGAGTCCTGTCATGATATGCCATACTCAGTGTGTCCAAAGATTTGACGCAACTGCAGTAAAAAGAAGAGAAAATCACCACAAAGTGTGAAAACAAAAATCATCTAATGAAGAAAGTCACTTGTGAGAGGAATGACGGGGACTACAGGATACAGCCCCTACCTTCCTGTCCTCCGAACAGTGTACGAACTGCCACTAGTCCGACAGGGCCGGGAAAGCAAAGGTTAATTTTGCCTGCTACCTCTTACGCACAGGAACGTGGTGACCGGCTGGAACGTCTCAAACAATGGGGACAAGGAGAGGCGGGGCCTCAATCCCAAAAAGAGGCTCCTGAGAACCTGGAAGGCGCGCTGAGCTTGGAGGAGAGGGAGAACGGAGACGCCGCGCTACGGGATGCTGCTTTGGAGTGGAACACCGCAACTAGCGAGAAGAAGACTACGGGAAGCCTCGACCCTCGAGACCCAGACGAGGACGGAGATCCTGAGACCTGGACGGAGGAGTGGTGGACACCCCCGGAGGACGCTGGTGAGCCGCCGCGACTCAGGAGAGTTGCGGCTGACGCGGTACGTGACTCGGGAGGGAGTGAAGGGAGGGAATTGGGAGAAGGGTTGTCACACTTGTATAGCACTGTGCACGTATCTTCCCCACTTTTCTGCACCGCCACCAACCCCTCACTCCTTATTTCATACCCCGCCTCGGTGCTAGAAGCACTTCTATTAGAAAGGAACCGGTCTCGGTCCGCCCTGTTAAAAGTGGTTCTGGGCTTTGGGACATCCGGTAGAAAGGTCAAAGGACCTTGTATCCTCTTTTGGAGTTTGCACGACTATCGCTCTGTTAGGTATGGTGAAGGGTTCTGTCCTGACAATCGCCTTACAGACCAGAATTACTGACCGCCTCTTTCTGTTTTCGCTCTCTCCTTCGTGAGCCTCCTGGGATATCCACTGAAGAAAAGTGAACCGGAGCAGGAGAAGACATCAGCCCAGCCACGCGGAGAAGAGGACTTACTTTTCGCTTATGCTAACTCTGTTTAACTGTTCCTAATAAACCCCATCATCATTGAGCCCCGAATTCGGCCTCCTCGTTTCTTCTTCCGCCCGTCCCTCTCACATCACTCTAAAAGTGACACCGGTGGCAATAACCGATTCCTGAGGACAAGGCTATAAGACACTGTATAGCACAACCGAACATAACCGTCTGTGAAAGAACACCAACCTTACAAGAAAGGAAGCCCAAAGATGTAACCATTGGTCAGAAACAAGTAGTAAGAACCAAGAATCCATATGCAGATGGATGAAGCCATTAACCTACCTTAATGTCATGTAAAATAGAGGCAGCAAGGATACATATGTTGCATATATGCAACCTTAGTACTCAGGACCTGACAGAAAAAGTCAGAACTAGGACACGAGGCTGGTCGTAAAAAGAAAGAGGGATAGAGAAACTGAGACTCTCGTGTACGACCACACAGAAAAAGTATGTGGAATAGACCACAAATAAAGGAGATTAGCAGGACAAACCTGTGTGTATAAAAAGTGCACCCTGCTGTAGAAAGGAGAGAAAGGTTGCCAAAAGAAAATGGTGACACAAGAGAAAAAGATGTCATAACGGAAATCACTGGTCAGGCCCAGAACGTGGATTTCCAACAAGAGACCATACCAGACGTTCCATTGCTCCAATGGAAATTCCTTTAACATAAAGGGTGCTCCCTGAGACAATCAAGAGAGACTAATGATGCACCGGTAGTGGCATCTCAACAAACTGTACGCAACCTTCCCCAAGGGGAAAACAAGCCACAGGATCCCTTAAGGGATAGCAAATTAGTAAAAAGAATGGCAATATGCCTATCGCAAGTGCCCCCAAGAGCAAGTAACACAGGTAATCGATCTCATTCGAGAAAGAAACACCATAGAAAAAGATCTGATTTGGGCAAGGAGCCCTTCAGCAGAGATAACAGAAAAACCTATTCAATAGGTAGTAGACCCACGTAGAATCAGAAAAAAAGGCAACCTGTTGTCGACAGTGTAAATCCAAAGAAGAATAAGACTTGCAGAAGCAGGAACACCACTCCGGGTGACGTGCTATACGGAGCAGACCCATATAGGGGCACTCCAGAAAGTGTAACAGAACGCAGATGTGAGTCAGTGATACAACATAGAGTAACACGCTGAACGTGAACACAGCTTTGGAATAACAATGAAGGTTGAGAGAAGGGATATGGACCAAAGGTTCTGCACTACCCCAACTGTCTTGGAACCGGCGCAAAGGAGTGTCGGCATGGGCCTCAAATAAATGGAGGCCATCAAAAGGCATGTCAATTAAAGTGGATTGGACTGCCTCCGAAAAACCAGGGGTCCGAAGCCAAGCCCACCGACGCAACGCCACAGAAGAAGCCATAGCACAGCCAACTGAACCAGTGGCATCCATCCCACACCGAATGAATAATTTAGCAGTCTGCTGCCCATCCGAAATCAACTTGTTCTGATTAGGATCCGGGAGCGATGGCAACAGCTGTGCCAATGAATCCCATAAGGCATGAGAAAAACGTCAGACGGCACAAGATGTGTTAATGGAACGTAAAGCAGAACTGGTGGAAGAGAAACTATGCTTTCCACAAGAGTCCTGTCTCCGGGAATCTCTATCAATCGGAGTATGAGGAAGACCATGCGGCCTGTACCACGAAACTGTGGTGTGTCGGTTGGCGGAGCAGACAAGCTGAGTCAGTGGGGGCAGGGCGGTGCTTGGGGGCAATAGAGTGGTTCACAGGAGCACCAGTAGCAGGTCTAGTCCAGGCCTCCAGCAAAATAGCATGCAGCGCCTCACAAAAGGGTAGCACCGGCTCAACACCTGATTGGCCAGGATGCAGAACCCCAATGATGGGGTCAGTAGACTTTGCTACCGAAGGAAGAAACAAGTCTAAAACCACAGCCACCCTCGCCAACATGTCTGCCAAAGAAGAGCTGGCCTCTGTAGCTAGGCCAGGAGGAGAAAGGACAGAAGCAGGGGAAGACTCCAAACCGGTTGCTTCACTTAGTTCAGCTATCCAACTATCCACCGTAGGAGGATCTGCAGACATTGACTGTACAAACCCATCCCCTTCCGCATCATCATCTTACAAATATTGTTAATGCAAAGGTTCTGCAGAAACATGATGCATTGGCTCTGCACCCGTCGATCCGGCGTCACACCGATGTCGGAAGAAGACAGTGGAAGGACATCAGACAGCTCCATGAAGCGAGGGGAGGCCAACACCGCTGGAGCGAGCCTCAAAGGCCTGTGCATGGGTGCTGAGTCGGAGTTGATCAGCGCCACAGGTGTGAACCCCAAAGGGCTGTGCACGGGCATTGATAAAAATAAGGGCCTAACTGCAGCCAAGGGCGAACCAGCCGGTGTGGACACACTCAGAGGACCAATTACCTCCTAAGGGCCCAAAGGCGCTCCAGGGGAAGGTGAAGACCCAAAGATGGCGTGGATAGCATGATCATAATCTCTCATTTGGGTCAGAGTTGCCCCGGGTCCAGGAAAGGCAAGGAGGCGCGGGAGAGACTCTTGCATGGAATCCTCAGCCTGAGGGCATGAGGAGCCGGGGGATGCCGCGATTTCACCCGCATGTGATGAGACTTACTGCTGGATGTCGACGGGGAGTGGCATCCACCGGAACGGCTCCATGAAAGGACCGGAGAGTGGGAAGGAGACCGAGATCGATGAGACTTAGAGGGTTGCGACAACCGTGCAGACACGGGGAGTGGCATCCACCGGAACGGCTCCATGAAAGGACCGGAGAGTGGGAAGGAGACCGAGATCGATGAGACTTAGAGGGTTGCGAAAACCGTGCAGACAGGATCTTCATCTGCCATTCCCGCAGAGCCTTTGGCTTAAGTTGTTGACAGGTGTCAAACTCCTCGGAGTCGTGGTGCTTGACCAAGCACCACACACAGACAGAATGAGGGTCCATGGCCAACATCTGTTGAGCACAAGACCCACAAGGTTTAAAACCAGAAGGCACAGAAAAAAGGCACACTGTTCCAGACGGAAAAAAACCCATAGTAGGCCAAAAAACAGCCAGAGGAACAGCTTCTTCGGATCCACGTTGTAGCATTGAAAAGAAGAAACGGACTTCAGCGTGCCGGGGAAGGGCTTATATGGACTCCATCAACGTCACATCTGGTGGACGACGTGGCTACGGAGTCGCACGACCCCTTCAACCGACACACAGAGATTCTGTCAGAAAGTTTTCGAGATCCAGTCTGGCTCCCGTGAAGAATTAGAAGGTAAGGAATCTCCAGCTAGATGTCTCTATCAGATATGAATGTATAACTTGTTTGCATACTGGATTACAAACTTCACTATAACCTTAATCTAGAACCACAGAAGGTTTTTATAGCTAGAGCAAAGCAAGCAATTGATTTACTTGCAGACCTGTAAAAACCTGGACAACACATAATTCAAACTGAATTTAAAACCTGAAGGAAGATCTTTAACTTGATACAACTCAAGAGTGTAGGTAAGACATGTATACATGCAAGATATTGAAAATCTTTAAACAATAATTTTACTGCCATTCATTAGTCAAAACAATACTACTGTGCCTCACTTCCATCCAAGTCACGCTTGACTAACACTTCATACTCTAGCTGTGGGGAACAAAGAAGGAAAGGTTTACATGCACCAAAATGATACAAACATTAGATTGATTTGCAACTATGAAATAACTTATAAGAGCAAATGAAGTTTTAACTAGTAGTTTAACACAAAAAGACAATGAAACACAAAATGTGATTTATGATCACTGTAGAGGGAAGGCCATTGTGTTCCTCAGACCCCCAAAGACAAATGGTCTTCATCAAATGCCCTTACCTCCCTTCCTTGTATGTCCCATTCTGATTCCATTATATTTATCAGAATAAACTTTGAAACTGAAGGGTAACTAAGGCAGACACATATCCAAAGGTAAAATAAATTAAAAAAATAAGAGAAATACTATATGTAGGAAGTTTCAAAAGAACAACAGACATCACCTGTATATAATAATGAGTTACTTGCCTTTAATCACACTTCTAATGAAGACTAGCTCTTCATGCTATGTCTTTAACTTATGAAATATTTATGGTACCAGGCTACAACTACAACATTTCAAAATCCTTCCCACTAAACTAGGTGGGATCAGAGAAAGCATCAAGGCTTCAGCTCCATCAGATACATGCATTTACGGTAGGAGCTATCTATGACACTTACGTCAGTTTTATTTATTTTCCTCAGAAAGACCGAGAAAATGAAATGTATAAACCTGGGTAGACTAAGAAAATGAACTGTATAAACCTGGGGATAATTTAACTATGTAAAGTGACTATTCTAAAAGGTATATCTTTCAAAAGTTTTCATTTCATTTGGACAATTCTCTAGCAGTTCCACTAGAATTAGATCTTTTGGAGAGGACCTGCTAGCACTTATGGCAACATACCCCAACTAGATGAGGAATCATTAAAGCACTCTGCTACCACAGCACACCTGTTTCACAGTATTTGAACACAAGCAATACAGTAATGATTGGTAAATGTTTGCCTAAATATTCATGTCCCATACCTACTGATGTTTAAGCCACTAAAGAAATGGTTACTTACTTGCAGCCACTTCACTGAAATCATAAATGTTAGAATACTTCCCTGCAGCATTTTGGGACCCTAGAACACTTCTTCAACATTATGGGCCATATGTACCATTCCAAATTGCGATCGCAATTGGGCTTAGTGGTATGTATTAATGAAAAACTGCTTCGCAAAATAAGGAATCGCAAAATTTGCGATTCCCTATTTTGCGATTGCATTTAAGGAATCGCAAATTGCGATTCCTTAAATGCAATGTAAGAAGCACAAAAAAAGTGCAATTTGGCCTTAAGGAATCGCAAATTACCACCAACTTCAAGTTGGTGGTAATTTGCGATTTCTTTGAAAAATGCACTTTTTTGCATTTTCAAAGTGCAATGTGGCGCACATACATGCACCCATGCTTATTTCAGGGGTGCAACAGGGTGTCCTTTTGACACCCTTGCAACCTTGAAATTGCATTCTCAATTTGCGATTCTCTAATTGCTAATTGCAAATTGAGAATGTCTTCCCATTCATTCCTATGGGCCTCTAGGCCCATATGAATGAATGGGGAGGGTTTCCTTAATTGCGAATCACACTTTGCGATTCGCAATTAAGAAATATGTAGGATTCGCAAATTTTTTTGCAAATCCTACATACATCTCGTTTTGCGATTCTCAAATAGCGATTCACTAAAAATCGCTATTTGAGAATCGCAAACCATTCTTTGATACATATGCCCCTATATGTCTTATAAACTATGCATAATGCATCAGAAAGGGTGACGATCCAACATGTTCCTATGTTGCTGAACACAATCTGAAAGCTTTTATAGGTAATGTTTTCCCAATAACATTCTTGAAAAGCATGAGAAATGAACCTTTTCTTAGACTACATTGCAGAACCTGTGTAAAACGTTGCTTTGAAACATCTTAACAATGAGTAAAATGGCAGCCTTAGAAGCTTGCATTAAGAGAGCTAAAATATGCATTGTCCCTTTAAGCATCAAGGACCTTTCACTAGAGAATGCCTTGAATTGGCAATTGCCTCACAGAGTCAATTCTTTTTCAAGAAATGCTGGATTAAATGAATTGTAAATAGTTTTCTCTGATGCCCATGTATTACAGCCGGGTAGGAGTGAGGGTCATTTATAACTTAAAAGAAAATGCCGAACAAGGATTGCAAGTAAGTAACCATCTCATCTGCATTGTAGGATCTTTTTTGATACTCACAAATGTTAGAATAGAATGGACAGCAAAAACCTGAAAGCAGCTCTTGGGCATCACAGATAACAACTACCTGAAATATACTGCATATTATATAATCATAGTCTACATTTAAAATTGAGCAACAACATTTTTATAGTGGCCTGACAAACCGGAGTCAACTTTTGCATTTCGCTTCCTTATTGTCTTGGTCTGGTCTAAATAAAAACAAAGAACTCTTCTAATGACTACAGAATGCAAGGCACACTCTACTGAGGTTGATGAATTTGGAAAGAAAGTTGAAAGAGTGAGAGTCTGACTGATGTGGAACTCCGAGACTACTTTTGAGAACAAACAAGGGATACGTCCTTAAAGCCACCCTGTTAGCAAGGAATAAAGTGCAAGGCTCTACTGATGATAAAGCCTCTATTGCTACAGGTTGACCTAATTGCTACAAGGAAGGTCACCTTCCTTGATAGATGCTGCAATAAAGCCTTGTGAATAGGCTCAAATGGAGAGAACATCAAATGTAACTCCCAAGGAGGAGATGGATGTCTAAGAGGCAAAGTCTTTAGACCTTTTGAGACCTATTAGAAAGACCTTGATGACTGCTCTTCTGAACAAGGCTGTCTTATCAGACCCTTTTCTATATGCTGTAAGACCAGGGAGGTGGACATTTACTGATGCAAATTGTAGCTCCGATTTAGTCAAATATTAGTAAATATGGAAGGATGACTTTTTCCTTAAAGGTAATGGGATTGTATCTTCTTTGTTGGTACCAAATACATAATCTCTTCCTTTTAAAGAACTAACATGCCCTGCCTGAAAAGCGATTAGCTTTCATTAATGTCAATGCATGATGTAGGCAAATTCATGAGTCAATACTATATGCCCTCAATAGCCATGCTATGAAATTCAAAGCTGTGAAATTTTGGTGAAACAGCCGGCCTTAAGACTTGATCAGCTGGTTGTGTTTACATGGCAATCTGTTGGGTGGATTGAGTGACAGCTGCAGAAGGTCAAGATACTACCAATGCATGGGCCAGTTGGGAGTAAGGAGGATTATTGTTACCTTCCAATTCCGGAGTTTCAAGATGACTGCAGGAATCAATGGAAATGGTGGAAAAGCATAAAGCAATGTCTTTGATCAGGTAATCAAAAGAGCACTTCCAAAAGACCTTGTCTCCGATAGTCTTTCTTTTTCGGGATTTACCTCTGCACCACACACAGATATTCAATGTAAGAGTACGTCATCCAGGACCAATTTGTGATTCTCTGAGTAGAATTAACATAGAAAGTGTACTTGATCATTGAGAGTGTTTGGCAAGTGAAACACTCTCAGACGCAGTCCTCTGGCCAAGGCCCAAGTCCTGATGATTTTCTGAAGAAGGAGAGGAGAGAGAAAAAGAGTGAGAGAGAGGTCTCAGTGTGAAGTCGTCCTGCTTGTTTATATAATGCACTGTTGTTGTATTGTCTATCTTAATGAGGATTCTGCTCGCCGTCAGAACAGGGAGGACAGACTTTAGACCCAGGTGGACTGCTCTCAGCAACTGATGTGATTTGAGGCCTCCTCCTTCATCCACTTTGCTACTAGAGTCCTCAGATGTGTTCTTGTGGGCCTGGGCAAAAGCAACACTGAGACCGGATGCTGTTTGAGCTGGTTTATTGAATTGAAAAAACAGGTGTACTATTGCCTGAACGTTCTTCTGTCGTGCGATGGCTCGTTCAGGTTGAGTACTTCGCAGATCCGTGGAAGGTAGGCGTTCCTCAGAAAGACAAAAAAAAGAAAAGAAAAGCTCCGTAAGAGCCCTGTCCGGTTGGACTTGTAGTGTAAGGGATAAGGAGTGGGGGGAAAATATCACCCGTTGTCTGTCACCAGGGAGTTTGCCTGCATGCGTCGCCCTGTAAGACTGGAGTACTCCTGACGCGCAGAGTTACATAGGGATCAGTCTATTTTGGGCAACCCCCCTCCCTTTATGTCCCGAAGCTGGCTACCGGCCCAGATTCCTTTCCCCAGAACAGCTCTGAGGCACGTACGTACCTCAGAAAGCCACGCTCCTCCGGGAACGTGGCTGGCCAATTCGCGGCGCCGGATGGGGTCCGGCTCCCTCTTTTCTTCCGATGCAGGAAGCTTGGCTCTCGTCTCCGCTGGGCCTCGGGATTCCGTCCTCGGTAGCGAATCGCGTTCTTCTCTCCCTCCGGTCCTGGCGCTCGTCTGTTCCTCCAGTTGGACTCTGATCCCAGAGTCTGGCGTCTCGGCGTCCTCTCGACGGGGGCAGTCCCAATTCAAGAGGTTTTCGGTCGTAAACCGGAGTCCATTGGTGCATGTGACCAGATCACATGGGTAGATGGAGAGTCCCAAAGCTTCGGATCCTTAAAGGCGCTGTGTAGGTCTTGCGCATAGGACTCCAGGGGGGACTGGAAACAGAGGAGAGGAGATATGTAAGGGGGAAACAGCTCGACCTCATGCTCCTCAGGTAGGGCTCGGTTGGGCACCTCGTGACAGTTCTCTACCTTGATAGTGTGACATTTTTGACAACTTTTTGAAGTGGTCGCTCTAGCTGAAATAGAATTTCCAGATTCAAGTACTTTGTTTGCACCACAATGACACAGTAATGATTTTGCCACTATCACAGTAGTTTGCCGTCCCAATCATCACATCTCTGAGACCATTGATCTACTAGACATTGCTGGAGTGGTCTCATATGAAGTCCTACATTTGAGACAACGGAAGAACATTAAACCATGGAACCCAGCAGAGAGGAGGCTTGTCTTGCAAATGAATTTGATGTCATTAGAAGTTGGCAAGCCTCTTAGATTGATGACTGACTCTCCACCAAAGGAAACAATTTTTCTATGGCTGTCTCGTCACTCCCATATATGACATTATCTCAGTTGGTGTTGACTTCGATTTCTGTTGATTTATTGGCAGACCTAGACAGAGGAGCAATGATTTTGTGGTGATGTATTGGTACTGTACCTTTTATTGGTTGTGAGTTGTTTTGAGCTGCTCATCTAGGCAGGGCTAGATGAAAATGTCTTCAAGTCACAAATGAGCTGCAACTACTGCGATGCATTTTGAAAACATGAGAGGAGCTGAATTCAGGCCAAAAGGCATTATTGCAAACTGGAAATATGCTGAGAGAGAATTTGATGGAGGGCTAACTTTCAAAGCTTCTCTTTTAAATCACTTACTGGTGTTTCATAGATACATTGATTAAACACCTGGTGTACTTTCCTTTCCCATTGAGGTCCGGAGGTAAACTTGACAGCGTCTTTGGTGGAATTCGCTGTGCTTTTGCCTTGAATCAAAGTGAGTAGCCCTGCTTGACAATAGTCAACACTCATACGTCTCCTGTGATATTTTCCTACTCTTCTGTGTGGAAAGAAACAGCACCCCCCACCGGAATAGAGAATGAAGAAGGGTATCCAGGTGTCTCTGTTTGGTATTTGAGGGGTTAAGGTCTGAAGTGTTAAGCAGGTGGAGCCTGTGCCGCTCTTCCCTTTGATCCCTTCATGTGTTATGGATACCTTTGGCCCTGTTGCTGCTGCTGGTAAAGCCAATAAAGCATCGAAGCACCTCTTCATCATATTTGATCTGTGAATCATGTTCATTCTGGTGAATGTTGGACACAGAAAATAGGAACTGAGGCACTGAAAATAGGAACTGAGGCATGTGGGAATGAGTAGCCATGTGCAAGTCAAGTACCACTGGTAGATGAGTACAAATTTTCAAATACCAGTCTGCACCGGAACCTAGTTGAAATGATGAATTATCTGATAATAGACATTAGAAGTATAATTTATTCCTTCTTGATCTGTTACCTTATTATCACCATCAACAAAATAGAGCTCATCTTGCATTATTGTAAATAGTTATGGCTACTGTGCCACTGTATAGCAAGATTTTGCTTTTGTACAACCTGTCAAGACTATGAGCAACATGCCAATGTGCTAGCAAATAAATTGACCCACAAGGCTCTCTTAAGAATGTTAACAGAGCCATGAAATAACTGTAATTTGCTGAAAGATAACATCTACTTTCTCCAGATGAAAATAACTCTGCAAGAACAATAATTGGACCATGTTGCAACCTTTTGCCTACTGAAGCACAAATGTGCATGCCTGATAAACTCTCATCTCCCTCACACACTCCAGTGCTGTCCCTGCAGACAGCCCATTGTTTGCATTAATAAAAACACATGGATTTACAACAAAGGATAGTAAAATATTATGGGTTTTTGTTTTAGTAGGTCCCAGAACTGATCCATGTCAAGTGCATATCTAGAAACACACTCTTAGTTTTTCCTCTGATATTTTCTGTCTGGCCACTATCCAACAGATGCTTTCAGAGTGTTCAAAGATCCTCGTATGCAAACATCAGCACTTTTGCTATGGTATGTAAATATCATATGCAAAGCAAATTTTCATAAAACATATCCCTGAGAATCCTAAAAGAGAAATAAAAATGTTATTTACCCAGAAAGCATCTGTTCTTCACATGTAGAGCTGTAGATTCACATGCTTTGCCTACTCCTGCCATCTAGTGTTGGGTCGAGATGTGTGCACTTTGTTTTTCTACGAAGAAGTCTTTCCAGTCACGAGGTAGGTGACTCCTCCTTTCGGTGATAGTGCGCATTGGCATTGACTCCATTGTTAGATTGTTTTCCCGCAGAGGGTGAGAATGGAGTTAGTAAGAATAGAATAGAGATGTCCATGCGTATGTATATAAAGTAAGAGAGAACTGCAACAGGTATGGGTACCAGGGGAGGCGGGTGGGCGCATGTGGATCTACAGCTCTACATGCCAAGAACAGATGCTTACTGGGTAAGTAACATTTTCCGTTCGAGGCATGTGAGCTGTAGATCACATGCTTTGCATAGACTATACAGCAGTATTCTCCCAAAGCGGTGGCTAACGTGTAGCTGTTGCAGTTGTCTGAAGGAGTGTCTTAATTACTGCCTGGCCTACATTAGCCTGCTGCCTCGCTAACACATCTACGCAATAGTGCTTGGTGAATGTGTGTGGTGTAGACCATGTTGCAGCTTTACAGATGTCAGCTATGGGGATGTTTCCTAAGGAAGCCATAGTAGCCCCTATTTTGCGGGTGGAATGCGCTCTAGGGGGTATTGGTAAAGTCCTTTTTGCTTTTGCATAGCATGTTTGAATACATTTAACTATCCACCGAGCAATACCCGATTTAGAAATCGGATTGCCTTTGTGCGGTGGAGCAAAAGCCACAAAAAGTTGTTTAGGTTTACGAAATGGTTTTGTTCTTTCTATGTAATACAATAATGCTCGTTTAACATCTAACGTGTGTAAAGCTCGTACTGCCACTGAATCTGGTTGAGGAAAGAACACAGGCAACTCAACAGATTGATTGATGTGAAAGGCAGATACTACTTTGGGTAGGAATTTGGGGTTAGTGCGAAGGACCACTTTGTTTTGGTGGACTTGACAAAATGGTTCCTCTATGGTTAATGCCTGAAGCTCACCCACTCTCCTCAGTGATGTAATCGCAATGAGGAAAGCAACTTTCCAAGTGAGAAATTGCAGTTCACATTTGTGCAATGGCTTGAAGGGTGGACCCATTAGTCTGGTAAGGACACTGTTAAGATTCCACACTGGAGCAGGTGGGAGTCTTGGCGGAATAACTCTTTTGAGTCCTTCCATAAAAGCATTCATAACGAGTACCCTGAAAAGGGACAGATGCCGTCTGTTTTGAAGGTATGCAGCTATTGCAGAAAGATGTAAGCGTATGGATGTGTAAGCTAATCCTGACTGCTCTAAGTGTAGTAAGTAACAAATGATATTTTGAATGGAAGCATCTAGCGGATTGAAATGGTTGTTTTTACAATATATAACAAACCGCTTCCATGTAGCTGCGTAGCAAGCTCTTGTAGTAGGCCTTCTGGCCTCTTTCATGATATTCATAGTGTCTGGTGGAAGGTTGAGATAGCCAAACACTATGGTTTCAGGTGCCAGATCGCTGGGTTGAGTTCTTTGGGATCTGGATTTTTATCTCTCCATGGCTCTGTGTGAGGAGACTGGGTGTGAGATGTAGTTTTTGATGAGGAACTACTGAGAGCTCCAGCAGGGTAGTGAACCAAGGTTGACGGGCCCATGTGGGAGCTACTAGGATCAGTGTGAGGGATGTTTGTCTGAGCTTCCGAACCACTGGTGGAATGAGTGGGAGAGGCGGAAAAGCGTAGGCAAATATCCCTGACCAGTTCATCCATAGTGCATTGCATTTGGACAATGGGTGTGGATACCTGGAGGCGAAGTTTGGACATTTTGCGTTTTGGTGTGTTGCGAACAGATTTATCTGTGGGAAACCCCACATTTGAAAGAATGGGAGGAGAGCTTGAGGATAAAGTTCCCACTTGTGAATCTGTTGTCTCTACCTGCTGAGAAGATCTACGATCTGATTGTTTACTCCTGGGAGGTGTTCTGCCAGGAGATAGATTTTGTGATGTATGGCCCACCTCCAGATGGCTTGTGCAAGTGTTGACAGCTGGAGAGAGTGTGTCCCTCCTGTTTCTGTATGTAATACACATGGCCGTCATGTTGTCTGTATGTATCAGGACAGTTTTGACTACCAGGTGAGTCTGGAAGGCTTTGAGTGCTAGAAATACTGCTAGCAGCTCTAGATGATTTATGTGAAGTTGCTTTTGCTTTAGACTCCACAAACCTTGAATTGTGTGAGTTTGGAGATGAGCTCCCCAACCAGAGAGCGATGCGTCTGCTGTTAGTACTGTCTGAGGAACTGGGTCGATGAAGGGCCGCCCTTTGGACAGGTTTTGTGGATTCCACCACTGCAGAGAGCGATGGGTGCAGCCGTCCACCAACACTAGATCTAACAATTGACCCTGAGACTGATTCCACTGACGTGCTAAACATTCCTGAAGGGGACGCATTTGAAGTCTCGCATGGGGAACTATCATGATGCAAGACGGCATCATTCCCAGTAGTTGCATAAACACCCGAGCTGGTAATGACTGATTGGGTTGAAACTGTGAAACTAGAGCCTGAATATTGTGGATCCTGGCTGCATTGAGACAGGCTAGAGCTTTTAGAGTATTGAGAGTGGCTCCCAAGTATGTTTGTGTGTAGGAGGGTCGGAAATGGGACTTTAACATGTTTATCATGAACTTCAGATCGTGCAGTAATTGTACGGTTATTTGAGTGTGCTGGAGACACTTTGGGTGAGAACTGGCTTTGATGAGCCAATCGTCCAAGTATGGGAAGACATGAATATGTTGTCTTCGTAGGTGAGCAGCGACTACTGCCAGGCAATTGGTGAATACTCTTGGAGCAGTGGTGACTCCGAATGGAAGCACTTTGAACTGGTAATGTTATCCCGCTACCACAAACCTGAGATATTTGCGATGAGCAGGATGTATCGGAATATGGAAGTATGAGTCCTTTAAGTCTAGAGTAGACATAAAGTCGCCTTGCTGTAGGAGTGGGATCACTTGTTGAAGTGTCACCATGTGAAAGTGATCTGATTGAATATATTGATTTAGCTCTCCGAGATCCAGAATAGGCCCGAGAGAGACGTCCTTTTTGGGTATGAGAAAATATAGGGAGTACACGCCGGACCCTTGATATTGTAATGGTACATGCTCTATAGCTCCTTTTTGCAGAAAAGAGTGAACCTCGTCTGAGGAGGTGTAGATGCTCTGGTGACATTTTGTGTGAACGTGGAGGAATGTTTGGGGGATTGTTGGTAAGCTCCAGGCAATAACCAAATTGGATAATTCCTAGGACCAATCTGTCTGAAGTTATTGTATGCCAGATGGGGAGGAATTGAGAGAGACGCCCCCCGACAGGTGTGGAATGATCGGAGGGAAAAGGAGGCAAGTCACTGTTTATTTGTTGCAGGGGAAGTGCGGGGTGTGGAACCTCTACCTCTCCGCTTGCCATTATTGCCTCGAAACCCACCTCGAACGTAACCTCTTGAAGAGGGTGACTGAGTGTCACCTCTGTATGATGTTGAGGTGTTGCCTGTGGATGTGTTTTTGGAGCCCCCCCTGTAGAAGGAGTGACGAAAAGAACCCCGATTGGATGGGGACTGCAGAGCTCCCATGGATTTAGCGACATCTGTGTCCTTTTTCATCTTCTCTAAGGAAGTGTCTACCACAGGACCAAATAGATGCTTTTTGTCAAAGGGTATATTTAAAATAGAAGCCTGGACTTCGGTTTAAACCCTGAAATTCTGAGCCAGGCGTGTCTCCTTAGCAAGACACTGGTGTTAACTGCGCGAGCAGCAGTGTCAGCTGCGTCTAAAGCGCAACTATTGGAGGTGTTAGAAATCAGTTTCCCTTCCTGAACTAGTCGTGTGCCTTGGCCTTATGTTCATCTGGTAAAAATTGGAGCAATGGCTCCAATTCGTCATAATGTGCTCTATCATATCTGGCTAAAAGAGCCTGAGTATTGGCAATACGCCAGTGATTGGCTGCTTGCGCAGCTACTCTTTTCCTAGAGGCATCTATCAATTTAGATTCCTTGTCTGGAGGAGGGGCATCTCCTGACGTCTGTGAGTTTGCCCGTTTACGGGCGTTAGAAACTACTAGGGAGTCTAGTGGTAATTGACCCTTGATGTAAACTGGATCTGTAGGTGCCGGTTTATATTTTTTGTCTACCCTTGGTGTAAGGATTCTTGCACGCACAGGATCTTTAAAAATGTCGTCTACATGTTTAAGCATACCTTAAGCATGAGCAGTGTATGAGTGTTTTTTTGTGACGAGCTTAAAGTTTCAAACAGAACTTCTTCCTCAAGAGACTCTTTGTGAAGCTGAACTCCATGATATTGAGCAGCTCTATTTAATAATTCTATGTACCCTACATTAGCATCTGGTGGAGAGGGTTTTGAAGGGTATAAGTCTGGGTCATTATCCATGTTTGGATCCGTATTGTAATCATTCCAAGGATCAGGACTATTGTCATTTGCTCCATCCCCATCATCCTGGTTGCCAGGTGATTGTGGTTGTGGTGAATTTGTGGGTGTTATAAGCAAATTTGGGTTAGGTGGGGAGGAAGGTGATAGAGGAATGTGGTAAGTCTCCTTGGGTTCTGGCTTGCGTTTAACTGGCAATTTTGCATGAATATGTCCAGTTTTAGGATTAATGACCAATTGTTTTTGTTTCGGGTCCGGGTTGGAAGGCGGGACGTCTAAACAATGCTCCTTTGACGGAGTTAGAGCGGTTTTCTCTTTTTGTGTCAACATTTTTGGAGCCCGTGTTTTCGGTGCCGAAGTTTTCATATCCGAAGATGTTTTCGGTTTCGGCATCGAAGGAATTGTCACAAGAACGTGTTTCGGTGCCAAATGTTTCGGCTTGGTGCCCGAATGGGGCCGACTCGATCCCGAGCTGGAAGGCTTTGGTATTTGTTTCGGTGCCGAGCCCGAAGGCGGGGCGTTGGAAACCTGTTCTCGGTGCCGACCTTACCCCGAAGGCAGAGGAGGGACCGGAGCCTTTTTATTTGGCAGAGTTTGGGGCAGGGGAGCAACAGTACTCATGGTACGTTGACCCTGCGGAATGTCTTCTTCTATGTCGGAGTCGGCTTCTGACAGGGAAATGTGTTCGTCTTCTTCTTCGGCTCCTTGCGGGTCAAAGACATTGTGGTCGGAATCTTCTCCGAAGAGATCCGGAGCGGAGCCGCTATGTTGTTGATACATTTCGTGATGTCAAGCCCGACGGTCACAGAGCGTTTTCTTTGATCGGAAGGATTGGCATGCGTCGCAGTCTTGTTTGTTGTGTTCCAGAGACAGACACAAGTTGCAGACTTTGTGGGAGTTGGTACGCGGGTACTTGGCTCGGCACCCAGGACAGAATTTAAATGGAGTCCGTTCCATCGACTGCGAGCTGAGCCGACGCGGCTAGGCCCAACGGCCTTCCACGAAGTGTCCGATTGAAAGAAATTTTCTGAGTCGATACGATACGCGGAGAATGGGAAACGCGATCGAATACAATACCGTCGAGGGTAAGTGGATTGCGCACCAAGGGGAACCAGAGAAACGGTGTTGAACAGGAGCACAGCAATTCACGGCCGAACCCAATGGTGGAAAAAAACAATCTAACAATGGAGTTGATGCCCATGCGCACTATCACCGAAAGGAGGAGTCACCTACCTCGTGACTGGAAAGACTTCTTCGAAGAAAAACAAAGTGCAAACATCCGGACCCAACACTAGAGGGCAGGAGTATGCAAAGCATGTGATCTACAGCTCACATGCCTCGAACAATGTTAACGTTAAAAGATATTAGAAATACATCTTTTTATTTCTTGTTTTTCTCAGGACCTATGTTATTTTAACAATTTCCACATTCCCACCCCTCTTTTAATACACAGGATTGAGTATCAATTAAACTGTGACTTTGTTTACATTTTGGGTTGGTTTGACCACCTTTTTTAAGTCTCTTGGGACACTGTAAGAAGGTAGGATCCTTCTAGCATGCTTACCCCCACTTTTTGCCTGGAATCAGTGTGTTTTTTACTAGTCTGACCAGGATCCTGCTAATCAGGACCCCAGTCACTGTGCTTTCTCCCTAAATTGACCATGTCAAGTACTTCTGTACGTCCACAATTAGCTACTGGTATACAATTGTAAGTCCCTAGTATGTGGTACTGAGGTACTCAGGGCATTGGTACACCAGGGGTCTCCCATGGGCTGCAGCATGTATTGTTCCACTCATGGGAGTCCAATTAAACTGCCAACGGCCATTGTAGCCTGTGTGAGTTGGTGTTTGCACTTCTCACGAAAGATAAGTTTCCTTATATCTGAGGTCACTGCACTTAAAACCTATAAGTCACCCCTATGGCAGGCTCTTCCGTCCTGTGGGCAGGGTGCTTGGTTATAAGTGTGAGGGTGCCAATGCATGAGCAGGACACCCCTACAAACCCCGGAATTGATTCTTTAGGCTTTGTGAGTACGGTCAGCCATTGTAATACATATAGTGGACATCAGTCATTACGAGATGTCTAACTATATAGTGGCTGCACCAAACCAGGTCATATTTGGTATCAAACTTGTTGGAATCATACCCCAACACCGATTCCAGTGTTGGAAGTTATGTACTGGGGGGCTCCCTTGGGTTACCCCCTGTACTACCGGTAACAGCCTTTCGGGTCTGACAGCAAGCTAGTGCTGCTGCCAACCACAGACATGATTCTGCCCTCCTGCTGCTGAGCCAAGCTCGCACAGGGGAAGGTGTAACAATAGGTTTCCTGTCACAGGGAGGTGTGACCACCTTTCAGAGAGGACTTAGTGTATAGGGCTGAGGTGGGGTGCTTGCCAGAGCCACCAGACTGCTTTGAACAGCACATTTGGTGCCCTTGGTTCCCGTTCTGGCGCAAAACTGTACAAAGGACATGGGAGTATCCTCCCTTCTGTCAAGCCCCTCCTCTGGGACCCCTGCGTTGTTCCAACCCTTTCCCTAGGGTACTTAAGGGCTTACCTGTGGGTGGTTCCAAAGGTTCGTTGTGGGACTAAACTCAAATCTGAAACCACGTCACTGTTCGACCGTCTAGACACTTGAACTTTGCCTGGAACCGAGACTGCATCAAGGAAGACTCCTGCTGCTCCTGGTCTCACTGTTCTGCAAGTCTTCTTCGTCGTCTGTCTCAGTGCTTCTTCCAGGATCTTCAACAGACCTGTGGGCATCAAGGACACCCGAAGTAATCTCCCTTGGAGTGAAGGAGTCACTCCCCTGCATCTGAAGGCACAGCAACGAAGCTGACCGGTCTGCTGCTCCGGACGTCCCACTGACTTCGAAAGGCTCAGCAACACAGGTGGTGGTTCTGCAATTCCCTCGAGGCCTGACCTGTCCTCTCTGCAAGTTTGAGGCCAGTATCCCTCGTTGGAAGCGCTGGGACCAAACCCCTGTGCACCGCGTCTGCCATTGCCAAGGCTTGCTGGGTCTGCTCTCCAGGGATCTTCAGGCTACAAGAAGCTCCAGCATCTCTTCCTGCCAAGTACAGCTGACTCACCGCATTCTCTGCACCGTGGGCCTTCCTTCTTGGTGAGCTGCTCAAAGTCCTCTTGCGACTCCTGTGCCTTTGGCCTGTGGGTCATCCTGAGGGTCCTCTCCTGCTTCAGCGGGCTCCCCTGCTTGCTAGGGGCCTGCTCTGACTCTCCTGCTTGTGGTGAGTCCCTTGGATCTAGCTGGTCCCAACATTGCTCCTTCTTCGCTCTCCATGCCAGTAGCAGCTACCAAGGCTTGTCGGTGCTACCGCCGGACACTGCCCCCCTGGTCCTCGACTTCTGACGTGGGACAGCTTGTGCACGACTCCTGGTCTTCCTCAGCTTCCCCTGGTCCTCACAGCTGCAGCCACAAGGTCACTGTCAACACTTCTGAACCGCCCGGTGGGCATCGCTCTGCCTTGCCTCCTGGTAACGTCCAAGTGGCACAGACTCCGTCCCCTCTGCTTACAGGTTCTCCTCGAGAGGATGTGGTCAAATGGCTAGGACGATCAACCTACAAGCTGGGGAACAGGGTTTGAGTCTCGGCAGGGACGCTCAGCATCCTATGATTCTGGGCAAATCACCTAATCTTCCCGTGCCTAACAAAAAATGAATGTGTCTGACTGAAATGTACCTGGTGCTCATGAAAAGCACTCTGATACCTTCGAGTTTGCGCTATATAAACCCCCCACCCCAAAAAAAAAAAAACATCTTCTTCGAAGTCCTCCATTGTAGTCTACTGCAGGTTTCTGACGCCACTTCACACCTATGCACCCGGCTTCCCTGGTATAGGTATCCGGGTTTATCAACGGGTAGAGTGACTCTCCAACCTTCTGTCTTCCACAGGGTTTCTTCAGGGTCCACTGGGAAGGCTCCTTCTTCTTAAAAAGAGCAACCGTGACTTTACCGTTGACTTCTATTGGACACGCAGCTGTGTTTCCCCTCTGCACACAGCCTTCGTGGGGTTCCTGGACACTTACCATGGGTGGTTCCTTGAGTCCCTAGCTCCTGTGAGTCTCCTGGTCAAAGTTCCGACTTCGTTCGCATTTGTAGTATATAGTTTGGTCCCCCCCCTGGAGACCTCTGTATTTTGTGCTTACTTACCTGATTGCAATTGAAGTACTGTTGTGTATTTGTGTTGATATCTCCGGGTAGGAGATATACCAATGTGTTATTGAGTGTTGTGTAATAAATAGACATATTTTTATAAATACACTGTGGTTCTTTTTCGTTTAACCCACACTACATGATTAAACTGGTAAAACAAGCTGCTTAACACTCCTTCAAGATAAGCCTGAAGGCTGCTCTCCACAGCTACCACTTTGAGAGCTTTCTATGGTTATCAAAGACTACTAAAATCACCATAAGGGTTGCCTGGATTAGTGCACGGTGCATCACTTAAATAAGTGTGCACCATATACTAAGCCAGCCTCCTACACACACTAATTATGTTAGTTGTCCGAAAGACATACCTTGTGACATGTGATTTATTTCTGCCGTGTCTCACATTTTAGTGCCAATTTTCCTCAAATTGTTTTTTTCTTTTTAGTAACCTTCACTCACCCATCCAACATTTTTCTATTTCTGGAGCAATATTGTACTGTCACTGCTTGCTCCACTATCTTTGCCGTTTCCAATTCTTTTCCTCTATTTACTGATTTAACCCTTTTACACAAAAATACTGCGCTACTTGTTTAAATATTATGATGTCTGGTTTCACCACTCACTTTTATTTTGGCCAACCGTTAACACATTTGTTAGGTATCTGCTCTGTGCATTTCCCAATCAAAGTAAGACCTTCACACTAACCCTTTCTCATTATTCAAGTGCTTCTGCCACAGCTGCTTGATCCTCCCAGTGTTGCCACACTTGCCTGGCCATACAGTCATTTTCTTTTCAGATAATTTGGGGCAAAGTAGTTCCACTTTATTTCTTTCATTAGTGTGATTGCCATGAACAAGATCCTTCTAGGTTACAAGGCTCTGCTGAGATGAATCCGCAAAGCTTTGGCTAGCTCCAGGACCATCCTGATCCAACACAATATCAAAGATGTAACTTGTAGGTAAGTTAAGTGCACCTCCAACCCCACACTAAGGTCAACCCCCCGAGTTATAGCAGACCTCCTCTGCATATATTACATATAACAGAGCAGACAGTCCACGTGTAAGTAGTGTGAGAGTCATCAAATACTCCTAAGTCTGTATCACAGATCTCACTGTATTTCCTCACATACACAATGTCACCAGCATCGCAAGCACGCATTGCCTTTATCCATAGAAGAGTTCCCCTAACCTCTAAACCTCTTCAGGCGAGCGATCATCAGCTACTTATCTACCAGACACTAGCTCAAAAGATTTGTAGAACTGTCCCAAATCAAAAGCAACACCATTCTTGAATCTTTATTCTCTAGGCCTGTTTAGGCCACAAGATGGTGGCATCAAAGTAATTGCACAGCTGTCTTCTCTTGTAAAGTCTATTTCAGCAAGTATTGCAAGCATACATACCTTATGGGATATAGATTATATAAATTGCCTACAGGTAACAAGTTTGTAAAGTGTGATCACACACAAATGTTCTACAATTCTTTATATTGGGGCAGGGCACAAGGCTGAAAGTGGGAGCAACAGGAGAACATGTCCAGTGCTCCCACTCCTTAGTCACAAGACTGAATAGAGTCCTAGACGTCAAAGGCAACGATCAGAAGTATTAGAGTCTGAGACTGCTTCACAAAGTAACTCAAGGTTTTTACTGTTATTCCAGGCAACCAGAAACATTTACACCCAAGAGAAATCGAAATAACTGGTTACATTAACAGCTATAAAACAGAAATTGACTAGTAAAGTAAACATTGAAAGCTAAGGTTTATAATATGCAATTACTGTCACTACTATATTTGGAAGTTGCAAAAAAATTAGAAAAGGTCTGACTACAACATATCATTTCTCCTGCCCAGTTTCGGTGAGAAATTAGAAAATATAACTGCCAGACATAAGTTGGAGGACTCTAACTTGATCTAAGCCATTCAGAATGAATACTGAACACATGTTTTAGAAATAGTTGATTTCTCAAATAATCTCATAAGCAAAAGTATCCAATAACTAAGACGCCAAAACGATCTCAAAGAATTTGCTTACCACAGATGCCCCTCTGCCTGTCTGTAGGCCTCCAAGCCATGGCATGTTGATAGGAGTACCAGGATTGCTGTTAGTATAAGGTGTGCTAGCTTGAACTGAAGGCAAATCATCACGAGTATGTATAACCAAGAAATCATCAGCCCTAAAGATAAACAGTCATATTTCATGTGAGAAAAAGAGCCCAGCTCTCTGAATTATATTTGTTTTACAACAGTGTAGAGAAAATATTGAAACATACCCCTTCGTCTCCATCTCCATTTCATCATCAGCCCAGGTGTAGATGTGCGTAGCAAGGATACCAGACACATCCAGTTCTTGGATGTCATGGCTGGATGCTATTGCGATGCAGTTCCGATTTGCCTAACCAACCACATATGAAAATGAAGAATATGTAGCTTTTTAGTGCATAGCATTTACACTACTGCCAGTAGAAAAACGGAATAACTACACATTACGATTGTTTAGGCTGAAAATAAAATGGTTCCAAGAGCCCTATCGGACAGTTTCGTTTTTCTTTTTTTTAGTCAAACACAAGAACTAACTCATCCATTCATATTGTAAAATTAAATTCATTTAACAAGCTTTCCAATGGTATGATTATGGACGAAAAGTGGAACACTAAGCATTAGCAGCAACATAGAAAACATGCTAGCTATTTTCCAAAGTAAACCGTATTTGAGTGCTTGCCTACTGGGGCATTCTGGGCCTATAAAATCCAGAACACTATTTCAAGGATTGCCATTTCTATTTAAGTTAACCTCTAGATACCTTTCTGGCATGTCTGAAGTATCATGGATATCTGGGCTGTACAACCTTCTGTAGTCTAATGGCCCTCTTCTGGAATGCGTTATGGTCTTCCCAGATTGCACAGCAAATATTAAGAAGCACATTATGTAAATAAACATAATGTCTATTGCTCCTTCTCTGCTGTATTATATTGTATTGCCAGAACGTCTGAACAGACTGGAAACTCTTTTAAACAGGTGTGCAAAATTGACACCGCTTGAGATTGTCGTACAACAATCCAAAACATCCAGCACAGAAGCAATCTTAACAATAGTTATTTCCATAATAATTGTAGCTGGAGATAATTAACAGTTGCTCTCTATCCATGGGACACAACTGCGGTGTATCGCACTGTATTGTAGTATTATATAGCCGTTCATACCACATTGTAGGGCACTGAAGAGCATCAGATGGATAGTATGCTACACAGAGGGGGGTGGTCGACAGGGTTGTTTTTGTTTTCGTGCTATGTGGTACATATTTGATGTCACAATGTTGAGTGTGAGTGGCCAGAGAGGTGCGTTTATCTTGCGCTGGGCTGCAGCACCAACCAGTATGATGAGGTAGTGTGAGAGACATGCATGCAAATTATATTTACCTCGCTGGTATATTATACTTTGCAGGAAAAGATCAACCTGGATAATCTTCATTATATCAACAACAAAGTGGACGGACCTGATAAGGAATCCAGATACAAGGATGACTCAATGTCATGCACAGGAATGGAGAAAAACCAGTAAGTTTTTAAGAAGAACCCTCACCCACCAACCTAGTTGGTGGCATGCTTCATCATTGGGTTCCCAGCTGGGCTGCCAAATGCAAGCCAGCTGTGCTACGATACCTGAGTTACAGCGGAGCGGGTTGGTTTTTTGTGTGAGAGGAGTGTTTTAAGTGCAGTTTAAAAGTACCTCTAGGATCCTCAATCGCTATTTTATTCCCGAGGTCCTCAGGCACGGTTAAAAACAGAGCGGAGATATCGCGAAGATACAGTTGGTCTTCATTATCCCCATAGAATGCTCGACATGTTTCAGCCTCAACAGAGGTACTGAGGCTTTCTTCAGGACCAAGGCAAGTGAAGTGTGTCAAGAAAAGCGTGACCAAGTGAATTTTTCAGCACACTTGCTAAGGTGTGCTGTGAGTGGAGTGGCGTGGCCGTACTTACAATTCCCACCGTCTGGATTAAAATCTGGAAAAGTAAAACACAACATAAAAGACATACAAAACAAGTACATTCAAAATAGAAATGACTGCAGGTGTGCTGTAACTCAGGCGTCGTAGTACAGCTGGGTTGCATTCGGCAGCCCAGCTGGGAACCCAATGATGAAGCATGCCACCAACTAGGTTTGTGGGTGAGGGTTCTTCTTAAAAACTTACTGGTTTTTCTCCATTCCTGTGCATGACATTGAGTCATCCTTGTATCTGGATTCCTTATCGAGTCTGTCCACTTTGTTGTTTATGTGGAGAGGTGTGGTGCAGCGGCCAGGGCAGCTGACTTCAGAGCACAGGGTTCATGGTTCGATCCCCGGCTCCGGCGGCAGCTCAGCTCAGCACCATGTGACTCTGGGCAATAGCTCACTTAATTTCCACTCCGGCCCCCAGCGCCTTGAGACCCGTAAGGGTGAGTAGCTGCGCTATATAAACGGACTTACATCTATTGAATTTGAGGATAAGGACGTACCCCTTGTTTTCCTCGCTCTCTCTTTGTTGTTCTTGATCTTCATTATAGGCAGTCCAGCTTGGAACAAGGGTGGAGGCAGGGAGACCAGTATATAGCATAGGGAGTTACATGGCACCTACCCACCATTACAACAGAATGCTGTGTATGTGTATACTTCAAAAAAATGGGCTAATCAGAGCAGGCCCACTAATCCATATAGCAAGGTGCGCAACAAATAGGTGCTGTTAAATTAGCCTAAAAAAGGATGCCAAATGGGCACAAATGGAAATTTGCAACATGAACTGTAGCGATTCAACTATTAAATGCTGGATAAATACACCTTGCAAGCTAGGACATAAATGGAAAAGTAAGATGAGTCCTCATAGACCCACTTATAGAAAGAAAGAAAGAACTATGTTGTCCTCTTTATGCACGCTACGTACCTGACCCCTGTATGCCTTCATGCTATTTTTTGAGACCCCGCTGGAATGCTGCCGATGCGCCAGAAAAAGGGGCACCATGCTCCAAGTTGGCAGAGTTGTGAGGTAGTCCAAGCATTTTGGAAGAACATAGTAAAAAGATCAAGGAGGTAGTGGGGTCAGAGCTCAGAATTGACTCCCTGACCTTAGCTTTGAGTGATATTGGAAAGGAGGGGAATACTTCACCACCACACTGGGCAGAAAGCTCATCACCCTTTAGCTTCTGGTTGCCAGACTGACTATAGCTCCACATTGGAGATCCCAACCTCACCTTTGCAGCAAATTTTGAAGCCCAAGGTCTGGTTGATCTATGCTATGGAAAAGCTCACAGCGCTTGTTATATATGCTCTATCAGTCAATCAATCAATCAATCACGGCATTTGTAGAGCGCGCTACTCACCCGGGAGGGTCTCAAGGCGCTGGGGGAGGGGGTAAGTTACTGCTCGAACAGCCAGGTCTTGAGCTGCTTCCTGAAGGAGAGATGGTCCTGGGTTCGCCGAAGGTGAGTGGGGAGGGAGTTCCAGGTCTTGGCTGCCAGGTAGGAGAAGGATCTTCCTCCGGCGGTGGTTCTGCGGATGCGTGGTACGGTGGCGAGGGCGTGGCTGGTTGATCGTAGCTGGCGTGTGGGCATGTAGAAGGTCATGCGGTCGTTGAGGTACTTTGGGCCCAGGTCGTGGAGGGCCTTGTGTGCGTGGGTGAGGAGTCTGAACGTGATTCTCTTGCTGACGGGGAGCCAGTGCAGGTCTTTCAGGTGTCCGGTGATGTGGCTGTGTCGGGGGATGTCCAGGATGAGTCGTGCGGAGGCGTTCTGGATGCGCTGGAGTCTCTTTTGAAGTTTGGCTGTGGTTCCGGCGTAGAGGGTGTTCCCATAGTCCAGTCGGCTGGTGACGAGTGCCTGGGTGACGGTCTTCCTGGTTTCAGTGGGGATCCATCTGAAGATCTTGCGGAGCATACGCAGGGTGTTGAAGCATGAAGATGAGACGGCGTTGACTTGTCTGGTCATCGACAGGGAGGAGTCCAGGATGAAGCCCAGGTTGCGTGCGTGGTCCGTTGGCTTGGGCGCGGTGCCCAGGGCCGGGGGCCACCAGGAGTCGTCCCAGGCGGAGGGTGATGAGCCCAGGATGAGGACTTCCGTCTTGTCTGAGTTCAGTTTAAGGCGGCTGTTCCTCATCCAGTCGGCGACGTCTCTCATCCCGTCGTGTAGGTTGGCTCTGGCGGTGGTGGGGTCGTTGGTGAGGGAGAGGATCAGCTGGGTGTCGTCGGCGTAGGAGATGATGTTGAGGTTGTGTCGGCGTGCGATGGCTGCGAGGGGGCTCATGTAGACGTTGAAGAGGGTTGGGCTGAGTGAGGATCCTTGTGGAACGCCGCAGATGACTTCGGTGGCTTCGGATCTGAACGGGGGAGGCGGACTCTCTGGGTTCTTCCGGCGAGGAACGAGATGATCCATTCCAGTGCTTTCTCTCGGATTCCGATGTTGCTGAGGCGCTTCACTAGGGTGCGGTGGCAGACGGTGTCGAACGCCGCGGAGAGGTCCAAGAGGATGAGGGCAGCTGTTTCCCCGTTGTCGGTTAGGGTTCTGATGTCGTCGGTGGCTGCGATAAGGGCGGTCTCGGTGCTGTGGTTGGCCCGAAACCCGGACTGCGAGGGGTCGAGGGATCCATTCGTCTCGAGGAAGGCGGCAAGCTGTCTGTTGACGGTCTTCTCGATGACTTTGGCCGGAAACGGAAGGAGCGAGATGGGACGGTAGTTCTTGAGGTCGGTGGGGTCCGCCGTTGGTTTCTTCAGGAGGGCGGTAAGCTCGGCGTGCTTCCAGCTCTCCGGGAAGGTGGCGGTGTGGAAGGAGGAGTTGATGATGTCCCGGAGATGGGGTGCGATGGTGGCGTCGGCTTTGTTGAAGACGTGGTGTGGGCAGGGGTCGGTTGGTGATCCGGAGTGGATGGAGTTCATCGTGCGGGTGGTGTCTTCGGTGCTGATCGGGGTCTAGTTGCAGAGGGTGGTGGTGGCGGGCGTTGGTTCGGCGGTAGGGTGCGTTGTTTGTGCGTCGAAGCTGTTGTGTATGTCGGTGATCTTGCGGTGGAAGAACGCGGAGAGTGAGTTGCAGAGGTCTTGCGAGGGGGTGATGTCGTTGTTTCCGGCGCTGGGGTTGGAGAACTCTTTGACGATGCTGAAAAGTTCCTTGCTGTCATGGGCGTTGTTGTCCAGTCGTTCTTTGAGTGCCGACTTCTTGGTGGCACGGATCAGCTGGTGGTGTTTGCGGGTGGCGTGCTTGAGGGCGGTCCTGTTGTCTGTGGTCTGGTCGAGTCGCCAGGTTTTCTCGAGAGTGCGGCAGTTCTTCTTGGATTCCTTGAGTTCGTTGGTGAACCAAGGGGTTTTCTTGCTTCCGGGTCTGCTGGGAGGGTTTTTTTGTGGTGCGAGGTCGTCGGCGCAGGCGGTCAGCCACTTGGCGAGGTTGCTGGCTGCTTCGTTTGGGTCCGTTGTGTTGGTGGGTGTGTTCTGGCTGAGGGAGGCGGTGAGCTGCTCGGGCGGTGATCTTGCTCCAGCTCCGGCGGGGAGCCTGTTGCGGGTGGTGGTGGGTCGCAGTCTTTCTGAAGCTGAAGTGGACGCAGCTGTGGTCGGTCCAGTGGAGTCCGGTGGCGTGGCTGAAGGAGATGTGCTTGCTGGACGAGAAGACGGGGTCAAGCGTGTGGCCGGCGTAGTGGGTGGGCGTGTTCACCAGTTGCTTGAGTCCGAGGTTGGCGAGGTTGTCCAGCAGGGCGGTGGTGTTTCTGTCGTTGCTGTTCTCCAGGTGGAAGTTGAGGTCCCCTAGGAGGATGTAGTCGGCGGAGGGCATGGCGTGCGGGCTGATGAAGTCTGCGATGTCTTCGCTGAATAGTGTGCGTGGTCCCGGGGTCTGTAGATGAGGGTGCCTCGGAGGGTGGTCTTGGGGTCAGTGTGTATCTGGAAGTGTAGGTGTTCGGCGGCGGAGGTCTCGTCGGAGTTAGTCGAGATGCGGATGGTGTTCTTGTGTACGATGGCGATGCCTCCTCCAGTCTGGTTGACGCGGTCCCTCCGGGTGATCTTGTATCCGTCCGGGATGGCTATGGCGATGTCGGGCGCTGAGGAGGCGTTCATCCAGGTTTCGGTGAGGAAGGCGATGTCCGGTGCTGTTGCGTCGAGCAGGTCCCAGAGTTCCACGGCGTGCCTGTGGACAGAGCGGGTGTTCAGCAGGATGCATTTCAGGTGGTTGCTGCTGTTGCTCGACTTGGCGGAGGTGGTGCACGTCCGGGGGCAGGTGAATTGGCAGGTGAAGGGTCCGTGGGTGCGTCTCGGTGAGGCTCGGTAGCAGGCAGGGTTCCGGCCGGCATTGAGTGCGGTGAGTGTGGCGGCGTCGTAGGTCCGTCGAGTAGTGTTGCGTTGGTGGGATCCAGGGGTTCTGGCGCTGGGCGCGGTCCAGTCGCGGACGGGCGCAGACGGGCTTGCCTTAGGCGCGCCTTCGGCGCGCCAGCGGCGGGCGCGCAGCGGCCGCCATTTATGGGGAGGTGGGAGGGAGGAGCAGCTGGGAGGCGGGAGGCAGGGGCAGCGAATGGGCAGTCAGGGGGCGGGGCCGCAGGGACGCAGCGGCGGGAATGGCGAGAGGCAGCGGGGGCACAGAAAGGAAAACAAGGGGAGAGCAGACAAAATCACGGGCACAGCGTCAATGGGGCAGCGAGGGGCACAGAAAGGAAAACAAGGGGAGAGCAGACAAAATCACGGGCACAACGACAGTGGGGCAGCGAGGGGCACAGAAAGGAAAACAAGGGGAGAGCAGACAAAATCACGGGCACAGCGTCAATGGGGCAGCGAGGGGCACAGAAAGGAAAACAAGGGGAGAGCAGACAAAATCACGGGCACAACGACAGTGGGGCAGCGAGGGGCACAGAAAGGAAAACAAGGGGAGAGCAGACAAAATCACGGGCACAACGACAGTGGGGCAGCGAGGGGCACAGAAAGGAAAACAAGGGGAGAGCAGACAAAATCACGGGCACAACGACAGTGGGGCAGCGAGGGGCACAGAAAGGAAAACAAGGGGAGAGCAGACAAAATCACGGGCACAACGACAGTGGGGCAGCGAGGGGCACAGAAAGGAAAACAAGGGGAGAGCAGACAAAATCACGGGCACAACGACAGTGGGGCAGCGAGGGGCACAGAAAGGAAAACAAGGGGAGAGCAGACAAAATCACGGGCACAACGACAGTGGGGCAGCGAGGGGCACAGAAAGGAAAACAAGGGGAGAGCAGACAAAATCACGGGCACAGCGTCAATGGGGCAGCGAGGGGCACAGAAAGGAAAACAAGGGGAGAGCAGACAAAATCACGGGCACAGCGTCAATGGGGCAGCGAGGGGCACAGAAAGGAAAACAAGGGGAGAGCAGACAAAATCACGGGCACAACGACAATGGGGCGGCGAGGGGCACAGAAAGGAAAACAAGGGGAGAGCAGACAAAATCACGGGCACAGCGTCAATGGGGCAGCGAGGGGCACAGAAAGGAAAACAAGGGGAGAGCAGACAAAATCACGGGCACAACGACAGTGGGGCAGCGAGGGGCACAGAAAGGAAAACAAGGGGAGAGCAGACAAAATCACGGGCACAGCGTCAATGGGGCAGCGAGGGGCACAGAAAGGAA